>JAYESD010000001.1:236796943-237996943 GCA_036927565.1 Tuctoria greenei | reverse complement strand
TTGTACTGAATACATCGGCTTTGATGATAAAAGTTCCGAAATTCTGCTAAAACATCTTTTTTAGCAAGGTCCGACTCTAGCTCCGAGTTTTTTCAAGGTCCGACGTAAGTTCCGATATGTGTTGCTAGGACCAATTTATGTTGGTTAGCTCCGGCATATCTTTGATAGCTCCGGCATGTCTTTGTTAAGCTCTGACATGTTTCTCTAGCTCCGGCATTTGGGTTGACTAGTTCCGACTAGTTTTGGTTAGCTCCGGCTCTAGGTCCGACTAGCTTTGGTTAGCTCCGGCACTAGGTCCGACTAGCTTTGGTAAGCTCCGGCGCTAGGTTGTACTAGCTTTTGTAAGCTCCAGCTCAAGCTCCGGTTAGCTTTGGCAATGTTTGGAGCTTGACTGCAATGTTCCTGCTTTTATCTTGCAATGTTTCGAACTTGCTTTATATTCTTAGAAAGATTGCTTAGTATTCATTTGCTAAGTTTTTGATGTGTTTTGGTTGATATGGCTGATATCGTTTTGATATGCTTTGCAACATGCTTATGTGGGGTGCTCACGTAAGGTGTTGTGTTCGGAACTGACTTGAGTCAAGTCGCGAACTTGGGCTCGTACGGATTGGTTTTTTGTTCATGTGCAGGTGTTGCTTGAGTTCAAGTCATGGATGGTGACAGGATCCTTTGGACTAGTCTCAAGGAGGAGATGAGGTTCCAACAACCAAATTCAGGAGGAATTGTGGTTGAGCGGGTCAGGAGGTCGCGCACGATGATTGAATCAAGGGCAGTGCATATGAAGTTTACTGGACGTCGAAGGAAGGCGTTTGCATGTATGCATGCGGTGCATGACGTGGCAACATGGTTCTAAAGATGGTTTATGGATGGGAAGATCTGGTTGGAAGGATCGGATTGTATCGGTTGATGACTTTGGCTGCGACGGAGTCAGTTATGGCTCGGTATGGAAAGTATCGAGTTGGTTATGATAGGATTTCGTATGGGTCACGAATTTGAGTTGTTTTAGGAATGTGGGATACATTCCTAAGGTGTTTGGAAGTCTTAAGATTGCTTCTATATGCGTATAGAAGAGTCCTAAGCAGTTATGGAAAGTTTCGATTCGTGATCTGAGTAGGATTATAGTCCTAGTTGAGATTGGGTTGGCCTAAGGGCTGGTTATATAAGCAAGGGAGGCCAAAGATCGTAGTGCACGACTTTGGTGGTTGTTCCTCTTGTGTTCTATTTAATAAAATTCGTAGTTTGAAGGAACTTTTGTGCCTTGTTCGTCCGACTTGTTTCAGACAAGTTTTACTCGTCGAGTTTCTAAATAGCACTATCTTTCGTTGGTGGTTTTATCATAACTCGAGTTTTACAGATCCAATTGATGTGATTCTTTTTGGATTGTCTTCACAACTTGATTATATATCATATGTAAGAATTTCACGGTCATTGGATTTGTGGTTTCTGATCTATACGAGTTTCTTTGCAGCACTGCAGAACTGTTTTTCTCGGGTAGGACAGATTGACCTTTGTTGGATCTTTCGATCATAACTTGAGTTTCTCTCGACGGATTTGAGTGATTCTTTTTGTGTCTTCTTTGTGACTTGATTCTCCCTGATATATATCACTTTTGTTATGGTGTAACATGTTTAGATTAGTCTCACACACGATTTCTTTAACAGATCGTTTTTCTGCCGAAGGGGTTGGGATTTAATTATTTCCGGTGCGTAAGATTTTTTAAATCTACCATTCACCCCCCCCCCCCTTAGGTAGCTTTAACGTGCTCTTCGATCATACAAAAGGCTCTAAGTTTAATATCATTGTATATTCCGATACAGACCATGCGGGGTGCAGAGTTGATAGGAAGAGTAACTTCGGAACATGCCAATTCCTTGGTAGATCTCTAGTGTCTTGGTCCTCAAAATAACAAAACTCCATTGCTCTTTCCACAGCCGAAGCGGAGTATGTAGCTGCCGGAAGTTGTTGTGCATAACTTCTTTGGATGCAACAAACTCTTAAGTACTATGGCATAAACTTGCGTCATATCCCCCTCTTATGTGACAAAGAGAGTGTCATTAAAATAGCCCACAATCCAGTTGAACACTCAAGGACCAAACACATTGATATTCACCACCAGTTCTTGAGAGATCACTCCATCAAAGGAGACATTACAATATCCCATGTGAGAACCGAAAAACAATTGGCCGATATTTTTACCAAGCCCCTAGATGAGAAAAGATTTTGTGAACTTAGGAGTGAGCTCAATATCCTAGATTCTCGAAATGTGGCTTGAGTCTTGCACATCTAATTGTTACTTGTATTCACTTCAAAATCCATAAATGTTTGTGAAAAACACTTTTTCCTCAATTTTCTACAAAACTATTTGAGATTATTGAATCCTTTTGAATTATGGTCATAGTTTGATTGTCAATGGCTTTACTTGCCATGTTTACAAAGATCACTTGTGAAAACATAGTCCAAAAGGATCAAATCTCCATTGAACTCAATATATATGATTTTTTAGCCTTTTAACCGGACTAGTCCGCCCCCTATGATGACTCCTTAGGATTGGCTTGAAATCTTGCACATAGACATACACTCAACATAATATCTGGCCTAGATGCACATAAATAGAGTAGGGATCCAATCATGGAGCAATATACCTTTTGGTCGACGCTAGGTCCATCTTCATTGAGATCCAAGTGACCATTTGTTGCCATGGGAGTTTTTATAGGCTTCGCCTTGTCCATTCCAAACTTCTTGATTATATCTTGAGTGTACTTCGTTTGGCTTATGAACGTCCCTTCCCTTTGTTGTCGCACTTGGAATCCCAAGAAGTACTTTAGCTCTCCAATCATGGACATTTCAAACCTATATATCATAATTTTACTAAATTCCTCACAGAAAGATGGATTAGTTGAACCAAAGATTATATCATCAACATAGATTTTACAAACAAATAGATTATTGTCAAAATTCTTTGTAAACAGTGTATAATCTACTTTGCCAATCTTAAAGCCATTTTCAATTAAGAAATCTCTAAGACACTCATACCAAGCCCTGGGATCTTGTTTGAGACCGTAGAGAGCCTTACGCAATTTAAATACGTGGTCGGGGAACTCTTCGTCTTTAAATACGTGGTTGATTACGCAGTTTAGGCCCGATCTTCCGAAAGGTAAGTCGATTGGGGTGGAGAACTCAACGATGATGATCCGCGGCACTCGAGCAGTTCGAGTACCCCTGCAATCACTACACCACTGCTCCATTGGTTATCAACCATGTTGCACACGCTTGACCTCACCAAGAAGGCTAATCTCTGCAAGTGCAACCGAGAACACAATCAAGAACGTCGAAGACACGATCTGAAATCGAAGTTGGGGTCCCACAAACCGTACAATGGCGATATTATTGATCTAAGCAAAACCCAATGAATATAACCGGCGGCTGCAGTATTTAAAGGCTAGGGTTCGACCAAAACACGCTGAGACACGTCCCTAATAGACTCATATGGGATACAAGGCCCAAAGGCCCGATTCGGTAGCGCAACACCGGACAGAAATTTGGACTCGACTTGTTTTGATGATTCCCAATGACTCTGGAGGAATTTTGCGGTGGGACCAGAGCCATTGGAAATTTTATCTTCTCCTCTTTCTGTGCATATGTGGAACGTCGAAAACAGAGTTTGTATGCATCCTGGACATCCATTTTAAGGTGGACTGCTCCTGGACTCTGAGTTGAACTCAAGTCCGAGTTGTACACTGATTCCACCAACTTGTGGACGTCCCAGCAGGTTCTCCACATTCCCAAGGCCTCTTTCCTTCACTTGTTGATCTTCTCCATTGTTCCTAATAAAAATCAAATCATCACATAGCAATCTATTCTCAAACTCACATGCAAAGGAAGTTAGGAACGAGTTCACCTGCTGATTTATTAACCGTGCTCGTGCTCTTGTGATTGGTCCTTGCGGTTTAATGTGCGTCTCCGCTGTTGTGGTGTCCTCATCACCCTAGTCGGGCAAGTCTGGCACACTAGAGAAGTACGGACCTAGTCCGCTGGCCGGACAAGTCCGGGTCCTCGACCGGACTAGTCTGACCCTTGGGGACTTAACCTTCCCATGCAGCCCACGACCTCCTCCCTCTCACTCAAATGCTCTCTCTCCTCAAAATGCAAAAACCGCACCCCAAATCGACAATTTTCGATTCCAACCACCAAAACTCGATTCCAGTCCGTGGATTGAAGACCCAAGGTGTGTGGGAACTCTTCCCCAAGCATCCTAGGATGATTCTTCATCCACATTGCGTCGATTAGAAGATTTGAAGAGGTATTCTTGACCTAGCCCTAAATCCTTCAAAATTCAATTCTTTTAGGTCTTTTGATAGAAACCTCTTCAAAAAAGTTGTTATGTATATCATTGTGATCATATACCTTGAATATTGTGGCTAGATCCATAGATTTTGCAAAATCCTCACGATTAGGGTTCTTGCTGTGTAAATCGGACAAGTTCGACCGTAGGGCGGACAAGTAGTCCGGCTGATGCGGACTAGTCCGACCCTTTGGTGGACAAGTCCAGGTTACAGAGTGAAAATCCTAACTTTGATGGTTTTTGTGAATTATAACACAATGTTCCACTTCCTTGGACCCATATGCTATCGTTTACATCCCTTCTCAGCGACGATGTCGAATTCTGACTACGTGCCCCTATCTGATCCCGAGACCGAGGTAGAAAGGCAAGCACACTATCTTCGGGAGCGGGAGGAGCGAGAGCTTGCCATAGCTCTCCTTGAATCGCAGTCTGAAGGGAGAAAATCCAAGAAGAAGCAAAGAGAGGCTCATAACTCAGCTGCTGCCGAGGTTGCCCCAAGAAAGAAGAGACTTGTCACCATGGGAGAGAAGACAAGGACTCAGGAGGCTCAGGGATCCAAGGATAAGGGAAAGGCGCCTGTGGATGATGCTCCTAATAAAAGGGCTCCGGTAGCTAAGAAACCGGCAAGCAAAGCCAAGAAGGGTCACTCTCAACCTATAGGGCCCTTGAGAATGTCTTCTCCTGCTAGGAACCCTAATCACCAAGCTGCTTTCCAAGCTAACATTTTCAAAGGCAAAGGGGCTGAGAAGGCCAGGAAAACCAGATTGGTCAATGTCTATAAACGTGAGAGGAGCACCACAGACCCTTGCTTTTGGTGTGATTTCCACTATGACTACTACAGGACAGTCTTAATGTCCAAGCAGACACCAGTGCCAGATGCCCAATGGATTGATTGGGACTACATGGCACAGAAGGGTCACATGGCCTTCAATGTCGTGATTGAAGCCATAGAGTGTCACGAACTCAAAAAGCTTATGGCATTTCAATATGATTGGAATGTGGAAGTCATTGCACAATTTTACTCCACCGTCTACTTTCACACTGACAGAGATCGAAGGATCACTTGGATGACCCATGGAGAGCAATACTCCACTACTTATTGGGAGTTTGCTCAATTTCATGACTTGGAAGATCAACTTGAGAATGACATCATCATTTCCAACCTCAAGACAGTTGATCGTGATATCTTGGATCAAATGTATCCAAGTCATGTACCATATGAGGCGGGGCATATTTGCAACATCAAGCCCTTCTATAGTGTCCTCAACTGTGTGCTACGGAAGACCATTTCCCCCAAAGATGGAGATGTAGGCATTATCCAAGGATGTTTGAAGCACTTAATGGTGCTCATTGGTGGATATGTCCAATTCAACATGGTGGACTACATATTTAATGACATCTTCAACATCTCGCACACTCCTAACTGATCATGTGGATATGCTCCTTATATCATGTTTATGATCGAGAATGTGTACGGGCTCACATTCAAGAAGGACATTGTTCGTAGAAGATTTCGTCCTCAAATCCCGCCTTCAGAGCCAGCTGCACCACGATAGAAGAATGTGGATCCTCCTGCTTCATCTTCTCACTTTGTGCCTACACCACCTCCACCTCCTCCTCCATCACTCCGGAAGCGGCTTTTTCAAGTGTTTCAAGGCAATCTTCGCCTCTTTCGGGAAGGTGGAAGTTCGACAATGTCGCATGGAGCATCACCAAGAGAAGTATTTCAAGGCAATGTGCGACAAGCTCGAAGTCCCCATGTATTCCGCCACGGAGAGTGATGGAGAGATGACTCCATTCCCGGAGTTCACCGCCGAAGAACTAGCTCAATTTTGTGATGTTAGCACCTCCACGGCGGCTCCATCTGAGGACAAAAGTGATAATGAAGATGCCAATGATCCGGAGACCACGGGGAGTGGTAGTGAGCGGCAAGGTGGAGATGAAGGCAACGCCGATGATGATGAAGAGTAGATCTTAGGGCTCTCTTTCTCTTTTCCTTTTTGTTGTCTTGATGCCAAAGGGGGAGAGATTGGAAGGGGGCACTTAGAGTTTTACTAGTCGTTGTCTCTTATGATCCTCATGGACATGTATTATGGTTTTAAAACTCTCATTTCAAGTTATGTAAGACTTAATCTATGTTTCACATGTAATATGCTTAATTGTGATGGTATGCTTAACTTGACATGTCTATCACGCTTATTTATTGTCTTATCACAATTTGTGAGCATATCACTTAGGCACCCCACCATAACATGTATATGTATGATAACTCTCTCAATTTGTCTTACTCATGATGCATACATTGAGGGAGAGTTACTCATACACATACATGTTATGAAAACAAACTATTATCCTTTTTCTTGAATCTTAATGTGTTGTCATCAATCACCAAAAAGGGAGAGATTGAAAGTGCATCTAGGCATCCTAATGGATTTTGGATGATTGATGACGGCAATTAAGAGATTATTGAGCTAAGTTGATCTTAAGCACAGGTGTGATAATTGAAAGAAGACAAATCCCTCAAAAAGGAAAAGATTGAAACGGCCGTTAAAGGCTCAAGCGTAGAAATTAGGGTTTCTATGGTGTTGAGTTTAGACGAGTCGTATCATGTGTGAGGGTGGTTGTATCATGTGCATTGAGATCATCCAAAAGGATTCAAGGTGGTGGTTGAGGGAAAAACCTAAGTGAGAAGCTAAAATGAGAGAAAACACTAGGAAGCCGGACTAGTCCAGCAAGCCGGAGTAGTCCGTTCTGGGTCAGATTGAACGTCTCTGTTCGAGTTCGGACTTGTCCTTATGGGTACGGACTAGTCCGTTATTCTCTCGGGGAGTGAATTTGGAGCTAAGTCTTGGGAGGCCGGACTTTTCTGCCGCAAGGGCCGGACTAGATTGGACCCCCCAGAGTAGTCCGTTTTGAGACGGACCAAAGCATTCTGGATGAGTTTGGACTTGTCATTTGTGATACGGACTAGTTCGTTTGAGACTTAGTGTGAGAAACTGAGCCAAACCTTAGAAGTCCGCACTTGTCCACCCCATGGCTGGACTAGTCTGGGCCTACCAAGTTTAATCCGTTTTAGGATGAACTAAACCATTCTGTCCGATTTCGGACTGATCCGTTGTTGGTCGGACTAGACCGTGTTGCCAGTGACCGTTTGAAATTCAGACTTTGGCGAGGACGTCACCAGTTTGGTTGATCGGTGACTGAATGTGGCCTACAGGGGGGTGAATAGGCCTTTTTGAAGTTTTTCGAAACCTACAACACTTAATCACCAGATCAAAACTTGAGATATCGGACTAGTCTGGTAAAGTGCGGACTAGTCAGGTGTGTACTGACTGGGTTGATTAAGTTTGATCGATTAATTTGATTCTATGATGTATACAGCGAAAATATACAGTTAATTTAAGTGTTGCAAGATGATGTACTGGGATATATCACAATTCAATCTTATACTTAATGATTCAATGTAGAGTAAGCAATATTGATTCAAACCCTAGATTGTTGTGATGAATAAGAACAATGAACACAAAGCAAGACACAAGTGATTTATCCTGTGGTTCGGCTCCCACAGAGGCAACCTACATCCACGTTGAGGAGTCCACAAAAGTACTGGGTCTTCTCCAACCCTACCCTCGTCGGATCGCCACAAAGGCCAATCCTCTTCCACTTATCACAAAGGGGTGAATAACCGAATTCAAGGGGCCTTCTCACACGTTGAGGGCTCCCCTAGATTACAATGAACGACTCCACCAAGAACACACTCAAAAGATTACAATGAAAATCACATAAGTGCATTAGGGAATCAAACCAAGAGCTCAATGAGTGTTGAACGTGTCTCTCCAATGATCTAGAGTGTATCCTCAAAGGATTGATATTTGTTGCACTTAATTTCTGGAGAGAAGTGTTTTTGAGGCTCTTGGGAGGTGTGACGGCGCTAGGGTTTGAGAGAGGTTAAAGTTGGGCCGTGCACCTCTATTTATATGTGGTTTCTAAAAGTGACCGTTAGGGTTTAGAAAGATCAGACTAGTCCATGGTGGACACCGGACTAGTCCAGTGTGCTGTGTGTAGCAAATCCTAAGTGTCCCGAAATATCGGACTAGTCCGGCTAGGAGCGGACTTGTCTGATTTCGCTTCTGGAAATCTTCGGACTAGTCCGATAGTCATTGGAATTTTTTTGAAATAGGCCTTTTTGAAATTTGTCAGAACCTGCAACACTTAATCACCAGATCAAAACTTGAGATATCGGACTAGTCCGGTAAAGTGCGGACTAGTCCGGTGTGTACCGACTGGGTTGATTAAGTTTGATCGATTAATTTGATTCTACGATGTATGCAGCGGAAATATACAGTTAATTTAAGTTTTGCAAGATGATGTACTAGGATATATCACAATTGAATCTTATACTTAATGATTCAATGTAGAGTAAGCAATATTGATTCAAACCCTAGATTGTTGTGATGAATAAGAACAATGAACACAAAGCAAGACACAAGTGATTTATCCCGTGCTTTGGCTCCCACAGAGGCAACCTACATCCACGTTGAGGAGTCCACAAAAGGATCGGGTCTTCTTCAAACCTACCCTCATTGGATCGCCATGAAGGCCAATCCTCTTCCACTTATCACAAAGGGGTGAATAACCGAATTCAAGGCGCCTTCTCACACGTTGAGGGCTCCCCTAGATTACAATGAACAACTCTACCAAGAACACACTCAAAAGATTACAATGAAAATCACAGAAGTGTGTTAGGGAATCAAACCATGAGCTCAATGAGTGTTGAACGTATCTCTCCAATGATCTAGAGTGTATCCTCAAAGGATTGATCTTTGTTGCACTTAATTTCGTGGAGATAAGTGTTTTTGAGGCTCTTGGGAGGTGTGATGGCGCTAGGGTTCGAGAGAGGTTAAAGTTGGGCCGTGCACCTCTATTTATATGGGGTTTCTAAAAGTGACCGTTAGGGTTTAGAAAGATCGGACCAGTCCGTGGTGGACACCGGACTAGTCTGGTGTGCTGTGTGTAGCAAACCCTAAGTGTCCCGAAATATCGGACTAGTCCGGCTAGGAGCGGACTTGTCCGATTTCGCTTCTGAAAATCTTTGGAATAGTTCGATAGTAATTGGACTTGTCTGGACAGTGAAACCCTAAATGTTTATGAGGACAAGTCCGCACATGGAGGACTTGTCCGATTTAGGTCAAAGAGTTTTTCGGACTAGTCCGTCCTAATATCGGACTTGTCCGATTGACATCAAAAAGATATCGGACTAGTCCGGTGTGTGATCAAACTTGTCCAATTCTGTGTGACTTGTGAAGTGTTTTGAGGACTAGTCCACACTGGGGAGGACTAGTCTGATTCTAGTCAAAGAGATATCGGACTAGTCCGATGGATATCGGACTTGTTTGATCTTGTGCAGAAAGGATATCGGACTAGTCCGGTGACAGTCGGACTAGTCCAATCCTATATAACTTTGTGCAATGTGTGTGTTTATATGTGATTGAGCTCTTGGGGTGTGTTTCCTTAACACACTCTACACACAATGATCTACTACTCTTGTTCCCTGAGCTCTTCTCCACATTGCTCCTCATTCTCCTTTCTTTTTGGCACTTTGCTTATTTTCACATTAAAGCTTGTGCTCATCTCAACAAAGTGGTTAGGATCTCATTTGCTTGTCATAAATCATCCAAAACCCACAAGGGATTCCTAGATGCACTTTCAGTGACGTTGAATTGTTGGTGGTTCCAAAAGGCCGGACTAGTCTGGGGTTGCCCTCGTGGCAACATTTAGTTGTTGGGACCCCTATATAAAGGGGACCCCCGGCCCCTATTTGACAAAATTTGAACCCTAGCGCTGCAAAAACATTCCTTGAGTCTTCCAAAGCCTTCTACTCGTCCTACTAGCCCTCTAAGACCAAATCTTGAAGATATTAGGGTTTCGGAAGGAGAGTGAAGGAAGATCATCGTGCTTTGGCTCTCGATTTGATCTCTTGCAAATTGTGTTGTGTTTTGTGGCTTGTGTGAGTTGAACTTAGTGTGCTCCTTGCTGTATTGATTCGTGGGAGCCTCAACTTGTGAGTAGCCCCAAGAAACTTGGTGATTACCCTTTGATATAGTGGAAACTAAGCCGACCATTGTGGTGGCTTGGTGAGAAGAGGGTCAAGTGAGACCCGATCCTTGTGTGGACTTCTCAACGTGGATGTAGGCTTCTTTGTGGAGCTGAACTAAAAGATAAATTGTGTCTCCCTTGTCATTTTACTTTGAGTAATCACTAGAATTGCTTTTAGGGTTCATATTATTCTTCATATTGATTCTTGTTGAAATCTTATAACCTAATTGCTTACACTTGTCAATCTAAGTTGTACTAGGTTATTATACATTGCATACATCTTTAGTGAACTTAAATTGCGCAAATAACTTGTAGAAATCAAGTTTTTAGGTTTTCTCCCTTGTGTTGAGCAGACTAGTCCAGTCTTGTCCAGACAAGTCTGGCCTCAGTGATTTAATCTTGTCTGATTAAGCCATTTCAAGTCTTATTGCCTATTCACCCCCCCTCTAGGCGACTTTCAATAGCCGCCATGAACAATTGAGTTTTGCTTAGAATAATAATATCGCCGTTCTACGGTTTGTGAGACCCCAACTTCGCGATTTCAGATCGTGACTTCTACGTTCTTGCTTGTGTTCTCGGTTGCACTTGCAGGGATTAGCCTTCTTGGCGAGGTCAAGCGTGTGCAGCACGATTGATAACCAATGGAGCAGTGGTGTAGTGATTGCAGGGGTATTCGAGTTGCTCGAGTGCCGCGGATCATCAACGTTGAGATCTCCATCAATCGACTTATCCATTACCTTTTGTAAGATTGGGCTTAAACCCCTTATCTATTGGTATCATATTTTTAGGTTGCCCATAAGGTAATTCATATCCTTTCGATTAGTTTGTTTTTCATACCTAGAGTCCACAAAAAAAGCAACAAAAATATTTGTAGTTTAGTAGATCTATTCATCACTTTGTCCAAACCACCATTGAGCCTTTGCAACTTTGTTATTCAGTTTTGTTTTGTTGAGTTTGTATCAGTGGTTGAGTCATATTTCTGGTTTAAAAAGTGTTTTTGGTCTTAATTTGAGTTTTGCATTGTGTTTATTCATCCTTTTGAATCACATCATCACGTTCAGATTAGATTCATCTCTGTCCAGTTCGGTATTTTCATCATATCTCACTCATACAAATGTGTATTCTGGTGTTCTTATACTTTCTGGAAATCTTAAGAAGTTTCCTATAACTTTCATATTCATTAGTTTCTCAGAAAATAGAGGTATCAAGGTTGAAATTGCATTAGATTCGAATTGGTTGTTGACCTAGAATTTTTGAATAGTATGTATTTCGGGGTCAATATCTACTATTGTTCTGATCCAAAATAGGTCTTCCATATACTTACATTAAAGAAGAGGGATAGGTCTATAATCTTGCCGTTGAAAGTTTTCAGATTTGGGGCCTCTAAGCATTACTAATTTTCCTTAGAAGATTGAGAAAAAATATGTAATAGACCTATGAGATATCTTTGATTGATTTGCATTGTGTTATTCTTTTACAGCACATTCTTGAAAAAAAAAAGACAAAAGAAAAAGGAAAGTGCAAAAAAATATACAAAAGCCGCACAAAAAAAGAGAGAAAAAACACAGAGGTCTTTGCATCCTTTGTGTCCTATAGTTTTGTTTTATATCATGCTAGCTTGAACTAATAGGAACACATTTAGGCCAGCAACTTTGACAAGTACTTTGGACACTTATTCAACTTTACTATCTGATTGCATTGTTTCTAATCCTTGCTACATATAAAGTGCCATCCAAGCTCCACTTTCTCTTGAGCAAGACAGGTACCTTTGCAATCATCCCACGCTTCATTGATTTCTCACTCTGGCCACTGTTTGTCACCTGCAGTGTTGGTAAGAACACTTGTAAGAGCATGGTAAGACACTTGAGAGTGTGTGATTCTACTTCCACTTTGGCATTATCCTTTATAGTTGATAGGCATAACATATTTTTGTTATCTTCTATTTGCTATTAACAATGTGAGGACTAAATGATGACCAATTTAGCACCGATGAAGAGTTACTTGGTACAACAGCAATGGAGAATTATAAGAGCGTCATTGTTCAGCGCAATTTGAGCTCCAAAGTCGAGGCCGATGACAAGCTACAACGACACAACATTTTCCAAATGTTTCTCATCGTCAAGGACTACCGTGTGCACACGATAATTGATAAACGTAGCTACAACAACTTGATAAACACGGACGTGGTAAAAAAACTTGATTGACAACAAGAGCACACCCTCATCCATACCACATTCAATGTTCAACAACAACAGTAATGTTCAGGTAACACAAACAGCAATAATACATTTTCAAGTAGCTCTTATAGTGATTTTGCTTATTTTGATGTCGTGCCTGTGGATGCTTTGTCTCTTTTGTTGGGTCACCCTTGGGAATTTGATACGGATGCTATTCATCATGGTAGAACTAATAAATATACTCTCATTCATAAAGCAAAGAAAATCGCTTTCCTTCCTATGACTCCTGCTGAAATTATGCATTTTGAGAAAACTAAAACTCGTGATGAATTAGCCCATAATATATCTGAACATCTTGCTAAAAATGAGAATAAACATAACGAATATAACAATACACTTGCTTAACGTGAGAATTTTTTAGATGTTTTGTCAAGAAGTAACTAGTCGAATCTTTTATTGATACACCATTGTCTCATGTCGATTTTCCTGTTAATCTGCACTAAGAAAGAATTGTGTGTTTATAATTCTATTATACCTATGTGAAAATAAGTTAATGAACTTCATTATTCTGTTTTGGATTCATCTACTTTTGCTGAAATTAATAATTTGATTCTCATTACTATTGAAAATGAAGAGCTGAAATTGTTGTCTTCACTAAATACTTTGGGTTATATTGAATTTGACACTCTTTGTGATCGAGATACTGTAGAGAGAAGAATATTTTTGAAAACGGAATTACCTTTGTTGACAAGAAATACTTTTCATACTACAGGCAAATATGAACATAGTGGTATGTTTATGGTGTATAAAGTTTACATATGTTCAAATGAGAAACCTCCTTTTATGCTACAATAACATGGTAAAGTAAATGAATGCATTAACGCTAATAATGTCTAGTCAAGTTTTTCTAGTATTTTTTCCTTGCAGCAGGGATAACAAATAAAAGACTGTTCGCTGTGGTTGTGCAATATGGACAGCACTCAATCTATCCCAGAAAGCCTCTTTGCTGGACATACGAGCAAGCCGAGGACGGGTTGTCATCAAGAAGAGGAGAATGATGAGATCATGCACATTATCATTGCACATACAAACAAGGTACAATGTTTATTTGTTTGGGATCCTAGCTCAAGTGAATGTGCTCGCTTATTTGGTGGAGAATATGAAGATGGTGCACTATATCGTCCACCACCTCGACCTTCTCCTTTCATGCATACAAGAAGATTTGATAGCGTTGCACATCTTGACCAATATATGAGAGAAGATGAACTTGAGTTTAGGAAGACTCTAATTCGAGAATGGGAGGATAATGAGGACATCACTTTTATGGATACAAACAACACTCCATTGAACATACACACAACAATTAATTTCAGAGGTGAACTTGTTCTTATATATTTTCTTATATATTTTTGAGAATAGATTGCTACCTAATAATTTAATTGTGATTAGGATACATAGAGAGGTTCAAGGAGTAATCGGAGGAAGGTGTAGGGGCATGGAGGACTAGAGAATAAGTTCAAAAAAGATGGAAACCGACCCCAACTCAAAATTGTGTCCAACTCGGGGTCCAGGAGTAGTTCGCACTAAAACGGACACCCAGGACGCATACGAACTCCGTTTTGAACGTTCTACATATGTACGGAAAGGGGAGAAGATATCATTTCCAATTCCACTGTTCGAATGTCAAAATACCTTCGGAGACAATGGGAATAATCGAAACAAAATTGAGTATAGAATATGTCAGGATGTTGCGCCATCGTATTGCGCCATTGGGTCTTGTATCAAGTCTACATCCCTTATTTTTGTGTCTTAGGGTTAGGTCACGACTCCAACACCCTTTGGACGTCCTCCCACCAATATATACTCCATAGTTGCCGTCATGAACAATTGAGTTTTTCTTAGAATAATAATGTCGTCGTTCTACACTTTGTGAGACCTCAACTTCACGATTTTAGATCATAACTTCTACGTTCTTGCTTTTGTTCTCGGTTACACTTGCAGAAATTAGCCTTTTGGCGAGGTCAAGCGTGTGCAGCACAATTGATAACCAATGTAGCAGTTGTGTAGTGTAACATCCTAAATTTTGTAAGCTAATAATAAACCATGCTTATTATGAATATGTGTGTTGGTGGTTTGGAACCGGCAGATCTCCCGACACTACTAAAGTGTTAGAGGAGTTTGATGTTCGGTATGGGCGCGCAGAGATTCAAGAAGGTGAATTACCAATGACGCAGGAGCCACAAGAGTTTACGTGGTTCGGGCCGCCTGAGCGTAATACCCTACTCTACGGGTGTGTTGGTGTTGTATTAGCAGTATGAGCTTGTACTGAGCGTCTTGGGAGAGTCTGTAGAGCGCGTGTGTAAACGTTGTCGGCCTGTCCTTTTATAGTACAAGGGCAGGCCGTTACAAATTAGTCTGGCCCAACATGTGGCCCCGGCGGTTACTAGTATTGGTACTTATTCAACACGTTTAATTGCCCTTAATGACCGTGTAATGGGCTTTGATAGCACCATTACTGGTAATTAAGGTCATCCGATCATGTGTCATTAATATAGTATTAATGACACTTAATCGGGTCTTGAAGTCTGTCGGTACCCTAAAAACCATACACCCCCTGAGGTTACAAAGATCTCAAGGGAAGGACATCAACTCAAATTGAAGACCCTCGGGGGCCCACTCGCCAGACGTGACCGGACCCGCTTCTCCAACATGGTTAACCTCTAGGTTGCCACGTGTACTGTCAGCCCAGAGCTATTACCCGCAAGGGTGAAGCTCCGGGCCAAGTACTGAAACGGCACCTCCGGAGGTAGCCCCCGACCGAGAGAAGCTCCGGACATGACACGTGCCAGGTCACCCCGGAGCTTCCCGCTTCTCCCAAGCAAGCTCCGGAGCTGCCACGTGTCCACACGACGGAGCTAGATGCTTAAAGCCCCCGGGAGACGTTGTAACGGCTCCGGATCTCCAAAGGACAGCCGCAGACTTCAAGATCCGATTAATTACCATTAATTCCACGTTAATGATAATTAATCGGACAGCCTTAACACCTGTAACGGCACTGTCGGAGCCGTTACAGGGTTATTAACAACAATTAATCTCGTGTATCAATACGAATAACCGCCAGGGCCACATGTCGGGCCAGGCTGACTTGTAACGGTTTGTCCTTGTGTTATAAAAGGACAAACCGACGATACACGAGAGAGGACTTGAGAACACTCGGAAGCTCACAAGTTAATACAACAAACACACACCCGTGGAGTAGGGTATTACGCTCAGGCGACCCGAACCACGTAAACCACCGTGTCACTCGTGTCCAAATCGCATTTCACTTTCTTAGATCTCCGCGCGCCCAGACCGAACCACAAACTCCTTCAAACACTTTTCATAGTGTTAGGGGATCTGCCGACTCCAACAGTCGACAGTTGGCGCGCCAGGTAGGGGCGCCTGAGATCTTCAAGAATGGTGAATTCTGCAGCTGGATCATCCAACGGGCAACCTGCTGCTCAGACTGTCGGAGGCAATCCCTCCAACATGCAACCACCGGCAGGAGCCTCAGTTCCAGCGGGAGTCACACTCCCACCACCACCATCTTCTCCGGCAAGACATGCCGAACGACATGATGGTGCACCGGCGTCACATTCTGCGCCGGCAAGTCGTGACAACCCAGAACACGCACTCCATGCAGCGCGTGCTCTCCTTCAGCGACCACCACCTCCGGATGCATCTCAAGGTGCCATGGAGCAATGGAGAGCTGATATTGAGCATTTGGTCGCAGCAGCGGCCGAACGCCTCAACAATCAGGGTCCACCTCCTTCAGGGCGGGCCCCGTCGCAGCGACGAACGTTGTCTGGAAGACTTGGTCCACATGTCTCCAACAACCGGAGAAGAGCTGCGTCACAGCAAGTGACGTCGTTGCCCTCTGGAGCACGACGTGCCCATACTGCATCTCGGCTTTCGACACACGACCTCCGAGCGGAGCTTGATCGCCGATACCGCCAACAGGATGGCCGTGTCCACATCGAGCGAGCTCGAGAAAGACGAGATGCTCAAGATCTTTCTACTCTGGAAGGAGTAGGAGGAGGCTGTTCCGCCCTAGCCATGCACCTGCGTATGGTTAGATGGCCACAGAAGTTCCGGCCACACTTGCCGGAAAAATTCGACAGGACTGTCAATCCCGTAGAATTTCTACAGATATACTCCACTGCGATCCTAGCAGCTGGAGGAAATGAGGCTGTAATGGCCAATTACTTTCCAGTGGCCTTAACTGGGACTGCTAGGTCCTGGTTTATGAGCCTTCCACCCAACTCTATCGACAGTTGGGAGGAGCTATGCCGCCAGTTCACCGCCAATTTCGGGAGTTCATACACCCGTCCGGGCACCGAACTGGACCTTTTTGCGGTCGTGCAAAAAGGAGGGGAATCTTTGCGGTCATTCATCCAGAGATTCTCTCAGATACGTAACACAATCCCTTCTATCTCAAGCGCTTCTGTCATTGTAGCATTCAGACAGGGTGTACGAGACAAGAAGATGTTGGAGAAACTGGCGATCAAAGAGATCACCAGTGTCACGGAGCTCTTCAGCCTGGCTGACAAATGTGCCAGAGCTGCGGAGGGCCGTGAAATGCACTCCAAACCAGCCTTGGAGGATCATAAAAAATCCTCCAAAGAAGAAGTCGCTACCTCCGGGAGTGGCAAGAAGAAAAAGAAGACCAACGGCAAGAAGAAGCCGTCGGCCGGCACATCCAACGTTGCAGCCACTGCAACTCCTGGTGGCCGGGGGCCACGCCCCGAGAAGCGACCTCGACCGTCTTCCGAAGACGGTGGCAAATCCAAGATGTGGTGCCCCATTCACAAAACGGGCAGCCACAGGCTGGAGGATTGCCGGGAGGTCCAAAACCTTGCCGAGCGCTACCACAAGCGCCGGGAAGGGTCTCCCTTCCGCCAGAGGGAGGGAAAACAAAAGGTCGATGAAGCTCCGGCTGAAGAGGAGTTAGGGTTTCAAGACCCCAAAAAGGTCTTGAAAGCCGTCTACACCTCCGTCGACGATGATTCCGACGTCTCCGACAACGAACGTCGAAAAACCATGAACACCATCTTTGGTGGATCATGGGACATCACCTCTCGTCGCGTCATTAAGACCATGCGACGGGATATGGCTGCTGTAGCTCCTACAGCTAGACCGGAGCCACATCGAAAGTGGATGGACACACCCATCACTTTCGATGCTTCGGATTGTCCTCAAAGCATGGTCGAAGCTGGCCAGCTGCCCTTGATGGTATCCCCCACCATCAACAACATCCAGCTCCATCATGTCCTGGTAGATGGAGGTTCGGGGCTTAATCTCATCAGCTTCGAAGCTTTCACTAAGCTTCAGCTTCGACCTTCAGACCTCCAGCCCTCTCGACCTTTCTCCGGAGTAGGTCCGGGGGCCATAACCCCACTCGGAGCTATCACTCTCCCTGTTACCTTCGGGACCCGGGAGAAGTATCGCACCGAAAAGTTGGTCTTCGACGTCGCTCAGATCAACTTACCATTCAACGCCATTTTGGGTAGACCTGCCCTGTACAAATTCATGGCAGGTGCTCATTATGGATACCTGGTGTTGAAGATGCCAACACCAGTAGGCGTTCTCCGGATCCGTGGAGATCGCACTGCCGGAGTAACTGCCCTGGAAGAACTCCATGCACTCACCACAGCGCAAGAGGAGGATTCCAGACAGAAGCAAGCTCCACAACCTCCGAGCATTCGTCAACGAGGCTCGACCTCTGCACCCCGTGTGCAGCCAAGCGGCGACACCGACATCCCCGTCAAAGTCGTCCAAATTGGTTCCGATGTCACTCAAACTACCCGCATATCGGGTGGCTTGAACGACAAATAGGAACTCGCGCTCATCACTTTCCTCCGGGCTAATGTTGACGTGTTTGCCTGGCAACCGTCACAAATGCCTGGGATCCCCAGGGAAGTGATTGAGCACAATCTGAAGATTTACCCCAACGCTCGACCTGTGCACCAGAAACCTCGGAAGCAATCTGTAGAGCGACAGAACTTCATCCGACAAGAAGTGAAGAAGTTGCTCGAAGCCGGATTCATCCGAGAAGTCTACCATCCAAAATGGCTGGCAAACCCAGTCGTTGTGCCTAAGGCCGGCGGGAAACTTCGGATGTGCATCGACTACACCACACTGAATAAGGCATGTCCAAAAGATCCATTCCCACTACCTAGAATAGACCAGATAGTGGATTCCACCTCTGGGTGTGAGTTGCTGTGTTTTCTAGACGCATATTCAGGATATCATCAAATCCGGATGTCTAGGGAAGATGAAGAACATACTTCATTCATCACAGTGGATGGATTGTATTGTTACACAGCCATGCCTTTTGGTCTCAAGAATGCAGCTTCAACTTTTGTACGAGCAATGTACAAAACTTTCGAAGAACTCATCAGAGACATAGTGGAGGTGTACGTTGATGACATTGTGGTCAAAGTCAAAAACAAGGAGTCCCTCTTGGATACCTTGCAGGCTGTCTTCGACAAGCTGCGGGCCACCCGCACGAAGCTAAACCCAGACAAGTGCGTCTTCGGGGTTAGTTCCGGAAAGCTTCTTGGTTTCCTGGTAAGTCACCGGGGTATAGAGGTTAATCCGGCGAAGATAAAAGCCATCGAAGACATGCGGCCACCAACCCGCATCAAAGACGTCCAAAAATTAACTGGATGTCTAGCAGCCCTCAGTCGATTCATTTCAAGACTGGCGGAAAGGGCACTTCCCTTCTTCAAGTTACTGAGGAAGTCCGGACCATTCCAATGGTCTGAAGAGGCAGAGAAGGCATTCCAGGAGCTGAAACATTTCCTCACCACTCTACCAGTCTTGGTAGCTCCGAACCCTGGTGAGCCTTTATTGCTTTATATTTCAGCAGCTGACGAAGTCGTCAGTATGGTTCTGGTTGCGGAGAGACCGGAACTACCCAATACTCAGGAATCCAGATCCCTTCGGGAGGATCCGGAGGTTCCCGAAAGCAGGTCTGGGTCCCAGCTCCCAGACTTGAATCCTCAAGAAGCCACTTCAGAGGACCCGGATCCTTCTGATAGGATCCAGGTCATTCCTGAAGAAGCTCCGGGTTCCTCCACCCAGAACCCGGAGGTCCTCGAATATAGTTTGGACCCCTCCGACAGGGTCCGGATCAATGGAGAGGAAGCTCCGGACCCCTCCGGGAGGGTCCGGACCGTTCAACGCCCAGTATACTTCATCAGTGAAGTGTTACATGATGCCAAGACTCGATACCTAGAGGTACATAAGATGCTCTACGCAGTTCTTATTGCCTCAAGGAAGCTTCGACACTATTTCCAAGCTCACAAAGTCTCGGTGGTAACCTCATATCCACTTCGAGCGATTCTGCATAATCCCAATTCAACTGGGAATATAGCGAAGTGGGCAGCGGAATTGGCTGAATTCGACCTCGAATTCATTCCAAGACAAGCAATCAAGAGTCAAGCGTTGGCAGATTTCGTGGCAGAATGGACTCCCTCTCCATTAAACCCTGGGGGCCCCAGCGAGCAGAAGAAGGAACCGCAAGTTCCGGCCTTCACTAAGCCTCACTGGACCCTTTACTTCGACGGCTCCATGCAGAAGCAGGGAGCCGGAGCTGGAGTCCTTCTCCTCACACCAACCGGGGAGAAGGTAAGATACATGGTGCACCTTGATTTCAAGGCAACCAACAACATGGCGGAGTACGAAGCACTCATATATGGATTAAAGGTGGCACTATCCTTTGGTGTCAAGCAGTTGCTAGTCAAAGGAGATTCACAACTTGTTATCAAACAGGTGAAGGGTGAATGCTCCTGCAATAATCTCCAGCTGGCTGCTTACCTCCTTGAAGTCCAGAGGCTTCAGAAGGACTTCGAAGTCCTAGACCTTCACCATGTTCAGCGTGCTCACAACGTTGAAGCTGACGAACTCTCGACCAAGGCGTCAACCGGAGCTCCGGCTCCAGACGGAACCTTTGTCCGGAGGATGTCAAAACCCACAGTTCAGCCTGCCGAGCTGAACGAAGGGGGCGAGATCAGCATCCCGAAGCTGACGGTCCCGATGGCCCTGTTACCATGGCAGCCATCAAGGGTCGTAGGTGCTGCCGGAAGCTCCGAGCAACCCAGCACGCAAGACTCAAATGCTCAAGTCAGTTCCGATGCATGGATCTCGGAGATCCGGAACTACTTGAAAGACAACATCCTTCCTGACGATGATGTATCCGCTGACCGGGTAGTCAGATTGGCTAAAAGATACACGTTGGTAGAAGGGGATCTCTACCGGCGCGGTGCCAACGGCATCCTAATGCGGTGCATCACAAGGGAAGAAGGCTGCGAGCTCCTCGCAGAAATCCATGGAGGCGAGTGTGGGAACCACGCGTCTTCCCGCACGCTGGTCGGAAAAGCCTTTCGGCACGGCTTCTACTGGCCAACAGCGCTCCAGGATGCTACTGAGCTAGTGAAGAAATGCAAAGCATGCCAATTTCATGCAAAGCAAATTCATACACCTGCTCAGCCCTTACAAATGATACCTCCTACGTGGCCTTTCGCCGTGTGGGGGATAGACATCTTGGGACCCTTCCCAAGAGCCGTCGGAGGTTACAAGTTCCTGTATGTCGCCATCGACAAGTTCACCAAGTGGCCGGAAGCTACTCCTGTTGTGACGATCAACAAACAATCTGCAATCAATTTTCTACAATCTATCGTGAGCAGATTCGGAGTCCCAAACAAGATCATCACTGATAATGGGACTCAGTTCACAAGCTCCTCATTTCAAGGATATTGCGAAGACCTCGGCATACAAGTTTGCTACGCTTCCGTAGCTCATCCTGCCAGCAATGGGCAAGCCGAGAGAGCAAACGCAGAGATCCTTAAAGGACTCAAAACGCGCACTTATGAGCGTTTGAAAAAGCACGGAGCTAATTGGATCGAAGAGCTTCCGCCCACTCTATGGGCTAACAGGACTTCTCCAAGTCGGGCAACCGGAGAAACACCCTTTTTCCTGGTGTATGGAGCAGAAGCGATCCTTCCTCCGGAAATCACCTTGGGTTCCCTCCGAGTCCGGACCTTCGACGAAGCCGCGCAGGACCAGCTCCGGCGTGAAGACCTAGACCTCCTCGAGGAGGGAAGGTGCCAAGCAGCTGTTCGGAATGCCCGATACCGCCAAGCTCTACGGCGCTATCATCAGCGGCATGTACACAACCGACAGCTCGAGGAAGGCGATCTGGTGCTACGGAGAATACTATCCAGAGAAGGGCAAAACAAACTCTCCCCCGGCTGGGAAGGACCCTTCCGAGTGATCAAAGTATCCCGTCCCGGAAGCGTTCGCTTGGCTACCGAGGATGGGACACCTCTCCCAAATCCTTGGAACATCGAGCACCTCCGTAAGTTCTACACTTAATTCCACGGAGGTGAGTCTTAAGTAACTTGAAGTGTATGTTATAGAGTCATTGTACAGAGTCGGGTAGTTCCTCCGGGAGAGCAGCCGGACCTTTCCTGAAAGGTTTGAAAAGCTCATGCAACACTTGATACAGTCTCCGGACTAGAAGTGTAGCTAATTACCCTGGGTTAAACGAGAAACCAAACACACTTAGCCTGGTTGCGTACCCTAAGAGTGTACTTGTTTCCCCTGTACCCCGGACCTATAATGAAAGACATCTTCATGTGAAATAGACTCCACGTGCATTCATTTTTGCATAAGGCTCGACATTTTTATTTTTCTCTTTCTTGTCTATAACAGAAATGTGCAATTCTTAAGAAGTTCTAGTTTAACCGGTTTATGTACGATTTGGGTTGAATTGTCAGATTTTTTAGATTTAAATATCGTCTGTGGCCAACTCGCCTGAAAGCCGCCAAGCCATTCTAGGGCTGGAGTGCGCTATCGACTTAGCCTGGTCAAGCACCCTAAGTACGCCACTCTACCTACACCCCGGCAGGCCAAAGTAAGGTGGGTCCATGGACAATTAGATCTAAAAGAAAAGACAATTCATCCAATCATACTAAAAATCGTGTTCAACTTGAAATTCTCTTGAGAACCGTAAGCCGCAACGAAGTTATAGATAAGGAACGAATTTTACTGTTTTTCTTGGCCTAAGTGTGCAGGAAGAATAAACCCAACATTGATGGAGAAAAATCGGAGTTAACCAAGCTCCGACTCCCACCGGCGTTAACTTGAAGATGGTGAGAAGACTCTATCACTAGAGTCTGTTGCCAGCAAGCCAGGCGTGGCAAGGGTCATTGCCGGAGCTACTAAGCTCCGACGCCTTGAAGTATTAACTATCGACACTCAACGTGTTGGTAGAGGCTATTGCCGGAGCTACTAAGCTCCGACGATGGGCAATGCCGGAGCTTCTAAGCTCCGACGACTTCAAGGGACCTTCACTATCGAAGACTTCGGACCTAAACTACACGAGTTCGAAGCAAATTTGTCTTCAACAAAACTCAACATCCTTTTGGTACATGTCCACAATCACATTGTGCACATCTACCAGGGGGCCAAGTGAAGACAAAGATGTTGAAGACAAAAAATGAAATTCACGAAAAATTGGGGATTTCATTTCATTTGAAGACCAGAGATTACATCTGGGGACAAAGGATTACAAAATTGAGGAAGAAGAGAAGATACAAATAAAGGCTAAGAAAGATAGTCCTAGACCCTATGGAAGAACTCGGCGACCTTCTGGGCGACCTCCGACACGCTGCCTCGGGTAGCTTCGCCCTCTCCTTCGACGGGACCTTCAAGCACCGGGTCCAGAGAGAATCGAGGGTTCCGGCTAGTGTAACACGTCAATACATACTCTGTGACGTTTCTAGCCAGGGATTGCCCCTCGACCTCAAGCTGGTCCGCGATGACGTCGCCCACCTTGGAGAGCTTGCTGCCCGCAGCGCCCAACGCTTGCAGCGCAAGGTCCGGCTCCGGCTCCGGATCATCCGGAAGCACGGGGCTGAAACCCATAGGCGCCAGCGCATCGTCGGCCTTGCTCAGGAACTCCCAAATTTGCAGGGAGTCCGTCTTCCTCAGGCCCTTCATTTCTTCCAGGGACCTCCGGGTCGCCGCCAGTTCTGAGTTCTCGCGGGAGAGGCGCTCAACTTCTTTGGCGTTTTGCTGAATTTTCGCAGCAACCCGCTTTTCGAGTCTCCCGAGCTCCTCCTCCCGGAGGTGGATCTTGTTCCGACGGTCGACCAGGTCTTTCTCCCTAGCCTCTATTTTCTTCTCCCGGGCGATGAGGGCACACTCATACTCGTAGAGTTCCTGCCCTCGCACCCAGGTCTTTTCCTCCTCTTCGAGGCAGCGCTCTTCCAATTTTTTAGCGCGCTCCTCGAGGCCCTTGTCCGCCAGAGCTGTCTTCTCGGCGAGCTCTTCTTCACGTCGCAAGACGTCATCCCGTAGCTCCAGGAGTTTTTGCTCCTCATCCTCGAGCCGCTTTTCCCTTCCCTCAAGCGCCTCTCGGCGCTTGATGAGTGCGGTACTGATGGCTTCGAGTTGATCGTACCGGGCGTTGGCCGCATCATTGGCAGCTTTAGCTTGGTCATGGTACTCCCGGGATTGGGCGTCGAGGTTGTGAGTCATGCTCTCCCTCTCGTCCAGCATCTCACCCCAGAGCTCCAAGCGGACCTTCTCCCGCTTGATCCATTCCTTGTCCGTAGCGATCCTCGACTGCGCCAGCTTGGTCTCGAATTGGAGTCTATTACGCCACCTCCTAAGGGTTTGGCGCTCCTCTTCAAGAACCTTGCTGTCGTGGAAGAAGGCTAGTTGGACTTGGCGCAGACTGGAGCAAGCGTTGTCGATGGACATCGACAGCGAGATGGGCTCCGGACCTTCCGGGGTCTCCTCCGCTGGTTCCAGCGGGTCTTCATTTACAAAAATTGGGTCCCACTCTGCGAGAGCGGAACCCCGAGCTTCCAAGGCACTAGGGCCCTCCTCCGGGATGGCCTCAGTCGCCACTGAAGAAGGTCCCGCCACCAAATCTTCATTCGCCCCCTCAGGCTGGGGGCCGGCGACTTCGTTCAGGCACTCTGGCTCCGCCACGGGTACCATCGACGTCGTCGCCTCCAATGGCTCCGGCCGGGACGCTTCTTCTGAGGGGAGATCAAGCTCCCCCGCCTCCACCACCACCGGCTCTGCAGCCGGCGCTCCAATAACTACCGGCCTTGCGACCGGAGCTTCAGAAGTAACCGGCTCAATTGCCGGAACCACTTCAACTTCCGGCTCGCACGCCGGGGCTTCAGCTGCCTCCGGCTCGACCGCCGAGGCTCCAGCATTTTCCGGCTCTGAAGCCGGGACCGCTACTTCCTCCGGCTCGACAGCCGGAGCATCTACTTCTGCAGCACCAGGGCCCGGAGCTTCAACCTCCGGAGCGGGTGCCGCTGGCGCATCTTCAATCCCGTGGTCCGGCGCTACCACAGGAACTTCTGGAGACGAGTCGAGGTCCATGACCACGACAGCCGGCGCCGGAGCTGTCGCAGCCTCCGCCTGGGGCGGCACCGGGGCTGGAGCAGAAGCCCTCGCAGCCTCAGACACTGTGGCTGAGGGCGGAGCTTCACTCCCCTTTTTAGGAACGCTGCGGATGAAGAATGAAGAAATTGAGCAAACAGATGCTATAATTAAAAGTTAATTGAGGTAAGCAAGAAAAATTACCTTGGGAGGCTCACGCACCAGCTTGCGCGGAACCTCTTTCCCGGACGTTCCGGGCTGGCCACGGTCGGCGTAGGAGCTCCGGGAGGACTCCCAGGACTTGCCGTAGCCACGGGCGTTTCCCGGGTCGGAGTTCTCCTTGACCGAGAGGAACTCCTAGACCTGGAGGCCCTCACCGCTTCTCGAACCGGAGTCGCCCGTCCGGAACTGGCACCACCGGAGGGACCCGTCACAGGAACAGCTGCACTCCGGGAGGATCCCACCGCCGGAACAGTAGCGCTTCGAAAAGACCCCACCACGGGGACAGATGCTACAGCGGCGGAGGATCTCCCTTCCTGAGGACGGGGAACTGGCGGTGAAGTAGCAAGCCCGACGGACCTTCCGTCAGCATGTCGCAGTTTCCTCTTCCGGTTCTCCGGCTCCTCCGCCAGCTCCTTGCCCTTGCCGGTGACCTCAGCTCTTGGCTGAGAGATAGGGGCGGAGCCGCCTTCCGACAACCCGGGGATCGCCAACGGGGCGGTCGATCTTCTCTCGACGACGCCAAGGTCGTCAAGCGCGGGCATCTTCCGCCGGAGCTCCCTGCTGAACTCAACTTCCTCGTTCAGGGGGAGGAAAGCCGGTGGCGGAGTCAAGTACGCTCCGTCTACATCGATGCCGTGCTGGAATTTCTTGAGGTGAAACTCCAAGGACTTCCCCACCATGCTGGACTTCAACCCGGTTTCGACCCGGTCTTCGTCCATCACGCTGTTGAGGGCCCAGGCGAGCTTCTCCCTCCTCTTCAGCGGCGCCCACCTGTTGGACAGGAAGTTGCAGAACACCGCCTGGGGAGTCAATCCTCCCTCTACACATTGGCGGATCCTGGACAAGACGGGGTCGAAAGCTGCCGCCAGCACCGGAACTTCGCTCCACACCGACGTGTCAATGCCGGGCAGACCGTCTGGCAGCTCCAACCGCTCGTGCTCCTCCACCCGGACAACTACCCAATCTTTCTTCCAGTCATCCCACTTCCCGGAAGGGAACGACCGGAGGTACTTGAACGGGCACTTCTTGCGCTTCACAAAGTAGTAGAAGCCAAGGTACTCGTCACTTCGGCCGGTGGTTTGGACGGTGAAGAAAGTGCGGAAGAGCTCGATGCAGGGAGGAATGCCCACCCACATCTCGCAGAAGTGGACAAAGATGGACACAAGGAGAAGGGAGTGAGGGCCAAGGTGGTATAGCTGCAGACCATAGAAGTCCAGCAGCATCAAAAAGAAGGAAGAAAATGGTGGGATCAGCCCCACCATGGCATACGATGAAAAGTATACCATTTCGCCGGAGTGCTCCTTTTTAAAGGGAAGCTCTCCTCCGGTGCGGATTGAACGGTTGAAGAAGTCCGACGACCACCCCATGAGGGTTCGGACCTTCTTCAGATCGCTCTCCGTCTTCAAACGACTCTCACGCAGACCCAACTCCATCGCAGCACAGCTAGGCGAGAGAAGAAAAGCAAAGCACGAGTTGGGAGTTTGAGCGCAAGAACAGATGGAAAGCGTAAAGAACTCCCGACGGTGCGCTTTCCTTCTTAAGTAAGCCCTCACGACGCTTGGATGGAAACTGCAGGGGAATCAAGCATACTACTCAAGAATTCAACCCAGCCGATGACAAGAGGGCCCGGGACCACCCCGACGACCAAGTCGAGGCTCTTACCCAGGCAAACAGTTGTCATCACGAGGCGGGAAACCCAAAGGCGGCGGACTGACAAGGCGCGCGGAACCGATACGGTTTTCGTATCGGGAACCGACGACCTTCAATTGCGAGAGATCTGCACGTCAAAGATCTTATCTGCCGCCTGAGGTGCGCCACGCGTCGGGACTCAACCATAAAGCCCCGCCAAAGGCACCTCCGAAGACTCTTGAAGACCCAGTTCAAGAGTCACAAGTATGGACCCACCTCCGGCGGAACGACTTCATCCCGTTGGCCTTCCCCGGAGGTAGGTCCAGGGGGCCACTGTCGGTACCCTAAAAACCATACACCCCCTGAGGTTACAAAGATCTCAAGGGAAGGACATCAACTCAAATTGAAGACCCTCGGGGGCCCACTCGCCAGACGTGACCGGACCCGCTTCTCCAACATGGTTAACCTCTAGGTTGCCACGTGTACTGTCAGCCCAGAGCTATTACCCGCAAGGGTGAAGCTCCGGGCCAAGTACTGAAACGGCACCTCCGGAGGTAGCCCCCGACCGAGAGAAGCTCCGGACATGACACGTGCCAGGTCACCCCGGAGCTTCCCGCTTCTCCCAAGCAAGCTCCGGAGCTGCCACGTGTCCACACGACGGAGCTAGATGCTTAAAGCCCCCGGGAGACGTTGTAACGGCTCCGGATCTCCAAAGGACAGCCGCAGACTTCAAGATCCGATTAATTACCATTAATTCCACGTTAATGATAATTAATCGGACAGCCTTAACACCTGTAACGGCACTGTCGGAGCCGTTACAGGGTTATTAACAACAATTAATCTCGTGTATCAATACGAATAACCGCCAGGGCCACATGTCGGGCCAGGCTGACTTGTAACGGTTTGTCCTTGTGTTATAAAAGGACAAACCGACGATACACGAGAGAGGACTTGAGAACACTCGGAAGCTCACAAGTTAATACAACAAACACACACCCGTGGAGTAGGGTATTACGCTCAGGCGACCCGAACCACGTAAACCACCGTGTCACTCGTGTCCAAATCGCATTTCACTTTCTTAGATCTCCGCGCGCCCAGACCGAACCACAAACTCCTTCAAACACTTTTCATAGTGTTAGGGGATCTGCCGACTCCAACAGTCGACAAAGTCCTTGATTCCCCTTTGAAGATCCGGAGCCGTTGTGGAGTCTTCCGGAGGTTAGAGGCTGAAGATCCGACGGTTGGACACGTGACAGCACCGGAGCACACTGTGGAGAACAGATGGTTCCGGTGTTACCCGACATGTGTCAGCACCGGAGCTTCCCTCGGTCTGTGGTTAGGTCCGGGGGTGCCACTTCGGTATGTAACCCGGAGCTTCCCCCTTTGCGGGTTGTAGCTCCGGTTTGATAGTACACGTGGCGTCCCTGGGGCTAACCATGTTGGAGAAGCGAGTCCGAACATGTCTGACATGTGGGCCTCCGAAGGTCTTCAAATCAAGTAGATGACTTTCCCTTGAGATCTTTGCAATCCCAAGGGGTATATGGTACCCAGGGTACCGACGGTGGCCCCCTGGGCCCACCTCCAGGGAAGACCCCTTGGATGAAATCATTCCGCCGGAGGTGGGTCCATCCTTCGACTTTTGAACTGAGTCTTCAAAGGTCTTCGGATGTGCCGTTGGCGATGGTCCGGAGTTAAATCTTCGCCGCATGGCATATCCCGTGTGCGGCAGGTGAGATCTTTGGCATGCGGATCTCATGCAATTGAAGGTTGTCGGTTCTCGATACGAAAATCGTATCGGTTCCGCGCGCCTTGTCAGGCCGCCGCCTTCAGGCTTCCCGCCTCATGATGGCAACCGTTCGCCTGGGTAAGAACCTTGACTTGATGGTCGGGGTAGTCCCGGGCCCTCTTGTCATCGGCTGGGTGGAATTTTTGAGTGGTATCTTCGACTTCCTTGCGATTTCCATCCAAGCGTCGCAAGGGCTTACTTAAGAAGGAAAGCGCGCACCATTTGGGGTTCTTTACGCCTCTCATCTGATCTTGCGCTCAAACTCCCAACTTGTGCTTCGCTTTTCTTCTCTTGCCTTGCCGTGTCGCGATGGAGTTGGGTCTCTACGAGAGTCGTTTGAAGACCGACGGCAACCTGAAGAAGGTCCGGGCCCTCATGGGATGGTCCTCGGACTTCTTCAACCGCTCGGTCCGCGTCGGTGGAGAGCTCCCGTTTGAGAAGGAGCACACCGACGAAATGGTGTACTTCTCCTCGTACGCCATGGTGGGGTTGATCCCACCTTTTTCCTCCTTTTTCTTGATGTTGCTAGACTTCTATGGTCTGCAGCTGTATCACCTTAGCCCCCACTCCATTCTTCTTGTGTCTATCTTCGTCCACTTCTGTGAGATGTGGGTGGGCATCCCCCCTGCATTGAACTCTTCCGGACCTTCTTCACCGTCCATACCACCGGCAGGAGCAATGAGTACCTTGGCTTCTACTACTTCGTGAAGCGCAAGAAGTGCCCATTCAAGTACCTCTGGTCGTTTCCCTCTGGGAAGTGGGACGACTAGAAGAAGGACTGGATAGTCGTCTGGGTGGAGGAGCACGAGAAGCTGGAGCTGCCCGAAGGCCTCCCCAGTATCGACACGACAATCTGGAGTGAAGCTTCGGTGCTGGCGGAAGCCTTCAACCCTGCTTTGACCAGGATCCGCCAATGCGTGGAGGGAGGATTGACTCCTCAGGCGGTGTTTTGCAACTTGCTGGTCAACAAGTGGGCGCCGCTGAAGAGGAGAGAGAAACTCGCATGGGCCCTCAACAGCGTGATGGACGATGACCGGGTCGAGACCGGGCTGAAGTCCAACATGGTGGGGATAACCTTGGAGTTCCACCTCAAGAAGTTCCAGCACTGCATCGACGTCGAGGGTGACGACTTGGTTCCGCCATCAGCTTTTCTCCCTCTGAACGTGGAAGTGGAGTTCAGCAGGGAGCTCTGGCGGAAGATGTCTGTGCTTAACGACCTTGGTGTCGTCGAGAGAAGATCAACCACCAGGGTGGCGATCCCCGGAATGCCCGAGGATGGCTCCGACCCGGAGTGGGGTCCTCCCGCGGTGCTAGCTCTGGGCATGCGACTCCAGCACTGGGGCCGGTGGAGGCCTCTAGGTCCGGAGGTCCTTCCCGATTGAGGGGGGCCTCGACTAGGGAAACACCCGTGGCCGCAACGAGTTCTGGGGGGCCTTCCGGAGCTTCCACGCCGGCTATGACCAGCCCAGAACACCCGGGAAAAAGGTTCCGCGCAAGCTGGTGCAGAAGCCTCCCAAGGTAATTTTTAATATTTACCTTGAATAGTTGTTTAATTGTAGTAACTATTTTTTAAGTTTCTTCGTTCATCATCTGCAGCGTCCCCAAGAAGAGGAGTGAGGCTCCACCCTCAGCCACAGCAGCTGAAGCCGTGAGGGTGGAAGCTTCTGCTCCTATCCTGGTGCCGCCCCAAGTGGTGGCTGAAGCTGCGACAGCTCCGGCGCCAGCTGTCGTGGTCATGGACCTCGACTCATCCCCAGAGGCTCCCGTGGTAGCGCCGGACCGCGGGAGTGAAGATGCACCAGCAGCACCTGTCCCGGAGGTTGAAGCTCCGGGTCCTGGTGCTAAGATGATGGAAGCTCCGACCGTTGAGCCGGAGGAAGCTGTAATTCCGACCCCAGAGCCGGAAATTGTCGAAGCTCCGGTGGTCGAGCCGGAGGTGATTGAAGTCCCAGCGTGCGCGCCGGATGTTGAGGAAGTCTCGGCGGTTGGGCCGGCTACCTCAGAAGCACCGGCCGCAGAGGCGGTCATTGTTGGGGCTCCAGCCGCAGGGCCGATTGAGGATGAAGATCTTCCGGCTCCCGAGCCGGTTGATGCAGAGGCATCGGAGCTCGAGCCCCCATCGGAGGAGGTGCTAAGGCCGGAGCCAGAAGCGGCCCCTGCTCCGGAAGTGACGATGTCGGAGGTACCCGCGGCTGAGCCGGAGTGCCCTGGTGAAGTCACTGGCCCCCTGTCTGAGGGGGTGAATGAAGACCTGGCGGCGGGGCCTTCCTCGATGGTGACTGAGGCCATCCCGGAGGATGGTCCTAGTGCCATGGAGACCCAGGGGACCACTCTTGTGGAGTGGGACCCAATTTTTGTTTCTGAAAACCCGCTGGAACCAGCGGAGGAGACCCCAGTAGGTCCGGAACCTATCCCATTGTCACTGTCTATTGACAACGCATGTTCCAGTCTGCGTCAAGTTCAACTGGCCTTCTTCCACGACAGCAAGGCTCTTGAAGAGGGGCGCCAAACCCTTAGGAGGTGGCGTAGCCGGCTCTACTTCGAGACCAAGCTGGCGCAGTCGAGGCTAGCGGATGACAAGGAGTGGATCAAGCGGGAGAAGGTCCGCCTGGAGTATTGGGGTAAATTATTGGATGACAGGGAGAGTATGACTCGCGCCCTCGACGCTCAATCCCGAGAGATCTACGAGAAAGCCAAAGCAGCTAATAGTGCGGCCGATGAACGCCATGAAAGGCTTGAGGCCATTAACACTACACTCATCAAGCGCCGAGAGGCACTTGAAGAGAGGGAGAAACGGCTCGAAGATGAAGAGCAGAAACTCCTAGAGCTGCGGGATGACGTCCTGAGGAGGGAGGAGGAGCTCTCCGAGAAGGTGGCTCTGGATGACAAGGGCCTTGTGGAGCGCGCCAAGAAATTGGAAGAGCTCTGCGTAGAGGAGGAGAAGAAGGCCTGGGTGCGAGGGCAGGAGCTCCATGAACGGGAGTGTGCCCTTGTTGCCAGGGAAAAGAAAGTGAGGGGCAGGGAGAAGGACCTGGTCGACCGCCGGAACAAGATCCACCTCCGGGAGGAGGAACTCGGAAAACTCGAGAAGCAGGTGCTGAGAAGATTCAGCAAAACGCCAAAGAAGTTGAGCGCCTCGCCCGTGAGAATTCCGAACTGGTGGTGGCCAGAAGATCCTTGGAAGAATTGAAAGGCTTGAGGACTGTGGACTCCCTACAAATTTGGGAGTTCCTGGGCAAGGCCAACGACGCGCTGACACCGATGGGCTTCAGTCCCGTGTGCCCGGATGATCCAGAGCCAGAGCCGGATCTAGCGTTGCAGGCGTTGAGCTCGGCAGGTAGCAAGCTCTCCAAGGTGGGCGATGTCATCGCGGACCAATTGGAGGTTGAGGGGCAATCCCTCGCGAAGAACGTCGCAGAGTATGTGCTGATGTGCTACACCAGCCAGAACTCCCAATTTCCTCTGGACCCGGTGCTTGAAGGTCCCGTTGAAGGAGAAGGGGAAGCTGCCCGAGCCAACGTGTCGGAGGTTGCCCAGAAGGTCGCTCAATTCATGCATAGGGTCTAGGACCATCTCTGTAGTTCCCACTTGTATCCTTTCTTCTTCTTCCTCAATTTTGTAATCCCTTGTCTCTAGATGAATGAAATTCCCAAATTTTTGTGAATTTCACTTTTTGTCTTCAACACTTTTGTCTTCGCTTGGCCCCCTGGTAGATGTACACAATTTGATTGTGAACATGTACCAAGAGGATATTATGTTTTGTTGAAGACTCATTTGCTTCGAACTTGTAGAGTGTAGGTCCAAAGTCTTTGATAGTGAAGGCCCCCTGAGGTCAAACTGACTATCGCCGGAGCTTAGCAGTTCCGACAATAGTCCCTATCAACGCATATATCATCGATAGTTAGCCCTCCGGGTGTCGGAGCTTAGTAGCTCTGGCACTGACCTTTACCAACACGTAGCTTGTCGGCAGCGGACTCCACTTGTGGGGTCTTCTCACCATCTTTTACGTCGACGGCTGGCCCCCCTAGCTTTACTGGAGCTTGGTGGCTCCGGTGATGCTCGTTTTCAATGCTTAACATCGATTACAAGCCATCTAGAGGAGTCGGAGCTTTGTTAGCTCCGGATTTTCTCCATCAACGTGTATTTTATTTTTCCTGCACACTGAAGTCAAGAAAAATAGTAAAATTCGTTTCTTGCCTATAACTTCGTCACGGCTTACGGTTCTCGAGAAAATTTTAGGTCAAACACGATTCTAAACACAACCGAATGCGTTGCCTTTTCTTCCAGATTCAATTGTCCTTGGTCCCGCCTTACTTCGGCCTGCCGGGGTGTAGGTAGAGTGGTGTACTTAGGGTGCTTGACCAGGCTAAGTCGATAGCACACTCCGGCCCTAGATTGGCTTGGCGGCATTCAGGCGAGTGGGCCATGAACAATATTTGAATCCAAAAGAATCAACAATACAACTCGAATCGTATATGAACCGGTCGAACTAAATTTTTTTAAGAATTGCACATCTTTGTTATGGAAAAGAAAGAGAAAAATAAAAATGTTGAGCCTGTACAAGATGAATCCACGTGGAGTCTGTTTCACCTGAGGATGTCTTTCATTATAGGTTCGGGGTACAGGGGAAACAAGTACACTCTTAGGGTACGAAACCAGGCTAAGCGTGTTTAATTTCTCGTTTGTCCCAGGGTAGCTAGCCACACTTTTAGTTCTGAAACTGTGACAAGTGTTGCACGAACTTTGCGGACCTTCCGGGGAAGGTCTGGCTGTTCTCCCGGAGGAACTACCCGACTCTTTACAATGACTCTATAACATACACCTCAAGTTACTACAGACTCACCTCCGTGATATTAAGTGTAGAACTTACGGAGGTGCTCGATGTTCCAAGGATTTGGGAGAGGTGTCCCATCCTCGGTAGCCAAGCGAACGCTTCCGGGACGGGATACTTTAATCACTCGGAAGGGTCCCTCCCAGTTGGGGGAGAGTTTGTTTAACCCTTCTCTGGATTGTATTCTCCGTAGCACCAGATCGCCTTCCTCGAGCTGTCGGTTGTGTACATGCCGTTGATGATAGCGCCGAAGGGCTTGGCGGTATCGGGCATTCCGAACAGCTGCTTGGCACCTTCCCTCCTCGAGGAGGTCTAGGTCTTCACGCCGGAGCTGGTCCTGCGTGGCTTCGTCGAAGGTCCGGACCCGGAGTGAACCCAAGGTGATTTCCGGAGGAAGGATTGCTTCAGCTCCGAACACCAGGAAGAAGGGTGTCTCTCCAGTTGACCGGTTTGGAGATGTCCTGTTGGCCCATAAAGTGGGCGGAAGTTCTTCAATCCAGTTGGCTCTATGTTTTTTCAAGCGCTCATAAGTGCGCGTTTTGAGTCCTTTAAGGATTTTAGCATTTGCTCTCTCGACTTGGCCATTGCTTGCTGGGTGAGCCACAGAGGCATAGCAAACTTATATGCCGAGGTCTTTGCAATATCCTTGGAATGCAGAGCTTGTGAATTGGGTCCCATTATCAGTGATGATTTTGTTTGGGACTCCGAATCTGCAAACAATGTACTACAAAAAGTTGATAGCGGATTGCTTGTTGATTGTCACAACTGGAGTTGCTTCCGGCCACTTGGTGAACTTGTCAATGGCGACGTACAGGAACTTGTAACCTCCGACGGCTCTTGGGAAAGGTCCCAAGATGTCCATCCCCCACACAGCGAAGGGCCATGTAGGAGGTATCATTTGTAGGGGTTGAGCCGGTGTGTGAATTTGCTTTGCATGAAATTGACATGCTTCGCATTTCTTCACCAGCTCAGTTGCATCCTGGAGTGTTGTAGGCCAGTAGAAGCCATGCTGAAAGGCTTTGCCAACCAGCGTGCGAGAAGACGCGTGGTTCCCACACTCGCCTCCATGGATTTCTGCGAGGAGTTTGCAGCCTTCTTCCCTTGTGATGCACCGCATTAGGATGCCATTGGCACCACGCCGATAGAGATCCCCTTCTACCAACGTGTATCTTTTAGCCAATCTGACTATCCGGTCAGCGGATACATCATCGTCAGGAAGGATGTTGTCTTTCAAGTAGGTCCGGATCTCCGAGATCCATGCATCGGAACTAGCTTGAGCATTTGAGTCTTGCGTGCTGGGTTGCTCGGAGCTTCCGGCAGCACCTACGACCCTTGATGGCTGCCATGGTAACAGGGCCATCGGGACCGTCAGCTTCGGGATGCTGATCTCGCCCCCTTCGCTCAGTTCGGCAAGCTGAGCTGTTGGTTTTGACAACCTCCGGACAAAAGTTCCGTCGAGAGCCGGAGCTCCGGTTGACGCTTTCGTCGAGAGTTCGTCAGCTTCAGCGTTATGGGCACGCTGAACATGGTGGAGATCTAGGACCTCAAAGTCCTTCTGAAGCCTCTGGACTTCAAGGAGGTAAGCAGCTAGCTGGAGATTGTTGCAGGAGCATTCACCCTTCACTTGCTTAATGATGAGCTGCGAATATCCCTTGACCAGCAGTTGCTTGACACCATATGACAGTGCCACCTTTAGTCCATAGATGAGTGCTTCGTACTCCGCCATGTTGTTGGTCGCCTTGAAGTCAAGGTGTACCATGTATTTCACCTTCTCCCCGGTTGGTGCAAGGAGAAGGATTCCAGCTACGGCCCCCTACTTTTGCATGGAGCCGTCGAAGTAGAGGGTCCAGTGAGGCTCGGTGAAGGCTGGAGCTTGACGTTCCGGCTTCTGCTCACTGTGGCCCCCAGGGTTTGATGGAGAGGGAGTCCATTCCGCCACGAAGTCTGCCAATGCTTGACGTTTGACTGCTTGTATTGAAATGAATTCAAGATCAAATTCGGCCAATTCTGCTGCCCACTTTGCAATATTCCCAGTTGAATTGGGATTATGCAAGATTGCTCGAAGTGGGTAAGAGGTCACCACTGAGACTTTGTGAGCTTGGAAGTAATGGCGAAGCTTCCTAGAGGCAATAAGAACTGCATAGAGCATCTTATGCACCTCTAGGTATCGAGTCTTGGCATCATGTAGTACTTCACTGATGAAGTACACCGGTCGCTGAATGGTCCGGACCTTCCCGGAGGGGCCCAGAGCTTCCTCTTCACTGACCCGGATCCTCCCGGAGGGATCCGGATTTTCTTCGGGGACCTCCGGGTCCTGGCTGGAGGAACCCGGAGCTTCTTCAGAAGCGACCTGGACCCTACCGGAGGGGTCTGGGTCTTCTGAAGTGACTTCTTGTGGATTCGAGTCTGGGAGCTGGGACCCATACTCGCTTTCAGGTACCTCCAGACCCTCCCAAAGGGGTCTGTATTCCTGAGTATGAGGTAGCTCTGGTCTCTCCGCAACCAGAACCATACTGACGACTTCGTCAGTTGCTGAAATGTAAAGCAACAAAGGCTCACCAGGGTTCGGAGCTACCAGAATTGGTAGGGTGGTGAGGAACTGTTTCAGCTCCTGGAATGCCTTCTCTGCTTCTTCAGACCATTGGAATGGTCCAGACTTCCTCAATAACTTGAAGAAGGGGAGTGCCCATTCCGCCAGCCTTGAAATGAACCGGATGAGGGCTGCTAGACATCCAGTTAGCTTTTGGACATCTTTGATGCGGGTTGGTGGCCGCATGTCTTCAATGGCCTTGATCTTCACCGGATTAGCTTCTATGCCCCGGTGACTTACCAGGAAACCAAGAAGTTTTCCAGAGCTAACCCCGAAGACACACTTGTCTGGGTTTAGATTTGTGCAGGTGGCCCGCAGCTTGTCGAAGACAGCCTGCAAGGTGTCAAGGAGTGACTCCTTGTTCCTGACCTTGACCACGATGTCATCGGCGTACACTTCCACTATGTCTCTAATGAGTTCTTCAAAGGTTTTGTACATAGCTCGTACAAAAGTTGAAGCTGCATTCTTGAGACCAAATGGCATGGCTGTATAACAGTATAGTCCATCTACTGAGAGGTATGTTCTTCATCTTCCCTAGCATCCTGATTTGATGATACCCAGAATATGCGTCTAGGAAACATAGCAATTCACACCCGGAGGTGGAATCCACTATCTGATCTATTCTAGGTAGTGGGAATGGATCTTTTGGACATGCCTTATTTAGTGTGGTGTAGTCGATGCACATCCGAAGCTTCCCGTCGGCCTTGGGCACAACGACTGGGTTTGCCAGCCATTTTGGATGGAAGACTTCTCGGATGAATCCAGCTTCGAGCAACTTCTTCACTTCTTGTCGGATGAAGTTATGTCGCTCTACCGATTGCTTCCGAGGCTTCTGATGCACAGGCCGGGCGTCGGGGTAGATCTTCATATTGTGCTCAATCACTTCCCTGGGGATCCCAGGCATTTGTGACGGTTGCCAGGCAAACACATCGACATTAGCCCAGAGGAAAGTCATGAGCGCGAGTTCCAATTTGTCGTTCAATCCCCCCGATATACGGGTGGTCTGAGCGGCATCGGAACCAATTTGGACGACTTTGACGGGAATGTCGGTGTCGCCGCTTGGCTGCACACGGGGTGCAGAAGTCGAGCCTCGTTGACGAATGCTCGGGGGTTTTGGAGCTTGCTCCTGCCTGGAGTCCTCCTCTTGTGCCGTGGTAAGTACATGGAGTTCTTCCAGTGCAGTTACTTTGGCAATACGATCTCCGCGGATCTGGAGAACGCCTTCTATGTTGGTATCTTTAACACCAGGTAGCCATAATGAGCAGCTGCCATGAACTTGTACAGGGCAGGCCTACCCAAGATGGCGTTGAAGGGTATGTTGATATGAGTGACGTCGAAGACCAACTTCTCGGTGCGGTACTTCTCCCGTGTCCCGAAGGTAACGGGGAGAGTAATAGCTCCGAGTGGGGTAATAGCCCCTGGACCTACTCCGGAGAAAGGTCGAGAGGGATGGAGATCCGAAGGTCGGAGCTGAAGCTTGGTAAAAGCTTTGAAGCTTATGAGGTTAAGCCCCGAACCTCCGTCTACCATGACGTGGTGAAGCTGGATGTTATTGATGGTAGGAGATACCATCAAAGGTAACTGACCTGCTCCAACCATGCTCCGAGGGCAGTCTGAAGCATCAAAAGTGATGGCTGTGTCCATCCACTTCCGATGAGGTTCCGGCCTGACTGTAGGAGCTACAGTAGCCATATCCCAACGCATAGTCTTGATGACGCGGCGGGAGGTGATGTCCCATGATCCACCAAAAATGGTGTTCATGGTCTTCCAACGCTCGTTGTCAGAGACGTCAGAATCATCGTCGACGGAGGTGTAGACGGCCTTCAGGACCTTTTTGGGATCCTGAAAACCTAACTCCTCTTCAGTCGGAGCTTCGTCGACTTTTTGCTTTCCTTCCTTCTGTCGGAAAGGAGATTCTTCCCAGCGCTTGTTGTAGCGCTCGCAAGGTTTTGGACCTCCCGGCAGTCTATCAAACTGTGGCTGCCCGTTTTGTGAATTGGGAACCACACCTTGGGCTTGCCACCGTCTTTAGAAGACGGTCGAGGTCGCTTCTCGGGGCGTGGCCCCCGGCCACCCGGATCTGCAGCAGCTGCAACATTGGATGTACCGGCCGACGGCTTCTTCTTGTCGTTGGTCTTTTTCTTCTTCTTGCCGTTCTCGGAGGTAGTGGCTTCTTCTTTGGAGGATTTCTTGTGACCCTCCGGAGTTGATTTGGAGTGCATCTCACGGCCCTCCGCAGCTCTAGATCATTTGTCTGCAAAACTGAAGAGTTCCGTGACACTGGTGATCTCCTTGATCGCCAGTTTCTCCAGCATTTTCTTGTCCCGTACACCCTGTCTGAATGCCACAATGACAGAGACGCTAGAGATAGAAGGGATAGTGTTTCGTACCTGAGAGAATCTCTGGATGAACGATCGCAGGGATTCTCCCCCCTTTTTGCACGACTGCAAAAAGGTCCAGTTCAGTGCCTGGTCGGGTGTATGAACTCCCGAAGTTGGCGGTGAACTGCCGGCACAGCTCTTCCCAACTGTTGATGGAGTTGGGTGGAAGGCTCATAAACCAAGACATGGCGGTCCCAGTTAAAGCCACTGGAAAATAATTGGTCATTATGGCCTCATTTCCTCCAGCTGCCAAGATTGCAGTGGAGTAGATCTGAAGAAATTCGGCAGGATTGACGGTCCCGTCGAACTTCTCCGGTAGGTGAGGCTGGAACTTTTGTGGCCACCTGACCATACGCAGATGCATGGCCAGGGCTGAACAGCCGCCTCCTACTCCTTCAGGAGAAGGGACGTCTTGATCTTCTCGTCTTTCACGAACACGCTCAATATGGAATCGGCCGTCCTGTTGGCGGTATCGGCGATCCAGCTCCGCCCGGAGGTCATGAGTTGAAAGCTTGGACACCGTGTGAGTGCGTCATGCCCCGGAGGGCAATGACGTCACTTGCTGTGATGCAGCACGTCTCCTGTTATTGGAAACGTGCAGACCAAGTTTACCAGACAAAGTTCGCCACTGCGACGGGGCCCGTACTAAAGGAGGAGGACCCTGGTTGCTGATGCGTTCGGCTGCTGCTGCAACCAAATGTTCCACATCGGCCCTCCACTGCTCCAGTGCATCCCGAGTTGCATCCGGAAGTGGTGGGCGTTGGAGAAGAGCACGCGCTGCATGGAGCGCGTGTTCCGGGTTGTCATGATTTGCCGACGCAGTGATTGACGCCGGTGCACCATCGCGTTGCCCAGCTTGATTTGCTGGTGGAGGCGGTGGTGGTGGGAGTGTGACTCCTGCTGGTGCTGAGGCTCCTGCTGGTGGCTGCATATTGGAGGGATTGCCCCCAATAGCTTGAGCAGCAGGTTGACCGTTGGATGATCCAGTAGCTGAGTTCACCATTCTCGAAATCTCAGGCGCTCCTACCTGGCGCGCCAACTGTCGGTGGTTTGGAACCGGCAGATCTCCTGACACTACTAAAGTGTTAGAGGAGTTTGATGTTCGGTGTGGGCGCGCAGAGATTCAAGAAGGTGAATTGTAAATGGCACAAGAGACACAAGAGTTTACGTAGTTCGAGCTGCCTGAGCGTAATACCCTACTCCACGGGTGTGTTGGTGTTGTATTAGCAGTATGAGCCTGTACTGAGCGTCTTGGGAGCGTCTGTAGAGCGCGTGTGTAAACGTTGTCGGCCTGTCCTTTTATAGTACAAGGGCAGGCCGTTACAAATTAGCCTAGCCCGACATGTGGCCCCGACGGGTACTAGTATTGGTACTTATTCAACACGTTTAATTGCCCTTAATGACCGTGTAATGGGCTTTGACAGCATCGTTACTAGTAATTAAGGTCGTCCGATCATGTGTCATTAATATAGTATTAATGACACTTAATCGGGTCTTTAAGTCCTTGATTCCCCTTCGAAGATCCGGAGCCGTTGTGGAGTCTTCCAGAGGTTAGAGGCTGAAGATCTGACGGTTGGACATGTGTCAGCACCGGAGCACACTGTAGAGAACAGATGGTTCCGGTGTTACCCGACACGTGTCAGCACTGGAGCTTCCCTTAGTCTGGGGTTAGGTCCGGGGATGCCACTTCGGTATATAACCCGGAGCTTCCCCCTTTGCGGGTGGTAGCTCCGGTTTGATAGTACACGTGGCGTCCCTGGGGCTAACCATGTTGGAGAAGCGGGTCCGGACATGTCTGACATGTGGGCCTCCGAAGGTCTTCAAATCAAGTAGATGACTTTCCCTTGAGATCTTTGCAATCCCAAAGGGTATATGGTACCCAGGGTACCGACAATGTGCAATTAATAATAATAATTATCAGACTTAATAAAATCATCAATACATGTATAAGCCATAATCAAATAAAAAGAAATCAAGGACACTAATTACAAATAAATAAGTATTGCAAAGTAATAATAAAAATAAAAAGGATGGTGGGTGGTCAGAACCCATGCCTTCTTCCTGCCAACTCTGCCATCGGTCAGAAGCCATCCACACTCTATCTACCAAGCAAGTTCAGCTACCTACGTCCTCTCTCTATACTAAGTCAGACTCCATCCACCCCCTCCTCTTTTCCCAAATTACAAGAAACATTCACACCTTTTTCCACAGCGGCACACACAACTTTCTCTCTGTACTAACCCATCCTAGTTCATTTTTTTAATCATCCCCTCCTGCTTTAACTTAATTGCAAAATTCCTCGTTCTTCTTCCTCTGGGCGAGACAGCAGCCCCGCTTGTTTCTCTGTACCAAACCGCACTAGCGTGCAGGGACCAAGCTCGCTCCACACAACCCCATTGCTCTCGAAGGCTTCCGCACACGTGCAACACATTTATTTCGCTTCCACCGCGCGTGCTTGAGAAGCTTCAGCGAGTGGTCACATCGCCATTACCATCGCGTGCATTTGCTGCCCTTGCTGAGCAGCGAGCCGTCGCCGTCGACTCGCTTATCAGCGGCCGGATGACGTGGCGCCACACGCACGTGTAGTAAAGGGTTGTTACCTGTGATGTCCTCTCCGTGCGCGTGCTGCACGGCTCGCAGCGAGTCATCGTCATTCTTCCGTCCTTGCGAGTAGAATACCAATCTCATCGCAATTACTATCGTCCGCAGTGAGCTCTGGACGGCTCCATCGCTTCTCTGCAGTCTTTAAAAGGCGCCCAACTTTCCTCTCTCCCGACCCATCGAACCCTCTGTTCCCGCCCACCGAAGACGTCGCATCAATCTCTAACAACAAGCCTCCCTCGCCCGAGCCGTGCCTCAGGTGAGCATCTCTGACCCCGGAGCGACCTCCCCGACCCTTCTCCAAGCCATTTCCTCCTCTTCCACAAGCTAGCTACGACCACCGGCCGCCATGGTCGCCTCCTCCCGAGTAGCCGCCGTTCTGTTCAGCCGAGGCCTGAATTGATGCCTCCATCGAGTTCGCCATGGCCCGAGCCTCAAGTTTTCCCACCTTAGGCCGCCCTTTTCCTGGCCGGAGCTTCACGAGCTGCCCATGGCTGCTCTACGGGAGGAAAAAGAAGCACTCCCTGCCTTTCTCTGATTGGTTGGCCATGTGTTAGATAATATACAGTAGTTTATACGTTGGCTCATGTGTTAGTTGTCAACCCAGTACTTGTGATACCCGGCTCCAAAAATGAACCAAGCCTAATGCATATGTGTGTCCAGGATGTTAAACACACATACTGAAAGTCGCCTAGAGGGGGAGTGAATAGGTAATAATACCTAAAATCACTTAATCAAACAAGATTAAATTCCTGTGGCCAGACTAATCTGCACAGGGCTGGACTAGTCCGCTCAGCATAGGGTGGACACCCTAAAACTTGATTTCTACGAGTTATTTGTGGAATTAAAGTTCACAAAAGCTATGAGCAATGTGTAGTAAACTTGTGAAGCTCAGATTGTGAAGTTTAAACACTTAGATTGCAAGTTCACAATTATGATCAAAGTGTAAGTCAATAAGAGCAAAGTGAACCCTAATAGCAATACTAGTGATCACAAAAAGTGAAAGACAAGTGAAACGAGATTTATCCCGTGGTTCAATACTAGTGATCACAAAAAGTGAAAGACAAGTGAAACGAGATTTATCTCGTGGTTTAGCTCCACGAAGAAGTCTACCTCCACGTTGAGAAGTCATCACAAGGACTGGGTCTCACTTGACCCTTCTCTCACCAAGCCACCACGATGGTCGGCTTGGTTTCTACTATATAAATGGGTAATCACCAAGTTTGATGGGGCTGCTCACAACTTGAGGCTCTCACACATCGATACAAAAGGAGCACACGAAGCTCAACTCACACAAGCCACACAACACAACACAATGTGCAAGAGATCAAACCGAGGGCCAAAGCGCGATGATCTTCCTTTACTCTCCTCCCCAGACCCTAATCTCTTCAAGATTTGCTCATAGGGGGTTAGTAGGATGAGTAGAAGGCTTTGGAAGGCTCTAGGATGCTTGTGGCGGCGCTAGGGTTCAAGACCTATTCAAATGAGCCTGGGGTCCCCTTTTTATAAGGGTCCCGAGCCCCCTTGTGCTTACATCAGCAAAGGGGCGGACTAGTCCGGCCTCAGACCCCGGACTAGTCCGGCCCTATGGGACCACTGACCCGTGGTCAGTTACCGACAACTGCCACACTGAGCAACAATCGTCACGCTACCCGCCAAATTTCCAAATTCAAACGGTCACTAGACAACGGACAAGTCCGGTCAACAACGGACTAGTCCGAAGTGGAACAGAACCACTTGGTCCATTCCAAAACGGACTTTTCTGGGTTGGCCTGGACTAGTCCGGCCACAGGGGCGAACTAGTCCGGCCCCCTAGGGTTTCTCTCGGTCTGTCACACTAAGTCTCAAACGGACAAGTCCGTACCCAAACGTATAAGTCCAAACTTCTCCAGAGACCTTTGGTCCGTCCAAAACGGACAAGTCCGGACTTCTCAGACTTTAGCTCCAAATTCACTCAGGTTCACTCCAGAGACGTTTGGTCCGTCTTAAAATGGACTTGTCTGCCATGGTCGGACTAGTCCGACCCTGAGGCCCGGACTAGTCCGGCCTCCTAGGGTTTTTCTCATTTTAGGCTTCTCACTTAGGTTTTTCTCTAAACCACCACTTTGAGCCCCTTGGCATGATCTCAATGCACATGATACAACCACCCTCTAACATGATACGGCTCACTAAGTTCAATACCATAGAAACCCTAATTTTTACGCTTGAGTCTTTGACGCCCGTTTAGCCTTTTCCTCTTTGAGGGTTTTCATCTCATTTCAATCCTTGTACCCGTGCTTAAGATCAACTAAGCTCATTAGCCTCTTAATTGTTGTCATCAATCATCCAAAACCCACGGGGATGCCTAGATGCTCTTTCAATCTCCCCCTTTTTGGTGAATTGATGACAACACATTAAGACTTCAACAATAAGGTTAATAATTTGTTTTCATAACATGTATTTGTATGAGTGACTCCCCCTCAATGTATGCATCATGAGTAAGAGATATTGAGAGAGTACTCATACATATACATGTTATGGTGGGTTGCCTAAGTGATGTGTTCATAAAGTGTGATAAGACAATGATTGTGCAAAATAGACATTTAAATGAGGCAATACATCACAAATTCAGGCAAGATACATGAATACATAGATTAAGTCTTACCATACAACTTGAAATGAGGTTTAAAACATAATTCCAACATAGATCAATACTCTCACAAAATAGTATATCTATCTTATCTCTCCCCCTACATCTCACTCTCGATATGTCCCCCTAGATCTAAGTGCCCATCCCAAGCTATCATCGCCAAGCTATCTCTCCTCCTTTGGCATCAAGAATCCAAAAAGGAAAAGAAGAGAGGAAGGGCCCTTAGGACTACTCATCATCGGAGTCGGAGTCGTCGTTGACGCCTTGGGGCTCACTGTCGCTCTTCGTGGCCTTCGGGTCAAGATGTGCATCATCATCAGTCGGGGCCGCGGTGGAAATCACAGCTTCTCCAAATTCAGCAAGCTCCTCAGCAGTGAACTCGGGAAAGGAAGTGAGCTCACCATCGCTCTCCTCAGCGGGGGACATTGGAATGTCCAGCTTGTCGCACATCACCTTGAGATACTTCTCATTGCGACACTCCATGTGACGTTGCCAAATTTCCGTCATCTGGCACGAGGAGAAGAGAGCCTTGAAGCATTTGAAGAAGCCACTCCCACATTGTGTTGAAGGCCGAGGTGGTGGAGGAGATGGCACGAAGTGAGAGGAAGAAGCTGGAGGATCCGCATTCTTCCTCCTAGGAGCAGTCGGCTCCGGAGGCGGGAGTTGTGGTCGAAGCCTCCGGTGAATGATGTCTTTCTTGAATGTGAGCCCGGAGATCTTCTCAATCATGTACATGATATATGGAGCATATCCACATGATCGATTGGGGGTGTAAGAGATGTTGAAGATGTCATCAAAATATAGTCCACCACATTGAAGCGGACATCTCCATCAATGAGGACCATTAAGTGCCTCAAATTGCCTTGAATTATCCCCGCATCTCCATCCTTGGGGGCAATGGTATTTCTGAGGACCCGGTTGAGCACACTATAGAATGGCTTGATGTTTCTGATATGTCCGGCCTCGTACTGTGCATGACTTGGATACATATACTCCAAGGTGTCCCGATCAACTGGCTTCAGATTTGAAATGGTGATCTCATTATCCAGTTGATCCTCCAAGTAAAGCAACTGAGCAAACTCCCAATAGGTGGTGGAGTACTGCTCTCCATGGGTCATCTAGGTAATTCTCCTGTCCCCATCGATGTGGAAGTAGAGAGTGGAGTAGAACTGAGTTATGACTTCCACATTCCAGTCGTACTGGAAGGCCATGAACTTCTTCAAGCCATTCCTCTCGATAGCCTCAATCACAGCATTGAAGGCTTGATCTTTCTGGGCCATGTAGTCCCAGTCTATCCATTGAGCGTCTGTGACAGGGGTCTGCTTGGTCATATAGACTGTCCAATAGTAGTCATAGTGGAAGTCACACCAGAACTGGGGATCCACTGTACTCCTATCACGCTGATAAACGTTGATCTTCCTCAGCTTGCATGCCTTCTCAGCCCCCTTGCCTTTGAAGATGTTGGCGTCAAAGGTAGCTGCACGGTTTGGGTTCTGTGCAGGTGATGACATCCTCAAGGGGTTAATGGGTTGAGTGGCCCCCTTCTTGACTTTGCTTGCAGCCTTATTGGCCACAATCACCCTATTCTTGGGTGCAGCATCAACTGGAGCTTTTCCTTTATCTTTGGAGGTCCTCGCCCCCTGAGACTTGGCTTGCTCACCCAAGGTCACAAGCCTCTTTCTTTTTGGGGCAGCCTCGGCAGCAGCAGAGTTGTGCTCCTCACACTGTGTCTTCTTTGCCCTCTGAGAGGCAAAGTACGCATCTGCCATCTCTTGATCCTCTCTTTGCTTCTGGCGAAAGAGAGCCTGCTTCTCCACTTTGGTCTCGGAGTCGGAAGGAGGAACGTATTCATTGTCAGACATGATTGCTGACAAGAGAAGCAAGGGAGTGTGTATAAGTCCAAGGAGTCAAGATAAAATGGTAGAATTCACAAAATCAACCTAGGTTAGGTTTTTCACTGTGCAACCCAGACTTGTCCGCCCAGGGGTCAGACTAGTCCGCACTAGGTTAGACTTGTCCGCCCTGTGACCGGACTAGTTCGGTTCACACAACAAGAACCCTAATCTAGGTAAAATTTACAAAAACTACAGATCCTACCACAAAATGGAGCTACATGATCACATTGATGTGTACAACAACATTTGTGATGAAGTTTCTATCAATGGACCCAAAAGAATTGAATTTCAAGGATTTTAGAGTTAGATCAAGAATACCTCTTCAAATCTTTGATTCGATGAAATGTGAGTGAGTGGTCTCCGATGCTTGGGGAAAGGTTCCTAAGCACCTTGGGGCTTCAATCCACCGATTGGAATTGAGATTTTGTGGATGGAATCAAAAATCGCTGTTTGGGAGACGGTTTTCGAGCGTTTTGGAGAGAGGGTGTTTGAATGGAAGTGAAGAGGTTGAGGGCACCCTGGGGAGGTTAAGTCCCCAAGGGCCGTACTAGTTCGGTCAGGAGGCCGGACACAACCTAAGCCACCGGACTAGTCCAGTGCAATGGAGCAGACTAGTCCGGTCCTAAGACCTAAAACTCCTATATATTGAGTTTTTAGTGGAGATTTGATCCTTTTGGACTATATTTCACAAAAGATCTTTGTAAATATGGTCAGTAAGCAATCAACAATCAAACAATGACCATGATTCACAAGGATTCAATAATTTCAAAATAATTTGTAGAGAAATTGAGGAGGATGAGTTTTTCGCAAGCATGTGTGAATTTTGAATATTACAATCAGATGTGCAAGACTTAAGCCACATTTCGAGAGTCTAAGATATTTAGCTCACTCCTAAGTTCACAAAACCTTTTCTCATCTAGGGGCTTGGTAAAGATATCGGCCAATTGTTTATCGGTTCTCACATGGGAAATGGCAATGTCTCCTTTGATGGAGTGATCTCTCAAGAAATGGTGGCGAATATCGATGTGCTTGGTCCTTGAGTGTTCAACTGGATTGTGGGCTATTTTGATGGCACTCTCATTGTCACATAGGTGAGGGATATGGCGCAAGTTTATGCCATAATCCCTAAGAGTTTGTCGCATCCAAAGAAGTTGTGCACAACAACTTCCGCCGGCGACATACTCCACTTCGGCTATGGAAAGTGCAATGGAGTTTTGTTTCTTTGAGGATCAAGACACTAGAGATCTACCAAGGAATTGGCAAGTTTCTGATGTACTCTTTCTATCAACTTTGCACCCCGCATAGTCCGCATCGGAATATCCAATGAGGTTAAACTTAGAGCCTTTGGGGTACCAAAGTCCTAGGCTTGGTGTGTGAATCAAATATCTGAGAATTCTCTTTATGACGGTCAAATGACACACCTTAGGAGTGGCTTGACATCTAGCACACATACACACACTAAGCATGACATCAGGCCTAGATGCACATAAGTATAGCAATGAGCCTATCATGGAACGATATACCTTTTGGTCCACACTTGGACCATCTTCATTAAGATCGAGATGCCCGTTGGTTGCCATAGGAGTCTTGATGGGTTTGGCCTTGTCCATGTCAAACTTCTTGAGTATATCTTGTGTGTACTTGGTTTGACTAATGAACGTGCCTTCCTTGAGTTGTTTCACTTGAAAACCTAAAAAGAACTTCAAGTCCCCCATCATGGACATCTCAAATCTTTTCATCATTATCTTGGAAAACTAATCACAAAAAGCTTTGTTAGTAGAACCAAATATAATGTCATCGGCATATATTTGGCAAACAAACAAATCATCATTAAAGTGCTTAGTGAATAGGGTATAGTCCGCCTTCCCAATTTTGAAACCATTTTGAGTTAGAAAGTCTCTAGGAGCTTGTTTGAGTCCATAGAGAGCCTTACGCAATTTGTACACATGGTTTGGGAATTCTTCATCTTCAAATCCGGGGGGTTGCTCCACATACACTTCTTCCTTGATTGGACCATTGAGGAATGCGCTCTTGACATTCATTTGATATAACTTAAAATCATGGTGAGTAGCAAAGGCAAGTAATATACGAATTGATTCAAGCCTAGCTACGGGAGCAAAGGTTTCTTCGAAATCCAAACCTTCGACTTGTGAGTACCCTTTGGCCACAAGTTGTTCCTTGTTCCTTGTGACCACCCCGTGTTCATCTTGTTTGTTGCGTAACACACATTTGGTGCCTACAACATTTGCATCAGGCCTCTTCGCAAGCTCCCATACTTGATTTCTCTCGAAGTTGTTGAGATCTTCTTATATGGCCATCACCCAATCCGGATCTCGTAGTGCTTCTTCAACCTTGTGGGGTTCCAAGGAAGAAACAAAAGAGTAATGTTCACAAAAGTTTGCAACACGAGATCGAGTAGTTACCCCCTTGGAGATGTCTCCAAGTATATTATCAATGGGATGGTCCCGTTGGACGCTTTGATGAACTCTTGGGTGTGACGCTTGAGGTTTTGATTCATCATCTTGGTCTTCCTCGTCCTCATTGTCTCCCCCTTGATTGATGCCTCCATTTTCATCTTCTTGGAGCGCATCTTGGGGAATTTGATCTTCATCATTTGAGGAAGAGATTGCTTGATGTGTAGGATGGTCACTTGCATCTTGAGGTTGTTCTTGTGGTTGTATGTCTCCAAGTGCCATCCTTCCTATCACCACTTGTGGAGCTTCTTCTTGATCTAGCACATGACGATCAATTTGCTCCACTTGGGATCCATTAGTCTCATCAAACACTACGTCACGTGCTACTTCAACAATTTCGGGGGATTAGTTAAAAACACGATAGGCATAAGTGTTTGAGTCATAAGCAAGCAAGAAACCCTCATCAGACTTAGAAGCAAACTTCAAAGTCCTAGGCTTCTTGTTAAGAATGTAGCATTTACTCCCAAAAACACGAAAGTAAGAGATGTTGGTCTTGTTACCGGTTAGGAGCTCATATGATGTCTTCTTAAGTATGTGGTGAAGGTACAACCGGTTTATGGCATGGCAAGCGGTGTTAACCGCTTCTGCCCAAAACTGGTCTGACGTCTTGTACTCATCAAGCATGGTTCTTGACATCTCAATTAAGGTACTATCCTTCCTCTCGGCCACCCCATTTTTTGAGGGGAGTAGGGGGCCGAGAACTCATGCTTGATGCCTTCTTCATCCAAAAATTCTTCAACTTGAGTATTCTTGAATTCGGTGCCATTGTCACTCCTTATGGTCTTGATACTCAAGGAGAACTCATTTTGAGCTCTCTTCGAGTATCTCTTGAGAACACCTTGAGTTTCGCTCTTGTCATGCAAAAAGAATACCCAAGTGAAACGTAAAAAGTCATCAATAATAACAAGATCATATTTGTTACCACCAATACTAATGTAGGTGATTGGACCAAAGAGATCCATCTGTAGAAGCTCCAATGGTCTTGATGTTGTCATAATGTTCTTGGATGGATGTGGTGCTCCAACTTGCTTTCCGACTTGGCATGCGCTACATGGCCTATCCTTTTCAAACACAACATTATTTAAACCACATATGTGCTCGCCCTTAAGGAGTTTTTGCAAATTCCTCATCCCAACATGGGCTAGCCTTCAATGCCAAAGCCATCCCATGTTAGTTTTTGCAATTAAGCATGTATCAAGTTGGGCTTTATCCGCGGAGAAATCCACAAGATAGAGCTTTCCTTTGAGTACACCCTTAAAGGCAATTGAGCCATTGCTTCTCCTTGTGACGGTCACACCCTCATTAGTGAATAAACATTATAACCTTTGTCACATAGTTGTGATATAGACAAGAGGTTATAATCAAGTGAATCAACGTGTAAAACATTTGAAAGAGTATGATTAGGGGATATAGCAATTTTACCGGTGCCAAGGATTTTTCCTTGGCTATTGTCCCCAAAATAGATTCCTTCACTTGGATCTTAATTTAGCTCATACTCCACAAACATCTTCCTCTCTCCGGTCATATGATTTGTGCATCCACTATTAAGAACCCACTTGGTTCCACCGGAGGAGTATGCCTACAATAAAGAGTTAAGCCTTGGCTTTAGGTACCCAAGCAGTGTTGGGTCCTTTGATGTTAGTCAAGAGACACTTGGGCAGCCACACACAAGGTTTGGGACTCTTGCGGTGTGGCCCAGCATACCTAGCATATGCCTTTCCAAACTTATTCCTCAATAAAACATATGAAGCATCAAAATCATGGAACAATGGATGAGGTTCTTTCTTAGGCATTTTAGGTGTAGTGGCAATGTTCTTTCCTTTGTTTTTGTATGATCCTGCTTTGACAAAAACAATCAAGTCTTTGCCATTCTTGGGAGTTTTGGCGTTTTGCCTCATCCCCCTAGAGTAACCAAGACCATCCTTGACAGGGGATGTCTTGTGTTGGTATATGCACTGCGTGCATATGCCACTTTCTCCTTGCCAAAGATGCCACCCTTGGGTGCTTGATTGCTTTGCGCCAACATTAGCTCATCTTTAAGCTTTATAATTAAGTTTGAGCATTTACAAGATTGAGATGCTTTGGATTTAACATTTGTTGAAGGTGAGCTTGTAGAGGAAGAAGGTGCATTGACCTTGAGAGACTTCACTTGCGTCTCAAGGATCTTGTTAGCTTGTGTCAAACTAACAAGTTCATCCTTGATCACAATTGTAGTGTTCTCAAGGTTTGAGCAAGTTTCCTTGCTCAAAGCGAGTTCACGCTCAAGCGCCTTGCTTCTATCTCTTTCAAGCTCCAAGAGCTCCTCAACCTCTTGACATCTCTCCTTTTGTTGGATGAGCATGTCCTCTTGACGGTTGATGAGTTCTTCCTTCTCAAATATTTCCTCCGTTAGCAATCTTAATCTTTTCAACGTGCTTTTACTCACGTCTTTAAGAATGTGTTCATTTTCACTACTACTATCAAAATCATCATGAGAAGAAATTGAATAGGAGGATTTAGATTTAACCTTCTTTCTTCCCTCCTTGGCCATGAGACATGTTGGCCTTGAAATCTCCAAGTTGGGGAACAGCTTGTTCTTTGTTGTTGTCTTCTTCATAGCAATAGTTGCTACCTTCTCATCTTCATTGGAGGAGGATTTCTCATTTGAATCCCACTCCTTTCCAAGATGGGCATCTCCGGATTGCTTCTTCTTCTTGAAGTACTTCTTCTCTTTGGACTTGCCCTCCTTCTTCTTCTTGTTTTCTTCATGTGGACAATCCACAATGAAGTAGCCATATTCTCCGCAATTGTAGCAAGCCCTTTTTGATCTTGTCTTGGGCTTGTCTTTGCTTCTTCTCTCATTTTGGTAGCTCCCCCTCCTCCTTCTAAACATCCTCTTAAAGTTGTTGATGAATAGAGCTTCTTCCTCATTGGTGTCGGGACTCTCTTCATCACTCTCTTCCTTTTCTTGAGATTTTGAGGATGTTGCTTTGAATGCAACATCCCTTTTCTTGGAGGAGGAAATCTTTTGTAGATCGTTGTAGAACATCGCTTCTTGCTCCATCATCTCACGGTTGATGATTCTCCCTAGCACTTCTTCGGGAGTCATCTTGTGGAAGCCCAGACTTTCACGAATTAGTGAGCAAAGAGTGATGTTTCGAGGCATGAATGCTCGAATCATCCTCTTTACTACCTCGTGGTCGGTCCACCGGGTGCTTCCATATGACCGACTCTTGTTGATGAGAGTCTTGAGGCGGCTATACATATCTTGCGGAGATTCACCCTCCATGATGGTGAATCTCCCAAGCTCTCCTTCGATCATCTCGATCTTTGCTTCCCTTATGACGCGGTTGCCTTCGTGTGTCGTCTTGATGGTATCCCAAATCTCCTTGGCAACCTCTAACCCTTCAATGTGGTTGAACTCCTCACGAGTAAATGAGGAGGCAATAACTCTAACAGCTTGAGCATTGTGATGTAGAAGGACCGGTTGCTCCGGAGTGATGTCTTCCTCATTCTTCGGAAGATGAACACCTGTCATCACAATTTGCCACAAGCTAGGGTTTAAGGAAATGAAATGCATCTTCATATTATGCTTCCACATAGAATAATCATTTCTGTCAAATTGACGAGTTTTTCCAATTGGAATATACAAATAATGGTTTCTAGCGGTAAGTTGCTCATAATTGTAAGGATACCGGGAGTAGTCTTGTGAACTACTCCCGTTGTCGATGTTGACCGGAGCAATTGGCTTGATCTTCTTCTTCGGCACGTTGAGCTTCTCATGAAGCCGTGCTTTGAGCATCCTAACTTCTTCATCGTCATTTGGATCATATTGATGAACATCGACGTTCTTCGTCTTGGTGTCATCAACGACCACCGGAACCTTGTTGTCACCCCTTCTGGCCATTACTTCTTCGAGTTGTTAGACTCTTGGGGAGAAGCCTGCTCTGATACCAATTGAAAGTCTCCTAGAAGGGGAGTGAATAGACAATAATACCTAAAATCACTTAATCAAACAAGATTAAATTCCTGTGGCCGGACTAGTCTGCACAGGGCCAGACTAGTACGCTCAGCACATGGTGGAAACCGTAAAACTTGATTTCTACAAGTTATTTGCGGAATTAAAGTTCATAAAAGATATGAGCAATGTGTAGTAAACTTGTGAAGCTCAGATTGTGAAGTTTAAACACTTAGATTACAAGTTCACAATTATGATCAAAGTGTAAGTCAATAAGAGCAAAGTGAACCATAATAGCAATACTAGTGATCACAAAAAGCGAAAGACAAGTGAAACGAGATTTATCCAGCGGTTCAGATCCACAAAGAAGCCTACCTCCACGTTGAGAAGTCCACACAAGGACCGGGTCTCACTTGACCCTTCTCTCACCAAGCCACCACGATGGCCGGCTTGGTTTCCACTATATCAATGGGTAATCACCAAGTTTGATGGGGCTGCTCACAACTTGAGGCTCCCACAAATCAATACAGGAGGAGCACACGAAGCTCAACTCACACAAGCCACAAAACACAACACAATGTGCAAGAGATCAAACCGAGAGCCAAAGCGCGATGATCTTCCTTTACTCTCCTCCCCAAACCCTAATCTCTTCAAGATTTGCTCTTAGGGGGTTAGTAGGATGAGTAGAAGTCTTTGGAAGGCTCTAGGATGCTTGCGGGGGCGCTAGGGTTAAAGACCTATTCAAATGAGCCCGGGGTCCCCTTTTTATAGGGGTCTCGAGCCCCCTTGTGCTTACATCAGCAAAGGGGCACACTAGTCCGGCCTTGGACCCCAGACTAGTCCGGCCCTATGGGACCACTGACCCCTGGTCAGTTCCCGACAACTGTCACACTGAGCAACGATCATCACGCTACCCGCCAAATTTCCAAACTCAAACGGTCACTAGACAACAGACTAATCCGGTCAACAACGGACTATTCCGAAGTGGAACAGAACCACTTGGTCCGTTCCCAAACAGACTTTTCAGGGTTGGCCCAGACTAGTCCGGCCCCCTAGGGTTTCTCTCTGTCTGTCACACAAAGTCTCAAACGGACAAGTCCATACCCAAACGAAGAAGTCCGAACTTCTCCAGAGGGCTTTGGTCCATCCAAAAACGGACAAGTCTGAACTTCTCGGACTTAGCTCCAAATTCACTCAGGTTCACTCCAGAGACATTTGGTCTGTCTTAAAACGGACTTGTCTGCCATGGCCGGACTAGTCCAGCCTCCTAGGGTTTTTCTCATTTTAGGCTTATCACTTAGGTTTTTCTCTAAACCACCACTTTGAGCCCCTTGGTATGATCTCAATGCGCATGATACGACCACCCTCTCACATGATACGACTCACATAAGTTCAATACCATAGAAACTCTAATTTCTATGCCTGAGTCCTTGACGCCCGTTTAGCCTTTTCCTTTTCGAGGGTTTTCATCTCATTTCAATCCTTGTACCTGTGCTTAAGATCAACTAAGCTCATTAGCATCTTAATTGTCATCATCAATCATCCAAAACCCACGGGGATGCCTAGATGCTCTTCCACATACACAAGTGATCCACAATTGATAAACAGATATAAACAATGTCTTGGAAAATAATGCTAATAATAGTACCTTATTACAAACCACATAGTCTCGAATACATCTCTAATGAAACTGCAGCAGAAAAACTAAACTCTAATGACTTCAACTTCACATGCAGGTTTGACGGTAAAACACACACCTAGAACTCCTCAAAGACTTCATGGTACTCCACCTGGTCGCCTGTGTCTGAATTTGGTGGGGGAATAGCAAGGGTGAGCACATGTCATACTCAGCAAGAGTCGGAATGTATAACATGTAGCTTAAACAAGGAATGATAATAATAATGGCTAATTGCATAAAAGTACATTCAAAACAGTTGAAAATGCAATATTATGATAATTAAGTGTGGTCCTCCCCAAATAACCCAAATAACATCAATTTCAACTTAAATAACCAATTCTAGCAATAACAAACAATATTCAACTCATAATAGCTCATTTGTCCCAAATTCATCAATTCCATATACCAAAGCCATTTAATTAACCATTACCAACTCCCAATTCAATTCCAGCTATTAAATCAAGTTAAAGGTCCATAACTCTAATCATGTGAGGGTTCAGGTTGCTCATAACCGGGAGCACAGCTATCATGATAGTTTTAAACACACTCTGCACAGGTTGTACAACTTTACCCACAAGTTCGTGATTTCATCACCTTTTGATGACAATGGAATCTCAATTATGTCGTCTCACACTTTTTTAGGTGTGTGGCCAAGAGATCACAAAATAGCATTTACAAAGTGATTACTAGCATATTTAGATCCCATTGAGTTTTCACCGGTGGTGATGTCTCCAACTGAGCACATCCAACAAAGGGCCCCCTCTTGAGCCATTCGGATCTCAGGGTGGTCCCACCATCTCTACAAACCCAATCCGACAACCCCTTCTCCAAGCATTCTTAATGGTCCAAATAGTACTGGCAAAACACTAATTAGTCAGCTAAGTTGCACCCATACTTGGCCCTGTGGTGGCACTGTAAATCCTGGATGGTCGCTTCACAAACTGGTCCTTAGATCTAAAGCAAGCAAAACCACTAAAATAGTCCAACCCATTCCATATAACCAACTTGCTTAGATCCCTAGGCAACATGTTGCTAAAGGGTCATTAATATCAATTCTCATCATTCACATGTTCAACAATTCATAATTAAGCATTATAGGTGATTTCCAAATCCAATTGAGCATTGCGAAGCAAAAAGTGTAAAATAACCTCCCTGACTCTCTGCATTGTGTTCAAGCGACAAGGGTGGTGATACAAAACTAGTAAACTCCTACAATTGGGTTTTCCCATCAATTTTGATACAAGCATGCAATTTTGCAAACAAGACCTTTAAAACGGGATCAATATAGTCCAGGACACTTGCTTTTCTCTTGAGCTTGGTTTGGATCGAAGGCTTCAAAGTTCTGGTTCCACAGGTCCTCGTAAGCACTCTCTACGACAAAACCTTCTATTTCGCGCGATGAACATGCAAAATAACAATTACACTCAAATAATTCTCATATAGTACTCAATATGTCATGATATGCATGATTAATGTAATTGTGAGGTAAAACTAGGTATTGAGTCACTAATAATGTTTACTAACTAGTTACAATAGTTTCTAACAAGTTTGGACAGGTTTGGAATTGATTCAAGTCAATTTGGAATTAATTCAGTTCAATTCAGGAATTATACAGATTCAGACACCGGACTAGTCCGCTACCAGAGCTGGACTTGTCCGCCCTGTCCAGGAACAATGAAAATAGGGTTTTCTAGACAGCGCGATCAAGGGGTAAATTGGTGTGGGAAAGTGAATGTAGGGGGTGTGCCGTGCGTTTAGAGATCCAAGGATCGAGAATTGGATGTGAGACTTTGAATATTGACAGTTAGAGCTTGATGGAGATGAGTTGATGAAGAACTTGGAAAAAGGACATCAATTTGTTGAAAAGTCGATGAAGATCGATCTTAGTTGGCCCTTCTTCGAGTTTCTCTCCTCCTCCTTGCTTCTCGACTTGATCTTGATGATGGCAACAAGGCAAAAGTAGCAACAAGGTGTTTTCAATTGGGGTGGAGAGGTGTGAAGTGGGGTGGAGAGTTAGGGTTTTGGGGTGAATTCTATGTAAAATTTGGTGGAGGACGTGTAGGGACAGAGGTTGGGTCCACTTGGGCTCCATCGAGGTTGGGCACGAAATTCTTGGGCTCAAATTAGGCAATTACCCAAAAACAAATCGTGGGAAAATAAAAGAATCCGAGTGGGATTCAGGAGGCTAGACTAGTCCGCAATAGGGGCCAGACAAGTCCATTTTGGAACAGAGGCTACATCGGACTAGCCCGGTGTATAAGGCCGGACAAGTTCGGGTTTGCAGGATAAATTGCTTCCAGACTAAAATTCAATAAGGAACGACTAGTCCGCTTGGACCACACACAAATCCGGACAACATCAGAAACCAAACCAGACTAGTCTGTGCATTGTGCCGGGCAAGTCCAGGCTCTGAAGGAAACTAAGTTTTCTGAATGAAAATAGGGTCACCGGACTAGTACGGGGTTATGGCCGGACAAGTTCGACCCTGACAGAAATAATTTGCTGATTTGGCCTAAATTCATTTTAATCTTGTTCCACTTTATGTTGCTTAATGTTATACATGTATGAGGATGTATGCAATGCATTGTGCATGAAAATGAGGTTGTTACAAACCTACCCCCCTTAAAATGAATCTCACCCTCAAGATTCGACGCGAAAGGAAAGAGATAGGTAAATTCCTTCTTGAGATCATCTTCACGCTCCCAAGTTGCTTCTAACTCTGTATGATGCTTCTATTGCACTTTGCACCATCGAATCACCTTGTTCCTCGTGACCCTTTCCTTGGTGTCCAAAATTATGACAGGTTGCTCGGCATAGGTCAAATCTTCCTCAAGCTCCAATTATTCCATCTGTACTTGCTCTTCCGAAATACTCAAGCACTTCTTGAGTTGGGAAACATGAAATACATCATGAACATCCGAAAGATGTGCTGGCATCCCCAGTTTATATGTTGCTTCTCCCTGTTTGTCCAAAATCTTGAATGGTCCAATATAGCGAGGTGCGAACTTGCCTTTGACATTAAATCGCTTGTGACCTCGCATAGGCAACACTTTGAGGTATATGAAGTCTCCCACTTCATAAGATAGGCTTCTTCGCCTATTATCCTTGTAGCACTTTTGTCTTGACTGGGCAGCTATTAAGTTCTCACTGATGGTAGGAACTTGCTTTTCGACATCCTGTATCACATCAAGTCCAAATACTTGAGTTTCCCCTGTCTCATTCCAAAACAAGGGTGTTCTACACCTTCTCCCATACAATGCTTCATATGGTGACATTTTCAGACTTGCTTGATAATTGTTGTTACAGGAGAATTCAGCATATGGCAGACTTTTGTCCCAACTTCCTCCATACTTTAGCGCGCAAGCTCTTAGCATGTCCACCAAAATCAGATTTGTCCTCTCAGTTTGTCCATCCGTCTGAGGGTGATATGCAGAACTGAAATTCAATTGAGTTCCCATCGATTCGTGCAACTTTTGCCAGAACCTTGAGGTAAACTAAGAACCTCTATCAGACACTATTTTCTTGGGCACTTCGTGTAAGCACACTATTCTTCCCATGTACAATTCTGCCAACTTTGCTCCACTATAGATAGTCTTGACAGGAATGAAATGCACTGATTTCGTCAACCGATCCATAATAACCCATATTGAATCATATTCAGCTGAAGTGCGAGGCAAACCAACTATGAAATCCATACAAACTTTTTCCCACTTCTATTCTAGAATCTTTAATGGTTGCAATAATCCAGCTGGCCTTTGATGTTCAGCTTTGACTCGTCGGCATACATCGCATAGTGCAACATACTCTGTTATGTCCTTTTTCATACCATCCCACCAGTAGCACGTCTTCAGATCCTTGTACATCTTTGTACAACCGGTATGCATAGAGTAAAGTGAGTCATGTGCCTCCATTAGTATCAACTGTCGGAGTCTCTTATCATAAGGCACAACAATTCATTTTCCAAGCCATAGGGTACCTTGGTCGTCCTCATCAAATCTGAATTCTCTCCCTTCTTGGATCCTTTCCTTGATTTCATGGACCTCCTTATATTTTGTATGTCCCTCTCGAATTTCTTGTTCCAGGGTTGGATTCACTTCCATTGCTCCCATCTTATTCACAAATCCAAGATTCAACCGCTCGAACTCCTTGCATATCTCGGGTGGAAACTTCCTGACGGTAAGCTGGTGGCTTTCTCCCTTCCTACTCAAAGCATCAGCCACTACGTTGGCTTTACCTGGGTGATAATTGATTCCCACATCATAGTCCTTAATGAGTTCCAACCATCTTCGTTGCCTCAATTTCAGATCCATCTGTGTGAATATGTACTTGAGACTCTTATGATCCATGTAAATCTCGCATCTGTGACCAAGGACATAATGTCTCCAAATCATGCATTACGGCTGCAAGTTCGAGATCATGCGTCGGATAATTCTGCTCACGTTTCTTCAATTGCCTGGATGCATAAGCTACAACTCGGTCTTCTTGCATTAATACACAACCAAGTCCTTGTCTTGAAGCATCGCAATAGATATCAAAAGTCTTGCTCACATCTGGCAATACCAACACGGGTGCTATTGTTAACCACTTCTTTAGTTCCTCAAAACTATCCTGACAAGCTTGAGTCCACTTGAAAGGCTTCTCCTTCATCAACAATTCAGTCACGGGCTTCGCTATCTTGGAAAAGTCCTTGATGAACCAACGGTAATACCCAGCCATTCCAATAAAACTCCTTATTTCCTTCACATTCTGTGGCGATTTCCACTATAGCACATCTCTAACCTTTCCTGGGTCGACTGACACTCCTCCTCCAGATATGACATGGCCTAGGAATGATATCTCCCTTAACCAGAATTGGTACTTGTTGAACTTGGCATACAACTGGTGTTCTCACAGTTTCTGCAACATCGGCCTTAAATGCTCTTCGTGCTCCTCTTCACTTTTCGAGTAGATCGTGATGTCATCGATGAACACTACCACAAATTTATCCAAACACTCCATGAAGACCTTATTCATGAGATACATGAAGTATGTGGGTGCATTAGTCAATCCAAATGACATGACCGTGTACTCATAGGATCCATACCGTGTCTTAAAAGCTGTCTTGGGTATGTCTGATGGCCTAATCTTCATTTGGAAATATCCTGACCGAAGATCAATCTTAGAGAAGATTCTGGATCCCTTCATTTGGTCGAACAGGTCCTCTATGCGGGGCATCATTTACTTATTCTTGATTGTCACCTCGTTGAGAGACTGGTAATCCACACACATTCTTTGGGATCCATCCTTCTTATCAACGAAAAGCACTGGGGCTCCCCACGGCAACGAACTTGGGCATATAAAACCCTTCTCTAACTGCTCTTGAATCTACTTCTTTAGCTCTACTAACTCTTTAGGAGGCATCCTATATGGCCTCTTTGCTATAGGTGCATTTCCAGGTAGTAAATCAATGACGAACTCGATGTCACGATCGGGTGGCATACCTGGCAATTCCTTAGGAAACACATTTGGATACTCACAAACAATCGGAATTTCCTCCAAAGTTACTCCTTCTGCGTGATTTATCATTGCCTTCTCGATGGTTGGCTGAACTGCCTTGAACTCTATACTGACTCCTTCTTCATTTGTCAATTGCACTATTCGAGTTGCACACTGAATCACTTCATTATGCTTCCTTAACCAATCCATTCCAAGTATGATGTCCAAACCTTGATAATTCAGGACTATAAGATTGGCCATGAATTCTACCCCCTTAATGGAAATACTTACCTTTGGACATATTATATTTGTCCTCATCTCTCCTCCAGAAGATTTAACCAACAAAGTAAACATCAGGTATGGTATGGGCATTCTATGCTTTGCAACATACTCTGATGAGATGAACGAATGGGATGCTCCAGAATCAAATAATATAGTCGCGGGGTTGGAGTTTACGAGAAACATACCAATCACAACATCTTCAGCTTGTTGAGCTTCTTCTGCAGATACAAGGTTCACTTTGCCACGAGCAAAATTTGTGGTCCACAGTTGCCTTGAGTTGCTCCTCCATTGGGCCTTAGATTCTTCCTTAGAACATTGTTCATCTGACCCTCACCTGATCTTGGGCATTGATTTGCAAAGTGTCCTGTCTGACCATAGGCATAGCAAGTCTTCCCACCAGCGGCTCCAGCAAAGTTAGGGCGAGGCTGGTTTTTAGCATAGACAGGCATATTTGGGTGTGGCGCCGGCTGCATCGGTAAGTGAGGTGCTTGCATGGGTGGGCGTTGCTGCATTGGCTAATGCGGTCACGGTGGATAAGTTGGGCGGTGAGCAGCAGCAGACGGGTTGTAATAGGGTCCATCAGGTGGTGCATAGTGAGGGCGTACATTGCTTCCTTGCGGCTGTCCCGGATACGGCATCTTCCTCTTGTGGTCTAGCTCCATCTCCCGAATATTGTTCTCAACCACAAAGCCTTGTCAACCAGCTTCTGAAAGTTTGCATAGGTATTGCTTCTGGAGCATACTTGACAACTGAGTGAATTTGTTGAGGTATTCACTCACACTCATCCTTCCTTACCTGAGGTTTTTAAATTCTTGCCGTCTTAGTATCATAACTCCCTTTGGCACATAGTGAGAACAGAACTTCTCCTTGAATTCAGCTCAGGTGATTCTCTCTTGATTTTCATGGGCATTGCATAAAGATTTTCACCAGTCTGCAGCAGCTCCCATCAAATGGTGTGAGGCAAAAAGAACCTTCTCTCTATGACTGCACTGGACAATAGAAAGTTTCTTCTCAACAGACTTCAGCCAATCATCAGCTTCCATTGGATCTATGGCTTGAGCAAAGGTAGGCGGCCTGGTCCTCATAAACTCTCCCAACCGGTTGTGATGTGGTGGGGGTGGTGGTGGTGGTGGCATGTGAGGTCGATTGTTGTTGCCACCTTGCAGTTGTCACATAGTATGCATCATGGTCTGCATGAGCTGGTTCTGCATAGCCAATAGCTGCTCAAGGTTGATAGCTCCCTGAGCAGGTCCCTGGTTGTTCTGGGATGCTTCATTTCCCTCCTCCTCACCATTGGAATTCATCTGGTTACAAGTCCTTGACATCTATTGGTGAAAGAATAGTAGATACGGAAGAATTGAGAATTTAAAAAGAAAACGCCCCGACTATATGCATCAAGCTGTATGTAACTAAACAATGTCCTTTATTAATATTATATCCCTATTAGAGGATGTGGACAAGGATCCCACAACTCTCTACTACGTGCGGATGTGGACAAAACGCTAATTGCCCCACAACTCGCACCAAGCACACAAGCACAAGCACACACCAAGAAAATTCAGCACATTACGCTAAATATGACTAAGACGATCTAAACACTTTTCTAACTTCTAGACAGTAGACCTAGACTTAATTATGTGATTTGTGGCTATCCTGGTCGTGAGGCGGCGAAGGAGACATCGGTGGCGAGGCATACATGGGCGCACGCCAGGGTGAGTTGTCCATCCATGTAGGCGCTGGAGAATTTGCTACACAATTGAACTCTGCGGTGGCACGGACTTCCTCTTGCTTCTCCATGATAAACAGCTTGTTACGGAGGTAACGGATCTCTTCCATGGCATCAGCATAGCAATTTCCCAAATTCACCAATATTGCCTGAGATCTGTCAATGGCACAAGAACTGATTTGAGCTCCATCTTGCGGCCTTAAGACTTCCCTTGTCCTCTTCTGGCGTTGTGGGTTTAGTGCAAAACTAGTACCTCCAATCTGCTCTCAGTAGATGTGGCACAATCTAGTAAGTGCATCCCAAGCGACATAATCGATAGCTTGCTCCCTGGTAGATCTCCATGTGGATGCAAAGTGTCGGGTAACCACCTCGTCTCTAGCTAGAACAGTAACTTGAGCCCTCCATTCTTCACGTCCATGGCGAGAAATTCTCTTAACATGGTACTTCGGGTGCATCTTGCATAGATCAAGGAACTCCTTCCATTGCCTAGCTGCAAAACCTCCATCAGAACGAAATTCTTGGGCATCACGGTAAACTATGCATTTATCCTCCTTCCTGGCTTCACTTGGTTGCGATGCGTTCCCTTGAGCTTCAGGTGCTTCCTCTTGTGCAGCGGGTTCATACTCTTGTGGTTCCTCCTCATCTTGGACTTCATCGTCCTTCCCCTCATGTGTATCATCCTCCTCTTCTTCGCTTTCATAGATTTCCACCATCTTTGGACCTTTCTCTTCCTCATCATCATAAGATTCCACAATTTCAGGGTCTTCCTCCGTCGTGTTGGAGTAGTCATGCTCAACTTCCTTAGTGGGAGAACTCACTTCTTCTTCCTCTTTGGTTGGTTCCATCCTCGACTCCTTGCGAGGCCTAAGCTTGCTTCCAAGGGGTGGCAAACGAGCTCTCTTGTGGGTTGTCATTTTGGTGTGAGCCATCTACAATAAAACATGGGAAATATGAAGAAAAACACAAATATCAGTTCTGAAATTGCAGCATCCATAAATTTAGATGAGAGGATGTGCATTTGCTTAAAAAGATGCAAAAATGGCATAAATTGCAGCAGCAGCAAAAATGCAGTTTTCCCCACAGTATATAGCTAGTGGGAGGCAAAATAGTGCAAAACGGACTAATTTTGAATAGGAAAGAAGTCCTAATTGAGTTGTGGTGTCCATTCTACCTAGGCATGCGTCCTACGGTCAAACACGGCTCTGATACCAATTTGTGACACCCTATTCCAAAAATGAATCAAGCATAATGTATATGTGGGCCCAGGATGTTTAACACACATACACAAGTGATCCACAATTGATAAATAGATATAAACAATGTCTCGGATAATAATATTAATAATAGTACCTTATTACAAACCAAATAGTCTCGAATACGTCTCTAATGAAACAGTAGCAGAAAAACTAAACTCTAATGACTTCAACTCCACAGGCAGGATTGACGGTGAAACACACGCCTAGAACTCCTCAAAGACTTCCTGGTACTCCACTTGGTCGCCTACGTCTGAATCTGGTGGGGGAATAGCAAGGGTGAGCACATGTCCTACTCAGCAAGTATGGGAAAGTATAACATGTAGCTTAAACAAGGAATGATAATAATAATGGCTAATTGCATAAAAGTACATTCAAAACTGTTGAAAATGCAATATTATGATCATTAAGTGTGGTCCTCCCCAAATAACCCAAATGACATCAATTTCAACTTAAATAACCAATTCTAGCAATAATAAACCATATTCAACTCATAGCTGCTCATTTGTCTCAAATTCGTCAATTCCATATACCAAAGCCATTTAATTAACCATTACCAACTCCTAATTCAATTCCATCTATTAAACCAAGTTAAAGGTTCATAACTCTAATCATGTGAGGGTCCAGGTTGCTCATAACTGGGAGCACGGCTATCGTGATAGTTTTAAACACATTCTGTAGAGGTTGTACCACTTTACCCACGAGTTCGTGATTTCATCACCTTTCGATTACTATGGAATCTCAATTATGGCATCTCACACTTCCTTAAATGTGTGGCCAAGAGATCATTAAATATCCTTTACAATGTGATTACTAGCATATTTATACCCCCACTAAGGTTTCACCGGTGGTGATGTCTCCAACTGAGAACATCATAACCAAGGGCCCCTTCTTGAACCATTCGGATCCTAGGGTAGTCCCACCAATCTCCACAAACCCAATCCGACTACCCCTTCCTCGAGCATTTTTAATGGTCCAAATAGTACTGGCAAAACACTAATTAGTCAGCTAAGTCGCACCCATACTTGGCCTGTGGTGGCACTGTAAATTCTAGATGGTCGCTCCACGAACCGGTCCTTAGATCTAAAGTAAGCAAAATCACCAAAACAGTCCAACCCATTCCATATAACCAACTTGCTTAGATCCCTAGGCACCGTGTTGCTAAAGGGTCATTAATATCAATTCTCATCATTCACATGTTCAACAATTCATAATTAAGCATTATAGGTGATTTCCAAACCCAATTGAGCATTGCGAAGCAAAAAGTGTAAAATAACCTTCCCGACTTTTTGCATTGTGTTCAAGCGACAAGGATGGTCATACAAAACTAGTAAACTCCTACAATTGGGTTTTTCCATCAATTTTAAATAAGCATGCAATTTTGCAAACAAAAACTTTAAATTAGGATCAATATGGTCAAGGACACTTGCCTTTCTCTTGAGCTTGGTTTTGATCGAAGGCTCAAGTTTTGGTTCTGCAGGTCCTCGTAAGCACTCTACGACAAGACCTTCTATTCCGCGCGACGAACATGCAAAATAACCATTACACTCTAATAATGCTCATATAGTACTCAATATGTCATGATATGCATGATAAATGCAATTGTGATGTAAAACTAGTTGATGAGTTGCTAATAATGCTTACTAACTAGTTATAATAGTTTCTAACAAGTTTGGACAGGTTTGGAATCGTTTCGAGTCAATTTGGAATTAATTCAGTTCAATTCAGGAATTCTACAAGTTCAGACACCGAACTAGTCCGCTACTAGGGCCGAACTAGTCCGCCCTGTCCAGGAACTACGAAAATAGGGTTTTCTGGACAGTGCAATCAAGGGGTAAATTGGCGTGGGAAAGTGAATGTAGGGGGTGTATCGTGCGTTTAGAGATCCAAGGATCGAGAATTGAATGTGAGACTATGAATCTTGATGGTTAGAGCTTGATGCAGATGAGTTGATGAAGAACTTGGATGAAGGACGTCAATTTGTTGAAAAGTCGATGAAGATCGATCTTAGTTGGCCCTTCTTCGAGTTTCTGTCCTCGTGCTTGCTTTTGGACTTGATCTTGACGACGGCAACAAGGCAAATGTGGCAGCAAGGGGTTTCCAATTGGGGTGGAGAGGTGTGGGGTATTGGGTTGTTTATATAATGGTGGAGACTTAGGGTTTTGGGATGAATTCTAAGTAGAATTCGGTGGAGGACGTTGAGGGGCCGAGGTGAGGTCCACTTGGGCTTCCCCGAGGTTGTGCACGAAGTTCTTGGGCCCAAATTAGGCAATTACCCAAAAACAAATCGTGAGAAAATAACAGAATTCGAGTGGGATTCAGGAGGCCGGACTAATCCGTAATAGGGACCAGACAAGTCCGTTTTGGAACAGAGGCTACATCGGACTAGCCCAGTGTATAAGGCCGGACAAGTCCGGGGTTGCAGGATAAAATGCTTCCGGACTAAAATTCAGGAACAGACTAGTCCGCTTAGACCACAGACAAGTCCGGACAACATCAGAGACCAAACCGGACTAGTCCATGCATTGTGCCGGGCAAGTCCGGGCTCTGAAGAAAACTAAGTTTTCTGAATGAAAATAGGGTGACCGAACTAGTCCGGGGTTATGACTGGACAAGTCCACACCTTGACAGAAATAATTTGTAGATTTGGTCTAAATTCATTTTAATATTATTCCAATTTATATTTCTTAATGTTATACATGTATGAGAATGTATGTAATGCATTGTGCATGAAAATGAGGGTGTTCTTTTAGCCCACGCCAAGAACAAGTGACAGCAGTCTGGAACTCAACAGTGTGCAAGGCTATAAGCCTGGCCTCCGCTCATGCATGCAGTAGCTGTAATGGGCCTATAATTCATCTTCTCTCACACCAAGTCCAAGTAACAACAGACCATCACCCCTTTTTAACTAAGCTGGGGGCCATAGACCATAGGATCCAAGTCAACGTGAAGCTTGGCACTAACTCATGACCAAATCATTCATTTCTGTAATTATTCCATTCACTACATTATAAAATCCGTAACTTACTCAAGCAAGCTCTGATTAACTTGTTTCCTTCCCTAAAAATCATCTAAACTTATAACATATTTAATACAGTCATGTTTGTATAATGTATTGATATATGTTTGCTTTTATTTGTATGTGTGCACTTGCTTGCCGGTGTAGAGCCCGTGCCGGAGGAGAACATGGAGGATCCGGGAGACCAGGAGCTTGACGCCGCACAAGGTAGCGAAGGCAAGTTTCATCGATCCCTTTTTATTCATGTTACATCTATGTGAGGCTTATCCGTTGTTTCCAGTAGACTAGATTATTACATTTGTGAGTATTACCGACTTGAGTGATAGAGAGAAGCTATGCTAGTTCTTTTATTGCATATTGAGATGATGACATGAGGAATGAGGATGATGCTTTGTTGTACATCTAGTGAGAGCATATATGAGTTGAGACCGGGGCAGACGGGTTGGTGTTGGTGTAAGGCTATCGTGGTGGTAGACTTAGAACCTTGGTTGGTTTGTGGAGGTTGTCCTGGTGAGCCTTAAGGACCGAGTTATTTTGACATCTCACCTAACTTCCTTTCAGTACAATCACATATCCCTGTATGGGCGGAACATAGCTTAATTCCAGTGGCTAGCCCGACAGTCATCCACGGAATATAGAGGATTATCTATAAGAGATTATTGAGCTCACTGATGATATTGGTACTGGGTTGGGGGCGATTGGTCTGGGTGATGTTTCAACTGGGTGTCGATTATGTCGAGCTGTCTTCGATGGTCCGTGCATGTGGGTACAGCGTACAACTTCTGCAGAGTGTAAAATCCATTCGAATAGTCGTGTCCTCGGTATTCAGATGGGTTATGGTGTGTTCATAATAACTAGGGAGACACTATGGTGAGATGGAGTTGAGAGTTGTTCGTGGGTAAGCTATCTGGTTGCATTCGGTTGCATTACTATTTATTTATGCATTGCATTTATATCTATTTATTACCCTCCCGTAGGGCGAGGTGGAGCTTGCTGAGTACTTTTGTACTCAAACGTTTGTTGATTGGTTATTTTTTAGAGGATCCCGACTTTGTACTAGAGGACTTTGAGTAGGGTCGCATCCGCACCCAAGTTGTGCGTAGTGAAACCATGGGTGACAATGAGCTACTAGTCTATGTGTTGATGATTATTATATTTTTCTTGTCACTACTTGTAGTTTTTATCCATAAGGCTATGTCGTTGAAATAAAGCTCCATATGGTTGTGGTTCCACTTGTATTGTAATATTATGTACTGAACTCTGTATTTGGTAATAATATTGCATGTTTAGTTCCGATCTTGTGGGTCAGGACGCTTCATGTAGTGATTGCAGGGGTATTCGAGTTGCTCGAGTGTCGCGGATCATCAACATCGAGATCTCCATCAATTGACTTATCTCTTACCTTTTGAAAGATTGGGCATAAACCCCTTACCAATTGATCTATCAATGTTTAGTTCCATATTAAGAGGGATATTAAGAGCAAATAAGATGACATTTAGGGTGTGGAAAATTGGTTTCTGTAGCAATTTGACCTGGATGCAGAACAATACAAGTTAAAGTATAAAGGGAGGTCAGCGCCGTAAGGTATGATTTTTTTTCTATGAGTCAATCATCTGAATGGCACAATGATTTGGAGAAAGTATGTAGATAAGATTGTTGAATGGGGATGGCCTCTAATGCTTCTTGCTCGAGTAGAAATGAGGTACATAGTTGATGCTTGTAGATGCAGTGAATGAGGAAGGTGGTTGTGAGGACAAAAAAGATGATAGGATGGAAAACAAAGAAGAAAATAAGGAAGTTGAAGAGAATACGATGTGTACTAAAGCAAGCGGATAAGGAAGATTGAGTACATAGTTGAGCAGATAAGAGTGGATGACATAGAGCTCTAGAATCTCCCAAAATGTTGACTTATCAAATGACGAAAATGAGTCTCATGTCTCGGTAGAGTGAAATAATCAAAATTTTGCTAATCTAACTGTTACAGAATGGTACTATGTGTCGTGATAGTACCATGACAAGGAAGGTATTTTCAAATAAAAACATGCTATCAAGGATGTTGTGAAGTATTGATCTCTTTCGGTGAAGAGGTCATTCGTGGTTTACAAGACAGATGGAAAATTAAGATGTTAAATGTGTCTTTCACAAGTTGTATATTTTGGGTGCACGGTTATGTGTAAGAGTTGAGCAAGCCATAGAAATGTTCTATAGTGAAGGTTCGTACTTGTGAGTTGCAAGAATTAGAGAAGTGTGGATAATGTTTGATTCGAGACCAGATCATAATCAACACTATAGAGAAAGATTTCAAATACACCATAAGCTACTCGAAGACTTAGAAGATGAAACAGAAAATATGATAGAGCAAATGTTTTGTTTATACGAAACATCTTATGGCAATCTTTCGAAGTTACTACACTTCATAGGACAAAGGAATGTTAGGACTTATTATGACATAATATATGTGGAAAAACCAAGAATCTTTTTTTGGGTCAATATATAAGTATATTCATGCAATTTCAGATCTGCCATCTGCATGGATGGCACATTCCTAACCTAAAAGTATAAGGACCAGATTTTGACAACCATTGGAGTGGATGGGAACAATCAAGTTGTAGTATCGAAGAGCATGTGAAAAGCTACCAGAGGGGTGTGAATGGTAGATTAAAACTTTTTCAGCGGAAGCTACAAAAACCCCTTGACAGAAAAACAATCTGATAAAGAAACAATTTGTGTGACTAATCTTAATGTGTTCAACTATGACAAAAGTGGTATAGATTGTGAAGAATTAAGTCACGAAGAAGTCACAATAAGAATCATGAAAACCGTTGAGAAAACTCAAGTTATGACCAAAAGATCGAACAAGGGTCAATCTGTTCTACCCTAGTGAAAAACAAGATTTGCAATACTGCAAAGAAACTCGTGTAGATCAGAAACCACAAATCTAATGATCATGAAATTTTCATAGATGAAAGATAATCAAGTTGTGAAGACAACCCAAAAATAATCATGTCAATTGGATCTGTAAAACTTGAGTTATGATAAAAACACCAAAACAATGTAGTGTTGTGCAGAAACTCTATGAGAAAAACTTGTCTGAAACAAGTCGGACGAACAAGGCACAAAAGCTCCTCTAAAATACGAATTTTAGTGTTGAAAATACAAGATGAATATCCCAAAGTCATCTCACCATGATCTCTGATCTCTCTTTCTTATATAACCATCCCTAAGGTCAACCCAATCCAAACTAAGACTCTAATTCAACTCAGTTTCAACCAAAACTTTCCATAACTGCTCAGGACTCTTCCATACGTAGATAGAAGCAATCTTAAGACTTCCAAACATATTAGGAACGTCCTAAACATTCCTTAAACAACTCATCTTCTTGACCCATATTAAATCTAACCAAAACAAACTCAAAACTTTTGATAAACGAACCATAACCACCTCAACCGCAACTTGAGGCATAAACCAGCTGGTTTGACCTTTTCGTCCCATTACTTTACATCCACTTCTCTTCATCACGCCTTGGAACTATGTTGCCACGTCCATGCACTCCTTACACACGTGCAAACACATTCCAACAACATTCATGATATCTTCATATGCATTGTTCTTGACTCAAACATGCCACGTGACCTCCCGATCAACTCAATCACAATTCCTCCCAAACTTGGTTATTGAACACCATCTTCTACCTAAGACTAGTTCAATATATCCCGTCACTAGCCATATCTTGACCTCAAGCAACACCTGCACATGAACAAACAACCAATTCTTCCGAGCACAAGTCCTCGACTTGACTCTTATTAGTTCGAAAACCGCAACACCTTACGTGAGCACCTTACATAAGTATGTTACAAACATAGCAAGATAATCTCCACCATGATCAGCCAAAACACATCAAAAACTTAGTCCAAAAGTACTAAGCAAATCGTCTCATAAGTGTAAAACAAGTTTGAAACATTACAAATGAAAAACATAGCAGCCACACCATTATTTCAGCACATAGAAAGTTTGGACAGTCCAAAACAACCGCTATGCATTATACAAGAAAAACTTCGGACATTTCGGAACGCAAAACACATGCAGCTCACGTGCAGCAAAAGTTCGGACAGTGCGAATTGTGTTTCTCAAGTATATTCAAAACTTCGCATGTAAACATACACGTTTAACATAATTTCCAATGTATTGAGCACATAAGTCTCACACAAGTGTATTGGTGGTCTTAGCATTCGTTGAGAGTGAGAATAGTGATAGTTGGTACTGGTTTCTCCATCGGGTGAAGATGGCAGTAGTGCAAGGGCGTTCAAATGTGTGTTCCGTACACGATTGACACACTAGATATCTTAGGGATGGATATGAAGTATGGTTGCACAAAGTGTGGTGCTGGAACATGTTGGTCAGACATACAATCTAGATGATGTATGAGATATTTGAGTTCAAATTTTTACAATCAGTTTTAGAACAAATAACTTATGAACTTACTCAAGAGGTTGTAGAGTAAGAATTAGCATAGGAAGTTAAATGCTTTGTGACAACACCGTGTTGAATTGACAATGAAACACACCGAGGAGGCTCGTGTAGGGTCAATCCTTATGAAATGGTTGTGCGCTTATGTAGTCTTCCGACGGATGGTCCCAAGAACGTTCGGGGGGGAAGGGTCATCTATGAATGTTTTTTCACATTGGATTGAGAAATAATTGATCAAGAGCAAAGAAATAAAGCCAATCGTACATTATTGCTGACAGCTTGACTTGTCTCGTGGCAGTCAAAGTGTACTCAGCTAATGGTCGGACCATCCAAGCAAAAGTCAGGCCGCCAACCCTAATGTTTTACAGTATGTCGAGGACTTTTTATGAGACTTTCAAACTAAATTTTTAATGTGCACACTCAGTAATTTTGAGAATAATGGTAGCTATAGATGCTCCAAGTAAATGACCATTGAAATGACTTCACCACACGTCCACAAGTGCACAATTTCGCATGTGCCACAGTCTGACCTCACAGTCACCTTTTGTGTAAAGGAAATCAGAACAGATGCTTTCAAGAGAAATATCTTGGCAACACTCAACAGATGATGGTTATCATGCTCGGCTAAAAAATCTTGTGTTTCTCTAAGGCATGTTCGGACTAGGTTGGTGCACAATTAGGCTAGTCATGAGGTACATCATACACACATTATTTCCTCGCCTTGTATTGTTTATGCAGGCTAATAAATGGTGTGCCTTGTTTTATGTATTCACATGTGTGTTGCGCTCTAAATTTTATGCATACTATATCTATTCACCTTTTTCTATATTTAAATATTGAAAAACATGAAATGCATTTATTTTCATTTATGAATACTCTTTTATAAAACATATATATACATATTGAATAAAAAACTTGAAACATTTTTTTTAAAGTGGGACAGGAACTGCATCCATCTACATGCACTTACCTTGCGTACTCCCTTTTTTGCACTGATTATACGATGGATGAGGCAAAATGCCGAGGATATCGCCTCCAAAATGTAAGTTATGTGGTACCCTTATATTTTTTCAGGCTGATGAGTCTAAAAGGTTAGTTGTTATTATACACTAATATGTAACTGAAACATACAATAAACTCAAATTTACAAAACATAAACAAAATCGAAACTTAAGTAAAAGAAAGGTTTGTCGCCCTCTGACCCTACGGGGCGATATGGCCCACTGTTTAGGCGACACAATCCTCTACTTCCTTCATTTGGCGACAGGTACCTGTCTAATGAATAAGAGACAAACTACACACGTCGTGTGGTACAACGAAATCGCGACAGGTCGCGCCACGTCGGCTCCGTTGTGCGATTTTTCCTACTCGTCAACAAACAGGCAACTACTTGTCTACTTTTGTAAATTTAAAATCACCAACTATTTTTATGAAATAAATAAAAATAGTTTATTACTAAAAAATGAAACGAACGATGCCACGTGGGCTGGGCTTCCGTGAGACATGTTTTCACGAGCGCCATACTGATAATGTGTGGCGGCATAGGCCTTATAGTTGAGTGCATCAGTTCAGTGGGCCGGCAAAAATCTTTTCATTGGGCCTAAAACGAACTAAGCCGCTGCATCGTCGATTGCTCGATCCAACGGTCCAAAGAAACGCCGTTACTTTTCGAGTCGGCTAGGGCGTTCTCGCTCTGGCCCATCCAAAAAGCCCCGTCCCTGCGCCGCCGCCGCCGCCGTCGCTCTTCGTCGTCGGCCTCCACCGCAGCCGCGACCTTGGCGTCGCTTCCTGACTGCGTCCTCGCCTCCATAGCCTACATACCGGAGGCGGCGACATGTCTCAGAACAATCCCTCCCAGCTCCTCCCCTCAGGTGCCCGGAAGAACCTTGCGCACTGCTCGCGGTCCACTAACTGTTGCAGTGTTGTATGTCGGATCCGGGTTTCTGAATAGGTTGTTTGCTTTTGCATGTGTCCGTGGGTTCCTGCGTGTGCGCCTTGGTGCCGGTGAGCAGAGCTGATCGACCGGTGCATCGGGTCCAAGATCTGGGTGATCATGAAGGGGGATAAGGAGCTCGTCGGCACCCTCTGCGGGTTTGACGTCTACGTCAACATGGTGCTGGAGGACGTCACTGAGTAGTATGTGAAAATTAAATTCAGCCAAACGTTAAACCCTACTTTCTGCTCCTTCCTCTGTTTTATGTTCTTGATGTAACTCTAGTTTTATTAGTTCGGATTTTCAGCATAGTTTAGACTAGTATTCACCTGGCTAGGACTAAAATTTTAATGAAATCTAGTGACATGGATATTCTAATGAATTTTGCTTGAGACATTTGTATAGAGGGTACCGCCTACCAGTACAAATCATCTGATTACTTAATAACAGCAACATATCATTTATGCCGTAATACAATTGGGAAGGGTTCTTGAGCCATCTTGTTCTCAAGAAAACTTCACCTATAAAGGATAAAGACGCAGAATGGTTTAGGGAAGGACATCCTGGGATTAAGTTAAGATCAAATCTAATCTAGTGAGAAAATATGGGTCCTACCAGCATGATGAACTCACAGGTGACTCAGAATTCGTTGTGTACATAACCAACCCTGCCATGCCAACTAATCACCTCGCCAAATTATTGGCAATCGATTCTGCTCCCGGTGCTTGGCAAGAAAAATGACGTGCATAGGTACAGGTGCGTGTAGGAAGCTAATCATCGGCGCTAAACCAAAAGAAATGAGTGTGTGCGGTCGACAACAAATATAGGTCGTGTGTGTGTTGGCTGTAATCCAAAACATGGTTATTAAGGCATCACTTAAACGGTAAAGCAGTCTATGGCAAGGTGTCCCTGTCTCCTTGAGTTCGCGAGTAAGGTGAGGAGGGGGCAGCGAGAGAGAGGATTTTTTACCTAGATGTGGAGGCGAGGGGGGGGGGGGGGGTGATCCGGAGGTGCCGTGGTGGAAGGAATCACGGGGGCACCTTGGAGTGTGGCCGACCTGCGCCGTGGAGGATGGGGTGGTGGCGGGGGGAGCCATGTGCCATGGAGAAAGGGGGGCAGCGGGCGAACCGATTGGGGGGGGGGGGGGGGGGGCGATCTGCGACGTGATTTCAACATGTCAATCGAGGCTAAGGCTTTGAAGGAATAGATGCGAGAGGGGCGCTGGGTGGGCTGGGCCTATGACGGCAGGGGGAGCCATGTGCCGTGGAGGATGGGATGGTGGCAGGGGGAGCCATGCGCCGTTGAGGATCCTTTGGCGGCGGGCCAACCGATGGGGGGGGGGGGGGGGGGGGGGTTGATCTGCAACTTGAGTTCAACATGTCAATCGAGGCTAGTACTTTGAAGGAATAGATGCGAGAGGGGCGGCTGGGTGGGCTGGGCCTAACGCATAGAGGAAAGAAGTGGGCTGAAATACACTATACTGTTGTATTTTATTTTTATGACCCAATAAGTACTTCTATTTGCTACTTTTATCCTTAGTTTTTTGGGATTGTATTCCTATATTTTCCTATTTTAACATATTACTAAGACGTCACCTCACCTTACGCCTTATCGTTTAAAAGGTAAAAAGGGGGTTCGTCGCCTTGACTTGCCTTACCACCTTAATAACTATGATTCAAAGAGCTCCTGGGAACCCCTAAGGGAGCTAACACCTCTGTAACCCTTCAAATCAGACGGACATTCATGCGATCCAATGCCATGCTTGCTGAGACATGATCTTGAAAAGCTTCATGTTTAAGGATGGGTGATATTCTCAGTTTCTTCAAGCCCAAGCACCAATTCCTGTGTTTGCTGATTATTGTTGATCCCCGGTCCTCCCTTCATCATTATTTTGTAGAACCTATCAAGGTTCATAGTGAAAATCTGTTGGAACTACTAAAGTTGAGAAGCTGTAGCATGGAATTTCTTTTATCTAAATTCTTCCTTTCGGTTGCTCTTCTTTTATTGGAATGTTGGCCCTCGTTTGAATTTATAACTGGAACTAAATCATAGCCAGTTACTTATATTTGTTTCCCACTTACATTGGATTATCTGCAATGTTTGTCAGAAACTTGATTCGCAGTATCTTCGTTTTCATGTTTTCACGTTGTTCTGCAGCGAATACACTGCTGAAGGCCGTCGCATTACGAAACTTGACCAGATACTCCTGAATGGCAACAACATAGCAATTGTAAGTATCTTGCTCAGATAGCATTTGTTCTGTTTGCTTATGTTTAATTTTGAGTGCCGTGTCTGACATAATTTTTACTCTTTTGTATTCTCACAGCTGGTTCCTGGTGGTTCACCGCCAGATGTGTAATGAGCTAGCGCTTGGTGAACACAGCCATTTGAGGTGGACGCAGCTCAGCAAACTCTGCACCTTTTAGCGCTCAACCATTGGATGGTTTCTCATCTTCAATTTGTTTCTCCCCTTTGTGATTGTATCGAAGCCTATTAGCAATTTGGGAAACATCAAAACTCTTGTGTACGAAACTTGCTGACATGAAGTTAACGATGCCCAGATGCAGATGTCAATCCGTTCAGGCAACTTGTCAAACCTAACCAAACCCAACGGTTAATTCTTAACATATAAAAACCTTACCCGTATCTGCATACCCCCTTATATTATATTAAATTGACCTAACATGTGGGTCCCACATAAGTTAATGTAAATATAAACGCATGCAACTGATAGTTTTTTTTAAGTAAGTCAGCAGGGGAAGCTCCCACTAGTTTTCTATTAATATAAAGCAAACTTTGTGAAACAACTATTCCTGAGATAGGAGTAGTACGCCAGAGAGAGGAAGCCCAAACTAGCACTTTGTGATGGTCTACTAAATTGAATCTATAGCCTTAGAGTCTCAGGGTGGACACGGAGCACGTCTTCCATCCTTGCATGGATGGTGAGAGTTCCCCAAGATATTGGATTTTCTCTATTTTCATATTTCCCAAGCCGCCGTAGCAAAACTTTCTCAGAAGCAAGGCACAATCCAAGTGTTTCTAGCCTCATCTATGGTGGCAAGGAATGGGAGGTTGTGGTTCCATGAAATTCCCAATGTATTCCAGCAACGCTTACTGAATCTACCATGCATTGGAGGAATTGATGGTACGTGAGTTCCTCCTTCGAGAGCTGCAAAGTACACAAGAGCAGTTATCATCTTGTATCTTGTAGTTTCTTCTTTTAAGAAGATTCCTGTAGTTGAGTCCATCGTGAAATATCAACCATACAAAAATCTTGAGTTTTTTTTTTGTTATTTTTGGTTTTCCATATCCACTGCAACGGTTGGAGGGGAGGGGGGTGTGATGTGTCTGATTTTTTGCATATACCGTACTAGAGGAATATCTGAGTTGGCTCGCCGCATAATACCATACAACCCCCCCCCCCCTCCCAACCGCTACGGTGGAAAGGGGTGGGCGTTCGAGATTATTCGAAATTTCGGGTCGGATAATTCGGCTTTTCAGAATCCACACCCGAGATTGTACCCCAAAATTTTGGGTACCCGAAAATTATGGTTCGGGTTTCGGGAATCTCGTACTACCCGAAGGGCGATGGAGAAGGCGTCACGCTTGAGCTCAGCTGATACCAAGGGAATGGAGTGGGGGATGTTTGCCGGAGGGTAGCTAGACTTAGCGAGGGGGGGGGGTGCTGAAGCGTCCCAACCCATAAGATCGGAACTAAACATGTAATATTATTACCAAATACAAGGTTTAGTACATAATATTGCAACACAAGTGGAACCACAATCATACAGTGTTTTATTTCAACAGCATAGCTTTATGGACAAAAACTACAAGTAGTGACAAGGCAAATATAATGAACATCAACACATAGACTAGTAGCTCGTCGTTGCCCATGGTTCCTCTACACACAACTTGGGTGCATACGCAACTCTACTCAAAGTCCTCCGGCACGAAGTCAGGATCCTTTGAAAAACAATCAATCAACAACATTTGAGTACAAAAGTACTCAGCAAGCTCTACCTCGCCCTTGGGAGGAGAATAAACAGATGTAAATGCAATGCACAGGATAAATAGCAATGCAATCTAATGCAACTAATACAAGTGAATATCTCCCACGGACACATCACTCATCTCAATTTCACCATAGGTGGCTTTCTAGTTGTTAGGACCACACCGTAACCCATCTTATACCAAGGACACAACTATTTGAATGGATTTTACAATATACATGGTTGTACGCTATACCCACATGCATGAACCATCAAAGACAGCCCGACATAACCGTCACCCAATCGAAACATCACCCATACCAGTCGCCCTCCAACCCAGCATCGATATCATCAGTGAGCTCAATAATCCCTCAACATAACTCTCTCTCCAGCGTGGACGACTGTCGGGCTAGCCACTGAGATTAGGCTAAACCCCGCTCATATAGGGACATGTGATCGTACTAAAAAGAAGTTAGGTGAGGTGTTAAAACAACTCGGTCCTTAAAGCTCAACAGAGCAGCCTCCATACACACAACACGAGCCTATCCTCAGTAATAGGATTCACCGTAAGTCTACCACCACGGTAGCACATACACCAACACTAACCCATCTGTTCCGGTCACAACTCATGCATGCTCTCACCATCCATACAATATACAAGAGGCATCATCATCATGCATAATCTCATCATATCAATATGCAACAATGAAAACTAACAAGGCTCCGCTCTATCACTCGACGCTCAACAAATGCAATGATATAATTTACTAGCCACAATGGATAAACCTCACATAGGTGTGATATGATCAAAAAGGGATAAATGGAACTTGCCTTCGCTACCGTCTTCAGCGTCGTCCTCCTGGTCAGCTGGTTCCTCTGGGTTCTCCTCCAGCACCAGGTCTGTCCCTACAACGCACAAACAAACATACAAGCAAGACAACATACATCAACACATCATACAAACTTAAGTGTATTCAATAAAATTATGATTTTAGATGAATTTTAGAAGAAGAATTAGGTTAATCGGGGTTTGGATAGATGAGATGTGGATTTTTCGAGGTGTAGGCTGATTTTATTAAATTAAATTTTAATTAAGGGACCTGGCACAGTGTGGATCAGAGCCTGACAGCTCACAAGCTGACCGTGGCTCCTATGGCCTATGGGCCCACGGTGTGTTTAATGGGCTAGTAGCATGTGGTTGATTTTGGTTTGGCGAGAGGTTAGGATCAGGCCTGCTTAAGGCTAACAATCAGGAGCTCCTGGGCCTAAGACCATCTGCACGAGCGTACTTTAAAGCATACTCTATACACTATTCTTTTTCAGTTTTTACAGTACATATTCTAAATTACACTGCGAAATAGTGTATCCAGTATGCTTTACAGTACGCCACTGCGGATGATCTAACGCGAGTGGAAGCGCTGACAGGTGGGGACCAGGTTGAAGCCTAAGCTTCCTTGCTGTCACATCAAGTAAAGCATGCGCTTCTTCTTCCTCGATTCACCTCTCTGCAGCCACCGTACATGGTTCCTGGGAGCTCGAATCAGGGAGGGAAAAATAGAGAGAAGCGGCCATAATATTAGGGGAATTGGAGGCACAGGACCTGGCGAAACCGACTGGAGCATCAATTCGAGCATTGGTCATGGGGACGCTGGTAGCTCGGGAGTTCGCAGCCATGGCGGTCGGTGTTCACGGCTGGGCCCGAGAAGCAAGAGAAACATCGAGGACAAATCTGGGAGATAGCTCGGGCGTCGGATGTGCTCATCTGGGGTACGACTCGAGCTGGAGGAGCTCCTTACCGGAGATCGACGCGGCGCCTTTACGGTGCGGGAGAGTAACGGGGACAGCGAGACATGGCTGGTTGGGACGAGGCGTGCAAGGCGAAACTGAGGCTGACAGTTCGATTTATAGGCAGTGAAAGGCGGTGGGTGGCTGGTTCCATCGCCCACTGCACCGAAGTAATGGCGACGAGATGGCTCGGCCGTGAGCAAGGACAATGAGCACGCGCGCGAGAAGACCACACAGGCAGTGACTCTTTACGGCGCCTGCCTGAGGGGTCACGTCATCCGGCCACGGCGTCAGCTAGCGCCGGAGCACGCGTGGTCGCCAGAGCAGTTCGTCGTGTTGCAAGTAAATTGGGTAGGTAACAATTGTTTCAACTGTGCGATGGTCAGTGAGATTAATGCGTCATACTGCGTATTCGGGAGAGTTCTGGGGAGAACGAAGAGGCGAGGAGAGGCGGTTGACAGCTCGCCATAGCTATCCGGAATGCAGCTGTGTTGTTGGTTCTGAGAAGAATACACTGGTGTTTGGCTGAGGAAGGCGAAGGGGGTTTCTGCAATAAAGAAATAAGAGGAGGGGTTATATGTAAAATGAGCTGGTTTGCTGGCTTGCTGGTCGTTGGCAGGGATAGCAGGGCAGGGGGCGTGGGCTCTGCTCATATGCCATTCACTTTACTTTACTTTTATTTTATTAATAATGTTATTCATTTTATTTTCTCTTTCTCTTTCTTTATATGTTTTATATTATTATTTTTCATTTGACGGTGTAATATTAGTAGTGTGCATAAATATGGTTGGTAATTACTTCTATAAGTTTGATTTATTAGTTTATGAAACATGGGATGTTACAGACGTACCCCACTTAGGTGGAATCTCGTCCCCGAGATTCGGCTTGTCTTCGAAAAGATGGGGAAACTCGGCTCGATGCGCGTCTTTCTCTTTCCCATGTAGCTTCGGACTCCGAGTGTCTATTCAACTGAACTCGACAAAGCTTGATGGTGTTTGTCCTTGTTCTTCGGGTGACAGTATCCAAGATCTTGACTGACACCTCTTGGTAGCGCAGATCATCCTCGCGTACCACTTGTTCCTCGGAAACTTGTAGGCACTTTCTCAACTGCGACACATGAAATACGTTGTGCACGCCTGACATATCTTTGGGTAGTTGGATTTCATAAGCCACTGATCCTACTCTTTTTAAGATGGGAAAAGGTCCAATATATCTCAGTGCCAACTTTCCCCACACTTGGAATCTCCGTGTGCCACGAATCGGAGACACCTTTAGGTACACGTGGTCCCCGATTTCAAAGCGGAGTTCACGCCTTCTCTTATCCGTGTAGCTTTTCTGGCATGACTGAGCTGCCTTCCAATTTGCCCGAACCTCCTCAACCTTGTCTTCTGCCTCCGCGATGAAATCCGGTCACTCTATAATACGGTCTCCAACCTTTGACCACATAAGCGGAGTCCGACACTTTCTTCTATAAAGAGCTTCAAACAGAGACATCTTGATGCTAGTGTGATAACTGTTGTTGTAAGTAAACTTGGCATACAGAAGACTATCTTCCCAATCGTCGCCATATGGGAGAACAGTTGCCCTTAACATGTCCTCCAAGATTTGGTTGATTCTTTCTGTCTGACCATCAGTCTGAGGGTGATATGCCGAGCTAAAGTCCAACTTAGTACCAAGTGATTTTTGTAGACTCCTCCAAAATCTTGATGTAAATTGGGTACCTCTGTCTGAAACTATCCTTGAGGGCACTCCGTGTAGCTTCACAATACGGTCTATGTACAGCTTGTCTCCACCGTAGGTAGTGCGTACAGGAATGAAGTGTGCAACCTTCGTGAGACGGTCGACTACTACCCACACGGAGTCATTACCATTCTTGGTCCTTGGTAACCCTGTGATGAAATCCATCCCTACTTCATCCCATTTCCAGACTAGAATTGGTAAGGGTTGTAGTAGGCCACTTGACTTCTGATGCTCGGCCTTGACTCTAAGGCACACATCGCAGCAAGCTACAAATCTAGCTATGTCCCCTTTCATACCATTTCACCAATCTTTCTACTTGATATCCAAGTACATCTTGGTGGCTCCAGGGTGGATTGAATACGCAGAGTTGTGGGCTTCATCCATGATGATGTTCCGATAGTGACCTTGTGAAGGCACACACAACCGTTTCTTGAACCATAATATTCCATCTCTGTCCACTCTAAAATCAGGAGCAACTTCAAAAGGGAACCTCCATCTATCAAGAAAAGTATACCAAGGACCTCTTGAAGAAATTTGAGATGGAAGATTGTAGCTCAAGAAGTACTCCAATGGCAACAAAGTGTCATCTCGACGCGGATAAGGACGGTAAACCTATTGACCAATCTTACCGCATCTAGGCCCAATATCATGTTTAGTGTATGCTTGTGTGCTCGCTTTCAAGTGGCACCTAAAGAATTGCATCAGAAGGCGGTCTTTAGGATACTTCGGTATCTCAAGCATACTCCAAGTGTAGGCCTGTGGTACCCTAAAGGTGCTAAATTCCATCTCTTGGGTTACTCGGATTTGGACTTTGCCGGATGCCGTGTGAATCGCAAGAGTACCTCCGGTGGGTGCCACTTGCTTGGGCGTTCCCTAGTATCTTGGTCTAGCAAGAAGCAAAATTCCGTTGCTTTGTCCACGGCGGAAGCGGAATATATAGCGGCCGGTGCATGTTGTGCCCAAATTATTTATATGAAGCAAACCCTTTTGGACTTTGGTATTAAACTTAGTTGTGTGCCTCTCCTTTGTGACAATGAAAGTGCGGTTAAGATTGCTAAAAACCCATTTCAACACTCCCGCACTAAGCACATTGATATCCGCCATCATTTCTTGAGGGACCATGAAGCTAAGGGAGACATCTCCTTGCGAGGTGTTAGGTCCGAAAAACAATTGGCGGATATCTTCACTAAACCACTTGATGAGAAAACCTTTTCTAGACTAAGAAGTGAATTAAATGTGCTAGATGCATCAAACGTCATGTAAGTTGCCATGGTCATGTAAGAATGCATCTCATATAGGTCTTGTCTAACTTTCAAAGGATAGGGGTGAGCAAGGGATAGCTTGGGATGGAGGTTCCTTTGGGTTTCCCCAAGGATTGGAGAGTGGCTCTCCCTGAAGAAGCCTTTGGAAGGTTCAAATTTGGCAAGATAGATTTACTTTATGTCTTGCATGATGCCTGCCATATAGACTTGCACTCACGTTTAATTTCTTGCATTATAAATTGTTTGGCATTGCATACGGTAGATTGTCACAAAGGGGAACCCACTTCATGAGAAAGAGACTTGTTTGAAATGAAATATCTCAACTCATATGATGTGGAAAGAACAAAATGCCAGGTGCGTTAATGCCTAAAGGAACATGCTTTAAAGAGATAGAAGTCTTCACCCTCTAGCTCACAAAGCATGGGCCTTACATTTTATTTGGATAATTTCTTCCTTATTTTCTTCGGTGTTCTATTTGCTTTAGGGCTTAGCCAAGTTATTTGCAATTAGTACTTTTGAGGGGTAAGGGGTTGCCCAAAAAGTCCTAAGACATGTGTTTCTTCGTGTTTGTTTGTTTGAGTCAAAGGACATATATGGGATGTTGCTGTTTTGTAGTCATCGGATGATCCGATGCTTAGGGCAGCTTCGTCGGATCAGTTTGTGCTCAAGTGCCAAGGGTCAGCTCAGTCAGAAAGTCAAATCAACTGACGCGTTCATTCTGAGAAACATCGGAGCATTCGATGTTCACATTTCTGGAGTTGTGCCAACATCAACCGATGCAAATCATTTTCACGGTGGATCATCCTGTGTCAATGGTACCTTTTGGAATACCCTTACTGTACCATTCGACCGATGCAGCCCTCTTCCTAACGCCGGTTCATCTGATGTTAAACTTTGAGCTAGGGTTCAGGCCCCACCTTTTTAGCGCGCCCCTTCACTCTCCTTTCTCTCTCCCCAACTCCGCCGCTCAGAGCTCGATGCCTCACCTCTGCCGCCGCCGCTCCCTCACCCTGCCGCCGCCCTCCGACCACCGCCGCCCTTCGGCCGCCACCGCCGCTCCACACAGCACCGCCAACGCCGCTCCACACTGCACTGCCGCCGCCGCCCCACGCAGCGCTGCCGCCACTCTGCTCCGCCATCCTAGGCGCCGCACCGCCGCACTCTGCGCCACCGTGCTGCCACCCTACGGTCGCCATGCTCTCCGTCGCACTGCCGCTAGGATTCCCCGGCCGTGATGATCTTTGCATCGCTGTCTCGTGCGCCTGAGCTCGTTGACCCGCGTGCTCATCTTCGTCGTCATCATGGGCCGTGACAAGAAGGGAAAGGGCAAGGCTATTGAGGAGTCGGCCGCTAAAGAGCAGAAGATGTCGAAGGAGGCGAAGAAAGCCCTGATGGCCGCTCGCGCCGCTGAGGAGCGAGAGCGTGGCTGAGGAGGATCGTTGAGGATCCGCGAGGCCCTACAGAGGCAGCCTCCCGTGCCAGAGGAGCCAGAGGAGGAAGAAGAGCCCGAGGTGCCGCTAGTTCGCCAACGCTCAGTCAGAAACCGTGAGGGTCATCCAGCTGCAGCCCCGAGACCATCAGCAGCTGACCTTCGAGAGGACAGGGCGGCCCAGAGAGCCGTCTATGAGATGGACACCAATGTCCGTGTTGGTGAGGGTGTCCGCCTGACAGATTACAGGAAGTTGAAGGCCAAGCAGCTCAGGAAGCTCAGGTGGAGCATTTTACTTGAGGAGTGGTTCCCACAACCCAGAGAGTCTCTTGTGGATAGCCGCTTTTGGACCCTGACACAGGCGTCGCTGTACGAGACTTACAGACGTCGGGGCCATAAGCTCTTCCAGCATAACTTTCATGACTGGGATCAGCTTGCACTTGCAGCTGGGACAGAGATACGCCCTTACTTTGAGAGGTACAGAGGGCTAGTAGAGATGATGTCTTACCAGAGGGGTGCCTACGTGGAGGACTGGGTCCGAGTATTCTATGCCACACTTTACGTTTCTGAGGGTCGCAGATCCATTGACTTCATGTTTATGGGCCAGCATCACCATCTGACTAGGCAGACTTTGGGACAGCTGCTAGGAGTGGTTCTTCACGACACATGCCTACACGAGAGAGTGTATGGACAGGCTGACCCACCGAGGAGGCTACTCACTGGAGGTGTGGCACCACCGCTTGAGGAGATACGATCACTCTTTGCTCAGCCTTTCTCTCTAGACCAGCCGAGGGTATCGGCACTACTCACTCCAGCTGCGCGCACTGTGCACCTTGCCTTGCGGCGCACACTTCTACCGAGGTCCGGATACCTTGAGGGATTCACCAGCTTGCAGCAGACTCTCCTGTTCTATGTCATGAACGGGATGGAGTTCGACATTGTGGACATCCTTATATGTGAGATGGAGGACGTCATCACTGATGGAGTTGGGATGATGAGGCAGCTTGTGTTGGGTCACTGGATCAGTCACTTACTATACTTGATAGCTCCAGAGGGGTCCGCCGTGCGTGACAGTCTCACCGACGAGAGCGTCACATGGTTTGGCCGCTACCGTGCTCTAGCTCCTGGAGACTGCCGCCTTGGCTGTCGAGTTGAACGTCAGGTCCGTGCCCGTCTCTCAAAGGAAGATTGGTCAGACCTGGAGAAGGAAGACGAGAGACTAGCACAGGCTGAGGCTCAGGGTGGGGATCTACATCACATTTGGTCCGAGAGTGACACCAGCGATAGTGTCGAGGAGTACTTCCCACCTCCTCCCTCACCCAGGCAGCACGACGCGGAGGCTGGAGGCTCGACTGTCACCTCCTACTCCACCTCCGGTGTTCGAGGCACAGGTTTCTCAACCATCTGAGCTCACTTCCCTACTCCAACAGATGGTTGAGCAGCAGCGTCTGGATAGGCTTGCAGCTGAGCAGGCCCGAGCTGAGCAGGCTGCGCGTCTCTTGGAGCTCCAGCAGCAGCAATAGGAGATGCAGCGACAGATTTCCCGTGAGAGGCGAGAGGACACTGGCAGGCTGACTGGGCTAATTGATTAGATGCACTAGAGTTCTCTCGACCAGCAGCAGTAGACGCAGCAGGCTATGATGGGCATCCTGAGGTTGATCATCAACCTCTACACGTAGACCGGGATTGCCCTACCGTCGCAACTTCCAGGCCTAGCTCCAGGTCCGCCTGTGTTAGCTACAGTTTCAGCTCCAGTGCCGACTACGCCGATCCCGACGATCAGCATGTCCCCATTGCTTGCTCCAGGTGCTCCTATCCACTCTCCTCTGCCGGCTACGACACTTTTCCAGTAGACTCCGGCGTCCGTTGTCAGTGCCCCGTTGCCAGCAGTCCAGACTCAGCAGGCACCGGCAGCAGCTCCCGCAGCTCCCGTCACTTCCACTCCAGCTTCGGCCGCAATAGGCAGCAGCTCTGACGACAGCACCCCCGACGGCGACCAGTTCGTCATCGCCTCGAGCGCTCAGGATCCTTAGGCACTCGGCTTCCTTTTTGGTGTCTTGATGCCAAAGGGGGAGAAGAGTTAGGGGGAGGATAGCTTAGTCTCAGGGGGAGTCCTAGTTGTAGCGAGAGTCTATCTTTTTGGGAGTTCTTTTGTAATTTAGGATATTTGCTACTCTTTTTCTATTCATTGAGTATTCGTGTGCCTCTGAATTCTCTCATGTGTTATTAATCGCTTTTTGAGCCTTCGAGTTTCGTATGATGGTTTTTGTACTTATTGCATATCCTCTTGAGTACCGTATTCTTAAATTCATTACTATTATGCTTTACATGTTGTGTTGTCATCAATCACCAAAAAGGGGGAGATTGAAAGCATCTAGGCCCCCATGAGGTATGGTTTCGGTGATTAATGACAACCGTTGGATATTACTAATGAATTTGTGGATGCAAGGTCTCTCATATCACTCATCACACTCAAATGAAATCTATATGAATATCATCTACTGCTCATTGGATATAATTGGAGACCCCTAAACAATCATTCTATGAGGTCAATCGATTTTTATGAAGATTAGAAGTAAAAGCTCATATGTCAAAATCATTCAACCAAAATTGACAACACCCAAGACTTGGTAATCATCATAAGAACATTTCAAACCAATGTCTAAGAGGTCACTCGAGCAAATTCCAAAAGAATTACTTAGAACAACTCGAAGCAGACAAAATCAACTCATCGGGTCAACCGATGTTTCCAGAAAACAACACATCGGTCGAGTTGATTTAGCAGAAGAAGAAGACCTCAGAACTAAGTACTCACTGGATCATCCGATGATGAAGGGTATGTTACATCGGTCCATCAGTACAGTAAGCAATCTCCCTGTACCAAGTGTTATACCGGACCATCCGATGTATAATTGATAACACATCGGTCAATCACTCCAGTAAGCATTCATTCTGAATCAATTCTGGATGAAGTGCCACCGGATCATCCGATGAGAAGGAAAGTGTAACATCGGTCTATCAACGGTCATATCTGACACAATGACATCAACTAATTTGGATTCGACCGATGACAACTGAAGGGAGAACATCGGATCATCCGGTGTTCGCAGAACAGTGATGTCAGCCTACTTTTCCAACGGCTATTTCGTGGAGGTTGGCTATTTATACCCCTTCAACCAGTCTATTCGACAAGTCTTGACAACCAGAGCTACTCTACACATTCTCAAGCATTCAAGACGTTGAGCTACCACTTCTACATCATTTACACCACTTGTACACCAAGAGATAGGCTAGAACTTGCTAGAGATAGTGCTTGTGTGCTTCCATTCTTGGTGATTGGAGTCTCTAGTATAGTGAGAGCTGTGAGGGAGTGTCCCTTGGTGATTGTATTGGAGAGAGCCTTCTGGAGCTTGCCAAGATGGTTGTGGAAGCTCGGAGGATCCAACTTGTACAAGGCTTGAGCTCCACCTTGCCGAGGTTGGCGAACGGAGAAGTATAGTGAAGATCCCTAGTCTCGATGACCTGGGAGTGGCTATACCCTTTGGTGGGTGCCACAACGTGGATGTAGGAAGATCTTGACGATCTTGCCGAACCATGGGATAAATATCCGTGTCTTCGTGTCTCCTCGGGAGTTTGCGCTTTCTTCCTCTCCCCTTACACTTATGCATTTCATATACCGCAAAGTTACTATTCACCTGAATGCATAGGTTGTCTGCATAGGGAATTGGGCTTTTAGTAATTAAGTTTTTATTGCTTTAATTTTTGAAAAGAAGCCCAATTCACCCCCCTCTTGGGCATTCGATCCTTACAATCTCCTAAGTTCTTTTTTCTCCCGATCATCATTTTTTGGACTCTTCAGCAAGATAATTATCTTTCGTAAAGGCTATTAGAAATCTGTGTACTTTTTTGACATTGAGAAATATGTGTACTTCGATTAATTTTGTAGTCTAAAATAAGTCTGAATAAATTGAGATACATAATTGTATGGACTGCAGTGATGTCCTCTGAAATAAAGAAAGAAATCAATTATTAGGGGTAAAAATGTCATCTCAGATGCCATCATAGCAACACCACCCTACAAAACCAGGTTAGGGGGTTATTTAGATGGTTTTACAAAGGTTGGGGTGCTAAATATCTGGTTTTAAAGTTGAGGGGGGTTAAGTAGTCATAATGTCATAGTTTTGGGGGTTATGTAGAATTTTTCCTACATGGTTCCTGGGAGCTCGAATCGCGGAGGGAAATATAGAGGGAAGCGGCCAGAATATAAGGGGAATCAGAGGCACATGACCTGGCGAAACCGATTGGAGCATCAATTTGAGCATCAGTCATGGGGACGGTGGTTGCTCGGGGGGTCGCAGCCATGGCGGCCGGTGTTCGCGGCTGGGCCCGAGAAGCGAGGGAAACGACTCGAGGACGGATCTGGGAGGTAGCTCAAGTTTCGAAGGTGCTCACCTGGGGTATGGCTCGGGCTGGAGGAGCTCCTCACTAGAGATCGACGCGTCGCCTTTGCGGTGCGGGAGAGTGACAGGGACAGCGGGACTTGGCTGGTTGGGACGAGGCGCGCTGGGCGAATTTGAAGCTGACGGTTCGATTTATAAGCAGTGAAAGGTGGTGGGCGTCCGGTTCCGTCGTCCACTGCACCGAAGCAATAGCGATGAGATGGCTCGGCCGCGAGCAAGGATGACGAGCACGCGCGCGAGAAGACCGCACGTGTAGTGACTCTTTATGGCGCCTGCCTGAGGGGTCACGTCGTCCGGCCACGGCATCGGCTAGCGCCGGAGCACGCGTGGTCGCCAGAGCAGTTCGTCGTGTTGCGAGTAAATCGGGTAGGTAATAATCGCTTCAACTGTGCAGTGGTCAACGAGATTAATGCGTCGTACTGCGTATTCAGGAGAGTTCTGGAGATAACGAAGAGGCAAGGAGAGGCGGTTGGCAGCTTGCCATAGCTATCCGGAATGCACCTGTGTTGTTGGTTTTGAGAAGAATACGCTGGTGTTTGGCTGGAGAAAGGAGAAGGGGGTTTCTGCAATAAAGAAATAAGAGGAGGGGTTATATGTAAAATGAGATGGTTCGCTGGCTTGCTGGTCGTTGGCAGGGATAGCAGGGCAGGGGGCATGGGCTCTGCTCATATGCCATTCACTTTACTTTATTTTTATTTTATTAATAATTTTATTTGTTTTATTTTCTCTTTCACTTTCTTTATATGTTTTATATTATTATTATTTTTCATTTGACAGTGTAATATTAGTGGTGTGCATAAATATGGTTGGTAATTAATTCTATAAGTTTGATTTATTTGTTTATGAAAAATGGGATATTACAGGGGGGACTGTGGGGCTGGACTTCGCTGGAGGGTTAGCTGCTCGACATGTAGACTAGGGGTGGGGAGGGCGACACTCCTCGCCATGGTGGGGATCGAGCTCGTGAGCTCATCCTCAACTGGTCTCAGGAGGTAGGGTTACGGGAGGAAGAAAGGAACTACTGCGCTGGGCCAAGAAAGTGGTGGCCCAGACGGAATGAGTGAGATGGACCAAGAAATTCGGGATCCACTAAAATTCTCGTAGTTCGGGTACCGGATCTTGTAACCCGAAATAGCCAAAATTAATTCGGGTTTTGTGAATTCTTATCCAAGAAATGACATCGAGTTTTGATTTTCGGGTTTTTTGGGTTCGTGTTCGGGAATTTTCTGGTTTAGGGTTTTTCAGGTTTTTTGCCCACCCCTATTTTGCCCGCCCTTTGTCTCTTATGCTTTTCACGAGTGTTGTGATCAGCTGTAGTTCTGCTAAACTTTGATCTGTTAGGGGTAGGTTGAAGTTTCTTTGCTGATCCGAATTAGCTAGGTATTGATTTATGGAGATAGATTTCCTCTTCACTAGAGCGTATAGGTGGGGACAAGCATCTTTGATGCTATGACTTTCCCAACAATCCTCCCATAGTAACAGGGTGCTGCCCGAGCTTACCCGGACCTGTGCAATCTTTTTGAAGTCATTCCACATATTGATGACATCTCTCCACCAGAAGGATCCCTTGTTTTTGGCCCTATGAGGAGGGGAGCTGTTTGCAGCCTAAGTTTGTAGTACTAACTTGATGCGATGGATGTCCATATCATTATATATTTTTCCAATGAATTATTGGCGCAGTAATTGAATCATTTTGGTTAAATCCTTGAGTCCCATCCCTCCTCTTTCTTTGTGGAATGTTACACTACCCCATTTGATCATGGACATGCCTTTTCCTGATATGTCCGAGCCTCTCTAAAGGCAATTTTTTTGTACCTTATCAATAGATTGTAGGAGAGATGGCTTGAGTTTAATGGTACACATAGGGTAGATTGTAGTGGCTGTTATGATATTATCTACCAATGTGCATCTTCCTGCTATGGAGAGCCATGTGGCTGTTGAGGATAGTTTCTTGCCCACCCCGGAGATAAGGTATTCAAAGCCTTCCACCTTCGGCCTGCTAATGTGTATGGGCATGCCTAGGTAATTGAATAGAAACAAGTCAATAGTGCATCCCATTATGCTGGCTAATATAGTTACCTCTTCCTGGGCGAGGTTGATTGGGATCATGTAGGTTTTGTCAAAGTTGACCTTGAGTCCTGTTGCACCTCCAAAGGTGTTGAGCTGCTTTTTGAGGAAGAATATTTCTCTATCTAAGGTATTGATGATGAGGAGAGTGTCATCTGCGTCTTGCACCACATGGGAACTCAATGCTAGCGCTTTGTATTGGGGTGGTTCGGAGGCCTGAACCAACCACTTTATTGATCAACTATTGGAATAAATCGGTTGCAATGACGAAGAGGAGTGGTGACAGGGAGTCTCCTTGTGTGAATACCCTTTTTCATGGGAACTCTTTTCCTAGGACTCCATTGGGAAGGATAATTGAAACTGCGGAGTGAAGAATTTTCTTCGTCCAAAGTATCCACTAAGCAGGGAATCCCAAGTGCTCTGTCATTAGTAGGATGGTCTGATGCTCCACCATGTCAAAGGCTTTTTCAAAGTCCAATTTCAACATTACCATATGTTTCTTTGATCTTCTAGATTGATAGGCATATTCATATGTCCAGGTCCGGCAGTCCTATATGGTTATCTTTTTGATGAGTCTGTATTGGTTTTTATATACCAATTTGTGAATTATCAATTGTAATCATTTTGACATTAAATTTGTAATGAGTTTGACATTGGAATTGAGCGATGAGGTCGGTCTGAAGTCTCTTCTCTTCACCGTGTTGCTTATTTTTGGCACTAGGTGATTAGAGAATTATTGATCTGCTGCCTTTCAATTGATCTACTACAGAAGTCTTCTCAGAGCTTGTAGATTTCATTTTTGATGACTACTTAGCATGATTTGTAATTTTTTGCATTGAATCCTTCCAATCCAGGAGCTTTGTCGCCGGACATTTCTTTGACAACTTGATCAATTTCCTCCCTTGTGAAGGGAAGACTAAGTGTTGTAAGTTTATTGAGGGGAGGGCTAGATGTGTCATCTTTGGCCATGGTCAAATGCCAATGGTTTTCCCAAGTATTTCTTTAAAGTCTCCCCATAACATAACTGCCTTCTCACCATGCTCTATGATGTCTCAACCATTCTCATCCTTAATGAGTGTAATCATGTTTCTCCTGTATCTTCCTGTTGCAGCGGCATGAAAGAATTTTTTGTGTTCGTCTCCCAGCTGAACCCATCTTTGTGTGTACCTTTGTCTCCGAAACTCATTTTTCATTGTGAGTAAGGTGACCATCTAAAATTTGATGAGATATGAACCTTCCTTCTTGAAGGAAGAGTGACCTCTGGTCCTCAAGCTTGTCCATGACAAGGAGAGATGTATTACAAGAATTTATGAGTTTACAGAAGTAGCCCATACCTTTGCACCTATTTTTCAAGGTATGCCATAGTGTCTTAAGTTTAGCTGTAATCGTTCTGATCGAGTTCCATTGGGGAGAAGTTGTTAGGGTCCAAAATTGTTTGACGATGTCTTGGAACTCCGGGTGTTGGAGCCAAAAATTCTAAAACCTAATAACTCCTTACCATTGGTACGGATATACCATTTTGTACTTTACATGTGTATGATGAGAGGTGGTTTTGGCTAGTGGAAGGAGAAGTGTGAGTGGGTACTTTGTAGTCTAAGCTAGGGAGGAGAAACACCCACTACTACAATAAGCCTCATCTCAGGCGGCTCCAAACTTATTATCACATGCGGTTTCTAAAACCGTCTGAAACGAAGAGCCTGTGATAATCTCCTATATCACAGGCGGAAAATGAAATCACCTATGATAATGGTGTTATCACAGGCGGTTCTTTACTTACGACTAGTCGCCTGTGAAGAAATATTATCACAAGCGGTTATTTACATACGACTACCTGCTTGTGAAGAAACATTATCACATGCGGGTCGTATAGTATACGTAACTGCCTATGATAATATTTTTATCACAAGCGGATTTTTACCTAGGACAAGCCGCCTGTAGAGACAATTTATCACAGCTGATTTGTACCGTAATAGAAACCGCCTGTGATAACTGAGTTATCATAGGTTGTTCTTTACCTATTTCTAGTCGTCTGTGATAATATAATTTAATAGGCAGGTCTAGCCGTAGGTAAAGAACCGCCCGTGATAAAGTATACCCTATGCAGTACTACCTGTTATTATTTCTAATTTCCAGTTCAATTCAATATAATCACAGTAGTCAACAATATAATCACAGAAGTAAACAATATAACCACAGAAGTCATCTCACATAAGTCAATTTCACTGAAACAATATACATATGTACAAGTTACACATACAAGTCATCTCATAGTTTACAAGTTTCACTAAAAACTGTTTCTATTGTCATAGTCGGAAAGTTCTGGCACATCAGTTATTAAACCATCCCCATCAAAGAACACCCCTCTTTTGTGCAAAATTTCGCAATGCATGAATTGGCACAGTTCACCGGCAATCATGTCGGCTCCTCCACCAGGCATACTTATACAAACTGTCCATTCTTGGTTCACATTCTTCGTGTGTTGCAATGAAACACATAACAGAGTTTAGAATGTGTTGGTTTGAACAATCTCAAAGTATAGATAAAAGTGAGTATACGTGAATTTATTTGGTATTTTTGGAGCAGTTGTACTATGAGCAATTGAATTTTGAAGTTGGAATCAAAATCTGAAAATAATGTTTCTGGTAATATTGAATAGCAAAGAATACAAGTATTAAAATACGCTAGTTACAATGAAAATGAAACTCAAAAGTAAGAAAATAAGATATCCACATTAAGGATAACTTACATCCTCATGATTCACTCTATATTTGTTGGCGGTCCGAAGATGCTCACATACATAATACCCACATAAGACACTCCCAGCAGGCTGCTTCGGACAAGGATAATATGTTTTAATGTCCAATGCATTCATATTAGGAGGTCTCTGACTGCCAAGTCGTTCTGCGTAAAACCGCGAAGCGCTGTAATACAAGAAATGTCATATAAAACTTGTCAACACATTCTAAATATGTGTAAATTAAAAGTATCAAATAAACGTACAATTTCAAAATGGAAAGGAAATATTTGTAACGATCTGGTGGGTAATCGACTGAGTCCAAGACTAATGCCAAACCCTACATTGGCTCGACGAAGATCATTATGTAGTGTTTACTGCACACATACAAATACACGTGTTAAGTTAACAATTAGCAATAATTGCTATGTCAATGTCATGTGTCAAACTTACTCGAAGTGGTACGGAACCTTTACGAGGTCCTTGCCATCTCTGACAAAATTAAACATGGTATGTCCTATGTAAGATGAAAACTCGGTACTTTTATCCTTCTTTTGTTTTGCCATTGATTTATCAAATTCTTTTTTTCTTGTGCTTGTACTGTTATGAGTCTCGATCCACCTTAACATCGAATAGTGCCTTTGCAATCCGTGTAGGGTCAAGGATACCTGTCTTGCGTTTTATCTTTTTATTATCCATATATTGCATCCTATTGAAGAAGTCCAAAATTATTATAATCTCATAAATTGTGTATGCGTGTAGTAAGAAAAGCAAATGCAAAATATTAGAGGCACTTACAAGCACCAGCTGAGTAGCAGGTTGATTTCGAGCATGCCCTGATGGAAAAGGACATGTAGATCTTCAAAGAAAAGGGCTCATTTCTCTACTCCAGTGCTCCAAAATGCTTCTTTTGGCACAAGAAATGTGACATAAGAAAGTTCATATTTTGTGCTGGTAGTAATGTACCACTCGTGCATTCTTTTGAGCATGACAGGTTGTTTGCTAAGTTGTACCGATGTCATAAACGGCTTTCCATTCTCATATTTAGGAGGAACATCGTCAAGCTTGTATATTGTAATTCCTTGTTTAACTAAAGTCGCTCGCCGATTATACATGACACCGTCTTCTTCCCACTCCTCAATATCTTCTAATGCTGGCTCATGTGAAGAATGAGATGCACTTGATTTTCTAATATTTTCCTTCATATTTTCCAAATACTTTGACACTTGTGATGAAGGTTTCTTATTTTCGTATGAGCTAACTTTGATAGGCACTAATGATCGAGGAGTAGTCGTCAAAAGTTGGACACTGGCTTGTTGTTGAACCCGTTGTTGAACTGATTGCTCTTTACTACCAACAGCTTGCTCTAGTACCACTTCAAGATGTTGCTCAACTGGTTGCTCATTACTAACAACATCTTGCTCTGGTACTGCTTGAAGTTGTTGTGCAACTTGTTGCTTTTGGTTATCTTTACTAGCAAGGCTACTATCATCTTTGTTGAGACATAGCGAGAGTGGATCTTCCTGGACTGGGAGTGGATCTTCCTGGACTTTCGCCTTAGAAGACGGGGTTGCAGTATTTTGAGATGCGACGAGGCTAGAAATCGGCTCATCGTCGAACACGATATTGCGTCGGTGCCAAAGGATTAATTGCTTGACAGCCTACCCCAGAGTCGTGATCTCCTCATGTGTGATGTGGTCTATTTCATAATCTTCATAATCATTATCAATGATCTGAAGAACTTGCACCACAACATTATACAATAGAAGTGGATTGCCGTTGAAGTCACGATCAGGCTTTGCCATAGCAGTGGCAACCTGTTTGATTTTGTTCCCTACTCTGCCGATCGAGACAACAAGACGACAAGATCTGTCCTTAGCAATATCATCGACAACGAACTTTTGGGTTGACCTTGAGCCTGGCACAGAACCTACGCTGCTAGGGTAGGTAGTTGGAGATGCCAAATGCTCCTTTGACACGGGAACCATCGCTGTACTCGGTGCCACTAATTGTCCCGATTGTCTAAGTTGTTCCATTATTTGTTGCACATTTTCCTTGACCTTTTGAGCAATCGTTTCATCAAGTGTTTTCTTGAACTTCTCACGTCTTCTATATGTCTCTTTACCTTTCGGGAAACCATCTAGCCAAAACATTTGAGAAGAGATTGCTCAAACTCGTCCACTGTGTTCATGGTTTCCTTGGATAGCGGTAAGTTGGTCATTCTCCCTCTTCGGGTTGAAGAGAACCTTTTGTTTCTTTTCAATTACTTCTTTCATTTTGTGCTCTACTTCATTCACTGGGTTAGACTTTTCAAGTTTGCTCTCACTGGTCAAACCTGACCGAGCAAAGACCCACCACTGAGTTCTCTCATTGCAGCCTTCTAATGGGTGAGGACTGCCCTTGCTGGTAATTTCGTCTAATGTATTATTCCATTTATGGACTTTGGGGGCATATCCGGCAGACGCCAAGCGATGATGGTATTTGTTCTTTTTGACAATCTCTTACCTAGTTGCACTTAGGGCTTTAACATCAGGTGTTGTCTTTTGACGCACAAATTCTTGCGACTGAGCTTGTGTGATTTTTCCCATCTTCCTCAGGCTAGGGACCTTATCAACCTTAACATAAGCATTCATTTCACTCTTCCAGTCACAAAACTTCTTGTTGCAAGACACCGATGTTGCTTTCTTTATAGCTTCTTCTGTGCCTTTTGGGAACTCGAATTGTTTCTTTATCCTTTCCCACAACTCATTTTTGGTCTCCTTAGGTAGTTTTCTCCAATTCTTGGTTGTGATCCACACGAGCTCTCTAACAAGAAAACCACATGCATTTCGGTACTTTGTAACTGAATCCATTGGTTCTTGGGGAAGCCCACCTGGACCGACCCTTGTTATGTACATGATGCGGTTCAATGGACCCTTATTGGGACCTCGTTGCCCTTGTTTCCGCTTGAGTGAACCTGAGGATTCATCTGGAGAACCTTCTGCGGTTTTAGGAGCCAAAGTCACCTTGTTGTCTTCGTGATTAATATAGGTAGAAAAGAATTATAAGACTTCGTATACTTGACAACCAACATTAACTTGAACTGCTGAAGTTAAGATTCGTGATCATACATCGTCAGCAGGATCATATTCCGGGTCGAGACTCTCAGAAGTCTTTTTAATTTTTATATTCAGAAAAAGGATCCGATGGACTGTGAAAGGAGCCTGAACTGCTGGAGTCACTAAACTCCATATTGCATTCTTTATTGTTACTACCATCAACAGTCTTCTTAGGACCTTCCATACTAGAACTAATAAGATAAAAAATATGTCTCACTTCAATGAAAGCTACAAAAATAAATGCTCTCAAAATCCTGAATTTCTCAAAAAGGTGGAATAAATTTGGTCTGAGCCAACCAAAGATAGAGAGACTTTGAGTAGATTCATGTTGAAATTAAGAAAAATTAAAAAATTATTAAACAGTTGGAGTTATAATCAAGCAGATAAAATAGTTGGGATATATTCAAGCAGATTCATGCCTCCTAAACTGTATTTTTAAATGGTTTACAAAGATATTAACACTGAGAATGGAGAAAGTGACAGATAAAATATTTCACAAGGTTCAATATGCATTCTAGGGTTACATGAATGGCATATTCACAAGGTTCAATCTGCAGATACCCAATAGAAATATAATGAATGGCATATTAACTCTATATGAAGTGTTGCTTGAAAGAAAAAGATGGAAGCATTCTAGGGTTTGATAAGGCATTCTAGGGTTTAAGGCGATTGACCAAGGTGACTGACCAAGTTCCATTATAGGGTTTGAGTCGACTTACCAAGGCATTAGCTAGGCATGTGTATTGCTTGTATCAAAAGCCGACAAGAATAGTTATATCAAAAATTAAACAATAACATCGCACAATTCACAATTCACATTGATTAAATCAACAATTAAACAATAACAATTACAATCCACCGTTTATACTCAATGTTATGTAAAACAATTCACAAGGCACAATTAAACAACATTGCAAAGCATAATCGGGTCGCTGATGAGGAGGGAAATGTTGGTGGGGGAGGAGAACGGGTGGAGAGGGAGGGGGCGCTGAGGAGGCCGGGTGGGAGGGGGACTCGGTGGGGGGAGGGGTGCTCGATTGGAAGGCCGACGTGGAGGGGAGCTCGGCCGACGTCCATGGAGGGGGCTCAGGTGAGGCCAGGTAAGAGGGGGGGGGGCTCGAGTGAGGTCGAGTGGAGGCTGCTGTTGAGGAGGGTGAGAGGGAGATGAGCTTACTTGGTGTGGAGGAGGGAGAGAGGGCGGCAGCGAGTGCGAGCGTGGCAGGAGCGAGGGCAAAGCTCAACGTACCTGGACGGAAAAGGAAGGAAGCTGCGAGGGCGAAGCATGGTGGCAAGATCGCAGCTCGGCGATGATGGTGAAGCTCGGCGGTGAGGGCGGCGAAGCTCGACAACGATGAGGGCGAAGACTTTCTTGTAATATGATTTAGTATTAAAGGTTACCATTAAATTTCACTAGGAAAACCTTTGAAATTGGTCAGAATTTAAAAAACAAATAACATTGGTTATTTTTCATTTTTCTATATTGATGAATATAAGGATTTTTTCATTTAGTTTTTCAATGGAACTTTGTAGTCATCATACCAACCTCTATGAATTTTTTCAGAACTTTTTTAATCAATGTGTGTTCAATATTTGATGAACGCCTCATATGTATATGAGCATTTGATTAGAATGATGGGTAATTTGAAATTTGACATATTGGAATGCTTTTAAAAAAATTTAACAAAATTCATACATGTTTAATAAGACAAATATGTTCATACAAACCAATTTTAGTGAAGGGCCCCTTTTTTTAGGAGATACAGAAATGTGAATAATATGTGAGTATAAATTAATTTGATATTTACCAAAACATTACAATGTTAGCTATACAAGTTTTAAAATATTTGGTCCAGATGGTAGATATTAATTTTTGAAAAATATAGAAGATAAAATCATCGAATTTGGACTCAATTTGCAGAATCTATACATGTTTGAGTATTTATATTGGAATCTAAATAAAAAAGAAGCAAGGGAAAGGAAAACTAAAAAACAGGCCCTGGCCATTATCATAGGCTGTTGTTTAGGGACAACCGCCTGTGCAACTGTTAAAAACCACTTAAAAAAATTTACTGATTCTAGGCTTTATTAATATTCTTGTTTAAAATGTGGGGACTTTTAAAAGCCCAAATTCCACTTTCTTGTAATATGATTGAGCATTAAAGGTTGCCATTAAATTTCACTTTGGAAAAGCTTTGAAATTGTTCAGAACTTAAAAAACAAATAACACTGGTTATTTGCCATTTTTCTATCTTGATGAATATAATGAATTTTTCATATAGTTTTTCAATGGAACTTTGTAGTCATCATACCAACCTCTTTGAATTTTTTCAGTTTTTTTTTTAATTTTTTAATCTATGTGTGTTCAAAATTTGATGAATGCCTCATATGTATATGAGCATTTGATTAGAATGATGGATAATTTGAAATTTGACATGTTGGAATGCTTTAAAAAAATAACAAAATTCTTACATGTTCAATTTAAGACAAATATGTTCATACAAATCAATTTCAGTGAAGGGTCCCTTTTTTAGGAGATATAGAAATGTGAATAATATGTGAGTATAAATTAATTTGATATTTACCAAAACATTACAATGTTAGCTATACAAGTTTTAAAATATTTGGTCAAGGTGGTAGATATTAATTTTTGAAAAATATGGAAGAAAGAATCATCAAATTTGGACTCAATTTACAGAATTTATACATGTTTGAGTATTTATATTAGAATATAAATAAAAAAGGAGCAAGGGAAAAGAAAACTGAAGAACCGGCTCTGGCCATTATCACAGGCGGCTGTTTAGGAACAACCTCTTGTGCAACTGTTAAAAACAGTCTGAAAAAATTTACTGAGTCTAGGCTTTATTAATATTCTTTTTTAAAATGTAGGGCCTTTTAAAAGCCCAAATTCTATTTTCTTGTAATATGATTGAGTATTAAAGGTACCATTAAATTTCACTTGGGAAAACCTTTGAAATTGTTCAAAACTTAAAGAACAAATAACACCGACTATTTGTCATTTTTCTATCTTGATGAATATAATGATTTTTTCATTTAGTTTTTCAACTGAAATTTGTAGTCATCATACCAACCTCTATGAATTTTTTAGACTTTTTTAATTTTTTTTGAATCAACGTGTGTTCAAAATTTGATGAATGCCTCATATGTATATGAGCATTTGATTAGAATGATGGATAATTTGAAATTTGACATGTTGGAATGCTTTAAAAAATTAACAAAATTCATACATGTTTAATAAGATAAATATTTTCATACAAACCAATTTCAGTGAATGGTCCCTTTTTTAGGAGATACAAAAATGTGAATAATATGTGAGTATAAATTAATTTGATATTTACCAAAACATTACAATGTTAGCTATATAAGTTTTAAATATTAGGTCCAGGTGGTAGATATTAATTTTTAAAAATATAGAAGAAAGAATCATCGAATTTGTACTCAATTTGCAGAATCTACACATGTTTGAGTATTTATATTGGAACCTAAATAAAAAAGAAGCAAGGGAAAAGAAAACTGAAGAACAGGCTCTGGTCATTATCATAGACGGTTGTTTAGGAACAACCGCCTGTGCAACTGTTAAAAACCGCATGAAGAAAACCGTCTGGACTTAATTAATTTTTATCACAAGCGTTTTTTTGTTAAAACCTGCCTGTGAAAACGGATGCATATATAAAGGGCCCCTCGGGCACCACAGAAACCTAACCCGGGAGATTTTCCATCGACGCTGCTAGGCTGCCAACATTTTCCACCGTGCGCGGGTTGGTCCTGTATTCATCGGTTGATCAAGCTTCGAACAGAGAAAAGGTTAGTAGAAGAGACTTCTTCTTCATTGTCATGTTTTTAATTTGTTGTCCCGTTTTCAATTTCGTTTAGTTGAGTTTGCATGCCTCCACCCCCCCTTCACTTGAGATTTGTAGTAGATTTGAAGGATTAAAGGTTGAAAAGTTTTGTTGAGTCTCCCCATGAGCTCACCCATAAATTTTGTAGAAAAAGAAGTAGATTTAAAGGATTAAAGGTTGAAGTTGAATACACGCACGTCACGTGTTCGATGAAATGTTTCAATGAATAAGCCTAACTTAAAAATCCATTATGGCCACTAGGAAGCAGAGAAAATTATGAAACAAAATTTTTTTGGAACCCCTATGAATAGACCTACATGATACCCGTATTCACTCATATGATATAGGCTGGTTATGTCCCTGTAAATTCATTTTAAAGAAGACCTTTACGGAATATTTGTGGCAAATTTTTGTAAATCTTACAAAAATTCTGTTATTGAAGCATGGACCGTCGTGCGTGGATGTATAACGTGCCAAGACCCGATCTTAGGTACATTCATAACATTGCAAATTTTATTGAAGCATCCAAGAGACATATGACGTTGCAAAAGATATATGACATATTATGTCCATGTATCGACTGCGAAAATAAGATTGCTTGGATAGATACTATAGTAATCCAATCTCATTTGGTGAAAAGAGGTTTTAAAAAAATTACACAATATGGACAGAGCATGATGAGTTAGATACACATGAAGTAGATAAAGATGATGAGAGAGGTTCAGATGACGATAATGTTCATATCGATGATGGTAGTGACAATCAAGATGGTGATGATGATGAGTTCGGTTGTGAGGAGATGTTGCGTCATATTGAACCACATGTATTGACTTCTATGGGAGCAAGTAAAGGTTTAAGTAAAATAGAGACATTGCAGAATGTGGCGACAGAGCTTTTATATGATGAATCAAATGGTTGTGATAAAAAGATTACTACATTGCATGCAGTCCTGGAACTGCTAAAGTTGGAAGCCACACACGAATGGTCCGATTGTAGTTTTTCTGATCTTTTGAATCTTTTGGCAGAAATTCATTCAAATCCATATAAGCTGCTCAGAAGCACTTATAAAGCAAAGAAACTTCTTTGCCCGATGACACTAGGTGTGACAAAAATACACGCTTGTGTGAACCATTGTATTCTATATCGCAAAGAGCATGAGCTTGCAACTAGATGCTCCATCTGTAGTGTTAGTAGATACAAGAAGGAATACAATCACCAGTATGTTATCAACATGAAAAAGTCTCAGAAGAATAAGAAGTTTATTATTGGCACTGAAGGTGATGACGATGATACTTCTGACGATGCAGACGGGAAGCATAAGAGAAATTTTTTTGCCTTGGTGACGTGGTACCTTCCAGTAATTAATCGCTTGAAGCATTTGTTCTCAAATCCTAGGGAGGCTGAACTTATGCGTTGGCATTCAGAGCAGCGCAAGAAGAATGAAAAACATATTCGACACCCTGGTGATGCAACATAGTGGAAAATTTTTGATATTCAGTATCTAGAATTTGCAAAGGAAATTAGAAATGTAAGGTTTCCCTTGGGTACAGACAGAATGAATTCGTTTGGTGAAAAAAGGAGCATACACAGCACATGGCCCGTGGTCTTAACGATGTACAACCTACCGAAGTGGTTGTGTCACAATAGGAAATATATCTTGTTATCTGTTCGTATCCAAGGTCCGAAACAACCCGACATCAAAATTGATGTGTTCTTCGAACCTTTAATGGAAGATATGATGAAATTGTGGAATGAAGGGGTACGTACATGGGATGAGTACAATCGGGAGTATTTCACGCTAAGAGCAATGATATTTGTTACCTTGCATGATTATCTCGGACTGTTTACATTACCGAGACAAATAAAAGGGAAGAAAGGTTGTGTAAAGTGCATAGATAAAAATTTATTTCTATACCTCACTTCACTCAAAAAGATGGTGTACATGAGACACCGGCGGTTCTTGACAGATACACACAAGTATAGGAAGAAGAAAGAACAATTTGATAACAAAATAAAAAAGATACTGCACCAAAACCTTAGAGTGGAAAACTCATGTTCGAAATGGTCAAGAACATTCATATTGCTTTCGGTAAGGGCAAAAAATGTAAAGGAACAAAGAGAAAGAAAAGTACATCTTCGAGTGATGCAACTGACATGGCTTTAAAAAAACAATCAATTTTTTTCAAGTATCTCCCGTATTGGAAGAATCCAGAATTTTGCCATAGTATTGATTTGATGCACATTATAAAGAATGTATTTGACAACATCAATGGGACCTTGCTTGACATGCCAAGGAAAACAAAGGACAGGTCAAATTCACGTATGGATCTAGTAAATCTTGATATGAGACCAGAGCTTCACCTAGTAGAAAAGGCGAACGGAAGCATTACCTTCCCCCAGCCAGCTACAACTTGACACTAGAAGAAAAAAAAAGCAATTTGCGAATGCTTGCGTGGGATCAAAGTGACCACGAGTTTTTTATCCAATATATGCAAACTAGTCTCGATGAAAGACTTATCTTTATTTGGCTATAATTGTCATGACTATCACATGATGATGACAGTGTTCCTTGCCATTGCAATAAGAGTCATCAAACTTGAGCATATAAAAGTTGTCATCACACGTTTGTATTAGTTCTTCAATGCAGTATCACAAAAGGTAATAGCATGTGAAGATTTAGACTATTTGAAAATGTACATCGTTGAGACTATGTGCAAGCTTGAGATGTGTTTCTCACCATCATTTTTTAATATGCAAGTACACCTAATCATACATCTTGTTGATTAGATAAAAGCATTGGGGCCACTATATTTACATCATATGATTTTGTTGGAGAGATATTTAGGAGTATTAAAAGGTTATATGTGAAACTGTGCTCACCCAGAGGGTTCAATTATGGAAGGATACACCACTGAAGAAGTGATTGAGGGTTGCATTGATTACATCAAAGAAGTAAAACCGATAGGTGTTCCTATACCAGTACATGAGGGTAGACTATGTGGGAGAGGCAAAGTGGGTAAGAAAACTTTTATCGTTCAAGATTACAATAATGTACACCATGCATATTTTGGTGTACTACAACAACTCCCAATATCTCAGCCATACATTGAGGAACACCAAATTGAGCTTTGCGAAAAAAACCAAGACCGCACAGAGGATTGGATCATGAAAGAGCACATAAGATGTTTCAACGAATGGTTAATGAACAAAAATATACCATACATAAACTCTATAGAAGAGGCAACAATGAAGAAGTTTGCTTCTAGCCCATCTTCTTTAGTGACATCATGGCAAGAATATGACATCAATGGTTACACATTTTACACTAAGGAAAAAGACGGTAAGATTGCTGCACAAAATAGTGGTGTTTGTATAGAGGCTTATGATCCACAAGAGCAGAAGACCACATACTGATGGTGTGAAAGTGGACAACTACAGGCTGATACTGGTAGACTTGAACAAAGTGGGTTATAAAGATGACCCGTGGGTTCTCGCCGATCGTCTTGCACAAGTTTTTTATGTACAAGATCCAGAACCTGAGAAGATGCACGTAGTTGTTTCTGGAAAGCAAAATATTGTTGTATTTGAGAGTGTGGGAGATAATGAAGAGGAATATAATCAGTATGAAGAGATGTACCTTTTCACCGAACCAGAAAACAACAAGCGCATAGAGAGAAGCATTAAAAAGGATTTGAAACCCTATATGCGAGAAGATGTCAATGCTAGAAAAAATATATGATATATATTCTATATATTTGTATCATATGAAATCAACTTAGCACAATGCTCCATTTCAGCTTTAGATAGCATGTTTCGAACATTATTAAATTCATCTTCTGTAGAGAAGACTAATTCGGACAAGTGATCTCTTTCGGCTTGTTGACTATCATATTTATCACCTTCACCTATTCCATAAGTTATCGAATTGTATGTGTATATAAATTTCTTCTGACCTATGATGATTAGGCTTGCCTTCCAACAACTTGGTTCCAAACAACATCTAGAAGCACAACACTTGAAGCTCCTGTCAAGCTAATCCCTTCACAGCAAACTCTTGTAGATGCAAGTAACACCCGAGACTCATCATTTGGATTGTTAAAAGCTTCAATTGAAGTCTGATAATACTTCCCATCCATTTGAGGGGTTGTTTGGATAAGAGTGGATCCACTTCAATATAAGTGGATTGAGGAGAAAATTAGTTCATTTTCCACTCCAATCCACTTCAATCCAATTAGATTGAGTACACCCAAACAAGCCCTGAAGGATTTCTTTCTCCTATCCATTTTAAAAACTTACGAATGTGCTACTTTATCAGTTCTAATGGCTGAATATATTGACTAAAAATTAGTACCATCTCTCTTAGTGCTTCACACAAGCGACGGAGCGAACAACTTCAATCACAAATTTTGTTTTAACCTTTTTCATAGAAATTTGACCTTAATCTTTCAAGCATAGATTTATCAATAAGTGAAGCTTCCTCATCAGACATGCTAATGGCAGTTCGAAGGGTGTGTCGAAGCTAACAAAATCTCAACGGGACTGAGGACAAAGAGATGCTGCATATGAGTGGCAATGTCCAGTTTAGACAGCATGAAGCTATGATGGCAGCCTTCAACAACATGAAAAGTGATGCCAAGGTTATGCTTGCATCAACCAAGGCATGTTGTGAGGGCATAATACTTATTGGGGCATCACGGTTATGCTTGCTCCAACAAGTGTTATGCCCTCACAACATGCTTTGGTTGATGCAAGCATAACCTTAGCATCATTTTCATGTTGTTGAAGGTTGCCATCATAGCTTCACGCTGTCTAACCTGGACATTGCCACTCATATACATGATCTCTTTATCTTTAGTCCAATTCAGATTTCATTAGCTTCGGCACATCCTTCGCTTATAATTGCCATTAACATGTGTGATAAGGAAGCTTCACTTATTGATAAATCTATGCTTAAAAGATTAAGGTCAAAACCTTATGAAAGGGTCAAAAAAGATTTGTGATTGAAGTTGTTCGCTTCTTTGCTGGTGTGAAGCATTAAGGGACAAGGTACTTATTTTTAGTCAATATATTCAAGCATTAAAACTTATAAAGGAGCATCTTCCTAGGTTTTCAAATAAACAGGAGGGAAAAAATCATTCAAATGGATGGGAAAATCCTTCCAAGGGATCGTCAGGCTTCAACAGAGGCTTTCAACAATTCAAATGATGAGTCACGGGTGTTACTTGCATCTATAAGAGCTTGTTGTGCAGGGATTAGCTTTACAGCAGCTTATCAGCATCACAGGCGGTTCTTAATTAACAAGCAACCTGTGAAACAATGACTTTGCCCAGGCGATTCTTTAATAAAAACCGCTTGTGATATTTGAACTAGTACATACGGTTCTTAAACAATGACCGCCCATGAAAATAATGTATTTACCCAGGCGGTGGTTAATTAAAAACCGCCTGTGAAGTTTGTTACATTATAGGCGGTTCTTAATTAATAGACGCCTGAGAAAATCATGTATTTACCCAGGCGATTGTTATTTAAAATCCGCCTGTGATGTTTTGTCATCACAGGCGGTTATTGTATCATTCGTCGTTACAGTCGCATTTTTTTTATGAATCACTTGTGTTTGAAAAATCGAGGCGTCTGTGAAAATGCTTTTTGTAGTAGTGACTGGTCCAACTGCTCTGGAAGAGGAGAATGCTGCATATTGCTCCAATGAAACTTATTCCTTTTAGTGGGATTTCCAAAATACCGAGGTGATCAACGATTGAGTTGAACAACTGCATATTGGAATGGTTAGCTCCTGGCAGGTTTATGTTATTTCTAGCTCCATAGAAATTGAAATCACCTAATAGGAGCCAGTGTGAGTTGGGGGGTATATGAAGATTGCCTAACCAGTTGATGAATTACAACCTGCCTTGACCATGGCTTGGTGCATAAATTGTGGAGAGTTTCAACTTTGATCCATCCAGTGGAATAGTGAACTTCACCATGACCGCGAAGGTGTTGATCTCTTGACTGTCCTGAAATTAGCACACTATTTCAACCTATGAGAATACTCCCCAAAGTTCCTGTCAAGGGGGAGTACACAAACTTGTTGAATCTTTTGGGGGCAACCTTTTTTTTAAAAGCCATGTCGATGTTCTCTTTCTTCGTTTCTTGAATGCAATATATGATGCACTCTCTATTTTTACTCTAACCACCTGTTGCTTGTGAGCATCATTGATCCCCCTAATATTTCAGTTCAGGATGTTCCAAGTGCGGTTCCATGTATTGGTTAAGAAACTCATCATTTGTGAGGATATTGACATTGTTTATAAATCCCTGCCTAGTGATATGATAAAAGAGGGGGGCATTTTGGCGGGCTGGTGTTAATGTCTCGGACATGTTTTCAGTTGCAGTCTGACTGGAGAACAGTCTGATGGTTTGTTGTGACTTCTTGTGTTGAGCTATATAAGCATCTGTCCAATAGAGAAGAGTAACAAACAACCCCATAGATGTAACATAACCACATCACATCATTAAGTACTTGTATATTGACAGTGGCATCAAGACAACTCTGATCCATAGAATATGGTTGTTGGTATTTCTTACGACCACATATAAAATCCACAAGCGCATGTAATACCGTTGTAGCAACTCATTTTAGGAGTATTACCAAAGGTATCGAATCACAAGGAACATGTGCGTCAATCTTCTAAATGTATCACTCAAGAACACTAAGTTTGTTTAATAGGTGAGGGATAGAGAGGAATTCCAAAGGATTGTCCTTAGTCCAAGATAATCTACATGTGGTTGTTTGATCCGAGCACAGGCTTACCCATATTCTATGTTGACTCTTGCTAATCTACACTAATAAAACATCCCAAGCAATGATGCTAGGAATACTTTATCAACATACCCTAGGGTCAATTAGGGTAAATCCTCAAGCGCACGGATAATACTGTTGTAGCATTTCACACGGAAGTAAAGATATTACAACACATGATAAATCCTCAAATACACATATAGAATAAGAAATTGTAATCATGATAGAGGTAAGTTGTTAATAAGGGGTAGTGTGACACATACAAGCATCTACTCTAATACGATAACCTAAGCCTAATGGGAGTTAGTCTAAAGAGGATATGATTCCTAATATGCTTTTCGTCTACAAGTGTATAGCCTACTAGTGTACATGGAAGCATATTAGTGACAAGTCCTTGGGTTTAGTGATCCAACATATTGGGCACCGGCTTACACTTGGTTTACTAGGTGACTCCCGCCAAGACCTTGTGTCATAGCCGAATGTGAGAGATTATGATGGACAGACATGGCTGTGACTACCTATCGCGTACCTCTACAATTCGTGAGTCCATATGACATCCAATGCTACTTAACTATCTAAACACCATGTTTGCATGTTAAGTAGATACCTCAGAAACCCAATATGAATCAAAGACAATTCCTAACCTAAGAATCTTTGAGCCAATGTCGGATATAAACACTAAAGAGTTCATACTAACATGTTCATACCTTCACAATTGGACTATAGTGGAATCCTATTATGTTTATGATAACATAATAACAACACTATTACATTATCATAATAAAAACTAGTCATACCACACATATGGAATCCACAATTAAACAATAAATGCTTCATACACCCAAGTGTATGAAAAGATTAATATTATTAATAAGAATAAAATCACAAACAAAGGAGAATATGTGTGAGCCATACCTTTCCCACAATGGACTTGGGATCTAGAGAGACTCCTTCATAAAGCTACTTCTCCCTAAGTGTGTGTGTGAGAGTGAGGTACCTCCCCAATATTTATACACTTATTAAGGTTGTTTCACAAGCTAATCTCCCGGTCATTCACTTACTCTCGTCGGAAGGAAGTCACCATATGTCCACATGTGGAAGCACTGGCAAAATTAGGCCAAGAACAGTTTGACCGAACAATGGCTGGCACCACAAGGCTCCTACTTGTCCTAAGTGACTCATATGTGGGCCCTTGTTGACCTTCTAGATAAATCCCAGTGAAAACATGCGTCTACCAATCTGCAAGTGGGCCATTCAATCCATGGGTGCCATGTGGTGGTGTTTGATTGGTCAACAATTTGTTTTTTTAGCTACATGGCCACCATGTGCCTGATTTCTAAGTCAAACCATCTTTGTGTATAAATTCTCCAAGGATATTTGGAATTACACTATTTCTAAATGTCATGTGTGCAAGAAATATCCAATTCTCCATCATTACGAGTTAAATTGGTGATCGAAAATGGTACTTGATAGGGTTCCCAACCCCGACTACCAGGAGGTATGGATCGTCTGTGACTTGCAGCTACGCTCGCCCAAGTCCCGAAGAGAAGTGGCTCCCACAAAGCGACCAGAAGTAGCACCCCCCTCGTTGCCCAGTTGGCAGGTGGGCCTTGAGGGGGGACCAGAGCCCGAGTTTCAACAGAAATGAGCGGGCTACCTTCAATGCGGAGAGGAGCTATTGCTATCAAATCAAATAACACTCGAGTGCGCTCCTGATGCACGCTCGAGGCCCTGTCATGTCCGATGGAATGGTGGGCATGAGCGTGGTTCGACAGCGCTGGTGCGCCCTGGTTTTGCTCTCCTCGGTGATAAGACAAGAGAACGCTGAACAATTGTCTTCTCATGACGATAGTTTCATCAAGTACCCTGTCTGACACACTAGCCAGTAGAGGTCCCTGTAACTAGGGTCCCATTTGTGAGGAGATGAGGGAGGGTGCGAGTGAGTGGACAGCTGTGACACCCGGTTCTGAAAAATGAACCAAGTGAATGCATATGTGTGCCCAGAACGTTCAACACACATACACGAGTGCATCACAAAAGAGTATACATAAAATTACCACAGAACAAGATTTATTAACCAAATTTTATTGCACAAACCATATTATCCTCGGATACAAACTCTAAAGAATATTAATGACAAGTTCAACTAATGCAGCGGAAATAAACTAAATAAGCAAGCTAAACAGCTAGGCAACATAAGCAATAGGGTATAGCGCAGCTCCATGCAACACCACAGGCAAAGCTGACGGTAGACACAGCCTAGAACTCCGCATTATCACCATTAAACTCCCAATCCTGACCTGCAACTGTTGGGGTGGATTGCAAGAGTGAGTACATGTCGTACTCAACAAGTGTGGAAAGTATGACATGTGGCTGATTCAAACGACGACAATAGTAATAGCTGAGTGCTGAAAAGTACATTAAAACATTTGAAAATCAATATATTATATGTATGTGAAATAAACCCACCATAAGCCATGTAGTTATCATAATACCAGTCCATATTCTATATCCATCATCATATACCAATATCCATATTCAATACCAGAATTCAATTCATAACCATCCATAACCATATTACCAACCATAACCATGATACCATCCCGAAGCCAATACCAAACCATAACCATCCCAAAACCATCCCAATACCAAGTTCCCTCTAATCTTGTGAGGGTCCAGGTTGCTCATAACTGGGAGCACGACTATCATGATAGTTTTAGACACACTCTGCAGAGGTTGTACCGCTTTACCCACGTGTTTGTGATTTCATCACCTTTCGATGACTATAGAATCTCAATTATGCCATCTCACACTTCCTTAGGTGTGTAGCCAAGAGATCACAAAATAGCCTTTACAAAGGGATTACTAGCCTATTTAGACCCCACTGAGGTTTCACCGGTGGCGATGTCTCCAACTGAGCACATCTTCAACCAAGGGCCCCCTCTTGAGCCATTCGGATCCCAAGGTAGTCCCACCAATCATCAACAAACCCAATCCGACTACCCCTTCCCTGAGCATCCTTAATGGTCTAAATAGCACTGGAAAAGCCCTAATTAATCAGCTACGCCGCACCCATACTTGGCCTCGTGGTGGCACTGTAAATCCTGGATGGTCGCTCCACGAACCGGTCCTTAGATCTAAAGCAAGCAAAACCACCATAACATCCAAACCATCCACATACCAGCCTTGCTTAGATCACCCATTACCATATCATATTAACCAATCTAGGTTATCCATAATCTCATCCATGCATAATTAAATTGAGTGGTATAGTTGTTTTCCCATCCCAGTTGATTAAGTGAAGCAAAAAGTAAAAATCCCTTCCCGACTCTCTACCATATATTCCAGGTGGCAAGGGTGGTCAACAAAACTAATAAACTTCCTACCATAGGATTTCCCATCAAATTGACACAAGCATGCAATTTGCAAACAAAACATTTATTTTAAAACAGGATCAATATGCTTCAAGGACACTTGCCTTGCTCTTGGGATTGGTTCGGGTCAAAGCCTTCAAACTCTTGGTGCTGTAGATCCTCCGCGGCACTCTCTAGCGCAAATCCGTCTAATCCACACAATAAACATACAAGACAAGAAACACAATCAAAGAGTGCACAGATATTACTCAATATGACATGACATGCATGATTGATGCAAATTCAATGTAGAACTTGTTAATAGATTGCTTTTAGTGATCACTAACTAGTTCTAATAGATTTTAACAAGTTTATACAGGTTTGGATTTGATTAGATCTACTTTTAAAATCAATTTAACACAATTTAGTCAGCAAAATCAGACTAGTCTGCAGAAGGTCGGACTAGTCCGCACTTCGAAGAACTAGCGAACTAGGGTTTCCTAGATCGATGTAAATTTGGAGATTAGGGGTTGAATTATTGTAAGGAAAAGAGAATAGAAGGTATACCAGGTGTTTAGAACTCCAATGAATCAAGAAACTTGGAGGTAACACTTGGATCTTGATGATCTAGGGTTGATGATGAACTTGGAGATGAATTGGTGATGAAGAACGAAAGCTTGGTGGAGATCTTGATCCTCTTTCGTTTCCTCCTCTTCTTCTTCTTCTTGCTTGGGATCTCCTCCTCCCTCCTTGATGGTGGCTCTCTACGAACTAGGGTTTGGGTGGGGTGGAAAAGTGGCAAATAGATGTCAAGCCAAGGGGTGGGGTTGTTTATATAGAGGTGGAGGCTAGGGTTAGATGGATTTTGAGTTTGACAGGAGTAGAGGCCGGTTTAGAGTCCCACATGGGCTCTAAAAGAGTTAGACAAGACGTCCCTAGGCCCACATAACGTGAAACCCAAGAAACAAGTCGTAAAACAAAAGATCAACTCGGAGTCGCGAAATATCAGACAAGTCCGAAGAGGATCGGACTAGCCCAAAAATGTATAGAGAGAAAATCGGACAAGTTTGGCCTAAAATCGGACAAGTCCAACTTTAGTCAGAGAGGAAATCGGACAAGTCCGCTGGAACACTGGACTAGTCCGGAAAAGTCTAGGGACTTAGGAAACTTTCAAGGATTCTTGGAATATCGGACTAGTCCGCATAAAATCGGACAAGTTCGAAAGTGTCTAGAAGCAAAATCGGACTAGTCCGCAGCAGAAACGGACAAATCCATTTTTAGTCAGAGAGAAATCAGACTAGTCCTCACTAAAATCGGACTAGTCCGCACTTTTTAGCATTTTAAGTGCGGTTTTGTTCCAAATCAATTTTAAATGCTCCAAATCAATTTTAAACTCATTCCTCTTTATGTGGATTAGTGTTAAACACGTATATAAATGTATGTAGGCATGATGCATGAAAATGAGGGTGTTACAAACCTACCCCCCTTAAAATGAATCTTGCCCTCGAGATTCGACGCGGAAGAGAAGAGATAGGGAAATTCCTTCTTGATATCATCCTCGAATTCCCACATCCCTTCTTTTTCTATGTGGTGCTTCCATTGAACTTTACACCATCTAATAACCTTGTTCCTTGTGACTCTCTCCTTGGTTTCCAAAATTTTGATTGGTTGCTCGACATAGGTCAAATCTTCCTCTAGTTCCAATCCTTCCATTGGCACTTGCTCTTCTGGTACTCTCAAACACTTCTTGAGCTGGAAGACATGAAAGACATCATGAACATCTGAAAGATGAGTTGGCATCTCCAGCTTATACGCTACTTCTCCTCTTTTGTCCAAAATTTTGAATGGTCCAATGTAGCGAGGTGCTAGCTTGCCTCTTATGTTAAACCTCTTATGACCTCTTATTGGTGACACTTTGAGGTAAACGAAGTCTCCCACTTCAAATGCTAGTTTCCTTCTCTTAATGTCCGCATAGCTCTTTTGTCTTGCTTGGGCGGCCCTCAAGTTTTCACGAATTATTTGGACTTGCTTTTCGGCTTCTTGCAACACATCTGGACCAAATACTTGAGTTTCTCCTGCCTCATTCCAGAATAAAAGTGTCCTACACTTCCTTCCATAAAGCGCTTCATATGGTGACATTTTCAAGCTTGCTTGGTAACTATTGTTGTATGAAAATTCTGCATATGGCAAGCTCTTGTCCCAACTTTTCCTATGCTTTAAAGCACAAGCTCTTAACATGTCCTCTAAAATCTGATTGGTCCTCTCGGTTTGTCCATCCGTTTGAGGGTGATACGCTGAACTAAAATTCAACCTCGTTCCCAAAGCTTCATGCAATTTCTGCCAAAACCTGGAAGTGAATTGTGAACCTCTATCCGAGATTATCTTCTTCGGAACTCCGTGCAAACATACTATTCTTCCCATGTACAGTTCCGCCAATTTCTCTCCATTATAGGTGGTCTTGATGGGAATAAAATGAACTGACTTAGTTAACCGATCCACAATTACCCAAATTGAGTCATAACTGGACTGAGTACATGGTAAACCAACTATGAAGTCCACACCGATCTCTTCCCACTTCCATTCCGGAATCTTCAATGGTTGCAATAATCCAGCTGGCCTTTGATGTTCCGCCTTGACTCATTGGCGCACATCACACAATGATATGTATTCAACTATGTCCTTTTTCATGCTAGCCCACCAATAACACATCTTCAAGTCTTTGTACATCTTTGTACAACCAGGATGAATTGAGTATGATGAGTCATGTGCCTCTTTTATTATTGTCTCCCGAATATGCTTCACATTAGGCACAACAATCCTTTTACCAAGCCATAGGGTACCATGTTCATCCTCATAAAATCTGAATTCTCTCCCCTCTTGGGTCCTTTCCTTGATTTCCTGAATTTCCTCATCCTTAGTTTGGCCTTCCCGAGTTTCTTGCTCTAGGGTTGGATTTAACTCCATCATCTCCATCTCATTTACAAATCCGAGGTTCAATCGTCCGAACTTCTTACATAACTCGGATGGCAACTCTCGAGCTATGAGTTGATGACTTACTCCTTTTCTACTCAAAGCATCAGCCACTACGTTGCCTTTCCCCGTGTGAGACCTATGTGTGCTGAATACATTGGCTTTGACAATAAAAGTTTTGAATGTTGCCATAACATCTTTTTAGCAAGGTTCGACTCTAGCTCCGAGCTTCTGCAAGGTCCGATAGTAGGTCCAACTTTCTTTGTGTAGGTCTGACATGTTTTTGGTTAGCTCCGGCGCTAGGTCCGAATAGCTTTGGTTAGCTCCGACGCTAGGTCCGACTAGCTTTGGTTAGCTCCGGCGCTAGGTCTGACTAGCTTTGGTAAGCTCCAGCTCAAGCTCCGGTTAGCTTTGGCAAGGTTTGGAGCTTGATCGTAATGTTCCAAATTTTCAAGTGAAATATTTCGAACTTGCTTTACACTTATGGAAAGGTTGCTTAGTATTCTTATACTAAGTTTTTGGTGCGTTTTGGTTGATATGGCTGATATCATTTTGATATGCTTTGCAACATGTTTATGTGAGGTGCTCATGTAAGGTGTTGTGTTCGGAACTGACTTGAGTCAAGTCGCGGACTTGGGCTCGTACGGATAGGTTGTTTTTTCATGTGCAGGTGTTGCTTGAGTTCAAGTCATGGCTGGTGACATGATCCTTTGGACTAGTCTCAGGGAGGAGATGAGGTTCCAACAACCAAATTCAGGAGGAATTGTGGTTGAGCGGGTCAGGAGGTCACGCATGATGATTGAATCAAGGGTAGTGTAAATGAAAGTTACTGGACGTAAAGGAAGGTTTTTGCACGTATGCATGCGGTGCATGACATGGCAACATGGTTCCGTAGATGATTTATGGATGGGAAGATCTGGTTGGAAGGATCGGATCGTATCGGTTGATGACTTTGGCTGTGGTGGAGTTGGTTATGGCTCGGTATGGAAAGTATCGAGTTGGTTATGTTAGGATTTTGTGTGGGTCACGAATTTGAGTTGTTTTAGGAATATGGGATATGTTACTAATGTGTTTGTAAGTCTTAAGATTGCTTCTATCTGCGTATAGAAGAGTCCTAAGCAGTTATGGAGAGTTTCGATTCGTGAACGGAGTAGCATTAGGGTCCTGATTTGAATTGAGTTAGCTTTCGAGCTGGTTATATAAGCAAGGGAGGCTAGAGCTCATGGTGCACGACTTTGGGGCTGTTCCTCTTGTGTTATATTGAATAAAATTCGTAGTTTGAAGGAACTTTTGTGCCTTGTTCTTCCGACTTGTTCCAGACAAGTTTTACTCGTCGAGTTTCTGGATAGCACTACCTTTCATCGGTGGTTTTATCATAACTCGAGTTTTACAGATCCAATTGACGTGATTCTTTTTGGGTTGTCCTCAAAACTTGATTATATATCATCTGTCAAAATTTCACAGTCATTGGATTTGTGGTTTCTGATCTACACGAGTTTCTTTGCTGCGTTCCACAACTGTTTTTCTCGGGTAGGACAGATTGACCTTTGTTCGATCTTTTGATCATAACTTGAGTTCCTCTCGACGGATTTGAGTGATTCTTTTTGTGTTTCCTTCATTACTTGATTATCTATGATATATATCACTTTTTTCATGGTGAAACACGTTTAGATTAGTTTCACATATGATTTCTCTAACAGATCGTTTTTTCTGGCGAAGGGGTTGGGATTTAATTGTTTCTGCTGCGTAAGATTTTTAAATCTACCATTCACCCCCCTCTAGTAGATTTTCACGTGATCTTAGATCCTACAATTGGTATCAGAGCCAAGGTGCTCTAATCATTGTGATTTGCACGTGTTTTTGACTAATCATCATGGAGAAATACTCCTCCAAACCTTGTGTGTTTGCAGGTATTGATTTTCAGGTTTGGAAGGTACGCATGGAGGCTTTCATCCAGGTGCAAGGCTTTGTAATATGGGAGAAGGTGTACAAGCCTTATGAAGTGCCGTCAAATGATCAAGTTACAGCTACAAATCTGAGAGATGTCGACAACAACAACAAGGCTCAAAACTTGATCATATAAGGATTAACTCAAAGCAACTTCGACCGCGTTGCACATCTTCGATCGGCATATGATGTATAGAGAGAACTTTGTGACTATCACGAAGGATCCATAATGATCAAAGAGGTAAGGCAATACATGTTCAAGAAAGAATACATGCGCTTCAAGTTGCAACCTAGTGAGTCCATCGATGATCTCTTTGTTCGCTTTTACAAAATTCTCATTAACTTGCATAGTGTCAACGTTAATTTTTCTGATGCTGAAAATGCTAGGCAACTTCTTAGTGCATTAGACATGTCAATCTAGGAGATGAAAGTTACATCTATTCGTGAATCTACTGTCATGAGTACATTTACTTTAGATGTGCTTTACTCTAAACTCAAAACTCATGAAATTGACATATTATCATGTAAGAACCCAAATAAGTCTATTGCATTTGTCTCACAACGTGATATGTCTAGCTCCGGCCAATCATCATCTTGCAATACTCTTGCTTTGTTGTCCTCACTAACCCTGGAGCATATCGAGGAATTTCCAGAGGAGGAGCTAGCACTTCTCTCTACTAGGTTCTCAAAAGCATTGCAAAATGTGAGAACTAGAAGGAGAGGAAGCTCTGGACCTCAACGATGCTTCAAATGTGGTAAGACAGGACACTTTCGTACAGAATGCCCTAACCTTTCAGGTTCTACTTCCCGAGAAGAAAAACAATCAAGGACGAAGCACTCCTCAACAAATGATAAGAAGAAGAAGAAGAGCTTTATAGGTCGCCAACTGGTGAACAATTTTATCTCCGCACTCCAGGAACTTGGCTCAAGCGACGTGGACATTAGAAGTGACAAAGATGAAGATGATTGGCCAACTTATGCTTCATGGCGGGCAAAACAAGATCAAGATCAAGTCAGGAGGATGCAGAAGACAACAGTGACGACGATGAGGTATGTTCTACATGTAATGAAATGTGTGATGCAATTTCTCGTGCAACTATTATTGTTAAGAAAAATGACAAAAAGCTTAGGGATAATGCTGCTAAAATTCAATCACTAGAATCTGAAATCAACCGTTTGAAAACCTTGATTCCTAGTGATGATTCTTGTCCCTCGTGTGATTTAATCTATGAACAATTGTCCACATCAAGAACTGCACATTCCTCTACTCTAGATAGACTTGAACTTGAAATTGAAAAGGACAAAAAGCTTGCTGCACTTGACATTGGAAACTTAAAAGATGCTTCTTGTTCTACAATTGATTTGCATTGTTCTAGTTGTGATGATCTTGAAAAGAAACTAAAAGATGCTATGAATGAAATTTCAATATTGAATAATGCTTTACGTTCTCATAAAGTTAAATATTGTTCCAATTGCAAATTAAAAGGAAAAACTTCATGTGAAAATTGCCTTGATCTGTCCAATAAACTTGATAACATGCATAGGACATTAGATCGGTTTTGTAATGGGAATAATAACCTAAACTTACTGCTGAATTCTTTCAAGTCTTGCAATGATAAAACTAGTTTAGGTTTTGATTCTCATGCTCATGCTAAGGCACGTCCACCTAAAATTGTAAAATCATTAGGAAGTGGTTTGATTCAAACAGTTCCTAAACAAAAAGAAGTGGTTTTCAAATCTGCAGGAGTGTTGTCTCATTCAGTTTCAAATAAAAATATTGCTTGCTCATCTAGACATGAACAAAAAGTTAAATTTCATTGTACCTACTGTGATAGAGATGGTCATGTCATGGATTTTGGTTATAGACTAGCTAAACAACAGAAAAGGGAAAGAATTATTGCTAGATCTCATAACTTTCATGCAAAATTTGCTGCACATATTAAACCAATGCCAGGAACATGCAACCTTCTGTTATGAGTCAAAAACATTCAAAGTTTACCTCTGGACCTTCTGTTTTGCCTCTGGATCTACTGATTTTTGTGCTACAAAAGTAACACCTTATAGGTCAGTAGTTAAGAATAAAAAACCTAAAACTTTGACTCATAAACCTAGTGCTTTATCTCAGCTTTCGCGCGTTTTTCCTGCTGCACGTCGTGTGACTCAGTACTGGATACCTAAATGCCTTTTGACTAACCCTAGTATTGAGTCATCGACTTATTGTGCTTCTATGTAGGTTACATGCTTGAGGAGGAGAACATTTGGATTTTGGATTCAGGTTGCTCACGCCACATGACCGATAACAAAGAATGATTCTCCTCCCTCTCTTTTGTGCCACGTGTAGAGAATGTTACTTTTGCCGATAATTCTTCAACTCCTTTAATTGCTAAGGGTACGGCTAGAGTAAATAATCACTACACTTTGAAGGATGTGGCACTTGTTAAAAATTTGAAATACAACTTGCTTTCTGATTCACAATTGCTAGATGAAAATCTGGAAATTATATTCAATAAAAATTGCTGCAAAGTTGTAGGTTCAAATAGTGAGCTTATCTTTAACATGTCTCGGTTGGGAAGAGTTTTTAAAGGTGATTTTGATATGTCTTCCTTGAATCATAGGTGTCTAGTTGCTAATGATTCAAAGGACTTAAATTTTTGGCATCGTAGACTTGGTCACGTAGGCTTTGATCACCTAACGCGTGTTAGTGCTCTTGATCGCATACGTGGGCTGCCTAAGCTTAAAGGGGACAAATAAATTGTGTGCTCTTCTTGTAGACATGCTAAGATGGTTGCAGGTTCACATACTCCTCTCATAATGATCATGACAACTGAACCGGGTCAACTTTTGCACCTTGACACCATAGGACCTTCATGTATTCAATCCTTCGGAGGTAAATGGTATGTTCTTGTTATTGTTGATGATTATTCTAGATACTCTTGGTTTACTTTATGGCGTCTAAGAATGAAGCTTTTAGTCACTTTAGAACTTTATTTCTTAGTGAATGTGGCCTAGAGGTGGGATGAATAGGCCCTTTTGAAAGTTGTCGGATCCTGCAACACTTAGCAACCAGTTCAAAACCAGAGAAATCGGACTAGTCCAGTAAAGTGCCGACTAGTCCGGTGTATACATACTAGATTGATTAGGTTTGATCGATTAACTTTGTTCTTCAATATATGCAGTGGAAGTATACGATTAAACAAAGTTTCACAAAGTTATGAATCAGGTTATATCACAAATCAAACTTATACTTGATATTTCAATGTAAAGTAATCAAGATCAGTTTGTAACCCTAGATTGATATGAAGTAAGAATAATGAACACAACAGAGAACATAAGAGATTTATCCCGTGGTTCGGTTCCCACAAAGGCAACCTACATCCACGTTGAGGATCCCACAAAAGGACCGGGTCTTCTCCATCCCTACCCTCGTCGGATCGCCACAAAGGCCAATCCTCTTCCACTTATCTCAAAGGGGTGAATAACCGAATTCAAGGGCTTTCTCACACATTGAGAGCTCCCTTGGATTACAACACAAAATACCACCACGAACACACTCAAAAATTACAAATAAATCATAGGAGTGTGTTAGAGAATCAAACCAAGAGCTCAATGTGGTGTTGAATGTGTCTCTCCAATGAACTAGAGTGAATCCTCAAAGGATTGATATTTGTTGCACTTAATTTTGTGGAGAGATGTGGTTTTTGAGTGTCTTGGGAGGTGTGACAGTGCTAGGGTTTGAGAACTGTAAAATATGGCCGTACAACTCTATTTATATGGGTTTCTAAAAGTGACCGTTAGGGTTCAGAAAGATCAGACTAGTCCGTGGTGGTCACCGTACTAGTCCGATGTGCTGTGTGTAGCAAACCCTAAGTTTTCCGAAATATCGGACTAGTCCGACTAGGAGCGAACTTGTCCGATTTTGCTACTGGAAATCTTCAGACTAGTCCGATAGTCATCAGACTTGTTTGGACATGTGAAACCCTAAGTGTATAGGATGACAAGTCCGCACTTGGAGGACTTGTCCGATTCAGATCAGAGGGTATCTCTGACTAGTCCGTGCAAACATCAGACTTGTCCGATTTGGATCAGAAAGAATATCGGAGTAGTCTGGCTGTGATCGGACTGGTCCGATTTAGTCTGACTTGTGAAGTGTTTTGAGGACTAGTCCACACTGGGGAGGACTAGTCTGATTCTAGTCAGAAAGGATATCGGACTAGTCCGATGGATATCGGACTTGTCTGATTTCGTGCAGAAAGGATATTGGACTAGTCTGGTGTCAGTCGGACTAGTCCGGTCCGGTGTAACTTTGTGCAATGTGTGTGTTTAATTGTGATTGAGCTCTTGGAATGTGTTTTCTTAACACAGTCCATACACAATGATCTACTTCTTCCTTGAGCTCATTTCCACTTTGCTCCTCACTCTTCCTTCCTTTTTGGCACTTTGCTCATTTTCCTATTAAAATGCTGCACTCATCTCAACAAAGAGGTTAGGATCCCAATTGCTTGTCATAAATCATCCAAAACCCACAAGGGAGTCCTAGATGCACTTTCAATCTCCCTCTTTTTGGTGATTGATGACAACCAATTGAGATTTCACAAAATATGATAAAAATTGAGATTTTCATAAAGCATGCACATATGAGTCCAAAATACATCAGATAGAGAAACCATAGTCCATATGTGCATTCTTTATGGTGGGATTCATAACTAAGTGCACTGAAACATTGAGAATGACGTAATTGACATTTATTACCCAATAGCAAGCATATATGTCATTCTAGAGCAAAATCACAATTTTCATAAATACTACTCAAAGGATCAAGTCATTGCATCACAGAACCATAATTAACATAAGATCATTGTTAAAAAATTACAAGCCACAAAAGAGTTAAAAAGAAAAACAAAGCATAGAGCTCTCTCCTTGCAAACTGCAGCTAAGCTAAGACTAAGACTCCCCCTCAATCTCTCCCCCTTTGGCATCAAGACACCAAAAAGAAGGAGAGGAGGGTCCTAGGGTCTTCACTCTTTGCTGTCGGTCCTCTCATCGTCGTCTTCATCATCTTCATCTTCAGCTTGATGAGGAGGAGGAGGAGGAGGTGTGGAGGTACTCGAGCCCCCAACGCCAAAGTAGGCAAGCTCGGAGGGGGTCAAGGGCCCGAGCTTGGTGAAATCAGAATTTGAGTCTTCATAGATTGTTGGAGACCCAATTGGCTCAATCTCCAGCTTTTGGCAAATTTGCTTGACATTTGCCTTGATATACTTCATGTCTTCCTTTCTTTTCTTGTTGAGCTTATGGGCCTTCACTTCGGCCTTTTTGCAGGAGGCAAAGATTGTAGCCAGGTACTTGAGAATTCCACTGGCTGAACCTTTTTGAGGGGCTGCACTAGAAGTAGGGGCAGCCCCAACATCTTCTCTTGATCTTGCCGGTGCCTCGGGACTGGAGGCCGGCGAGAAAGCAGCCTGCACACTTTGCTTTTGAGGCATTTGAGGCCTCAAGGGGAGATGCTCCACATCTTTCAGAAACTCAATGCCGGTGACTTTCTCAATCACATACATTAGGTAAGGAGCATATCCGCAAGATCTGTTGGGAGTGCAGGATATGTTCACCATATCATTCCAAATGTATTCCGCCACATCAAATGGGCGGTCCTTGCTTATGACTCTCATCAGAGTCCAGAGGTATCCTTGCACACTCCCAGCATCTCAATCCTTTGGAGCAATTGTCTTCCTTAACACTCTTTTCAACACCACAAAGAATGGCTTCATGTTTTTGGTGGAAGGAGGGTTGAACTTTGAGTTTGGCTCATATAGGAACTTCATCCTATCCTTGTCAATGACACCAATGTTGTGTATGACCAAGCAATCAGATCTTGTGGTGTCAAAGTGAAGCAGGTTAGCAAAATCTTCTTGGGTAATGGGGTACTTGGATCCATGGGTCATCCAAGTGACACTCTCCTCATCCTCACTTGAGAAGTGACAGGTCGCAAAGAACTGCGCAATCACTTCATCATTCCAGTTATTTCTGAAAGCAAACAGATCTCTCAGTCCATGCTTCTCAATGGCTCTCACTACATCAGTGAATGGTGAGCATCCCTTCTTCTCAAAATGTGCCCAGTAAATCCACTAACTGTGCACAACTGGTGTCTTCATTGGGAGATACACCGACTGTATAAATCAGCATGGAAGTTGCACCAGAATCTTCCGTCAGCCGCTTGCTTCGGTCGGCCATACCAATCGATTCTTCTGAACTTGGCCGCCGAGTCACTGCCCTTCCCTTTGAACTTCTCATCATTTGGGTCCCGGACCCCTTCCCCTGGAGCATGAAGTTTCAACAGGCCAACCGGACCCGTAGCAATCCCTTTGCCCTTGCCCTTCGCTTGGCGAGGGCCACTCGATGATGCAGCTGCCTTGGAAACTGGCTTCTTAGCTAGCACCTTCCTCCGAGCCTGTGGAGGAGACTGAGCTGGCTCGGACGGTCTTTCTTGGCACTTCTTGCCAAGACACGTCGAGGTCCGAGGTGCCACCTTGTGGTCCATCTCGGCCTCAAAGTCAGAGACATCATTGCCGGAGCTCGACATGACCTGAGAAAGAGTGGTATGAATGATAATGAATGACACAAGGCAAAGGTGTGAACGGGTAGCAAGGAATTGCATTGATGAATTGAATACTTAGGTTTTGAGTTCAGAAACATCGGACTTATCCGGTGCACAGGCACAGACTAGTCTGGGGGACCGGACTTGTCCGTGCATGGACCGGACTAGTCTGGTTTTCATCCTCAAAAACCTAAGAGACTGGATAAATGGTGAATTCTAATGCACAACGACCTTAGCATACACGTAATACATCAACAGAACATGTATACAGCGAGGAATGCTAGGCTATTTGATCAATAATGAAGAAATTTGGGATTTTCTAGGGTTTGAGCGAAAATTACCGAAGAATTGCTTGAAACTTGGAGATGAGGGTGTTGAAGGCCGGACAAGTCCGCTAGCTTCAATCCTCAAGCGGACAAGCTTGATTTCTGCCCAAATGCAAAGCTTTTTGGTGGAGGGAGCAAGGAATCACCTTGGGAGCTTGAGCACGAAGAGAGAGAGAGAGCGCGTGAGGCAAGAGTGGATGTGAGGAAATTAGGGTTTAGCGGTGGCTAGGGTTATGGACACGAAAAATCGGACAAGTCCGGAGATGACCGGACTAGTCCGAACTTTTCCAGGGGCTATATCGGAACTGCCTAACCAGCACTCTACAGACTCGTCTGCATGGGCGGACTAGTCCGGGCAACCACAGACTAGTCCGCGGTAACCAGGCAAGAATTTTTAGCCCATTCATATATATTTGAAGGTACATATTTAGAGAAAAGAGAGGCAAAACACATCAAATAATCTTGATGAATATGATCAGTAAGCATACAACAATCAAGCAATGATCATAATTCATCAAGATCTAGTAATTGACATAGTTTTTCGGAGAAAAATGAGAGAGATGATTTTCACAATGCAATCAACATATTTGAAGAATTCATACAGGTATGCAACATTTCAAGCCACACTCCGAGCATCAAGGATATTTAGTTCATTTTGGAGTTCACAAAAACGTTTTTCATCAAGTGGCTTGGTGAATATGTCGGCCAATTGCTTTTGAGTGTTGACATGTGAAATGGCTATGTCTCCTTTCATGGCATGATCTCTCAAAAAGTGATGTCTTATGTCTATGTGTTTAGTTCTGGAGTGCTCAACTGGGTTGTGGGCAATTTTAATGGCACTCTCATTGTCACAAAGGAGTGGAATATGGTTCGTATTATAACCATAGTCCCTTAGAGTTTGTCGCATCCAAAGGAGTTGAGCACAATAACTCCCGGCTGCAACATACTCTGCTTCGGCTGTGGATAAGGCAATGGAATTTTGTTTCTTGGAGGACCAAGAAACTAAGGATCTCCCTAGGAATTGGCATGTACCAGAAGTGCTTTTTCTATCTACTTTGCACCCAGCATAATCTACATCGGAGTAACCAATGAGATTGAATTTTGAGCCTTTTGGGTACCAAAGGCCAAGGTTGAGTGTATGAAATAAATATCTCAAGATCCTTTTTACGGCTGTCAAGTGACATTCCTTAGGATTGGCTTGAAATCTTGCACACAAACATACACTCAACATAATATCTGGCCTAGATGCACATAAATAGAGTAGAGATCCAATCATGGAGCAATATACCTTTTGGTCGATGCTAGGTCCATCTTCATTGAGGTCTAGGTGGCCATTCGTTGCCATGGGGGTTTTTATGGGCTTCGCCTTGTCCATGCCAAACTTCTTGAGTATGTCCTGCGTGTACTTGGCTTGGCTTAGGAACTTTCCTTCCTTCTTTTGTCGTACTTGGAATCCCAAGAAGTACTTTAACTCTCCCATCATTGACATTTCAAACCTGTCTGTCATGGTTTTACTAAATTTTTCACAAAAAGATTGGTTAGTTGACCCAAAGATTATATCATCAACATAAATTTGAAAAATAAAAAGATCATCATCAAAATTCTTTGTAAACAATGTATAATCTACTTTGCCAATCTTAAAGCCATTTTCAATTAAGAAATCTCTAAGACACTCATATCAAGCTCTAGGAGCTTGTTTGAGACCGTAGAGAGCCTTACGCAATTTAAACACGTGGTCGGGGAACTCTTCGTCTTCAAACCCGGGTGGTTGCTCCATGTACACCTCTTCCTTGATTGGTCCGCTGAGGAAGGCACTTTTCACATCCATTTGATACAGCTTGAAATCATGGTGAGTAGCATATGCAAGTAATATTCTAATAGATTCAAGCCTAGCTACTGGAGCAAAAGTCTCATCAAAATCCAAACCTTCGACTTGTGAATACCCTTTGGCCACAAGTCGTGCCTTGTTCCTTGTCACCACCCCGTGTTCATCTTGTTTGTTGCGGAAGACCCACTTGGTGCCGACAATGTTTGCATTGGGTCTTGCCACATGTTCCCACACTTCGTTCCGCTTGAAGTTGTTCAATTCTTCTTGCATTGCCACCACCCAGTCCGGATCTTTCAATGCATCTTCAACCCTGCATGGTTCCAAAAAGGATACAAACGAATAGAATTCACAAAAGTTAGCTATGCGAGATCTAGTGGTTACTCCCTTTTGAATGTCACCGATGATGTTGTCGATTGGGTGATCCCTTTGGACGCATTGGTGTACTCTAGGGTGTGGCACTTGAGGAGTTGTATCTTCATGATCATCTGCTTCTCCCCCTAAGTCATTGCCTTCGTTTACTTGTTGATTATCTTCATATCCTTGTGGTTGATCTTGTGTTGAAGCTCCCCCTTGATTTTTGATCTCCTCTTGTGGTTCATCTTATTCATGTATGTGTGGAGGTGGCTCTTGTGGTCGAACCTCACCTAGAGCCATTGTTTTCAATGCTTGACAAGGAGCTTCTTCTTTACCTAGTTCATATGGATCAACTTGCTCCTTTTGGGAGCCATTAGTCTCATCGAACACTACGTCACGTGCTACTTCGACAAGTCCGGAGGTCTTGTTGAAAACACGATAGGCGTTGGTGTTCGAATCATAACCAAGCAAGAAACCTTCATCGGACTTCGAAGCGAACTTTGAAGTCCTAGGCTTCTTGTTCAAGATATAACATGGAGAACCGAAAATACGAAAATATGAAATATTTGGTTTGTTACCGGTGAGTAGCTCATATGATGTCTTCTTGAGTAGTCGATGAAGATAGAGTCGATTTATGGCGTGGCAAGTGGTGTTAATCGCTTCCGCCCAAAATTGATCTGATGTCTTGTACTCATCAAGCATTGTTCTTGCCATCTCTATGAGTGTTCGATTCTTTCTTTCGGCAACTCCGTTTTGTTGTGGGGAGTACGGCACTGAAAATTCGTGCTTTATGCCTTCGTCATCATGGTACTCCTCCACTTGTGTGTTCTTGAACTCCGTGCTGTTGTCGCTTCGAATATTCTTGATTGTCAATGAGAATTCGTTTTGAGCTCGCTTGAAGAACTTCTTGAGTTTTCCTTGTGTCTCTGACTTATCATGCAAAAAGAAAACCCAAGTGAAGCGAGATAAATCATCAAAGACAACTAAACCATATTTGTTACTGCCGATGCTTATGTAGGCTATTGGACCAAACAAGTCCATGTGTAGAAGCTCGAGTGGTCTTGTTGTAGTCATGACGTTTTTGGCGGGGTGAGGTGCTCCAACTTGCTTCCCGGCTTGGCACGCGCTACATGGCCTGTCTTTCTCAAATACAACATCCTTTAAACCTCGGATGTGATCGCCTTTGAGGAGTTTTTGAAGGTTCCTCATACCAACATGCGCTAGCCGTCTATGCCACAGCCAACCCATGTTGGTCTTTGCAATCAAGCATGTGTCAAGTTCAGCTTTATCCTTGTTGAAGTCAACAAGATAGAGATTTCCCTTTAACATACCCTTGAATGCAACGGAACCATCACTCCTCCTAAAGACAGTCACAACCTCGTTAGTGAACAAGCAATTATAACCTTTGTCGCATAATTGAGATATGGACAACAGGTTATAATCTAGAGATTCAACATGTAAAACATGAGAAAGTGTGTGTTTGGAGGATATTGCAATTTTACCGGTACCGAGCACCCTTCCTTGACTATTATCTCCAAAGTAGATGCCCTCGTTTGGGTCCTCATTCTCTTCATATTCCACAAACATTCTTCTTTCCACGAACATATGATTGGTGTAGCCACTCTCTAGCACCCATTTAGATCCACCGGAGGAATATGCCTACAAAAACAAATCATGCCTTGGTTCTAGGTACCCAAGCTTGCTTGGGTCCTTGGAGGTTAGTTACAATGCATTTGGGCACCCACACATGAGACTTGGTGTTCCCATGGCGTGGCCCAACATAATGAGCATAAACTTTGCAAAAGTTATTTCTCATTAACACATAGGAGGCATCAAAATTTTAAACAATAGCTGTTGTTGTTTATGTACAGGACTAGTCTGGGGGGCCGGACTTGTCCGGAGGACCGGACTTGTCTGGACACCGACCGGACTAGTCCGGTGTTCCTGTGCAGTTACAGTCTTAATCTGTGACTTTCCAGTTTGAGAGAGCCTTCCTTTTACAAAGGTAATCCTGTCCTTGTTATTCTTATGGCTTCTAGCACGTTGCTTTTCACCATAGGAATAACCAATGCCATATTTGACATTTGGAGTTCTTTTGACCAAGTATGCACTACGTGCATATTTGATCTTCTCCTTGTCAAATATGCCACTTTGGGCAGGATGTTTTTCCTTTGGAGAAGTTGGCTTATCCTTCAACCTGGTGTCACTTTTCTTACATGTGCAAGCATGAGCAAAATTAGTTTTAGTTAGTTGAGAAGGTGACCTCGAAGAGGAGGAAGGTTCACTTAGCTTGAGTGACTCAACCTGCACTTCAAGGATCTTGTTGAGCTTGATCAGGTCAGCAAGTTGGTCCTTGATGGTGGCATTTGAGTCAGTTAGCTCCAAGCAAGTTTCCTTGCTCGAAGCTAACTCAATCTCTAGTGATTTCCTTCGTTCCTTTTCAAGTTCTAGAAGTTCGTCAAGTTCGACATATTCCTCCTTTTGGGAGATGATCATGTCCTCTTGACGTTGTATTAATCTCTCCTTCTCAACAACTTGATCAAGCAACAATTTCATTTTAGTAGCAGTTTTCCTATCTAGTCCAATAAGCATGTCCTCATTATCACTATTGAGTTCATCATCGCTAGAATAGGAATGCACGGAAGAGGATTTAATGGTTACCTTGCGTTTACCTTCCTTTGCCATAAGGCAAGTGCCATCTCCCTTCCATGCACCAAGTGTTGGGAAAAGGGTAGACTTCTTGGATGTCTTCTCGATGGCTATGCTAGCCATCTCTTCTTCTTCGGATGATGAGGACTCGTCATTTGAGTCCCATTCCTTTCCAATGTGCACTTGTTCGGCTTGTTTCTTCTTCTTGAAGAATTTTTTGGGTTGAGGCTTGGCTTCTTTGGTCTTCTTCTTGTTCTCCTCATATGGGCAGTAAACTATAAAGTGGTTGTATTCACCACAATTATAGCATGCCCGCCTCAACTTTGGCTTCGTTCTTTCCTTGTATTTTCCTTCGCTTGACTTTGCACCTTGTCTCTTTTTCATTATTCTCTTGAATTTCTTCATGAACAATATCATGTCTTCTTCATCCAATTCACTGCTTTCGTCGTCACTATCTTCCTCTAGTTGTGCTTCTTTGGATAGGGGCTTGAGAGTGGACTTCAAAGCAACCCCTTTCTTCTTTGCCGAGGTGAGATCAGCAATTTCCTTGACATGTTTTGCTTGCTTTTCCATCATCTCGAAGTTGATGATCTTTCCAAGAAGTTCATCCAAAGTCAACCTTTTGTATCCGGGGCTTTCTCTAATCATGGAGCATAGTGTGACGTTGCGAGGAAATAGCTCTAAGGATGAGATTTACCACCTCGTGGTCATTCCACTTCTTGCTTCCGTATGATCTGACCTTGTTGATGTGTCTTTAATCGATTGTACATGTCTTGGGGTGACTCGTCTTCTTCAATTGCAAATCTTCCTAACTCGCCTTCAATCATCTCGATTTTTGCTTCACGCACATGTCGGTCACCTTCATGTGCAGTTTGTAGTGTGTCCCATATCTCCTTTGCAATTTCGAGTCCATCCACCTTGGTGAACTCATCCCGACTGAGTGAAGAGGTAATTACGGCCGCGGCTTGAGCATTTCGGTGAATTGCCTGCTCTTGGCTGGGGGTGAGCTCTTCGTCGTTGTCCGAAATATCTATCCCTGTGCACACAATATGCCACAAACTTGAATTGAGGGAAATTAGATGCATTTTCATGTTTTGCCTCCACATCGAGTAATCACTTCCATCGAAGTGTGGGGCTTTTCCAAGTGGGACAGATAAATAATGATTTCTATTGGAATTGAGACGATCATAGATAAAAGGATATCGAGAGTAGTCAGTGTGACTACTCCCCTTCTTCTTCTCTTCCACTTTTACTTTCCCTTTGGAAAATGTCTTCTTTCTTAGGAGCGCCTTAAGCTCCAGCGTCTCCTCATCGTCGTCCTCGAAGTCTTGAATGGCTTTGAGATTTTCCACCTTGAGATTCTTTTCATCATCAACCTTCTCTTGGTTGTTGATCTTGTGGGTGTCCTTCATGTCCGACATGATCTCCTTCAAGCGATTAGTCTCTTTCTTGAAGAACCCGCTCTGATACCAATTGAATGTGGCCTAGAGGGGGGGGGGGTGAATAGGCCTTTTTGAAAGTTGTCGGATCCTGCAACACTTAACAACCAGTTCAAAACCAGAAAAATCGGACTGGTCCGGTAAAGTGCAGACTAGTCCGGTGTATACGGACTAGATTTATTAGGTTTGATCGATTAACTTTGTTCTTAAATATATGCAACGGAAGTATACGATTAGACAAAGTTTGAAAAAGTTATGAATCAGGTTATATCACAAATCAAACTTGATATTTCAATGTAAAGTAATCAAGATCATTTTGTAACCCTAGATTGATATGAAGTAAGAATAATGAACACAACAGAGAACACAAGAGATTTACCCCGTGGTTCAGTTCCCACAAAGGCAACCTACATCCACGTTGAGGAGCCCACAAAAGGACCGAGTCTTCTCTAACCCTACCCTCGTAGGATCGCCACGAAGGCCAATCCTCTTCCACTTATCTCAAAGGGGTGAATAACCGAATTCAAGGGGCTTTCTCACATGTTGAGAGCTCCCTTGGATTACATGTGACGCCCGGTTCCAAAAAACGAACCAAGCTAATGCATATGTGTGCCCAGGATGTTCAACACACATACACGAGTGCAATCACAAAAGAGTATACAGAAAATTACCACAGAACAAGATTAATTATCAAATTTTATTACACAAACCATATTATCCTCGAATACAAGCTCCAATGAATATTAATGACAAGTTCAACTAATGCAGCGGAAATAAACTAATTAAGCCATCTAAGCAACTATGCAGCATAAGCGACAGGGTATGTATGCGCAGCTCCAATAACACCACAGACAAAGCTGACGGTAGACACAGCCTAGAACTCTGCATTATCACCATTAAACTCCCAATCCTGACCTGCAACTGTTGGGGGCGGGGATTGCAAGAGTGAGTACATGTCGTACTCAGCAAGTGTGGAAAGTATGACATGTGGCTGATTCAAATGACGACAATAATAATGGCAAAGTGCTGAAAAGTACAGTAAAACATTTGAAAAGCAATATATTACATGTATGTGAAATAAACCCATCATAATCATAAATAATACCATAATACCAGTCCACAGTTCACCATCCTCATCCATAATTCCAGATTTCACCATTGCCAATAACCATATTCAATACCAAAAATAAATCCATAACCATCCATAACCATTACCAAACCATAACCATCCCAATTACCAATTTCCCTCTAATCATGTAGGTCATCCAGGCGCTCATAACCGGGAGCACGGCTATCATGATAGTTTTAATTAACTCTGCAGAGTTTGTACCTCTTTACCCACATGTTTGTGATTTCATCACCCGTCGGCGACTAAAGAACCTCCCTTATGCCAATTACACTTCCTTTGGTGTATGGCCAAGAGATCACAAAATAGCCTTTACAAAGGGGATTACTAGCCTATTCAGACCCCACTGAGGTTTCACCGATGGCGATGCCTCCAACTGAGCACATCTTCAACCAAGGGCCCCCTCTTGAGCCATTCGGATCCCAGGGTAGTCCCACCAATCATCAACAAACCCAATCCGACTACCCCTTCCCCGAGCATCCACAATGGTCCAAACAGCACTAGCAGAGCCCTAATTAATCAACTACGCCGCACCCATACTTGGCCTCGTCGTGGCACTGTAGTCCTGGCTTATTCTCGCATGAACCGGTCCTTAGATCTAAAGCAAGCAAACCACCATAACATCCAACCCATCCACATACCAGGCTTGCTTAGATCACCCATTACAATACCATATTAACCAGTTCATGTTATCCAGAATCTCATCCATGCATAAATAAATTGATTGGTATAGTTGTTTTCCATCCCAGTTGATTAAGCGAAGCAAAAAGTAAAAAGCATTTCCGACTCTCTACCATAAATTCCAGGTGACAAGGGTGGTCAAACAAAACTAGTAAACTTCCTACCATAGGATTCCCATCAAATTGACACAGCATGCAGTTTTGCAAACAAAACATTTATTTTAAAACAAGATCAATATGCTTCAAGGACACTTGCCTTACTCTTGCTGTTGATTAGGGTCAAAGCCTTCAAACTCTTGGTGCTGTAGATCCTCCGTGGCACTCTCTAGTGCAAATCCGTCTAATCCACACAATAAACATACAAGACAAGAAACACAATCAAAGAGTGCACAAATATTACTCAATATGACATGACATGCATGATTGATGCAAATGCAAGGTAGAACTTGTTACTAGATTGCTTTTAATGATCACTAATTAGTTCTAATAGCTTTTAACAAGTTTATACAGGTTCGGAGTTGATTAGATCAAATTTTAGAGTTAATATAACACAATTTAACCAGGAAGATCGGACTAGTCCGCTAGGGACCGGACAAGTCCGCCCTCTGCGAGATCAGCAAATTAGGGTTTTCTAGATCGACGTGAATTTGGAGATTAGGGGTTGAATGCACGTAAGGAAAAGATAATAGAAGGTATACCAGATGTTTAGAACTCCAATGAATCAAGAAACTTGGAGGTAGCACTTGGATCTTGGTGATCTAGGGTTGGTGATGAACTTGGGGATGAATTGGTGGTGAAGGACGAAACTTGGTGGAGATCTTGATCCTCTTTCGTTTCCTCCTCTTCTTCTTCTTGTTTGGGATCTTCTCCTCCCTCCTTGATGGTGGCTCCCCACGAACTAGGGTTTGGGTGGGTGGAAAAGTGGCAAATAGATGTCAAACCAAGGGGTGGAGCTGTTTATATAGAGGTGGAGGCTAGGGTTAGATGGATTTCGAGTTTTGGGATGAGTAGAGGCCGGTTTAGAGTCCCACATGGGCTCCAAAAGAGTTAGGCACGACATACCTAGGCCCACTTATTGCGAAACCCAAGAAACAAGTCGTAAAACAAAAGATCAACTCAGAGTCGTGAAATATCGAACAAGTCCGGACAGGACCAGACTAGTCCGAAGTCGTCCTGAGAGAAAATCGGACAAGTCTGGCCAAAAAAAAATTGGACAAGTCCGAATTTGAACAGAGAGGAAAACAGACAAGTCCGCTGAACACCGGACTAGTCTGGAAAAGTCCAGGGACTTAGCAAATTTCTAAGGATTCATGGAATATCGGACTAGTCCGCACAAAATCGGATAAGTCCGAAAGTTTCCAGGGGCAGAATCGGACTAGTCCGCAGAAAAAACGGACAAGTCCGTTTTTAGTCAGAGAGAAATCGGACTAGTCCTCAGCAAAACCAGACTAGTCCGCACTTTCCTACATTTTTAAGTGCGGTTTTGTTCCAAATCAATTTTAAACTTGTTCCTCTTGATGTGGGTTAATGTTAAACATGTATATGAGTGCATGTAGGGCATGATGCATGAAAATGAGGGTGTTACAAACCTACCCCCCTTAAAATGAATCTCGCCCTCGAGATTCGACGCGGAAGAGAAGAGATAGGGAAATTCCTTCTTGAGATCATCTTCTAGCTCCCAAGTTGCTTCTTTTTTGGTGTGGTGCTTCCATTGAACTTTACACCATCTAATGACCTTGTTCCTTGTGACCCTCTCCTTAGTTTCCAAGATTTTGACCGGTTGCTTGGCATACGTCAAATCTTCCTCTAGTTCCAATTCTTCCATTGGCACCTGTTCTTCCGGTACTCTTAAACACTTCTTGAGCTGGGAAACATGAAAGACATCATGTACATCCGAAAGATGAGCTGGCATCTCCAACTTATACACTACTTCTCCTCTTTTGTCCAAAATCTTGAATGGTCCAATATGGCGAGGTGTGAGCTTACCCCTTATGTTAAACCTCTTATGACCTCTCATTGGTGACACCTTGAGGTAAACAAAATCTCCTATTTCAAAAGTCAAACTCCTTCGCCTATTATCAGCATAACCTTTCTGTCGAGATTGGGCAGCCCTCAAGTTTTCACGAATTATTTGGACTTGCTTTTCGGCTTCTTGCAACACATCCGGACCAAATACTTGAGTTTCCCCTGCTTCATTCCAGAATAAAGGTGTCCTACACTTCCTCCCATAAAGCGCTTCATATGGTGACATTTTCAAGCTTGCTTGGTAACTATTGTTATATGAGAATTCCGCGTATGGCAAGCTTTTGTCCCAACTTTTCCCATGCTTTACAGCACAAGCTCTTAACATGTCCTCCAAAATCTGATTGCTCCTCTCAGTTTGTCCATCCGTTTGAGGATGATATGCTGGACTAAAATTCAACCTCGTTCCCAAAGCTTCATGCAACTTTTGCCAAAACCTGGAAGTAAATTGAGAACCTCTATCCGAGAATATCTTCTTCGGTACTCCATGTCGGCACACAATATGCTCCATATACAATTCTGCTAGCTTTGCGGTGGTATATGTGGTCTTGACAGGAATAAAGTGAGCTGATTTTGTCAACCGATCTACAATGACCCATATTGAATCATAGCCATACTGGGTTCGCGGTAATCCAACTATAAAGTCCATACCAATCTCTTCCCACTTCCACTCTGGAATCTTCAATGGCTGCAATAACCCTGCTGGCCTTTGATGTTCCGCCTTGACTCGTTGGCACACGTCACACAATGCAACATATTCGGCTATGTCCTTCTTCATGCTATCCCACCAATAGCAAGTCTTCAAGTCTTTGTACATCTTCGTACAACCTGGGTGAATCGAGTAAGGCGAGTCATGTGCCTCCTTTAATATTGTCTCCCGAATATGCTTTACATTAGGCACAACGATCCTCTTTCCAAGCCATAAGGTACCATGTTCATCCTCGTCAAATCTGAATTCTCTCCCTTCTTCGGTTCTTTCCTTGATTTCCTTGATCTCCTCATCTGTGGTTTGTGCCTCTCGAATTTCTTGCTCCAAGGTTGGGTTTAACTCCATCATCTCCATCTCGTTTACAAACCCAAGGTTCAACCGTTCAAACTCCTTGCATAACTCGGATGGTAACTCTCGAACTGTAAGTTGATGGCTTACTCCCTTTCTACTCAAAGCATCGGCCACTACATTGGCTTTTCCCGGATGATAGTTGATCCCCAAATCATAATCTTTGATGAGCTCCAACCATCTTCGTTGCCTCAAGTTCAGATCCGTTTGTGTGAAAATATACTTCAAAATCTTATGATCCGTGTAAATTTCACACCTATGTCCAAGAATATAGTGTCTCCAAATCTTCAATGCATGTACCACGGCTGCTAGTTCAAGATCATGCGTGGGGTAATTCTGCTCATGTTTCTTCAATTGTCTTGACGCATAGGCGACCACTTGACCTTCTTGCATTAATACACATCCAAGTCCTTGTCTTGATGCATCACAATAGATGTCGAAACTCTTGCTTACATCCAGCAATACCAAAACTGGGGCTGTAGTCAACCTCTTCTTCAACTCCTCAAAACTGTTTTGACAAGCTTCAGTCCATTGGAACACCTTCCCCTTCATTAGCAACTCCGTCATAGGCTTGGCTATCTGGGAAAAAGTCCTTGATGAATCTACGGTAATATCCAGCCATCCCAAGAAAACTCCTTATTTCCTTGACATTTTGCAGCGGCTCCCACTTCAACACGTCTCTCACTTTTCCGGGGTCAACCGATACTCCTCCTCCTGAGATTATATGACCCAAAAATGGCACCTCTTTCAACCAAAACTGGCACTTGTTGAACTTGGCATACAATTGATGCTCCCTCAATTTCTGCAGCGTAAGCCTCAAGTGTTCCTCATGTTCCTTCTCATCCTTTGAGTAGATCATAATATCGTCAATGAACACCACGACAAACTTATCCAAGTACTCCATGAAGACCTTATTCATGAGGAACATAAAGTAGGCAGGTGCATTTGTCAATCCAAAAGACATCACGGTGTACTCATAAGATCCATACTGTGTCCTAAAAGCTGTCTTGGGTATGTCCGATGGTCTAATCTCATTTGAAAGTATCCCGACCTCAAATCAATCTTAGAGAAGACAGAAGCACCCTTCATCTGATCAAACAAGTCTTCTATGCGGGGCAAGGTGTACTTGTTCTTGATTGTTACCTCGTTGAGAGCTCGGTAATCCACGCACATCCTTTGAGATCCATCCTTCTTGTCCACGAATAGAACGGGCGCTCCCCAAGGTGAAGAGCTAGGGTGAATAAAACCCTTCTCTAATTTCTCTTGAATTTGCTTCTTGAGCTCCGCTAATTCCATAGGAGGCATCCTATACGACCTCTTAGCTATAGGTGCAGTTCCAGGTATTAAATCAATAACAAACTCAATGTCTCGATCGGGTGGCATACCTGGCAACTCGTCTGGAAAAACATCCAAAAATTCACACACCACCGGAATCTCCTCAATTGTGGCACCGTCCATATGATTCAACACCAATTGCTTTGGTGCGGTTTGAGATGCTTCAAATTCTACGGTGATCCCTTCCTCATTAGTCAACTTCACCGTCTTTGTGGCACACTCAATGACTCCATTGTGCTTCCTCAACTAGTCCATACCAAGTATAATGTCCAATCCTTGAGAATCCAAAACAATGAGGTTGGCGGAGAAGTCTACCCCCCTTATTCTAAGGCCTACTTTTGGACATACTATATTTGTCCTCATCTCTCCTCCAGAAGACTTAACCAATAGAGTAAACTTCATATGAGAGATAGGCAAACTATACTTGGCAACATACTTTGATGCAATGAATGAATGCGATGCTCCGGAATCAAATAACATAGTCGCGGGGTTGGAGTTTGCGAGAAACATACCAATGACCACGTCATCCGCTTGTTGAGCATCCTCCGTAGAGACATGGTTCACGTTGCCACGAGCAAAATTCTGCTGTCCAAGGCTTCCTTGTGGTTGTCCTCCATTAGGTCTTGGGTTTTGCCTCGGTGCATTGCTTCCTTGACCAAGGCCCGACTTAGGACATTGATGCGCAAAGTGTCTAGCTTCTCCACAAGTATAGCACTTCTTAACTCCACCAGAATTATTGGGACGAGCTTGGTTTTGAGCATTGGCTCCAGGAAAATCAGCACAAGGTGCATAAGGCATTGGAGGCCTAGGTGCTTGCATGATAGGACGCTGCTGCACAAACTGAGTTGGGCGTGGTGCATAACCAGGGCACTGAGCAGGAATAGAGGAGCTGTAATGAGGCGCATTGGGCGGCGCAAAGCAAGGGCGCACATTACTTCCTTGTTGTTGTCCTTGGTATGGCGCCTTCCTCTTGATTTCTTGCTCCATCTCACGGATCTTGTTCTCAACCACAATTGCTTTATCCACAAGCTTCTGGAAGTTGGCATGGTCACAGTTGAGTAGTTGCACTTGGATCTCATTGTTCAAGCCTCTCATGAACAAATATTGCTTCCGGCTGTCCCGACTCACATCCTCAGGCGCATACCTTGAGAGTTGAGTGAATTTATTGAGATATTCACTCACGCTTGATCTTCCTTGCCTTAAATTCTCAAATTCTTGCCTCTTCAAGATCATAACTCCCTGGGGCACATAACGAGAACGAAAATTTTCCTTGAATTCGGCCCAAGTAATTCTCTCTTGATTCTCATGAGCATTGCAATAAGAATCCCACCAATCCGCAACTGCTCCAACTAGTTGATGAGAAGCAAACAAGACCTTCTCCCGGTCACTGCATTGGACAATAGCTAGCTTCTTCTCCACGGACTTGAGCCAATCATCCGTATCCATAGGGTTTGTGGCTTGAGCAAAGGTTGGCGGCCTAGTCCTCATAAAATCTCCCAAACGATTGTGAGGAGACGGGGGTGGCGGTGGAGGCATGTGGGGCTGATTGTTGATATTGCCAGCCTGCAGCTGTCCCATAGTCTGTATCATGGTCTGCATGAGCTGGTTTTGCATGGCCAATAGCTGCTCGATGTTGATACCTCCCTGAGTAGATCCTTGCGCATTGTTGTTTTGAGGCACTCCATTGTTCTCTTCCTCATCATTGCCATCCCTCTGGTTGCGAGTCCTCACCATCTGAAGAAAAGCAGTAGGTAAGAATTAGAGAACGTCCCCAACTATATGCATCAAGGGATATGAAACTAAACAGCTAGCTACACTAGCCTAGGTGGACATGGCAATGCTAAGGCATCCCAAAATCCTCTATTAAGCACACAAGCAAACAATATATATAGCAAACAGCACTCCAAGCAAAAACACATCGATTCCTGAGTGCTCCTATGTGCTCTAAAGTGTCCATTCTATCTAGGCTGCATCCTACGGTCAACTTGGCTCTGATACCAATCTGTGACGCCCGGTTCCGAAAAACGAACCAAGCTAACGCATATGTGTGCCCAAGATGTTCAACACACATACACGAGTGCAATCACAAAAGAGTATACAGAAAATTACCACAGAACAAGATTAATTATCAAATTTTATTACACAAACCATATTATCCTCGAATACAAGCTCCAATGAATATTAATGACAAGTTCAACTAATGCAGCGGAAATAAACTAATTAAGCCATCTAAGCAACTATGCAGCATAAGCGACAGGGTATGTATGCGCAGCTCCAATAACACCATAGGCAAAGCTGACTGTAGACACGGCCTAGAACTCCACATTATCACCATTAAACTCCCAATCCTGACCTGCAACTGTTGGGGGGGATTGCAAGAGTGAGTACATGTCGTACTCAGCAAGTGTGGAAAGTATGACATGTGGCTGATTCAAATGACGACAATAATAATGGCAAAGTGCTGAAAAGTACAGTAAAACATTTGAAAAGCAATATATTACATGTATGTGAAATAAACCCATCATAATCATAAATAATACCATAATACCAGTCCACAGTTCACCATCCTCATCCATAATTCCAGATTTCACCATTGCCAATAACCATATTCAATACCAAAAATAAATCCATAACCATCCATAACCATTACCAAACCATAACCATCCCAATTACCAATTTCCCTCTAATCATGTAGGTCATCCAGGCGCTCATAACCGGGAGCACGGCTATCATGATAGTTTTAATTAACTCTGCAGAGTTTGTACCTCTTTACCCACGTGTTTGTGATTTCATCACCCGTCGGCGACTAAAGAACCTCCATTATGCCAATTACACTTCCTTTGGTGTATGACCAAGAGATCACAAAATAGCCTTTACAAAGGGGATTACTAGCCTATTCAGACCCCACTGGGGTTTCACTGATGGCGATGCCTCCAACTGAGCACATCTTCAACCAAGGGCCCCCTCTTGAGCCATTCGGATCCCAGGGTAGTCCCACCAATCATCAACAAACCCAATCCGACTACCCCTTCCCCGAGCATCCACAATGGTCCAAACAGCACTAGCAGAGCCCTAATTAATCAGCTACGCCGCACCCATACTTGGCCTCGTGGTGGCACTGTAGTCCTGGCTTATTCTCGCATGAACCGGTCCTTAGATCTAAAGCAAGCAAACCACCATAACATCCAACCCATCCACATACCAGGCTTGCTTAGATCACCCATTACAATACCATATTAACCAGTTCATGTTATCCAAAATCTCATCCATGCATAAATAAATTGATTGGTATAGTTGTTTTCCATCCCAGTTGATTAAGCGAAGCAAAAAGTAAAAAGCGTTTCCGACTCTCTACCATAAATTCCAGGGGACAAGGGTGGTCAAACAAAACTAGTAAACTTCCTACCATAGGATTCCCATCAAATTGACACAACATGCAGTTTTGCAAACAAAACATTTATTTTAAAACAGGATCAATATGCTTCAAGGACACTTGCCTTGCTCTTGCTGTTGATTAGGGTCAAAGCCTTCAAACTCTTGGTGCCGTAGATCCTCCGTGGCACTCTCTAGCGCAAATCCGTCTAATCCACACAATAAACATACAAGACAAGAAACACAATCAAAGAGTGCACAAATATTACTCAATATGACATGACATGCATGATTGATGCAAATGCAAGGTAGAACTTGTTACTAGATTGCTTTTAATGATCACTAATTAGTTCTAATAGCTTTTAACAATTTTATACAGGTTCGGAGTTGATTAGATCAAATTTTAGAGTCAATATAACACAATTTAACCAGGATGATCAGACTAGTCCGCTAGGGACCGGACAAGTCCGCCCTCTGCGAGATCAGCAGATTAGGGTTTTCTAGATCGACGTGAATTTGGAGATTAGGGGTTGAATGCACGTAAGGAAAAGATAATAGAAGGTATACCAGATGTTTAGAACTCCAATGAATCAAGAAACTTGGAGGTAGCACTTGGATCTTGGTGATCTAGGGTTGGTGATGAACTTGGGGATGAATTTGTGGTGAAGGACAAAACTTGGTGGAGATCTTGATCCTCTTTCGTTTCCTCCTCTTCTTCTTCTTGTTTGGGATCTTCTCCTCCCTCCTTGATGGTGGCTCCCCACGAACTAGGGTTTGGGTGGGTGGAAAAGTGGCAAATAGATGTCAAACCAAGGGGTGGAGCTGTTTATATAGAGGTGGAGGCTAGGGTTAGATGGATTTCGAGTTTTGGGATGAGTAGAGGCCGGTTTAGAGTCCCACATGGTCTCCAAAAGAGTTAGGCACGACGTACCTAGGCCCACTTAACACGAAACCCAAGAAACAAGTCGTAAAACAAAAGATCAACTCGGAGTCGCGAAATATCGGACAAGTCCGGACAGGACCGGACTAGTCCGAAGTCGTCCAGAGAGAAAATCGGACAAGTCTGGCCAAAAAAAATCGGACAAGTCCGAATTTGAACAGAGAGGAAAATGGACAAGTCCGCTGAACACCGGAGTAGTCCGGAAAAGTCTAGGGACTTAGAAAATTTCCAAGGATTCATGGAATATCGGACTAGTCCGTACAAAATCGGACAAGTTCGAAAGTTTCCAGGGGCAGAATCGGACTAGTCCGCAGAAAAAACGGACAAGTCCGTTTTTAGTCAGAGAGAAATTGGACTAGTCCTCAGCAAAACCGGACTAGTCTGCACTTTCCTACATTTTTAAGTGCGGTTTTGCTCCAAATCAATTTTAAACTTGTTCCTCTTGATGTGGGTTAATGTTAAACATGTATATGAGTGCATGTAGGGCATGATGCATGAAAATGAGGGTGTTACATTACAACACAAAATACCACCAAGAACACACTCAAAAATTACAAATAAATCGCAGGAGTGTGTTAGAGAATCAAAACAAGAGCTCAATGTGGTGTTGAAGGTGTCTCTCCAATGAACTAGAGTGAATCCTCAAAGGATTGATCTTTGCTGCACTTAATTTCGTGGAGAGATGTGGTTTTTGAGTCTCTTGGGAGGTGTGATGGCGCTAGGGTTCGAGAGTTGTAAAATATGGCCATACAACTCTATTTATATGGGTTTCTAAAAGTGACCATTAGGGTTCAGAAAGATCGGACTAGTCCGTGGTGGCCACCGGACTAGTCCGGTGTGCTGTGTGTAGCAAACCCTAAGTTTTCCAAAATATCGGACTAGTCCGGCTAGGAGCGGACTTGTCCGATTTCGCTACTGGAAATCTTCAGACTAGTTCGATAGTCATCGGACTTGTCCGGACATGTGAAACCCTAAGTGTATAGGATGATAAGTCCGCACTTGGAGGACTTGTTCGATTCATATCAGAGGGTATTTTGGACTAGTCCGTGCAAACATCAGACTTGTCCGATTTGGATCAGAAAGAATATTGGACTAGTCCGACTGTGATCAGACTTGTCCGATTTAGTGTGACTTGTGAAGTGTTTTGAGGACTATTCCGCACTGGGGAGGACTAGTCCGATGCTAGTCAGAAAGGATATCGGACTAGTCCGATGGATATCGGACTTGTCCGATTTCATGCAGAAAGGATATCGGACTAGTCCGGTGTCTGTCGGACTAGTCCGGTCCAGTGTATCTTTGTGCAATGTGTGTGTTTAATTGTGATTGAGCTCTTGAGATGTGTTTTCTTAACACACTCCATACACAATGATCTACTATTCTTCTTCCTTGAGCTCATTTCCACTTTGCTCCTCACTCTTCCTTCCTTTTTGGCACTTTGCTCATTTTCCTATTAAAATCCTGCACTCATCTCAACAAAGAGGTTAGTATCCCAATTGCTTGTCATAAATCATCCAAAACCCACAAGGGAGTCCTAGATGCACTTTCACTTAGATTATCAATCGATCACCCATGATCTTTAAAAGTAATTAGAAGTGATAATGGAATTGAATTTAAAAATCAATCTTTTGATTACTTTTGTGCTGAAAATGGAATAGATCATCAATTTTCTTCACCGTATGTACCTCAACAAAATGGTGTTGTAGAAAGAAAGAACAGAACCTTAGTTGAAATGGCTAGGACTATGCTTGATGAATATCAAACTCCTAGGAAATTTTGGGCTGATGCGATTGCAACCGCTTGTTATGTCTCAAATCGTGTTTTCTTGCGCGCTAAGCTAGGTAAAACACCATATGAGCTCCAGTTTGGACATAGGCCTAGTGTTACACACTTTCGGGTCTTTGGCTGCAAATGCTTTGTTAAGAAACATGGTAATCTTGATAAATTTGAACCTAGATCCATTGATGGCATGTTTCTTGGTTATCCATCTCATACTAGAGGCTACCGTGTGCTTTTACTTGACACTAACAAAATCGTGGAGACTTGTGAAGTGTATTTTGATGAATCTAGCCCAGGTACTAGCTCAAACATTGCATGTCCAGATCCATATCCGCAGGGGGAGAGCATTTTCGTCGAAGATGAGGAAGAGGTGGAGCTGCTGTCCGAAAATTCAGCAGCTAATGACATTGTTCGAGCTCCTAATTTTGATTCACAGCCAACATCGACGACCACCATTGCTGGCCCAGATACTCCTCAAGTCACAAGATCATCGAATGGTGATGAACATGAAGAAGAAGAAGAAGCTTGTGAAGTGTCCACTCCCCTCCGGGTTCTCAAAATTCATCCTCCACAACAGATTATTGGAAGCTTGCACGAACGAGTTACACGGTCCAGGTTTTGCGATCTAAACTCTCATGCTCATTCTGCTTTTGTTGCTTCTTTTGAACCCAAAGATATATCACACGCACTCACTAATGAATCTTGGATTATTGCCATGCAAGAAGAGTTAGGAAATTTTGAAAGAAATAATGTTTAGAAACTTGTACCTCCTCCTCAAGGTCACACTTTAATTGGAACTAAATGGGTGTTTAAAAATAAACAAAGTGAGGATGGGGTTGTGGTTAGGAATAAGGCTAGGTTGGTTGCTCAAGGTTTCACTCAAGTTGAAGGTCTAGATTTTGATGAAACTTTTGCTCCTGTTGCTAGCTTAGAAGCCATAAGAATTTTGTTAGCTTTTGCTGCATCTAAAGGTTTTAAGCTATATCAAATGGATGTTAAAAGTGCTTTTTGTAATGGCTACATAGATGAGGAGGTTTATGTCAAACAACCACCGGGTTTTGAAAATTCAGATTTTCCTAGTCATGTTTACAAACTGTCCAAAGCCTTGTACGGTCTCAAACAAGCCCCTAGAGCATGGTATGATAGGTTAAAAACATTCTTACTTGAAAAGAGGTTTACCATGGGCAAGGTTGATAAAACTCTTTTTGTGCTTAAGCATGGCAATGACTCATTATTTTTTCAAGTGTATGTGGATGATATTATGTTTGGTTGTGCTTCTCATGATCTTGTGTCCAAGTTTTCATCTATGATGAGTTCAGAATTTGATATGAGTATGATGGGAGAACTCACGTACTTATTTGGGGCTGCAAATCAAGCAAACCAAGGAGGGTACCTTTGTGCATCAAACAAAGTATACAAAGGACCTCCTAAGGCGCTTCAACATGGACAAATACAAGCCCCTTCGGAAACCAATGGGAATAATAACAACACTTGAACTTGATGAAGATGGTGAACCCGTGGATCAAAAAGAATATAGAAGCATGATCAGATCACTTTTGTACCTCACAACATCAAGACCGGACATACAATTCAGCGTATGTCTTTGTGCACGGTTTCAAGCCTCGCCACGTACTTCACATCGTCAAACCGTCAAAAGGATTCTTAGGTACTTACATGGAACTCAAGAATTTGACATTCTTCTTCCTTCTTCCTCAATCGTTACTTTGAAAGCTTTTTTGGATGCTGATTTTGGGGGTTGTAGGATTGATAGGAAAAGTACTTCCGGTGCTTATAATTTTCTTGGTAATTCTCTTGTTGCTTGGTCCTCTAGAAAACAAAGTTCAGTTGCACAACCCACTGCTGAATCTGAATATGTAGCTGCTGCTAGCGCTTGTTCACAAATTCTTTGGATTGTTCAAACACTTAAGGACTATGGGGTTAATCTAGATAGTGTTCCATTGTTTTGTTATAGAACTAGTGCCATTTGCATTGCCAAAAACCCCGTGCAACATTCTAGAACTAAGCACATTGATATTAGGTATCACTTTCTCCGTGATAATGTTGAAAAATGAAACATTGTGCTTCACCATGTAGATACCGAACAACAATTGGCTGACATTTTTACAAAACCTTTGGATTTCACTCGTTTTTGTTTCATTCGTAGTGAAATAGGGGTTATGCATCCTCATGGCTTACATTGAGGGGGAGTTTTTAAACCCTAGAAGTCTATGTGTGAATCTGAAATCAAAATAATATGAGTATAGTATTTCATACATATATGACTTTGTGATTCCTTTTACATGCTGAAAGTTCTTACTACATTACTCGTGTTATACATTTTGTAGTTTTTGCCTAGTAATTGGAATAATTACTTACACTAAATCTGGTCATGGTCGAACTTTCTTGCTGTTTTGAACTTGTTGCATGCTCATAAGAGCTTTTAATCATAAAGAATTAATCAAGTAATCAACTCACATGTTGAGTTTTTATGAAAAAGTATAAGTTGAGAAAAGATCAAGAGAATATGCATGCATCACACTTGTTCTTTTGAGATGGCTTATCATTGTACTTAGATATGAACTTGGAAGAAGTTGTGTATGACTAAAACCATGTCCTTAAGCTTTTGATTGTCAAATGACATAGGCTTGTCTTGGTTGGTTAGAATAAGGCAGATGCGCATATAATCTCTTGCAAATATCATATGATCTAAATTTGTGCTTTGAAAAATAATAAAATGCAGCAACAAGTGTCATGCTTTCAGGTATTGAAAGAGTTAAGTTTGTGAGATCATGACTTGCTTAAATTGAAAATTACATTTGATCTCTAGCATGGCTTACACTACTTTATGTATCTCATTGTTGTGATAGTGTAAGTTACTTGATAGTATGACTTGGATGAGCTTTGTTTTATATGTATATGTTATAATATGCTCATAACAATTAAAATTTCTCTTTTGAACCTTGTTGAATACATTGTCAAAGGGGGAGAGATAATATGGTGAATTATGCAAGGGGGAGAAATATGTATAGGGGGAGAAATGTATTTCTATCTTGTTTGATTTTCAAAAAGGGGGAAAATTGTTCTCAAAACTTTTCATGCCAATGTTCGGATTTAAATGGTGTTGCCAATGCATTCATCAAGGGGGAGATTGTGAGACCTGTGTGTGCTGAATACATTGGCTTTGACAATAAAAGTTTTGAATGTTGCCATAACATCTTTTTAGCAAGGTCCGACTCTAGCTCCGAGCTTCTGCAAGGTCCGACAATAGGTCCGACTTTCTTTGTCTAGGTCCGACATGTTTTTGGTTAGCTCCGGCGCTAGGTCCGTATTGCTTTGGTTAGCTCCGGCGCTAGGTCCGACTAGGTTTGGTTAGCTCCGGTGCTAGGTCCGACTAGCTTTGGTAAGCTCCGGCTGAAGCTCCGGTTAGCTTTGTCAAGGTTCAGAGCTTGATCGTAATGTTCCAAATTTTTATGTGAAATGTTTGGAACTTGCTTTACACTTATAGAAAGGTTGCTTAGTATTCTTATACTATGTTTTTGGTGCGTTTTGTTTGATATGGCTGATATCATTTTGATATACTTTGCAACATGCTTATGTGAGGTGCTCATGTAAGGTGTTGTGTTCGGAACTGACTTGAGTCAAGTCGCGGACTTGGGCTCGTACGGATTGGTTGTTTGTTCATGTGTAGGTGTTGCTTGAGTTCAAGTCATGGCTGGTGACAGGATCCTTTGGACTAGTCCCTGGGAGGAGATGAGGTTCCAACAACCAAATTCAGGAGGAATTGTGGTTGAGCGGGTCAGGAGGTCGCGCAGGATGATTAAATCAAGGGCAGTGTATATGAAAGTTACTGGACGTCAAAGGAAGGTGTTTGCACGTATGCATGTGGTGCATTGACGTGGCAACATGGTTCTATAGATGATTTATGGATGGGAAGATCTGGTTGAAAGGATCGGATCGTATCGGTTGATGACTTTGGCTGTGGCGGAGTCGGTTATGGCTTGGTATGGAAAGTATCGAGTTGGTTATGTTAGGATTTTGTGTAGGTCACGAATTTGAGTTGTTTTAGGAATATGGGATATGTTCCTAATGTGTTTGTAAGTCTTACGATTGCTTTTATCTGCGTATAGAAGAGTTCTAAGCAGTTTTGGAAAGTTCCGATTCGTGAACGGAGTAGGATTATGGTCCTGATTTGAGTTGAGTTGGCTTTCGAGCTGGTTATATAAGCAAGGGAGGCCAGAGCTCATGGTGCACGACTTTGGGGCTGTTCCTATTGTGTTCTATTGAATAAAATTCGTAGTTTGAAGGAACTTTTGTGCCTTGTTCGTCCGACTTGTTCCAGACAAGTTTTACTCGTCGAGTTTCTGGACAGCACTACCTTTCGTCGGTGGTTTTATCATAACTCGAGTTTTACAGATCCAATTGATGTGATTCTTGTTGGGTTGTCTTCACAACTTGATTATCTATCATATGTAAAAATTTCACAGTCATTGGATTTGTGGTTTTTGATATACACGAGTTCCTTTGCAGCGTTCTAGAACTGTTTTTCTCAGGTAGGACAGATTGACCTTTGTTCGATCTTTTGATCATAACTTGAGTTTCTCTCGACGGATTTGAGTGATTCTTTTTGTTCTTTCTTCGCGAGTTGACTCTCTCTTATATATATCACTTTTGTCACGGTGAAATACGTTTAGATTAGTTTCACACACGATTTCTCTAACATATCGTTTTTTCTGCCGAAGGGGTTGGGATTTAATTGTTTCCGTTGTGTAAGATTTTTAAATCTACCATTCACCCCCCTCTGGTAGCTTTTCACGTGCTCTTAGTTCCTACACCCAGATGATAGTTGATCCCCAAATCATAATCTTTGATGAGCTCCAACCATCTCCATTGCCTCAGATTCAGATCCGTTTGTGTGAAAATATACTTCAAACTCTTATGATCCGCATGGATTTCACACCTATGTCCAAGGTTGTAGTGTCTCCAAATTTTCAATGCGTGTATCACGGCTGCAAGTTCCAAATCATGTGTTGGATAATTCTGCTCATGTTTCTTCAATTGTGTTGACGCATTGGCGACCACATGACCTTCCTGCATGAGCACACATCCAAGTCCTTGTCTCGATGCGTCACAATAAATATCGAAACTCTTGCTCACATCTGGCAATATTAAAACTGGTGCTGTAGTTAACCTCTCCTCAATTCCTCAAAACTTTCTTGAAAAGCATGAGTCCATTGGAAAGCCTTTCCCTTCATTATCAATTCCGTCATAGGCTTTGCTATCTTGGAAAAGTCTTTGATGAATCGACGGTAATATGCAACCATTCCAAGAAAACTCCTTATTTCCTTTACGTTTTGCAGGGGTTCCCATTTCAACACGTCCCTTACCTTTCCTAGGTCAACTGATACTCCTCCTCCTGAGATTATATGACCCAAAAACGACACCTCTCTCAACCAAAACTGACACTTGTTGAACTTGGCATACAATTGATGCTCCCACAATTTCTACAGTGTAAGCCCCAAGTGTTCCTCACGTTCCTTCTCATCCTTCGAGTAGATCATAATGTAATCAATAAACACCACAACGAACCTATCGAAGTACTCCATGAAGACCTTATTCATGCAGTACATAAAGTAGGCTGGCACATTGGTCAATCCAAAGGACATCAAGGTGTACTCATAAGATCCATACCGCGTCCTAAAAGCTGTTTTGGGTATGTCCGATGGTCTAATCTTCATTTAAAAGTATCCCGACCTGAAATCAATCTTAGAGAAGACACAAGCACCCTTCATCTGATCAAACAAGTCTGCTATGCATGGAATGGTGTACTTGTTCTTGATTGTTACCTCGTTGAGAGCTCTGTAATCCACAGACATCCTTTAGGTTCCATCCTTCTTGTCCACAAAAAGAACGGGCGCTCCCCAAGTTGAAGAGCTTGGGCGAATAAAACCCTTCTCTAGTTGCTCTTGAATCTGCTTCTTGAGCTCTGCTCATCTTAGGAGGCATCCTATATGGCCTCTTAGCTATAGGTGCAGTTCCAAATATTAAATCTATAACAAACTCAATGTATCAATCAGGTGGCATACCTGGCAACTCGTCCGGAAAAACATCCAAAAATTCACACACCACCGAAATCTTCTCAATTGCGGCACCGTCCATATGATTCAGCCCCAATTGCTTCGGTACGGTTTGAGATGCTTCAAATTCTACGGTCATCTCTTCCTCATTGGTCAACTTCACCATCTTTGTGGCACACTCAGTAACTCCATTGTGCTTCCTCAACAAGTCCATACCAAGTATAATGTCCAATCCTTGAGAATCCAAAATAATGAGGTTGGCGGAGAAGTCTACTCCCTTATTCTAAGGCTTACTTTTGGACATACTATATTTGTCCTCATCTCTCCTCCAGGAGACATAACCAATAGAGTGAACTTCATATGAGAGATAGGCAAACTATGCTTGGCAACATACTTCGATGCAATGAATGAATGCAATGCTCCAGAATCAAATAACATAGTCGCGGGGTTGGAGTTGGCGAGAAACATACCAATGACCACGTCATTTGCTTGTTGAGCATCCTCCGTAGAGACATGGTTCACATTGCCACGAGCAAAATTCTGCTGTCCATGGCTTCCTTGCGGCTGTCCTCCACTGGGTCTTGGGTTTTGCCTCGGCGCATTGCTTCCTTGACCAAGGCCTGACATAAGACATTGGTGCGCACAGTGTCCAGCTTCTCCACAAGTATAGCACTTCTTAACTCCCCCAAAATTTGTACGGACTTGATTTTGAACATTTGCACTAGGAAAATTAGCACGAGGCGCATAAGGCATTGGACGCCTAGGTGCTTGCATAACAGGGCGTTGCTGCACAAACTGAGTTGGACGCGGTGCATAACCAGGGCGCTGTATAGGAGTAGAAGAGCTGTAATAAGGTGCATTGGGTGGTGCAAGGCGAGGGTGCACATTACTTCCTTGTTGTTGTCCTTGATATGGTGTTTTTCTCTTATTGTCTTGCTCCATCTCACGGATCTTGTTATCCACCACAATTGCTTTGTCCACAAGCTTCTGGAAGTTGGCATAATCGCAGTTGAGCAATTGCACTTGGATCTCATTGTTGAGGCCTCTCATGAATAGATATTGCTTCCAGCTGTCCCAACTAACATCCTCACGGGCGTACCTTGAGAGTTGAGTGAATTTGTTGAGATATTCACCCACGCTCGATCTTCCTTGCCTTAAGTTCTCAAATTATTGCCTCTTCAGAATCATAACTCCTTCTGACACATAATGAGAACGGAAACTCTCCTTGAATTCGGCCCAAGTGATCCTCTCATGATTCTCATGAGCATTGCATAGTGAATCCCACCAATCGGCAGCTGCTCCAACTAGTTGATGAGAAGAAAATAAGACCTTCTCCCGGTCACTGCATTGGACAATAGCAAGCTTTTTCTCCACGGACTTGAGCCAATCATCTGCACCCATAGGGTCAGCAGCTTGAGCAAAGGTTGGTGGCCTAGTCCTCATAAACTCTCCCAACCGGTTATGAGGAGGTGGGGGTGGCGGTGGAGGCATGTGGGGCCGATTGTTAATGTTGCCAGCCTGCAGCTGTCCCATAGATTGTATCATGGTCTGCATGAGCTGGTTTTGCATAGCCAAAAGCTGCTCAATATTAATAGGTCCATGGGCAGGTCCTTGTCCATTGTTGTTCTGAGGTACTCCATAGTTCTCCTCCTCATCATTAGCATCCCTCTGGTTGCGAGTCCTCACCATATGGAGAAAAGCAATAGGTAAGAATTAGAAAACGTCCCCAACTATATGCATCAAGGGATATTAAACTAGACAACTAACTAGCCTATGTGGACATGGAAATGCTAAAGCATCCAAAATCCTCTATTAAGCACACAAGCAAACAATATATAGCAAACAACATACCAACCAAAATACATCGATTCCTGAGTGCTCCTATGTGCTCTAAAGTGTCCATTCTATCTAGGCTGCATCCTACGGTCAACCTGGCTCTAATACCAATTTGTGACACCCGGTTCCAAAAAATGAACCAAGTGAATGCATATGTGTGCCCAGGACGTTCGGCACACATACACGAGTGCATCACAAAAGAGTATACAGAAAATTACCATAGAACAAGATTTATTAACCAAATTTTATTGCACAAACCATATTATCCTCGAATACAAACTCTAATGAATATTAATGACAAGTTCAACTAATGCAGCGGAAATAAACTAAATAAGCAAGCTAAACAACTAGGCAGCATAAGCAATAGGGTATAGCGCAGCTCAATGCAACACCACAGGCAAAGCTAACGGTAGACACGGTCTAGAACTCCGCATTATCACCATTAAACTCTCAATCCTGACCTGCAACTGTTGGGGGGGATTGTAAAAGTGAGTACATGTCGTACTCAGCAAGTGTGGAAAGTATGACATGTTGCTGATTCAAATGACGATAGTAACAATGGCTGAGTGCTGAAAAGTACATTAAAATATTTGAAAATCAATATATTATATGTATGTGAAATAAACCCATCATAAGCCATGTAGTTATCATAACACCAGTCCATATTCCATATCATCCATCATATATCAATATCCACATTCAATACCAGAATTCAATTCATAACCATCCATAACCATATTACCAACCATAACCATGATACCATCCCAAAGCCAATACCAAACCATAACCATCCCAAAACCATCCGAATACCAAGTTCTCTCTAATCATGTGAGGGTCCAGGTTGCTCATAACCTGGAGCACGGCTATCATGATAGTTTTAGACACACTCTGTAGAGGTTGTACCGCTTTACCCACGTGTTTGTGATTTCATCACCTTTCGATGACTATAGAATCTCAATTATGCCGTCTCACACTTCCTTAGGTGTGTGGCCAAGAGATCACAAAATAGACTTTACAAAGGGACTACTAGCCTATTTAGACCCCTCTGAGGTTTCACCGGTGGCGATGTCTCCAACTGAGCACATCTTCAACCAAGGGCCCCCTCTTGAGCCATTCGGATCCCAGGGTAGTCCCACCAATCATCAACAAACCCAATCCGACTACCCCTTCCCTGAGCATCCTTAATGGTCCAAATAGCACTGGCAAAGCCCTAATTAATCAGCTACGCCGCACCCATACTTGGCCTCATGGTGGCACTGTAAATCCTGGATGGTCGCTCCACGAACCGGTCCTTAGATCTAAAGCAAGCAAACCACCATAACATCCAACCCATCCACATACCAGGCTTGCTTAGATCACCCATTACCATATCATATTATCCAGTTCATGTTAACCATAATCTCATCCATGCATAATTAAATTGAGTGGTATAGTTGTTTTCCCATCCCAGTTGATTAAGCGAAGCAAAAAGTAAAAATCCCTTCCCGACTCTCTACCATATATTCCAGGTGACAAGGGTGGTCAACAAAACTAGTAAACTTCCTACCATAGGATTTCCCATCAAATTGACACAAGCATGCAATTTGCAAACAAAACATTTATTTTAAAACAGGATCAATATGCTTCAAGGACACTTGCCTTGCTCTTGGGATTGGTTCGGGTCAAAGCCTTCAAACTCTTGGTGCTGTAGATCCTCCGCGGCACTCTCTAGCGCAAATCCGTCTAATCCACACAATAAACATACAAGACAAGAAACACAATCAAAGAGTGCACAAATATTACTCAATATGACATGACATGCATGATTGATGCAAATGCAATGTAGAACTTGTTAATAGATTGCTTTTAGTGATCACTAACTAGTTCTAATAGATTTTAACAAGTTTATACAGGTTTGGATTTGATTAGATCTACTTTTAGAATCAATTCAACACAATTTAGTCAGCAAAATCGGACTAGTCTGTAGAAGGCCGAACTAGTCCGCACTTCGCAGAACTAGCGAACTAGGGTTTCCTAGATCGACGTAAATTTGGAGATTAGGGGTTGAATTCTCGTAAGGAAAAGAGAATAGAAGGTATACAAGGTGTTTAGAACTCCAATGAATAAAGAAACTTGGAGGTAACACTTGGATTTTGGTGATCTAGGGTTGATGGTGAACTTGGAGATGAATTGGTGATGAAGAACAAAAGCTTGGTGGAGATCTTGATCTTCTTTCGTTTCCTCTTCTTCTTCTTGCTTGGGATCTCCTCCTCCCTCCTTGATGGTGGCTCTCCATGAACTAGGGTTTGGGTGGGGTGGAAAAGTGGCAAATAGATGTCAAACCAAGGGGTGGGGTTGTTCATATAGAGGTGGAGGCTAGGGTTAGATGGATTTCGAGTTTGAGAGGAGTAGAGGCCGGTTTAGAGTCCCACATGGTCTCTAAAAGAGTTAGGCACGACGTCCCTAGGCCCACTTAACGTGAAACCCAAGAAACAAGTCGTAAAACAAAAGATCAACTCGGAGTCGCGAAATATCGGACAAGTCTGAAGACGACCGGACTAGTTCGAAAATGTCCAGAGAGAAAATCGGACAAGTCTGGCCTAAAATCGGACAAGTCTGACTTTAGTCAGAGAGAAAATTGGACAAGTCCGCTAGAACACCAGACTAGTCCAGAAAAGTCCAGGGACTTAGCAAATTTTCAAGGATTCTTGGAATATCGGACTAGTCCGCACAAAATCGGACAAGTCCGAAAGTGTCCAGAGGCAAAATCGGACTAGTCCGCAGCAAAAACAGACAAGTCTGTTTTTAGTCAGAGAGAAATCAGACTAGTTCTCAATAAAATGGGACTAGTCCGCACTTTTTAGCATTTTAAGTGTGGTAATGTTCCAAATAAATTTTAAATTCTCCAAATCAATTTTAAACTCGTTCCTCTTTATGTGGATTAATGTTAAACATGTATATGAATGTATGTAGGGCATGATGCATGAAAATGAGGGTGTTACAACAGCGTCGACTGGAAGGACTATAAAAGAAACCTGAAGGTTGTCCTTGCGCAAGAGCAAGAGGCAAAATCTAGACGTTGGGCACCTTTCCCAAACTAGTATAATCCCAATGTCTTCATAGTTAGGTCACCTCGAGGACGACGTGCGGTGCATCGGTACTAGTCAACAATCAATACGTCGATAGTTGGCGACCAGGTAGGGGCACTGTCGTGTGATCTATTTTCTGCTTCTTCGATGGCTCTGCCATGAGCGACTTTCATGCCCGACACGAAGATATCCTTTGGTGACTTCGAGTTTACCGCCGATGACTGGCTGGATTTTAACTCCGCCCATCTCCATGGCTCAGCCACACGCCCAGGGAGCCCGGAGTTCTTCGCCGGTGACTAAAGCACCCCCTAGATCCCCAACGCGGAATTGGACATCTCGCCCCTCACAGGCACACCACCAACGACTCCGACGGGAGTGTCACTCGTGGCATCTTGGCACCTCGTATGCAGGGACGATCGAGACTACTCCGCCACTCTCCCATGACACCCAGTACATTGATGTCACTGTGATGATCAATCCAACCCCCCCCCCGGTGGTCTGGAACGGGGAGCACGTTCGATCGGTCCGACCACCTCTGTAGGGTGGTCATCTCTCCGTAATCTAGGGTTTGGTAGTCGGCCCCAAGCGCCTGACCAAGGTGATGATGGACGACAGGAGTGGTCACAACGTCCTTTATGCCAGGACCCTCGATGCCCTGGGAATATCACACTCCTATCTCCGCCCTGCTCGAGTACCCTACTACAGCGTCATCCCCGACAAGCAAGTGATACCACTCGGGAAGATCGACCTCCCCGTCACCTTCGGGGACGAAACAATGTTCCACATGGAGACCCTCACGTTCGAGGTCCCCAAATTCGACATCCCTTTCCATGCTATCTTGGGACAACCATGCTACACAAAGTTCAAGGCCATCCCGAGCTATACCTACCTCAAGTTGAAGATGCCCGACCCCAAAGGGGTCATCACCATGCAATTGAATGTCCAGAGGGCCTTCCTATGCGAACGAGATGCGTGCGAGCTGGCGTCAGCATCAGTAGTAGTGGCAGAGCTTGGTGAGCTCCAACGATACGCAGTGGAAGGCTTATCCGATCACACCATCACGTTTGGCACATTCCGACCCATGGAAGACACAAAGGTGGTCCAAATCAACCCCGAAGAGTTGACCAAGACGATCCGGTCGACACCAGCCTATGTCAAGAGGAATAAGGCGCACTCTTCAATTTCCGACGCTCCAAACTATACATCATTGCCTAACAGCCATCTAACATGTTGGGCATCCATAGGGAGGTCACCTAACACACTCTCAACATTAGGTTGGGCTCCCGACCAGTCAAGCAGAGATTGTGCCGCTTCAACGAGTAGAAGCGGCGAGCCATCCGGGTGAAAATCAACAAGCTTCTATAAGCTGATTACATTGAGGAGGTACAACACTCCGAGTGTCTGGCAAACTCCATGCTTGTCAGGAAAAAGAGCGGGGAATGGAGGATGTGCATTGATTATACAAGCCTGAACAAGGCATGCCCGAAGGCGCCTCGTATTGGTCAGGTCATCAACATCAGCACAGGGAGCGTATCCTTGTGGTTCCTTGACGCCTACTCAGGATACCACCAGATCACCCTCTACAAAGAGGAAACACTGGCAACCACATTTGTTCCCCCTTTGGGATCTTATTGCTATGTCAGAATGCTCTTCAGGCTACAAAACACGGGAGTAATGTACCAACAATGCGTGCAGAAGTGTTTCCAGAAATAGGTCAGAAGGAACCTTGAAGTCTACGTCAATGACATCATAGTATAGTCCAGGAAGGTGTCCAACCACATCGCCGACCAAGAAGAAACCTTCATCAACCTTCCCAACAACAACATTAGTTTAAGTGTATCTAGGTTCTTTTTTGGTTTTTGGATGATTAATGACAAATAATTAAAGATACAATTAATTTGGTTGAGTTCTTGCAAATATTATGTACATAATGGATCTATTGCAAATACTTTGAAAAAGGAGAAAAGGCATGGAAGGACTCGTAGAATTAGGATTTTGTTTTTCTGAGTCATAGGAAACACCGTGCTATCAAGAGGGACACGAATCTTGTAAACTTTGGGAATCAAATGGGAGCTCAACCCCTCTGTATAGCTTTTAGAAAAGTCACTAACTGTTGGTTCGGACTTGTTCGAGTCATGGCCTCAAATATGTCCAAAAGCCCTCTGCAAGATTTTGGACATGTCCGCTACTAGGACTTAGAAAAATTTCTAAGTTTGTCCGGCCCTCGAAAATGTCTGAAATCGGCCAAACATGTCGAGAACCCTCTGCACAGTTTCGGCTAAAAATAGGGGAGAAAATCCCCTCTTAGCCTAACCCTAACAATTCAAACACTCACTTGCGCCCTGGAAACCCTCAAGTGCCCTTCAACACCTAATTCTTACCTTCTAGAGCCAAAATCGTTGAGTTTTTGGAAGAGTGAAGGAGTGGTCGTGATATTTGAGAAGAAGGGACTTTGGAGTTGAGATTTGATTCAATTCGCCGAGTTTGCTTGAGTTTTTCATGTTTGTTACTCTTGGTTTCATACCCTAGATGGTTTGGCATTGCCCGTGATTTCTCTTGTGGCTTCGTGTTCAGAAAGTTTGTATTCACCCTTGTTGAGATAGTGGAAGATCAAGTCACAAACTTTGTGGTTCCTTTGTGAGGGAAGGGCTAGTGAAGGTCTGGTCCTGTGCGGACTCCTCAATGGAGATGTAGGTTCCTTCGTGGAACCGAACATCGGTGAAAAATCCTATGTTCATTGTCTCTCTTTTCATTTCCGCATTGTCTTTACCTTTCTAGTGATCATCTAGGCGTATTATTGTCATCTACTTGTTCCAGCACATTGTAGTTCATATTTTATCATCTATGTTGCTTCTAGAACTACTAGGGTGCTATTTACATCATTAGAGTAGAGAAAAATCCTTCCTTGTGCTTGTCCCGCGCAGAAAGTCAGACTTGTCCGACTTTCTATCAAACTTGTTCGAACATATGGACAAGTCCGACCCTAGCTCGGACATATCCAGGATTTGGGGTCAATACAATTTTAAATAAAGTGCATTTTCATCTTAGTTGCCTATTCATCCCCTCTAGCCTACTCTCAATTGGTATCAGAGCAGGTATCTTTGTCAAGGGCTTAACCGCTCAGAGATAATATGGGGGACAACTCCTGAAAGGAAGGCATGCTCAATGACGCCACAAAGACCGACTAGACCGATCCGAAGAGAACTCAAGGATATACCCACCTCTTCCCAACACCGATGGAAGCAAGCCACAAAGACCACCTCCGCAATTCGACGTCTCAAGTACGAATGAAGATGGAAAGGTGGCGAGACTCATGAAACTTCTAAGGAAGACAAAAGATGAAGCCAAGAGGAGGATAAGACTTGAAAGGGAGAAGAAGCTAAAGATTAGTCAACAAGACTACTCTTGATATCCTTTCAATGAAGAGCATTTAAATTTCACATTCTAATTACTTATCTATTCCTTCGGGCAAACCACCTCACTTTGACGGCACTAACTACACCATGTTGAAGCACAATATGAAATTGCATCTAATCTCTCTCAATCATATCATGTGACATATTGTATGCACATGTATAAATATCCCCTTGGATGATGAAGAGCTCACCTATGAGCAAGAGAAACAAATCCACCGCAATGCTCAAGCGGTGATCGTGCTGAACTGATCCTTGAGCCTAGAAGAGTTCAATAAGATGGATGGGTTGGAGCTCATTAATGAGATATGGGACACACTCAAGATTGCTCATGAGGGCAATCAGTCTGTGCGAGAGGCCAATATTGAGATGATCGAAGGAGAGCTTGGGTTCTTTGCCATGAAAGATGGCGGAACACCACAAGAAATGTACAACCGGTACAAGACCCTCCTCAACAAGAGCCGGGAGTACAGCGTAGGCCTAGAGGCAAGATTTTTAGCTCAAGGGGAGGTCTTGGTCTGTGCTCTTCCTTTGGCAGTTCAAATGTCTCCTGAAGTTCATCCTCTTCTTGGATGAAATCTTCTTCTCCTTCTCTTTTAGGAGGTTCCAAGTAATTAAGAGTCCTAACCTCCTCTATTGATTCATCTTGGAGAGGTGGTTCTGTAGATGTGTTCTTGGAACACAGAATGGGAATGGAAATTTTGTTCCCTCCAAGATTTATGTTGAGGTTTCCTTCAAAGGGGATTTCCAAGAGAAATTTATCAATGGGTACCCAAATCATAATGCCAAAGTCTCGGACTTCGAACACATGGAAATCAAGGAGAACTTCAACATTTTTGTGTTTTACTAACACTTCTTGAAAAATCCCATATCCTTCAAGAATATTTCCAAATGTATCTCAAAAGAATTTTTGCATTGGTGCCGTTGGCACATCGCTTGAAATGGCGAGAGCACAAGTATCAGGAATGATATTTGCTCCAACGTAGGGATTATAAAGGACCCTTCAGCCGTAATGTCGAGATATAGGGCAGATTCTTTGTTAAGTCCCATACAAAAATGTTGCAATAAAAATAGATATGGGATTAACAAATCTGGGTCGGAATTTTGCAAAAGCGAAAAACTATCCCGGGTTGCGCCTATTGATTCCTTCTCCATCTGTTGGAAGCATAGTATTTCCATTCACAAGGAAATAATTCGGGATATTGGAAAGAAAGCAAGATAAAATTTGTCTTGTAATTCTCTCCAGTCACCGTTTGTTATACCAGCGTTATGGGTGTACCATTGTTTCGCTTTTCCCTTGAGAGAAAAAAAGAAACAACTTCCATTTAAGAGTTTCTTGTGTCATGCCTTTAATTAAAAGGCAAGAACACAATTGTTCAAACTCTCGTAGATGGCGGTAAGGGTTTTGACAATCTGTTCTTGACAAGGATTGTTCCCAAACCATGGCTATAAAGTCGGGGCGAAGTTCATAGCTGGTTGAGCAAATAGGTTCCGCCGATGGCGGTGGCTCACAGAACTCGCCCTTTGAGGCAGAATAAGACAGAATCGGCTGATCCATGGTAATGGTGGAAAGGTAAGCAGAAAAGAAAAGAAAATAGATATTAGGGTGAACAAGGTTCAAAGATCTACAACAATTGTTCCTTTCAACAACGCCAAAAATGCTTGTTGGTATTTATTACAAAAACAGATTAAGCTGCAAGCGCACGGAAATACCGTTGTAGCACTTCACCTTAAAGCGTATTGACAAGGGTATGGAATCCAAGGAACGTGTGAGTGATCTTCTACCTTGTTCTCCCAAGGACACACAACTTGTTTGGTAGGCAAGGATTTGAGAGGAATTCAATGGTTTGCATATCTAGACTATAGTAGTCTACGACAGCTGCTTGCTTCGGGCATGGATTTACCCTTGGCAATACCAAGACGATTTCCGCCATGAGCCTATGGCATAACTGAACATGGAGGATTACTAAGGACAGATAGGGCTATCACCACCTACTTTCTACCTCTTCAATCCATGGGTCTACGAGATATCCATTGATGAATTACAACCTAAGCATCACACTTAAGTTCTAATTCACAACTCTAATCATTTCAAATGCAAAGCTACGACTAGAGCCTCTAAGAAATTAAGGCAGTGAACCCATAAGTTTTTTACATATGCAAACTACTATGAAATAGAAATCAAACTTGTATTGAATTCATGGAAATTTCTTACTCGATTTTGGCAGAACTTCCGTAGAGGTACAAATGTGGAAGAGGGACTTGACAAGCCCAAGCCTCCTCCTCCTAGCTCCTTCTCACTCTCCTTCTACTGGTTGGCCACTTGGGCAGCTCTAAACCTTATGAGTGGAGTACTATTCTCAAACTTGTGGTGTGTGGAGAAGTGAGGGAGTGAGAGGGTATTTATACATGAGCTCAGTCAGTTTGGAGCCACAATTAGCGCACAAATCTGTCTTTACTGCCATCAGGGAGCCATAGGAAGCCAACACGTGGAAGCTGACCGGGTTTGGCGCCAGGGCCTAGTTGGCTGAGCTAGAGGGTCGACCGACCTGGTCCTAGCCCTCGCTCGGTTGTGCTTTTTTGAGGTGTCTGCTAGGTGCACCCTGACCCCTTTCCCGTGTGAATCACTATTAGATCTCCTAGGATACGGCTGGGAATGAGTCATGGATCCATGTGATGCCACATGTTGTTGCCTGATTGGTTGAATGGCGACTTTTAGGATTGCTCCCTGCATTCTTGGTTATTTTCGGGCTTAATTCACTTGCATGCAAATAGACACTAACACTTGTGGAATTTGTTAGTTTTAACTCTTACCACTATGTTGTGTTCTCCATTATAATCTTTATGTAGAGAATTGATTGTCAAATTTAGTATTTAAGGACCGTCAACACTTGCGCAATGTTGTCGTTAAATATTTAGATTCTGAAAATGCTAGGCAATTATTAAGTGCATTAGACATGTTAATTTGGGAGATGAAAGTTACATCTATAAATGAATCCACTATCATGAGTACACTTACTTTGGACATTCTGTATTCGAAGTTGAAAACTCATGAACTTGACATAATCTCATGTAGAAACTCCAACAAATCGCTTGCATTTGTTTCACAATGACATGCCTAGCTCTAGTCAATCTTCATCATGTGGTACACTTTATTTGGCGTCCTCTCTAACCCTTGAACAGATCGAGGAGTTTCCATAGAAGGATCTAGTACTTCTCTCTAATCGGTTCCCAAAAGCATTGTAAAATGCGTGAACTAGGAGGAGAGGAAGTGGTGGCTCTCAAAGATGCTTCAAATGCGATGAAGCGGGACACTTTTGTACAAATTACCTCAACCTTTCAGATTCTACTCCCCGTGTTGAAAAATAAACAAGATTCAAGCCATCCTCTTCCAACAAAAACAAGAAAAAGAAGGGATATGTTAGCAGCAAAGTGGTACATCAGCTCCTCTCCGTGCTCCAAGAAGCCAACTTGAGCGATGTGGATATCGGAAGTGTTGAAGAGGAAGACACTTTGGCAAATATGTGTCTCATGGCGAGCAACACAAGCTCAAGCATGAAGAAAGCCGAATTAAACAGTGACAACAATGAGGTAAATCCATTATATGAAACTCTTTATGATGTTGTTGGTCACCTTGGCATTTTACTTGAGTGAAAGGACAAGAAACTTAGGAAGAATAATGCTAAAATTGAATCACTAGAATTGAAAATTAATCGACTAAAATATTTGATTCCTACTGATGATTTTGTTCTATTCGTGAATTGATTTAAGAAAAATTATCCTCTCTAACAAACTTGGACACCTCCACAGTTGCTAAACTTGACCTTGAAATTGAAAAGAACAGAAAGCTTGCTACACTAAATGATAAAAATATGAAAGACGCTAGCTGTTTTACAACTGATTTGCATTGTTCTAGCTGTGGTGATCTTAATATGAAATAACATGATGCTAGGGCACAAATTCTTGCTTTGAATGATGCTTTACACACTCATGAAGTTAACTCTTATTCTAGTTGTAAGTAAAAGCAAAAAACTTCATGCGAAAATGACTAAACCCGTCCAAGAAACTTGATGACATGCATAGGACACTAGAACGGTTTTGTAGTGGAAATAAGAATATTAATTATTGTCGAATTCTTCCAAGTATTGCAATGATAAAATTGGTTTAGGTTTTGATTCTCATGCTCATTCTAAGGCACATCCACCTAAGATTGTAAAGTCACAAAAATGTGGTTTGATTCAAATAGTTCCAAAACAAAAAGGTGGTTTTTAGGTCTGCAGAAGTGTTGTCTCATTCAATTGCTAACAAGCAAGTTGCTTGCTCATCTAGACATGATCATAAGGTTTAGTTTCATTATACCTACTATGATAGAGATGGTCATGTCATAAATTTTTGTTATATACAAGCTAAACAATAAAAGAAACAAAGACTGCTAGCTAACCAATCAAAACTTGTTGCACATGTTCTACCAAATGTGAGAAACATACAACCTGCTGGCAGCAACAAGTCGGCGCACAGATCAACAACGTCAACGCCACGATGTAACAACAACAGGCCGACCTTATGTCTGACTTCCGTCATCAATGGTTCAACCCTTATTATGGAGATTGATTAAGAACATGCTTGGGGGAGGACCCCCACTTGAGGTAACTTGTATCACACCCCATTTGCAGCCCGCATCATTTGCATTTAAAAAAGTAAGTAATGTAAGATTGGATAGTTTAAATAAAATAAAAGATGTGCGATGAGAATATTTTTACTTTACATAAGTTGAAATAATGAATAGTTGCTCTATTTTATTTTTCCTTAGTCCCTAGTATACATATTAGTGTTCTCCAAGTATTGCATTTATTGGATTAGAATACTCATGTCTTTAAGTTGGAAATTGTGGGTAGCATAAGCTTAATGTAGTTCTAGGTTGTTGTTGGATATGATATAGTGATAAGAGCTGTTAAAAACTAGTTAAAAGTGAGTTGATTTTTTGGAGAAATTCTAAAATGGAAGATTCTCATCTGATAGAAATTCCTACCAAAGCCATATCATGTTCAAATTTGATAAACCCCATACATATGCTATTTGCTTTCACATGGATCCTAGTAAAACTAGTATATATATATATGTGAGAATCTTTTCATACTTTTAAGATCAAGATTTCATGGGCACATGCTAAACTTCTACACTAGAAGTTAGCAAAATTCCATCATACCACTCCACCATCAAAAGATACTCCATACTTTTCATGCAAAACACTCTCTTCAAAATATTTGAAAAAGAGGAGTAGAAGACATGACTACAAGAAAAGAAAAAGATAATGCATGCTCATGTTCAAGAGTATGAGAAGAAAAAAAAGAGAGAATAAGTGGCCATGTTTCATCCTCACAATAGAAAGAGTCAACACAAAGGAGTTATCTTCAATTTTTCACCCCACTACATTTCATCTCAAATGCACAATCTTGATCAGAAGTATGATTTGTTCTCCTAAGGATTACTCTTTTGACTTAGCAAAATATGTGTTTACCTAATTTTGATCTCTACTAAGCTCCACATAAAGCCTTATTTAGATGTAGGTCAAGAAAGACATTGCCTTGGTGAAGAAAACAATTCCACCTACCACATAGAAGTGATTGAGATCATCATTTGAGGAACTTAAAAATAAACATCATTTGAAACTCTTCAGAATTCAAATGGAACTTAGACATTAGGTGATGCATGCTCACTTTTCTGTACTATCCTTCAACCACCCAAGAAAAAGATAAGGCATAAGCCCCATAATGACTATGAAAGAGGGTGAGGTACCATAGCCAATTTATTCAATGAAAGGTAGAATATTTTGGTGTGCACTTGGTACTTTTGGAAGGTAGGACATTGTAGTAACTCCTGATCAACGACCTAAGTCTTCATGTTTGCTTTGAGATGAGCAAAGGGTAAGCTTGGGGAGTTTGTTGATAGTAGTTATATACCAATTTCAACCGTCAATGTAACTCAAATATGTGAGAAAATAAATATTTCTGTAGGATCAAATGGCACATGAAAAGCTACCAGATGGGGAGGTGAATGGTAGATTACAACTTTTTCAGTAGAAGCAACAAAAACCTCTCGGCAGAAAATTGATCTGTTAAAGAAATCATGTGTGCAACTAATCTAAATGTGATCAATTGTGACAAAACTAGTATATATTGTGGAGAATCAAGTCACAAAGAATTCAGAATAAGAATCACGAAAATCCGTCGAGAAAAACTCAAGTTACGATCGGAAGATCGAAGAAAAGTCAATATGTTCTACCCGAGAAAAATCAGATTTACAACACTGCAAAGAAACTCATGTATATCAGAAACCAAAAATACAGTGACCAAGAAAATTTCACAGATTATAGATAAATAGTGTTTTGAAGACAACCCAAAATGAATCACGTCAATTGGATATGTGAAACTCGAGTTATGATAAAACCACCGAAGCAAGGTAGTGCTGTGCAGAAACTCGACGAGAAAAACTTGTGTGAAACAAGTCAGACAAACAAGGCACAAAAGTTCCATCAAACTAAGATCTTTATTCAATAGAACACAAGAGGAACAGGCCAAAATCTGTACGCAATGAGCTCTGGCCTCCCTTGCTTATATAACTATCCATAACGCCAACCCGAACAAAACTAGGACTCGTATCCTACTCAGTTTCTACCGCAACTTTCCATAAGTGCTCAAGACTCTTCTATATGTAGATAGAAGCAATATTAAGACTTCGAAACACCTTAGGAACATATCCCACATTCCTAAAAACAACTCAACTTCGTGACCCACACGAAATCCTATCATAACCAACTCAAATCTTTCCATATTTGAGTCAAAAATGACCCAGCCGCAGCTTGAGTCCATAACCTAGCCGGTTGGACCTTTCCGACCAATTCTTTATGTCCACTTATCTTCATCATGCCTTGGAACCATGTTGCCGTGTCCATGCACTCCTTGCACATGTGCAAACATCTTCCAACAACATCCATGATACCTTCGTATGCATTGTTCTTGATTCAAACATGTTGCGCAACCTCCCGATCAACTCAACCACAATTCCTCCCGAACTTGGTTGTTGAACCTCATCTTCACCCTAAGACTAGTTCAATGGATACCGTCACTAGCCATGTCTTGAACTTAAGCAACATCTGGACATGAATAAACAACTGATACTTCCGAGCACAAGTCCTCAACTTGACTCACATTAGTTCTGAAACCACAACACCTTATGTGAGCACCTCACATAAGCATGTTGCAAACCATAGTAAAAACATTAACCACCATGATCAGCCAAACACATCAAAAACTTAGTAAAAGAATACTAAGCAAACTTTTTTATAAGTGTAAAGCAAGTTCAAAACATTGCAAGTTAAAAGCAGAATCATTGCAATCTAGCACCAGACCTTGCCAAAGCTGACCGAACCTTGAACCGGAGCCTACCAAAGCTAGTAGGACCTAGCACCGGAGCTAACCAAAGCTAGTCGGACCTAGCACTAGAGCTTATCAAAGCTAGTAAGAACTAGCAAAAACATGTCGAACCTAGCAAAAATAAGTTGGACCTAGACAAAGAAGTCGGACCTAGCCAAAGAAAGTTGGACCTAGCCAAAATAAGTCGGACCTTACGTCGGACCTTGCCAGAGCTACCCAAAACAAGTCAGACATATTGTCGAAGCTTGCAGGATCTACCCAAAACAAGTCCGACCTATTGTCGGACCTTGCAGTAGCTACCCAAAACAAGTCGGACCTATTGTTGGACCTTGCAAGAGCTGGGACCTAGAGACAGACCTTGTTGAGACGGGTGTTTTGGCAGTATTCAAAACTTTTATCGTTATAGCCAATGTATTCAGCACACATAGGTATCACAATTTCTTACACACATCACCCTCACGTTTAACATAATTCCACTTATACTTGGAGAAATAGTGCATGCATGTATTTTATTGCAGGAATGAGGATAATTGGAGCAATCCTTAATATGACATCTTGACCAATCACACGACAACATGTGGCATCACATGGATCCATGGACCCATTCTCAGAAGTCTCCGAGGGAATCCAACATCGACTCCCGTGGGAAGGAGGTAAGGGCCCACAAATCAGTCACCAAGAGAAGGCACAAGCCGAGGGAGGCTAGAACGAAGTCGGCTGAACCCCTGGCTCGATCTACTTATTCTTGGCACCATTCACTGTCAAACAACGTGTGGCGATCTCCTTTGGCTCCCTGATGGCAGTGGAGACTGATTAGCGTGCAAAGATGGCAAAAACCGATTGAACTTTGTGTATAAATAGGACCCCTCGCCCCTTACTTCAACACACACCACTTGAGAATTCACATAATTGTATACACTAGTTCTCTTAGTCCTTAGTGGACGTTAGGCTGTAGAGAGGACCCTCTAGTCCCAAGTCCAAATTGGGAAAGGTAAATCTCATATATATTTTATTCCTTTTATGACTTTATACATATTGATAATAATATTACTAGTCTCTCTTTATTCATGTACTTGGGAAAAGCATTTCTTGTTTGATTGTGGAGTCTATGTATGTGAGAGGGGTAGGTGTTTTTATGATCTGATAGTAATGTCCTTATTATATTATCGTAAACATCATATACCTCCACTTGCATGATTACATTAATATAAATAAGTCAGTGCTTGGTCCGAACATTGGTTTGACGATGTTTAGGTTAGTAATGCATTACATTAGGATGGTATTTGTATCCGGACTCTTAAGGTATTTACTTAACATGCAAGTGTGGTGCTTAGATAGTTAAGTAGCTTTGGATGTCTCGTAGATCCACAAGTTGTAGGGGTAGGCGGCAGGTGGTGATAGCCCTGTTCGTTCTTTGCACTCCTCCACGTTTCTCTATGCCAACTAGTTTTTAGCATGAATAATTCTAGTTTTGCCCGTGGTACACCCGTGCCCAATGCGTTGGACTACTAAGCCCTAATATTCACCATTAACATGTTTCATATGCACATTATTAGGCTATGTATATGAGTAATTAGAAAGCAATAGGAGCAACCTCTTCTTGTAGTTTAACCTTCACTAGGACAACCTTACCCTTTAGAGTGGATTGCTTTGTGTGTGTCACACTACCAAATTCCATCATGGACCCATCCTACTAAAATCCTCACTAGATCATCCTACACTAGCCATGATTTTTCCACACTTCACTTGCCTTCATTTGGGATAAAATAAACACAATACCGTAGGGAATACTCTCAGGTGAAATGCTACAACGGTATTTTCCTTGATCTTGCGGAACTCATCTTGTTTTGGCTTAGGTTAGCCTAGTTGCATGTCTAGCACTCATTGCTAGGATGACCTGTAGATCTTAAGAAATACCAACAAGCATTTCTAGTGGCGTTGCCATAGAAGGCTCAGAAGTATTGCATGATCATGTGGTAGATAGGATAGTAGGTTTTAATAGGATAACTTTCTTTGTTTTCCCATTCTTTTGATGTGAAAAAAGGGTGGTGTATGACCAGTTTCTGTTTGTCGATAACTACATTGAAGATCCAGAATCACAAATGTGAAGAATTTGACCTTGTGTCGTTCCATCTCAGGTGATCCTATTGGCAAAGAATTCCATCATCTCCACAGCATTGCGCTGCAAGCCAATGGCCCAGAAGATCCTTCGTGAGTTTTCAGCTCCCTCTGCTAACAATGCTAACATGGGAGATGTAAACTTCAAAATCAAGACTGGCCTAATCACCATGGTGCAGGCTAATCCCTTTTGTGGGAAAGATAACGAGGATGCAAGTGCTCACCTACAACAATTCCTAGTGATTTGTAGCACTTTCAAGATCAAGGATGTCACCCCAGATGCCATCCGTCTTTGATTGTTTCCGTTCTCCCTCCTTGGGAGAGCGAAATAGTGGTTCTACGTGAACCAAAGTGCAATAAAATTTGAGAAAAGAGTTATACATCATTCCTTGCCTAATTCTTCCTGTTGGGCAAGACCAATGCTCTCCATGGAACAATCTCAAGTTTCTAGGAAGAACCCAAGGAATCCAATCTTGAGGCTTGGGAAACGCTTCAGGAGTACAGTCTGGCCTGTCCCCACCATGGGATGGACAATTGGCTTATCATCCAAAACTTCTACAGTGGGTTGACTCTGTCAGCTCGTAATCATGTGGATGCTGCTACTAGAGGTGTCTTCTTCTCACACACGGTGTCTAAAGCAAAAGCATTGATTGAGAAGACGGTGTCCAACATGGGTTGGAGCAACGAGCGTCTCCAATCGACAGCGAGTCATGCACACCTTGAAAGAGGTGGAAATGATCTCTGCCATGATCTCTGCCAAGATTGATCTCCTGATGAAGAAACTGCACTGCCAAGTCAATGTAGAAGTATTTGGCATCGCCCGAGACTTACACGCTCACATGGCGTGTGAGGTATGTGGCAACGAGGGTCATATGAGGATTTAGTTCCTCAAGACCCACGAAGATGCCTTATACTTGGCCAACAATGGAAACTTTAACAATGGTTCCAGTCAGAAGGTCAATGGTGGGGGTCACAAATGCCCTTTCTTTCAAAGAGTCTACGACAACAATAATAGTTGTGGAAATTAGCCCAACTTGAAGGAGGTTGCCATTAGCCAACTCAAGATCAATAAGCTCTATCCAAGAAGCTTTTGGCTAGTGAAAAGATCCTAGAGAATATCAATGCAAAAACAGCTTCTACCTTCAAGACCAATTGAGCTTCAACATGATGTTCGAAACTAAATTAGCTCAACTGGCAGCTGTTGTCCCTCTGTTGGAGAATGGAATGATTCTGGGGCAGCCTGAAGCTCCCTTGGAAAATGTGAATGCGATTGCCATGAGGGGTGGAAAGACCACTCGTGACCCATAGTACCACACTCAACAGTTGAGAAGAACAAGGAGGGAATCCCTTCTGGCAAGGGAGAACAACTTAGTGAGAGAATGGCAAGGTAATTTGAGGATACAACTTTCATGCCATTCCCTCAAAGAAATCAAAAGGCAACTATGGATGGGCAATTCAATAAATTTGTTGAAGTCATCAAGAAGATCCACATCAATGTGCCTTGATAAATGCTGTCATCTAGAAGATCCACATCAATGTGCCCTTGATAAATGCGATGCAAGTGCCCACTCGTGCTCACTATTGTAACACCCCCATTTTCATGCATAATGCATTGCATACATCCTCATACACATTTAACATTAAGCAACCATAAAAGGGACAAGATTAAAATGATTTAGGCATAATCAGGAATTTAAGCCTGTCAATGTACGGACTTGTCCGACCTACAACCGGGGCTAGTCTGGTATCCCCTTTTTGTTTCAGAAATTCAATTTCTTCAACACTACGGACTTGTCTGGCACACTGCATGGACTAGTCCAATTTAGCTTCTGATGTTTTCTCTGACTTGTCCGATTTCAAATGGACTAGTCAAATATGGCCCAGTTTTCAATGTGGAAGCTTTTATTTTGTAACCCTAAACTTGTCCAACCCCTATACCAGACATGTCCGTTTTCCTTTCTGGACAAGATCAGACTTGTCGGGAACCAGAAGGAACTTTTCCATTCAAGTCTCTGTTCCCGATCGGACTTGTATGGTATGCTCGACTCGGATTCAATCTTTTCCTCCACGATTTGTTATTGGGTATTTACCTTAATTGGGCCCAAGAATGTCATGCCCAACCCTTGTGGAGCCCATGTCGGACCCCTACACGGCCTCCACCACCTTGAACTCGAAATCCATCAAACCCTACATCTCCACCTCTATATAAATACACCACCACCCAAACTTTTCATCTCTTTGCCAAGTTGGGAGAAAACCCCAAACCCTTGTTCGTGTGTCGCCATCAAGAGGTGTTCATTGCAGCCTGGAGAAGGGAAGGACGAAGGAGAAGGTTCAATCAAGATTGATCTTCGTTAACTTCTCAACATTGACGTTGGCACCAATTCCCAACGAATTCTCCATCTTCCTTGGGTCTAGGCATCAAGATCCCAAGTTTCATCGAATTCTCGACCCTCGAGTTGTTGAATTCACGGTTGTCGGTACCCTAGGTACCATATACCCCTTGGGATTGCAAAGATCTCAAGGGAAAGTCATCTACTTGATTTGAAGACCCTCGGAGGCCCACATGTCAGACATGTCCGGACCCACTTCTCCAACATGGTTAGCCCCAGGGATGCCACATGTACTATCAAACCGGAGCTACCACCCGCAAAGGGGGAAGCTCCGGGTTACGTACCGAAGTGGCACCCCCGAACCTAACCCTAGACCGAGGGAAGCTCCGGTGCTGACACGTGTCGGGTAACACCGGAACCATCTGTTCTCCACAGTGTGCTCCGGTGCTGACACGTGTCCAATCGTCGGATCTTCAGCCTCTAACCTCCGGAAGACTCTACAATGGCTCCGGATCTTCAAAGGGGAATCAAGGACTTCAAGACCCGATTAAGTGTCAATAAATACCATATTAATGACACATGATCAGACGACCTTAATTATCAGTAACGATGCTGTCAAAGCCCATTACACGGTCATTAAGGGCAATTAAACGTGTTGAATAAGTACCAATACTAGTAACCGCTGGGGCCACATGTCGGGCCAGGCTAATTTGTAACGGCCTGCCCTTGTACTATAAAAGGACAGGCCGACAACGTTTACACACGCGCTCTACAGACGCTCCCTAGACGCTCAGTACAAGCTCATACAGCTAATACAACACCAACACACCCGTGGAGTAGGGTATTATGCTCAGGCGGCCCGAACCCCGTAAATTCTTGTGTCTCCTGCGTCGTTTACAATTCACCTTCTTGGATCTCCGCGCGCCCACACCGAACATCAAACTCCTCTAACACTTTAGTAGTGTCGGGAGATCTGCCGGTTCCAAACCACCGACAGTTGGCGCGCCAGGTAGGGGCGCCTGAGATTTCGAGAATGGTGAACTCAGCTGCTAGATCATCTAACGGTCAACCTGCTGCTCAAGCTGTTGGGGGCAATCCCTCCAATATGCAGCCACTAGCAGCAGCCTCAGCACCAGCAGGAGTCACTCTCCCACCACCACCACCTCCACCAGCAAATCAAGCTGGGCAACGCGATGGTGCACCGCCGTCAATCACTGCGTCGGCAAATCATGACAACCCAGAACACGCACTCCATGCAGCGCGTGCTCTTCTTCAATGCCCACGACCTCCGGATGCATCTCGGGATGCACTGGAGAAGTGGAGGGCCGATGTGGAACATTTGGTTGCCGCAGCAGCCGAACGCATCAGCAACCAGGGTCCTCCACCTTCAGGGCGGGCCCCATCGCAATGGCGGACTTTGTCTGGCAGACTTGGTCTGCATGTCTCCAACAACAGGAGACGTGCTGCGTCACAGCAAGTGACGTTATTGCCTTCCGGGGCACGACACACTCACACGGTATCCAGGCTTTCAACTCATGACCTCCGGGCGGAACTGGATCGCCGATACCGCCAACAGGATGGCCGAGTCCATATTGAGTGTGCTCGTTAAAGACGAGAAGCTCAGGACCTTCCTACTCCTGAAGGAGTAGGAGGAGGCTATTCAGCTTTGGCCATGCATCTGCGTATGGTCAGGTGGCCACAGAAGTTCCGACCTCACCTACCGAAAAAGTTCGACGCGACTGTCAATCCTGCCGAATTTCTTCAAATCTACTCCACTACGATCTTGGCAGCCGAAGGGAATGAGGCCGTAATGGCCAATTATTTCCCAGTGGCTTTAACCGGGACCGCGAGGTCCTGGTTTATGAGTCTTCCACCCAACTCCATCAACAGTTGGGAGGAGCTGTGCCAGCAGTTCACCGCCAACTTTGGGAGTTCATACACCCAACCAGGCACTGAACTGGACCTTTTTGCAGTCGTGCAAAAAGGGGGGAGAATCCCTGCGATCATTCATCCAGAGGTTCACTCAGGTACGAAACACTATCCCTTCTATCTCTAGCGCCTCTGTCATTGTGGCATTCAGACAGGGTGTACGAGACAAGAAGATGCTGGAGAAACTGGCGATCAAGGAGATCACCAGTGTCACGGAACTCTTCAGTATTGCCGACAAATGTGCCAGAGCTGCGGAGGGCCGTGAGATGCACTCCAAACCAACTCCGGAGGGTCACAAGAAATCCTCCAAAGAAGAAGCCGCTACCTCCAGGAACGGCAAGAAGAAGAAAAAGACCAACGGCAAGAAGAAGCCATCGGCCGGTACATCCAATGTTGCAGTTGCTGCAGCTCCGGGTGGTCGGGGGCCACGCCCCGAAAAGCGACCTCGACCGTCTTATGAAGACGGTGGCAAGCCCAAGGTGTGGTGCCCAATTCACAAAAGGGCAGCCACAGTTTGGAAGACTGTCGTGAGGTCCAAAACCTTGCCGAGCGCTACAACAAGCGCCGGGAAGAATCTCCTTTCCGACAAAGGGAAGGAAAGCAAAAAGTCGACGAAGCTCCGACTGAAGAGGAGTTAGGTTTTCAGGATCCCAAAAAGATCCTGAAGGCCGTCTACACCTCCGTCGACGATGATTCTGACGTCTCTGACAACGAGCGTCGAAAGACCATGAACACCATTTTTGGTGGATCATGGGACATCACCTCCCGCCGCGTCATCAAGACTATGCGTCGGGATATGGCTGCTGTAGCTCCTACAGTCAAGCCGGAAACTCATCGGAAGTGGATGGACACAACCATCACTTTTGATGCTTCAGACTGCCCTCGGAGCATGGTTGGAGCAGGTCAGTTACCTTTGATGGTATCTCCTACCATCAATAACATCCAGCTCCACCATGTCATGGTAGACGGAGGTTCGGGGCTTAACCTCATAAGCTTCGAAGCTTTTACTAAGCTTCAGCTCCGACCTTCGGATCTCCACCCCTCTCGACCTTTCTCCGGAGTAGGTCCGGGGGCCATTACCCCACTCGGAGCTATCACTCTCCCCGTTACCTTCGGGACACGGGAGAAGTACCGCACCGAGAAGTTGGTCTTCGACGTCACTCAGATCAACTTACCCTTCAACGCCATCTTGGGTAGGCCTGCCCTATACAAGTTCATGGAAGCTGCTCATTATGGCTACCTGGTGTTAAAGATGCCAACACCAGTAGGCGTTCTCCGGATCCGCGGAGATCGTACTGCCGGAGTAACTGCACTGGAAGAACTCCTGCACTTACCACGGTGCAAGAGGAGGACTCCAGGCAGGAGCAAGTTCCAAAACCCCCGAGCATTCGTCAACGAGGCTCGATTTCTGCACCTCGTGTGCAGCCAAGCGGCGACACCGACATTCCCGTCAAAGTCGTCCAAATTGGTTCCGATGCTGCTCAGACCACCCGTATATCAGGGGGATTGAACGACAAATAGGAACTCGCGCTCATCACTTTCCTCCGGGCTAACGTCGACGTGTTTGCCTGGCAACCGTCACAAATGCCTGGGATCCCCAGGGAAGTGATTGAGCACAATCTGAATATCTACCCCGACGCCTGGCCTGTGCATCAGAAGCCTCGGAAGCAATCCGTAGAGCGACAGAACTTCATCCGACAAGAAGTGAAGAAGTTGCTCGAAGCTGGATTCATCCGAGAAGTCTTCCATCCAAAATGGCTGGCAAACCCAGTCGTTGTGCCCAAGGTCGGTGGGAAGCTTCGGATGTGCATCGACTACACCACACTAAATAAGGCATGTCCAAAAGATCCATTCCCACTACCTAGAATAGATCAGATAGTGGATTCCACCTCCGGGTGTGAATTGCTGTGTTTCCTAGATGCATATTCTGGGTATCATCAAATTAGGATATCTAGGGAAGATGAAGAACATACCTCTCAGTAGATGGACTGTACTGTTATACAGCCATGCCATTTGGTCTCAAGAATGCAGCTTCAACTTTTGTACGAGCTATGTACAAAACCTTTGAAGAACCCATTAGAGACATAGTGGAAGTGTACGTCGATGACATCGTGGTCAAGGTCAGGAACAAGGAGTCACTCCTTGACACCTTGCAGGCTGTCTTCGACAAGCTGCGGGCCACTCGCACAAAGCTAAACCCAGACAAGTGTGTCTTCGGGGTTAGCTCTGGAAAACTTCTTGGTTTCCTGGTAAGTCACCGGGGCATAGAAGCTAATCCGACGAAGATCAAGGCCATCGAAGACATGCGGCCACCAACCCGCATCAAAGATGTCCAAAAGCTAACTGGATGTCTAGCAGCCCTCAGCCGGTTCATTTCAAGGCTGGCGGAATGGGCACTCCCCTTCTTCAAGTTATTGAGGAAGTCCAGACCATTCCAATGGTCTGAAGAAGCAGAGAAGGCATTCCAGGAGGTGAAACAGTTCCTCACCACCCTACCAATTCTGGTAGCTCCGAACCCTGGTGAACCTTTGTTGCTTTACATTTCAGCAACTGACGAAGTCGTCAGTATGGTTCTGGTTGCGGAGAGACCAGAGCTACCTCATACTCAGGAATCCAGACCCCTTCGGGAGGGTCCGGAGGTACCTAAAAGTGAGTTTGGGTCCCAACTCCCAGACTTGAATCCACAAGAAGTCACTTCATAAGACCCAGACCCCTCCGGGAGGGTCCAGGTCGCTTCTGAAGAAGCTCCGGGTTCCTCCGGCCAGGACCCGGAGGTCCCCGAAGAAAATCCGGATCCCTCCGGGAGGATCCGGGTCAGTGGAGAGGAAGCTCCGGGCCCCTCCGAGAAGGTCCGGACCATTCAGCGCCCGATGTACTTCATCAGTGAAGTACTACATGATGCCAAGACTCGATACCTAGAGGTGCATAAGCTGCTCTATGCAGTTCTTATTGCCTCCAGGAAGCTTCGCCACTACTTCCAAGCTCACAAAGTCTCAGTGGTGACCTCTTACCCACTTCGAGCAATCTTGCATAATCCCAATTCAACTGGGAATATTGCAATATGGGCAGCGGAATTGGCCGAATTTGATCTTGAATTCATTTCAAGGCAAGCAGTCAAGAGTCAAGCCTTGGCAGACTTCATGGCGGAATGGACTCCCTTTCCATCAAACCCTGGGGGCCCCAGTGAGCAGAAGTCGGAACGTCAAGCTCCAGCCTTCACCGAGCCTCACTGGACCCTCTACTTCGACGGCTCCATGCAAAAGCAATGGGCCGGAGCTGGAATCCTTCTCCTTGCACCAACCGGGGAGAAGGTGAAATACATGGTACACCTTGACTTCAAGGCGACCAACAACATGGCGGAGTACCAATCACTCATCTATGGACTAAAGGTGGCACTTTCATATGGTGTCAAGCAACTGCTGGTCAAGGGAGATTCGCAGCTCATCATTAAGCAAGTGAAGGGTGAATGCTCCTGCAACAATCTCCAGCTTGCTGCTTACCCTCTTGAAGTCCAGAGGCTTCAGAAGGACTTTGAGGTCCTAGATCTCCACCATGTTCAGCGTACCCATAACGCTGAAGCTGACGAACTCTCGACGAAAGCGTCAACTGGAGCTCCGGCTCCCGACGGAACTTTTGTCCGGAGGTTGTCAAAACCAACAGCTCAGCCTGCCGAATTGAGCGAAGGGGGCGAAATCAGCATCCCGAAGCTGACGGTCCCGATGGCCCTGTTACCATGGCAGCCATCAAGGGTCGTAGGTGCTGCCGGAAGCTTCGAGCAACCCAGCACGCAAGACTCAAATGCTCAAGCTAGTTCCAATGCATGGATCTCTGAGATCCGGAGCTACTTGAAAGACAACATCCTTCCTGACGATGATGTATCCGCTGAGCAGATAGTCAGATCTGCTAAAAGATACACGTTGGTAGAAGGGGATCTCTACCGGCGTGGTGCCAATGGCATCCTAATGCGGTGCATCACAAGGGAAGAAGGATGCGAACTCCTCGCAGAAATCCATGGAGGCGAGTGTGGGAACCACGCGTCTTCCCGCACGCTGGTTGGCAAAGCCTTTCGGCATGGCTTCTACTGGCCTACAACACTCCAGGATGCAACTGAGCTGGTGAAGAAATGCAAAGCATTTCAATTTCATGCAAAGCAAATTCACACACCGGCTCAGCCCCTACAAATGATACCTCCTACATGGCCCTTCGCTGTGTGGGGGATGGACATCTTGGGACCTTTCCCAAGAGCCGTCGGAGGTTACAAGTTCCTGTACGTCGCCATTGACAAGTTCACCAAGTGGCCGGAAGCAACTCCAATTGTGACAATCAACAAGCAATCCGCTATCAACTTTTTGCAGTCCATTGTTTGCAAATTTGGAGTCCCAAACAAAATCATCACTGATAATGGGACCCAATTCACAAGCTCCGCATTCCAAGGATATTGCGAAGACCTCGGCATACAAGTTTGCTACGCCTCTGTGGCTCACCCAGCAAGCAATGGCCAAGCCGAGAGAGAAAATGCTGAAATCCTTAAAGGACTCAAAACACGCACATACGAGCGCTTGAAAAAACATGGAGCCAACTGGATTGAAGAACTTCCGCCCACTTTATGGGCCAACAGGACATCTCCAAACCGGTCAACTGGAGAGACACCCTTCTTCCTGGTGTACGGAGCTGAAGCAATCCTTCCTTCGAAAATCACCTTGGGTTCACTCCGAGTCCGGACCTATGACGAAGCCACGCAGGACCAGCTCCGGCGTGAAGGCCTAGACCTCCTTGAGGAGGGAAGGTGCCAAGCAGCTGTTCAGAATGCAAGATATCACCAAGCCCTACGGTGTTATCATCAGCGGCATGTACACAACCGACAGCTCGAGGAAGGCGATCTGGTGCTATGGAGAATACAATCCAGAGAAGGGTTAAACAAACTCTCCCCCAGCTGGGAGGGACCCTTCCGAGTGATTAAAGTATCCTGTCCCGGAAGCGTTCGCTTGGCTACCGAGGATGGGACACCTCTCCCAAATTCTTGGAACATCGAGCACCTCCATAAGTTCTACACTTAATATCACGGAGGTGAGTCTTTAGTAACTTGAGGTGTATGTTATAGAGTCATTGTACAGAGTCAGGTAGTTCCTCCGGGAGAACAGCCGGACCTTCCCCGAAAGGTCCGCAAAGTTCATGCAACACTTGTCATAGTCCCAGAACTAAAAATGTGGCTAGCTACCCTGGGTCAAACGAGAAAATAAACACGCTTAGCCTGGTTCCGTACCCTAAGAGTGTACTTGTTTCCCCTGTACCCCAAACCTATAATGAAAGACATCTTCAGGTGAAACAGACACCACGTGCATTTGTTTTGTACAGGCTCAACATTCTTTTTTTATTTTTCTCTTTCTTGTCTATAACAAAGACGTGCAATTCTTAAGAAATTTTAGTTTAACCGGTTCATTTACGATTCGAGTTGTATTGTCGATTCTTTTGGATTCAAATATTGTTCATGGCTCACTCGCCTGAATGCCGCCAAGCCAATCTAGGGCCGCAGTGTGCTATCGACTTAGCCTGGTCAAGCACCCTAAGTACGCCACTCTACCTACACCCCGGCAGGCCGAAGTAAGGTGGGTCCAAGTACAATTGAATCTGGAAGAAAAGGCAACACATTCGGTTGTGTTTAGAATCGCGTTTGACCTAAAATTTTCTCGAGAATCGTAAGCCGCGACGAAGTTATAGGCAAGAAACGAATTTTACTATTTTTCATGACTTCAGTGTGTAGGAAAAATAAAATACACGTTGATGGAGAAAAGCCGGAGCTAACAAAGCTCTAACTCCTCTAGATGGCTTGTAATCGATGTTAAGCATTGAAAACGAGCATCACCAGAGCAACCAAGCTCCGGTAAAGCTAGGGGGGCCAGCCGTTGACGTAAAAGATGGTGAGAAGACCCCACAAGTGGAGTCTGCTGCCGACAAGCTACGTGTTGGTAAAGGTCAGTGCCGGAGCTACTAAGCTCCAACACCCGGAGGGCTAACTATCGATGCTATATGCGTTGAAAGGGACTATTGCCGGAACTGCTAAGCTCTGACGATAGTCAGTTTGACCTCAGGGGGCCTTCACTATCGAAGACTTCGGACCTACACTCTACAAGTTCGAAGCAAATGAGTCTTCAACAAAACATAATATCCTCTTGGTACATGTTCATAATCAAATTGTGTACATCTACCAGGGGGCCAAGCGAAGACAAAAGTGTTGAAGACAAAAGGTGAAATTCACAAAAATTTGGGGATTTCATTCATCTGGAGACAAGGGATTACAAAATTGAGGAAGAAGAAGAAAGGATACAAGTGGGAACTACAAAGATGGTCCTAGACCCTATGGAAGAATTGAGCGACCTTCTGGGCAACCTCCGACACGTTGGCTCGGGTAGCTTCCCCTTCTCCTTCAACGGGACCTTCAAGCACCAGGTCCAGAGGAAATTGGGAGTTCCGGCTGGTGTAGCACATCAGCACATACTCTGCGACGTTCTTCGCCAGGGATTGCCCCTCAACCTCTAATTAGTCCGCGATGACATCGCCCACCTTGGAGAGCTTGCTACCTGCCGAGCTCAACGCCTGCAACGCTAGATCCGGCTCCGGCTCTGGATCATCCAGGCGCACGGGACTGAAGCCCATCGGTGTCAGCGCGTCGTTGGCCTTGCCTAGGAACTCCCAAATTTGTAGGGAGTCCACAGTCCTCAAGCCTTTAAATTCTTCCAAGGATCTTCTGGCCGCCACCAGTTCGGAATTCTCACGGGCGAGGCGCTCAACTTCTTTGGCGTTTTGCTGAATCTTCTCAGCAACCCGCTTCTCGAGTTTTTCGAGCTCCTCCTCCCGGAGGTGGATCTTTTTCTGGCGTTCGACCAGGTCCTTCTCCCTGCCCCTCACTTTCTTTTCCCTGGCAACAAGGGCACACTCCCATTCATGGAGCTCCTGCCCTCGCACCCAGGCCTTCTTCTCCTCCTCCTCTACGCAGCGCTCTTCAAATTTCTTGGCGCGCTCCTCAAGGCCCTTGTCAGCCAAAGCCACCTTCTCGGAGAGCTCCTCCTCCCTCCTCAGGACGTCATCCCGCAGCTCTAGGAGTTTCTGCTCTTCATCTTCGAGCCATTTCTCCCTCTCTTCAAGTGCCTCTCGGCGCTTGATGAGTGTAGTGTTAATGGCCTCAAGCCTTTCATGGCGTTCATCGGCCGCACTATTAGCTGCTTTGGCTTGCTCGTAGATCTCCCGAGATTGAGCGTCGAGGGCGCGAGTCATACTCTCCCTGTCATCCAATAATTTACCCCAATACTCCAGGCGGACCTTCTCCCGCTTGATCCACTCCTTGTCATCCGCTAGCCTCGACTGCGCAAGCTTGGTTTCGAAGTAGAGCCGCTTACGCCACCTCCTAAGGGTTAGGTGCTCCTCTTCAAGAGCCTTGCTGTCGTGGAAGAAGGCCAGTTGAACTTGTGCAGACTGGAACATGCATTGTCAATAGACAGTGACAACGAGATAGGTTCCGGACCTGCTGGGGTCTCCTCTGCTGGTTCCAGCGGGTTTTCAGAAACAAAAATTGGGTCCCACTCCACAAGAGTGGTCCCCTGGGTCTCCATGGCACTAGGGCCGTCCTCCGGGATGGCCTCGGTCGCCATCGAGGAAGGCCCCGCCGCCAGGTCTTCATTCACCCCCTCAGACAGAGGGCCAGCGACTTCACCAGGGCACTCCGGCTCAGCCGCGGGTACCTCCGACGTCGTCACTTCAGGAGCAGGGGCCACTTCTGGTTCCGGCCTTGGCACCTCCTCCGATGGGGGCTCGAGCTCCTATGCCTCTGCAACCACCGGCTCGGGAGCCGGAAGATCTTCATCCTCAATCGGCCCTGCGGCCGGAGCTCCAACAACTACCGGCTCTGCGGCCGGTGCTTCTGAGGTAGCCGGCCCAACCACCGGGACTTCCTCAACATCTGGCGCGCACGTCGGGACTTCAATCACCTCCGACTCGACCGCTGGAGCTTCGACAATTTCCGGCTCTGGGGCCAGAATTACAGCTTCCTCCGGCTCAACGGCCGGAGCTTCCATCATCTCAGCACCAGGACCCGAAGCTTCAACCTCCGGGACAGGTGCCGCTGGCGCATCTTCACTCCCGCAGTCCGGCGCTACCACGGGAGCCTCTGGGGATGAGTCGAGGTCCATGACCACGACAGCCGGTGCCGGAGCTGTCGCAGCTTCAGCCACCACTTGGGGCGGCACCGGGACAGGAGCAGAAGCTTCCACCCTCACGGCTTCAGCTGTTGTGGCTGAGGGTGGAGCCTCACTCCTCTTCTTGGGGACGCTGCAGATGATGAACGAAGAAACTTAAAAAATAGTTACTACAATTAAACAACTATTCAAGGTAAAGATTAAAAATTACCTTGGGAGGCTTCCGCACCAGCTTGCGCGGAACCTTTTTCCCGGGCGTTCTGGGCTGGTCACAGTCGGCGTGGAAGCTCCGGAAGGCCCCCCGGAACTCGTTGCAGCCACGGGTGTTTCCCTAGTTGAGGCCCCCCTCGATTGGGAAGGACCTCCGGACCTAGAGGCCTCCACCAGCCCCGGTGCTGGAGTCGCATGCCCGGAGCTAGCACCCCGGGAGGACCCCACTGCGGGAACAGTCGTCGCAGTTGTAGAAGACCTCCCCCTCCGGGGAGAAGGAGCCGACGCAGAGGTAGCGGGCCTGACGGACCTTCCGTTGGAGTACTGCAGCTTCCTCTTCCGGCTCACGGGTTCGTCCGCCAGCTCCTTGCCCTTGCCGACGACCTCAACCCTCGGCTTCGGGGCAGGATCGGAGCCATCCTCAGGCATTCCGGGGATCGCCACCCTGGTGGTTGATCTTCTCTCGACGACACCAAGGTCGTCAAGCACAGGCATCTTCCACTGGAGCTCCCTGCTGAACTCCACTTCCACGTTCAGAGGGAGAAAAGCTGATGGCGGAGTCAAGTCGTCACCATCGACGTCGATGCCGTGCTGGAACTTCTTGAGGTGGAACTCCAAAGTTTTCCTCACCATGTTGGACTTCAGCCCGGTCTCGACCCGGTCGTCGTCCATCACGTTGTTGAGGGCCCATGCGAGTTTCTCTCTCCTCTTCAGCGGTGCCACCTATTGACCACGAAGTTGCAAAACACCGCCTGAGGAGTCAATCCTCCCTCCACGCATTGGCGGATCCTGGTCAAAGCAGGGTTGAAGGCTTCTGCCAGCACTGGAGCTTCACTCCATATTGTCGTGTCGATGCTGGGGAGGCCTTCGGGCAGCTCCAGCTTCTCGTGCTCCTCCACCCGAACGACTATCCAGTCCTTCTTCCAGTCATCCCACTTCCCAGAGGGAAACGACCGGAGGTACTTGAATGGGCACTTCTTGCGCTTCACGAAGTAGTAGAAGCCAAGGTACTCGTTGCTCCTGCCGGTGGTATGGACGATGAAGAAGGTCCGGAAGAGTTCAATGCAGGGGGGAATGCCCACCCACATCTCACAGAAGTGGACGAAGATGGAAACAAGAAGAATGGAGTGGGGGCCAAGGTGATACAGCTGCAGACCATAGAAGTCTAGTAGCATCAAGAAAAAGGAGGAAAAAGGTGGGATCAACCCCACCATGGCGTACGAGGAGAAGTACACCATTTCGCCGGCGTGCTCCTTCTCAAATGTGAGCTCTCCACCGGCACGGACCGAGCGGTTGAAGAAGTCCGAGGACCATCCCATGAGGGCCCGAACCTTCTTCAGGTCGCTGTCGGTCTTCAAACGACTCTCACGGAGACCCAACTCCATCGCGGCACGGCAAGGCAAGAGAAGAAAAGCGAAGCACAAGTTGGGAGTTTGAGCGCAAGATCAGATGAGAGGCGTAAAGAACCCCAAACGGTGCGCACTTTCCTTCTTAAGTAAGCCCTTGCGACGCTTGGATGGAAACCGCAAGGAAGTCAAAGATACCACTCAAAAATTCCACCCAGCCGATGACAAGAGGGCCCGGGACTACCCCGACGATCAAGAAGAGATTCTTACCCAGGCGAACGGTTGCCATCATGAGGCGGGAAGCCCGAAGGAGGCGGCCTGACAAGGCGCGCGGAACCAATACGATTTTGGTATCGGGAACCGGCGACCTTCAATTGCGTGAGATCCGCACGCCAAAGATCTCACCTGCCGCACACGGGATATGCCACGCGGCGAAGATTTAACTCCGGACCATCGCCAACGGCACATCCGAAGACCTTTGAAGACTCAGTTCAAAAGTCGAAGGATGGAACCACCTATGGCGGAATGACTTCATCCAAGGGGTCTTCCCCGGAGGTGGGCCCAGGGGGCCACTGTCGGTACCCTGGGTACCATATACCCCTTGGGATTGCAAAGATCTCAAGGGAAAGTCATCTACTTGATTTGAAGACCTTCGGAGGCCCACATGTCAGACATGTCCGGACCCGCTTCTCCAACATGGTTAGCCCCAAGGACGCCACATGTACTATCAAATCGGAGCTACCACCCGCAAAGGGGGAAGCTCCGGGTTATGTACCGAAGTGGCACCCCCGGACCTAACCCCAGACCGAGGGAAGCTCCAGTGCTGACATGTGTCGGGTAACACCGGAACCATCTGTTCTCCACAGTGTGCTCCAGTGCTGACACGTGTCCAACCGTCGGATCTTCAGCCTCTAACCTCCGGAAGACTCCACAACGACTCCGGATCTTCAAAGGGAAATCAAGGACTTCAAGACCCGATTAAGTGTCATTAATACCATATTAATGACACATGATCGGATGACCTTAATTACCAGTAACGGTGCTGTCAAAGCCCATTACACGGTCATTAAGGGCAATTAAACGTGTTGAATAAGTACACATACTAGTAACCGTCGGGGCCACATGTCGGGCCAGGCTAATTTGTAACGTCCTGCCCTTGTACTATAAAAGGACAGGCCGACAACGTTTACACACGCGCTCTACAGACGCTCCCTAGACGCTCAGTACAAGCTCATACAACTAATACAACACCAACACACCCGTGGAGTAGGGTATTACGCTCAGGCGGTCCGAACCACGTAAATTCTTGTGTCTCCTGCATCATTTACAATTCACCTTCTTGAATCTCCGCGCGCCCACACCGAACATCAAACTCCTCTAACACTTTAGTAGAGTCGGGAGATCTGTCGGTTCCAAACCACCGACAACGGTAATTACCTTAGGTCATCTTTCTATGTCAATCTTGGTCCCATAATTTAACTCAAACTATGCTCTAATTGAGATTTCGCCAAAAACCCTAGCCGAGCAGACTTGTCCGGACAAGTGCAGACTAGTCCGATCGATTTTCCGGTCCAGGGCGGACTAGTCCGGTCCCCAGTACGGACTTGTCCGGCCTTTGAATCTGTTTTGTACTGAATTAATCCCAATTTGGTACGAATCAATTCGAAACTTGTTCAAACTTGTTAGAAACCATTGTAACTAGTTAGTAAGCATTAATAGTAACTCATTAACAAGTTTTACCACATAATTGCATTAATCATGCATGTCATGGCAAATTGAGTAATATATGAGCATTTATTGAATGTAATGTTTGTTTTGTATGTTTATTGCATGAAATAGAAGGTGTTGCACTAGAGGGTGCTGTCGAGGACCTCCAATACCAAAACTTTGAAGCTTTTGATCCTAATTAGTCTCAAGAGCAAGGCAAGTGTCCTTGATCATGTTGATCCTGTTTTTAAATGTTTTGTTTGCAAAACTACATGCTTGTGTCAATTTGATGGGAAACCCATTTAGATGTGTTTACTAGACTTGTTTGACCATCTTTGTCACTTGGAATACATTGTAGAGAGTAGGGAAGGGTATTTTTACCTTTTCGCTTCGCTTTTATTAATTGGGATGGGAAAACAACTAAATGGCTCAATTATGAATTAATGAACTTATGGAAGATGTGGATTGATGAACATGGTTAATTGGTAACATGGGGCTTGGGATATCTAAGCAAGCATGGTTTGTGGATTAGGTTGGATGTTATGGTGGTTTGCTTGCCTTGGATCAAAGGACCGGTTGTTGCGAGAATAGGCAAGGATAACAGTGGCACAACAAGGCCAAGTATGGGTGCGACTTAGCCAATTAATTAGGTGTATTGCCAGCATTGCTCATATCATTTGGGAGAGTGGGGAGTGGGAGTCGGTTGGGTTTGCAACAGTGACAGTACTGCCCTGGGATCCAAACGATACAAGAGGGGGTCCTTCGTTGGATGTGCTCAGTTGGAGGAATCACCACCGGTGAAACCTTAGTAGGTCTGAATATGCTGGTAGTCCCTTTGTAAAGGCTATTTTGTGATCTCTTGGCGATACACCTAATGAAGTGTAATTGGCATAAGGGAGGTTTCTTTAGTCGCTGACGGGTGACAAAATCACAAACTTGTGAGTAAAGTGGTACAACCTCTGCAGAGTGTTAAAAATATCATGATAGTCGTGCTCCAGGTTAAGAGCAGACGGATGACCTACATGATTAGACGGAAATTTGGGAATTGGGATGGTTTGGTTATGGTTATGGATTGGATGGTGATAAATAAATATGGTTAATGATGATGGTAAGAATATGGTATATGGATGGATAATGAATAATGTATATGAGATATTATGTTTATTTTGGGTATGATAGGATAAGTTTTACATAGACATTGTAAGAGTTTTTTCATATGTTTTAAATGTACTTTTCAACAACTAGCCATTACTTATTATCAATTCCTTGTTCAAGCTACATGTCATTATTCCCCCACACTTGCTGAGTACGACATGTGCTCATCCTGGCAATCCCCCCACCAACAGTTTCAGGTGATGTTTGGGAGTATCATGAGGATAATGCGGAGTACTAGGTTGTGTGCTACCGTCGACTTGCCTGTGGTGTTGCTTGGAGCCACGCTACCCTATATGCTTAGTTTGCTTAGTTTAGATTATTTCCACTGCATTAGTTTTTAGAACTATTATTAATGATCATTAGACTTGTAATTAGAATATTATTTGAATATTGTAATAAAAGTACTTGTTTAATTAATTTGTGATGTGATAGTTTTCTGTATATCGTTTGTGATGCACTCGTGTATGTGTGTTGAACATCCTGGATACACATATGCGTCGCACTTGGTTCATTTTCGGAACTGAGTGTCACAAATTGGTATCAGAGCTATAGGTTGACCGTAGTATGCAACCTAGATAGAATGGAAATATTAGAGCACATAGGAACACTTAGGGATCATTTTTATTTCTTGTTGTGCTCATGGTTATGTGTTGTTTTCTTGTATGCTTGTATGCTTAATAGAGGATTGTAGGATGCTTTAGCGTTTGCCACATCCATATAAGCTAGTATAGGTAGTTGCTTAGTTTTATATCCCTTGATGCATATTGTTGGGAACATTTTCTAAATTCTTCCATCTCTTGCTCTTTCTTCAAATGTCGTGGATCTGCAACCAGAGGTATGCTAATGAGAATATGGAGAATAATGGGACACCTCAGAACAACAACAATGGACCTGGATCTGAGGCTGTCTACCTTCAGCAGTTGTTGGCTATGCAGAATCAGCTTATGCAGACTGTGATGCAAACCTTGGGACAACTACAGGCCAATAACCAGAATCAACCCCATATGCCTCCACCGCCACCACCCCCACTGCCTCATAACAGGTTGGGAGAGTTTACGAGGACTAGGCCACCTACTTTTTCCCAAGCCACATATCCTACAAAAGCTAATGATTGGCTGAAATCTGTGGAGAAGAAGCTCACTATTGTGCAATTCAGTGAAAGAGAGAAGGTTCTCTTTGCTTCCCATCAACTAGTTGGAGCAGGTGCGGATTGGTGGGGCTCACTATGCAATGCTCATGCTAATCAAGAGAGGATAAATTGGGTTGAATTCAAGGCGAGCTTCCGTTCTCATTTTGTGCTTGAGGGTGTTATGTTCTTGAAAAGGCAAAAATTTGAGAACCTAAGGCAAGGAAAGTCAAGTGTGACTGAGTATCTCAATAAATTCACTCAACTCTTAAGGTATGCTCCAGAGGATGTCAACCGGGACAACCACAAGCAATATTTATTTATGAGGGGCCTAAACAATGAGATTCAAGTCCAATTGCTCAATTGTGACTATGCAAATTTCCAAAAGCTTGTGCACAAAACTATTGTGGTTGAGAACAAGGTTCGCGAGATGGAGCAAGATAAAAAGAGGAAGACGCCATATCAAGGACAGCCACAAGGAAGCAATGTTCGCCCCCGCTTTGCACCACCAAATGCACCATACTACAACCCTTCTGCTACTGCATATCACGCAGCTATTCCACCACGCCTAGCTCAGCCAATGCAGCAACGCCCTGCCATGCAAGCTCTTCGCCCTCCAATGCCTCATGCACCCCACGCCAACTTTCCTGCTAATGCTCAAAATCAAGTTCGTCCAAACAATTCTGGTGCAGCAAGGTCATACTGTACTTGTGGTGAGGTGGGAAGCCAACTGTGGTTGAGCAGTTCAATTGCTTTATTGATGTCAACCACAAGATCCACATCAATGTGCCCTTAATAGATGCGATGCAAGTACCCCCTTATACTCGCTATCTCAAGGACATATTGAACAACAAGCGACCAATGCCCACTGCAGAACTTGTCAAGCTCCCTGAGGATTGCAGTGCTACTATCATCAACATGCTTCTAGAAAAGAAGAAGGATCCAGGATGCCCTACCATATCGTGCTCCATTGGCACACAACACTTTGACAAGGCACTTTGTGACCTTGGTGAAAGTGTTAGTGTCATGGCAAAGATGGTCTTCAACAAGATGAACATCACCATGCTGTCTCCAACACCAATGCAGTTCCAGCAGGCCGATTCATCGGTATGCTACCCCGCGAATAACGCTGCAGACATTCTGGTGGAGATTTGGAACTGCTTCATACCCGTGGATTTTGTGGTGCTCAACATGGTGGTTGATAAGAACTCCGCTCATTCTTGAGAGCCCTTTCCTTAGCACCGCGGATGCTCGCATCAATGTGGGAGTGCTGATACTTCCAAAGATATACTAACAAAACCATCCCCGACAACAGCGCCAGAAATGCTTGTTGGTCTTTCTTAACGTCTACAGGTCATCCTCGCAGCAAGGCTAGTTCTTCAAAGGCACTAGGCTAACCTAAGCCAAAGCAAGATAAGTTCTGCAAGCACACGGAAAAGTACCACTGTAGCATTTCATCCGAGTGTATTGTCTAGGAAATTGTATTAGTTTATCCCAAAGGAAGGAAAGGAAGAAGGTAGACAAGGTCAAAGATAGAAGAGGGTGTTCTAGTGAGGGGTTCAGTAGGATGGATAAATAAAGTGATGGGGTAGTGTGACACACACCTAAGAAAACTACTGTGAGGGGTAAGAATGTCCTAGTGGAGGATAAGTTAAGGAGATAGAGAGCTACTCCTACTGTGCTTTAGGTATTCTTATACATAGTCAACTAGTGTACATAAGGCTTATGCTAACTACGAGTACTAGGGCTTAGCGGTCCAACATATTGTGCACGGTTTTACCCTTGAGAATATCAGGACGATTCCCGCCACGAGCCTGCGGCGTAGCCAAACGTGGGAGATTACGAAAGACAGACAAGGCTGTCACCACCTGCCGCCTACTCCTACAAACTGTGGGTCTACGAGACATCCAACGTTACTTAATTATCTATGCACCATGCTTACATAACAAGTAAATATCTTAAGAGTCTTGATACAAATATCATCCTAAGGCAATGACTAACCTAAACATCATCGAAACCAATGTTGGGACCAAGCACTGTAGTGGAGGTACATAGTCACATTAATACCTAATTACACTATAGTGGAGGTACATGATGTTTATGATAATATAATAAAAGCATTATAACTAGATCATAATGACATATGTACCTAACACATGCATGGAATCCACAACCAAACAAGGAACGCTTCATCCAAGTATATGAATAAGTAAAGACTAATAATAATATTATAAAGCATAATTTCACAAATACAAGAGAAGATACATGAGCCATAGCTTTCTCAATTTGAACTTGGGACTAGAGGCTACTCGCTACAGCCTAATCTCCACTAAGGAACTAAGAGCACTAGTGTAATACAAGAGAGAATGCTTGAGTGGTGTGTGGGAGAAGTGAGGCACACCCTCTATTTATACACGGAGTAGAGGTGGTTCTTGCCACAATTAGTGCGCGAATCAGTCTTCACTGTATTCAGGGAGCCATGAGGAGCCAACACGTGGAGAATGACCGAGTTTGGCGCTAGGGCCAAGTCGGATGACTAGGGGGGTCGACCGACCTGGTCCTGGCCCTCCCTTGGGTGTGCTTCCTCATGGTGACTTCTAGGTGGGCCCTTATCGACTTCCCGTATGATACACCATTGGATCTGTTGGTGATGTGCCCAAGAGGCAATCATAACAATTCAGGTTAAGGCCTATTGGATATTTGATCCATAAGAAATTAGGGTACTAATGTGCCTGCGACCTAAAAGCCCATTAGTACGCCTATAAATATGAGGGGTAGGGTTAGGGGCTAATCACCCCACCACGTGACAGCCCTAGCCGCCACCCCTCGAAGGCCTCACGCCGATACCCTTGACGCGCGTGCGGTGCTAGCACACCGGTGCACGACGTTCCTCTCCGTACGTGTGGACTCTGTGGAGGCGCTGCTGCTACTGTTGTGCTGATTGGCTATGACGATCGTGATTGTCTACCTGCTGTCGTGACGAGGACATGGAGGAGACCAACGAGATCGTCTGCTTCCTCTACACTGACGTGCATCTATGTTCCGCTGCGCTGTGTAACATTCCATGGCCTCTGTACTCGCATGTTTCTTGGGTGATGCGGTAGAGTTGCTAGAGTAGCGTACCGCCGATATCCCTACAGTGGTATCAGAGCCGACTTGCGTAGTTTTTGGTCTAGATCTTATTAGTAGATGGGATCTATTGTAGACATGTTCATACGATGATTTTTTCGCACGGTTTTTGGGGTTTGATCAATCCGATGAGATTTTCATAGTGATTTCATAGATGCGATCTATGTAATTCCGTTTGGTGTCTGCTATAGTGATTTGTTGTTTTGCTGTCTGCTATAGCGATTACATAACATATTTTCGCGCTAGAAATCGTTCTACGCTTAAATCGTTTTTGTAGGGAATGATGTGTATGGTATGGCCTTAATGTGATGTGATGATCTGTGTGTAAATTTGTGCAGCCTGCGTGTTGCAAATTTAACACAACCGGGTTGAGGTTGTCACATAATTGTATAACGATCTGCGTGTCGACTTGTGATGCTTGATATCTCATGTAATTTGGTTGATATTAGTTGTATTAACTTCTTTTGTGATCATGGAGATGTCTTCAAGCATGGTGGAGATGGAGATCACCACAAGAAGGGAGGCATGGCAGCTCAGATCATGATGGAACCATGGCGATGTAGAGCATTATGATTTTAAGGGCCATACTATCCACAATGTGATATGATCATATACTTGTTATTTTTTACGTATTACTATTCTTTTCATGCTTTTCATATTGTGGATGTTTTGTCATGATAGAATAGCTTCCCTCGGAAAAGTTGAGTATTTGATGCCATTTACCAAGAACTGCACCTATGTTATTTTTATCGTTGTGTGGTAGGTTTGCCAAAGCAAAGTACCATCATCTATCATCATGCATAGGGTGAATGTTGGACTTCACATGCATATAGTGTTGGTTTACTCAACAAATCTATCAAAATGGTTTTGGGCTTTATGGCATAGAGTTGGGAACCGGGGCATTGGATGTCACCCGACAAACAAGAGTCATATAGGGATATGATTAAGTTGTTTACCTATGTCACTATTTTCCTAGCAGTGAAGCCAAAGCTCACTAGGAATTAGTGAATATGGATCTTGAACCACTATATGTCGTTAAATGGAAGACGATGATCATATAGGGGTGATATATTTTATTAAATTGTTAATAGAAGATTGGTACATAACATAGTGCTAAATCTTGCATATTTATTTTCTATTGTAGATAATGTTTGATAGTAAAAATTCCGGTTTCAATTTGCAATATGTGCTTGAAAAGGAAAAGCTCAATGGAGCTAACATTATCGATTGATACCGCAACCTGAGAATCGTTCTTAGACAAGAGAAAATCGAGTACGTTCTTCTGCAGCCTTACCCTGATGACCTTCCAGCTGATGCAACTAATGCAACACGTAGAGCTTATACGAAGCACTGTGATGATGCGCTTAATGTAAGCTGCCTCATGCTCGCCACTATGTCCTGTGATCCGCAAAAACAGTAAGAGCATACAAATGCTTATTCTATGATTGAGGGACTGTGTAGAATGTTTCAGAATCAAGCAAGGGCTGAGAGATACAACATCTCAAAGTCCTTGTTCTCATGCAAGCTGGCGGAGGGTAGCCCAGTCAGCCCTCATGTAATCAAGATGATTGGTTACATTGAAACTTTGGGCAAACTTGGTTCTGAACCTCAAGGATGATCTGGCTATTGACGTTGTTCTCCAGTCGCTCCCACCGACCTACGAGCCATTCATATTGAATTTTCAAATGAATGGCATGGAGAAAACCTTGGCTGAATGGCATGGAATGTTTAAAACAGCCGAAGAAAGCATTAAGAAAACGCCACTCATGTGATGATGGTGCAAAAGGAGAATAAAAGAGGAAGCGTGTGACACATCCTAAAGGTAAAGGCAAGGGAAAAGTTCCTGATGAGCCTTCAAGCTCAAAGTCTAAACCAAAGGGCAAATCTGGCCCTTCTCCTGGTGATGAATGGTTTCACTGTCATGGTAAGGGGCATTGGTCTAGGAACTACAAGTACTTGGAGGATAAGAAGAAGAAGGGAAGTGAGACTTCCGCTTCAGGAATAAATGTTATAGAAATTAACATTGCATTATCTTCTAGTGAATCATGGGTATTTGATACTGGATCGATGATTCACACTTGCAAATCGTTGCAGGGTCTAAGTGAGACTAGAAGATTTGCAAAAAGGCAAGTTGGATGTTCGTGTCGGCAATGGAGCAAAGGTTTGGTCATAGCTGTCGGAACTTACCACTTGTCATTACCCTCAGGATTAGTTTTGGAATTAAATAATTGTTATTGCATTCCTACTTTGAGCAAGAATATTATCTCTTCTTCGTGTTTAGAAGAAGTTGATGGTTATGAGATTGTAATAAAGAACAAATGTTTTTATATTTATTACAATAATATTTTTTATGCTCAATGTCCATTGGTGAATGGATTATATGTTCTTGATCTTGAGGATAAAACTTTTTGTAACATTAATAACAAAAGGGCTCGACGTAATGATCTAAATCCCACTTTTATTTGGCATTGTCGCTCAGGTCATATAAATGAGAAACGCATTGAAAAACTCCATAAAGATGGTTTACTAAGCTCATTTGATTTTGAATCACTTGACACATGCGAATCTTGTTTGCTTGGGAAGATGACCAAAGCACCCTTCATTGGTCAATGTGAGAGGGCGACTGACTTGTTGGGACTTGTACATACAGATGTATGTGGACCAATTTTTTCAATTGCCAGAGGTGGTTTTTTGTACTTCATCACATTTACTAATGACTTTAGTAGATATGATTATGTCTACCTAATGAGGCACAAGTCTGAATCCTTTGAAATGTTCAAAGAATTTCAGAATGAAGTATATAATCAATTAGGCAAGCCAATTAAACTTCTACGATCTGATTGTTGGGGTGAATATTTGAGCCATGAATTTTATGATCATTTAAAACAATGTGGAATTGTTCCACAGTTGACTCCACCTGGAACACCTCAATGGAATGGGGTCTCCGAGCGAAGGAACCGAACCATGTTGGACATGGTTAGGTCGATGATGAGCTAAGCAGAACTTCCACTATCCTTTTGGGGTTATGCTCTTGAAACTACTATGTTTACACTAAACATATTCCAAATTAAGTCTGTTGAGAAGACAACATATGAGATGTGGATCGGGAAACGCCCGAGATTGTCTTTCGTCAAAGTTTGGGGATGTGATGTTTATGTCAAATGTTTGACGTCAGACAAACTCACTCAAAAATCAGACAAATGCTTCTTTGTGGGATATCCTAGGGAAATCAAAGGATATTATTTTTATAATAAAAAAGAGGGTAAAGTGGTTACCGTTGGCCATGGTGTCTTCTTGGAGAAAGAGTTTCTCTCAAAAGGAGTTAGTGGGAGCAAGGTGCATCTTGAAGAAACTCAAGAAATACCTGAAGATGTTTCAGCATCCACTGATCCTATACAGGATGTACAAGATGTTGTACAACCAGTTGATGAAACACCAGCCCCACAAAGGTCTACGAGGGTACGTCGTGCGACTAAAAAGTTAACGCTTCCAACCACGGAGCAGCATGACATGGTATTGTTGGACAATAATGAGCCCACGAGCTATACCGAAGCAATGATGGGACCAAACTCTAAGAAGTGGCTTGGAGCCATGGAATCCGAAATTGAATCCATGCATGAAAATCAAGTTTGGAACTTGGTTGATCCAATCGAAGGTGTGAGAACTATCGATTGTAAATGGATTTTCAAGAAAAAGACTAATATGGATGGAAATGTTCACATCTATAAAGCATGATTGGTGGCGAAAGGTTTCAAACAAATTCAAGCTGTTTATTATGATGAAACTTTCTCACCCATTGCAATGCTTAAGTCTGTTCGGATTCTTTTAGCAATTGCTGCATATTTTGATTATGAAATATGGCAGATGGATGTCAAAACAACCTTTCTTAATGGAAGTCTGACTGAGGATGTGTACATGACACAACCTAAGGGTTTTGTCGATCCTAAAAATGCTAATAAAATATGCAAGCGTCAAAAGTCCATCTATGGGTTGAAGCAAACATCTCGGAATTGGAATCTACGTTCTGATGAAGTAATCAAAGGGTTTGGTTTCATCAAGAACGTAGAAGAACCTTGTATTTACAAGAAGTTTAGTGGGAGCGCACATGTATTTCTGGTCCTATATATAGATGACATATTATTGATCGGAAATGACATTCCAATGCTTGATGATGTTAAATCCTCATTAAGAAAAAGTTTCTCAATGAAGGATTTAGGAGAGGCAGCATACATTTTGGGCATAAAGATCTATAGAGATAGATCTAAAAGGCTAATTGGATTAAGCCAAGATAAATATATTGACAAGATATTGTATCGGATCAATATGCAAGATTCCAAGAAAGGTTTCTTGCCAATGTCACATGGCATTACTCTAAGCAAGAGTCAGTGTCCTTTGACACCTGACGAGCAAAAGAGGATGAGAGCGATTCCATATGCTTTGGCTATTGGATCCATCATGTATGCCATGCTATGTACACGCCTAGATGCATCTGATGCTCTAAGTATCACGAATATCAATCAGATTATGGTTAGGCTCATTGGACCGTTGTCAAAAACATCCTTAAGTACTTGAGAAGAACTCATGATGCATTCTTAGTGTTATGAGGTGAAGAAGAGCTCGTTGTAAAAGGTTACACTGATGCCAGCTTCCAAAGTGATAAGGATGATTCTAGATCGCAATCCAGTTTTGTATTCTGCCTCAATGGAGGGGCAGTGAGCTAGAAAAGTTCCAAGCAAGATACAGTAGTAGATTCAACCACAAAGGCAGAGTATATTGCAGCTTCTGATGCTACAAAGGAAGCTGTTTGGATCAGAAAATTTGTTTCTGAGTTGTGTGTTGTTCCTAGCGCGTCCAGTCCTGTGGATCTCTATTGTGACAACAATGGAGCCATCGCACAGGCAAAGGAGCCTAGATCACACAAACTATACAAACACATACTACGACTCTATCACCTCATTCAAGAGATCATCGACCGAGGTGATGTGAAGATATGCAAGGTGCACACCAATTTGAATGTTGCAGATCCGTTGACAAAGCCTCTTCCACAATCAAAGCATGAGGCACACACGAGATCTATGGGTATTAGATACTTACATCAGTGATCATAGTGTGTAGTGGGAGTCTTGTGTCACAGTTATGTTTATGTACTATTAAATAAATTGTTAAATGAGTAATCATCATTTACATTGATCATCAAGTATGTGACTTGTTCGTGGAACTCTTTGTTAATAGTAATGTTACTCTAAATGATCCCTTGTCTATATCATTATATGAGATAATGGTGTCACAAGACTAGCACATGTATTAATTGATGATCACATTTCACGGATCATAGATATGGAGATATCAAATTAATAATATGAACACATGTTAGTGAACATGGTGTTGGATTGACCCACTCCAAGACACTGCTGGGATTGTTATTTTCATATATGCCATCAGTTTGTCTTGAGTGATACACCTGCTAGATCCTTAGACTTGAGATCGCCATTGTTTCTCACTATGCGTAGTTGTGTACTTTGAGACTACCAAACGCTACTCCGTAACTGGGTAGTCATAAAAGTAGTCTTTGGGTATATAATGAAACATAGAATGGGATGTGCGCGGATCAAGATGGGATTTGCCCCTCCTTAATAACATGAGAGATATCTTTGGGCCCCTCGAGATAGTTGGATTTGAAAGTGCCTGGCCATGCCAAGGTGATTAAAGGTTAATCACAGTGACTAAAAGTTATTTACAGAATGAATCCACTATTTGATCGAGTGAATGGTTGAGCTATCACAAGGATGGCACGCATCTCGCCTTGAGCTTGAATGGTATCATGAGGCACATGGATTAGCATGTTGAGTGTATCTAGGTTCGGCCGATATGATCTTTATGTACATTCGGGAGTCAGTATGTCCTGCTAGGTACCTCTACAAACTTGTGGTTGGAAACAGTTTGCATTCACAACGGGTCATACACTTAAGGAGTTGGAATATCGAAAATCTTGGCTAGATGATTGTCTCTAGTGCAAGTGGGAGATTGTTGGTGATGTGCCCAAGAGGAAATCATAACAATTCGGGTTAATGACTATTGGATATTTGATCCATAAGCAATTAGGGTACTAATGGGCCTGTGACCTAAAAGCCCATTAGTACACCTATAAATATGAGGGGTAGGGTTAGGGGATGATCACCCCACCACGTGACCGCCCTAGATGCCACCCCTCGAAGGCTTCACGCTGAGACCCTTGCCACGCGCGCGGTGCTAGCACACCGGCGCACGACGTTCCTTTCCGTACGTGTGGACTCCGTGGAGGCGCTGCTGCTACTACTGCGCTGATCGGCTACGACGATCATGATCGTCTACCTGCTGCTGTGACGAGGATGTGGAGGAGGCCAACGAGATTGTCTGCTTCCTCTACACCGACGCGCGTCTATGTTCCGCTGCGCTGCGCGTCTAGTGGTAACGATCCATGACCTCTGTACTCGCATGTTTCCTTGGTGTTGCGGTAGAGTTGCTAGAGTAGCGTACCGCCGATATCCCAACAGGATCTCCTCGGATTTGCTTGGGAATGAGTCATGGATCCATGTGGTGCCACATGTCATCGGTGATTGGCTGGGGTGGCACTTTTTAGGATTGCTCCCCTCATTCTCCATCATTTCTACATAAAAACTCTTGAATGCACTGTTTCTACAAGTACAAGTGGAACTATGTTAAATCTAACTATGATTTGTGTAAGAAATATTTATTTCTTCACATAATTGAGTTATATTGATGGTATATAACGACCGTCAATGAACTCTCCCAACCTTACCTTTGCTTGTCCCGAAGAAATATAAGACTTAGATTGTTGATGAGGAGTTGCTACTATGTTCTATTTTGCAAAAGTACCAAGAGCACAACAAAATATTTTACCTTGTATTGAGTAAAGGATGTGGTACCTCACTCTTTTTTCTTAGTCAATATGGGGCTTATGACTCATCCTTTTCTTGGGTGGTTGAAATATATAACAACAAATAGAGCATGCATCACCTAATGTTTATGTTCTACTCAAATTTCCGGAGAATTTCAAATGGAGTTTGAATTTAAGTTCCTCAATTGATGCACTCAACCACTCCTATGTGGAAGTGGTATTTGTACCCTCACCAAGGCAATGTTGTTCTTGTCCTACATCTAAATAAGGCTTGCATGTGGAGCTTGGTAGGGATCAAGAGTAGGCATATTTGCAACACATTTACTACTAAGTCAAAAGAGTAAGCCTTAGGAGAAAACAAATCATACTTTTGATAAAGATTTGTGCAAGTGTGATGGATATTTGTGAAATGGAGATATGAACATAACTCCTTTTTTTGCACTCTATTTTGTGAGGGTGAAACATGGCTACTTATTCATTTTTTTATTCTCATGGTCTTGTATATGAGCATGCATTTATCTTTTACATTTTCTTGTAGCCATGTCTTCTACTCCTCTTTTCTTTTTCAAATATTTTGGAGGGAGTATTATGAATGAAAACCATGGAGTATCTTTTGGTGGTGGAATGGTATGATGGAATTCTACTAACTTCTAGTGTCAAAGTTTAGCATGTGCCCGTGCAATCTTAATCTTAAAAGTATGAAAAGACTCTCACATAGGTCTATACCAATTTGACTAGGCTCAATGTAAAGGCAAATAGCATATGCATAGGGTTCGTCTAATTCAACTCATCATAAGGATTTGGTAGGAATTTATATCAAATGAGGAACTCCCATTTCAAAAATTCTTTGAGAAATTAAGTTTCACTTTTAGCTAGGGTATTAGATGCTCTTATCACTATATCATATCCCACAAAAACCTAGAATTTGACTTGGCTTGTGCTACCCACAAATTCCAAGTTTAAGGAAAGAATGTTCTAAGCCAATAAACACAATACTTGGAGAATACTATGTTGTATGCAAGGGAGTAAAGAAAATAAAACAGAGCAACTATTCATCATATTAACTTATGCAAAGTAAGAATATTCTTACCGCACATCTTTTATTTTATTAACCTAATCTATACTATATTATTATTATTTTTATATGCAATGATGTTGAAATGAAAGAAATAAAACAAAGAAATGCAAATGGGGTGTGATACAATTTAGCTCAAATAGGTGTCCTCCCCCAAGCTTGCTCTTCTCAATCTATGTGATCAGGGTTGAACCTTTGATGACAGAAATAGGCCATGAGGTTAGCCTTTTATTGCTGCAGCATGGTGTTGACGTTGTTGAACTGCGTGTCAATTTGTTGCTGTCAGTCGTGGGTACCTTGGATGTGGTCTTGAAGTGTGTTGAAGATATCGCCTGTCCTCACTTCAAGATCTCCCATCTGTTGGGTGAGTTCCTCCATGCCTTGGCCAAGGTCATGATAACCTCGGGCCGAAAAGGAGTGTCGTGTACCCATCGGTGGAGGAGGCAAGCAACTAGAGCTTGAGCTCCCTCTGGTGGTAGCCCACTCTTGCTACGACGATCTTCCCGCCTCATACGTTTGAGGTTGGGTCCAATCGGGTGCATCACCTTTTGGATCCACTTCCTCTTGGTACTCATAGGTGGGAGGGTATCGCGGTGGCATCTCCAGAGACATTACTCCTACGAGCCTCTTCAATAGGCTAAAGAGCAATGGTTAGTTTCCAACACTTATATAAATGAAAATCCGAGTTAGATAAACAAATTTCATTTACATGGCCGGGGTAGAAAAACACTAAGGATACATCTAGATGATGTTTAAGAGTGTGTCCTTGCACTTGACAATGCTCATCTATTAAGTAGTGGGTTGTTGAAATATATTCAATTAAAGCATTTTCTAGAGCCTCTACTTTCATAGCAATACGGGTAATTAATGAAGTACATTCAATTGGTCGTGTCATTTTAGTGTTTCTAACCATTGTGACATCATAGCCTTAGCAGGAGCAATTTTTATCTTTCTAACCATGGCATAAAGGTTTCTAAGTTCGTCATCATGCACAATCCTAACATCCCCACTAGGAAACATAGTCATAGCCACTCATCTATGCATGAAACGTACAATGGGGTTTTTAAAGTGGCTATTCCTAGGGTTCGTACACACTACTTCACCAGTTAAGTCTTGCCAAAAACTTTGTTTGTTAACTTTAGGCAAAGCATCTAAATCTATCAAACAACGTATATGAAAGCCTAGGGGTTCACTAAATTCTTTCCATAGGATAAATTATTCTTTTTGGAAAAACCTATAAGAAATACCTTCAAATCCTAATTTTAGGGTGCATAGGAATTAAATAGAGAGGATGTGACACCCGGTTCCAAAAATGAACCAAGTGAACGCATATGTGTGCCCAGGATGTTCAACACACATACACGAGTGCATTCACAAAAGAGTATACAGAAAATTACCACATAACAAGATTAATTAACCAAATTTTATTACACAAACCATATTATCCTCGAATACAAGCTCTAATGAATATTAATGACAAGTCCAACTAATGCAGCAGAAATAAACTTAAATAAGCAAACTAAACAACTAGGCAGCATAAGCAATAGGGTATAGCGCAGCTCCAATCAACACCACAAGCAAGATGACGGTAGACACGGCCCAGAACTCCGCATTATGGCCATTAAACTCCCAATCCTGACCTGCAACTGTTGGGGGGGGGGATCGCAAGGGTGAGTACATGTCGTACTCAGCAAGTGTGGAAAGTATGACATGTGGCTGATTCAAATGACGACAATAATAATGGCTTGGTGTTGAAAAGTACATTAAAACATTTGAAAAGTAATATATTACATGTATGTGAAGTAAACCCATCATAATCATAAGTAATATCATAATACCATTCTGAATTCATTACCATCATCAATAATTCCAGATTTCACCATTTGCCAATAACCATATTCAATACTAGAAATTAATCCATAACCAGCCATAACTATTACCAAACTATAACCATCCCAAACACCATCCCAATACCAAGTTCTCTCTAATCATGGAAGTTGTCCAGGTGCTCATAACCAGGAGCACGGCACTCATGATAGTTTTATTTGACTCTGTAGAGTTTGTACCACTTTACCCACGTGTTTGTGATTTCATCACCCGTCGGCGACTAAAGAACCACCCTTATGCTAATTAAACTTCCTTTGGTGTATGACCAAGAGGTCACAAAATAGCCTTTACAAAGGGACTACTAGCATGTACGGACCCACTGTGGTTTCACCGGTGGCGACGTCTCCTACGGAGCACATCTTCAACCAAGGGCCCCCTCTTGTGCCATTTAGATCCCAGGGAGTCCCTACCACAAATCCAAACCCAATCCGACTCCCCTTCCCCGGTGCGCCAAATGATCCGCACAATACCAGCAATGCCCTAATTAATCAGCTATGTCGCACCCATACTTGGCCTCGTGGTGGCACTGTAATCCTGGCTTATTCTCGCATGAATCGGTCCTTAGATCTAAAGCAAGCAAACCACCATAACATCCAACCCAATCCACCAGTCACGCTCGCTTAGATCACCCATCTTTTTAACCAGTTCATGATAATCAATATATCTTTTTAACCAGTTCGTGGTAGTGTTCATTGTTTACATTATGATCTACTTGAGAAGCGAGGAGGAACATGAGGAGCATTTGAGGCTCACATTGCATAAATTAAGGGAACACCAATTATATGCCAAATTCAGCAAGTGCCAATTTTGTTTAAGGGAGGTGTCATTTTCGGGACATATCATCTCCGGACGAGGAGTATCGGTTGACCTAGGAAAAGTGAGAGATGTGCTAAAATGGGAACCGCCAAAGAATGTGATGGAAATAAGGAGTTTTCCTAGAATGACTAGATATTACCATCAGTTCATCAAGGACTTTTACAAGATAGTAAAGCCCATGACTAAACTGTTAATGAATGGGAAGCCTTTCAAATGGACTCAAGCTTGTCAAAATAGTTTTGAGGAGCTTAAGAAGAGGTTGACAACAACACCTATGTTGGTTTTGCCAATTGTGAGCAAAAGTTTTGGTATCTATTGCAACGCATCAAGGCAGGGGCTTTGATGTGTGCTCATGCAAGAAGGTCAAGTGGTAGCTTATGCATCAATACAATTGAAGAAACATGAGCAGAACTATCCTACACATGATCTTGAACTTGCATCCATAGTGCATGCCTTGAAGATATGGAGACACTATATTCTTGGTCATAGGTGTGAGATTTACACGGATCACAAGAGTCTCAAGTACATATTCACACAAATAGACTTGAATTTGTTGCAACAAAGATGGTTGGAGCTCATGAAGGATTATGATGTGGGAATTAATTATCACCCGAGGAAAGCCAATGTGGTGGCAGATGCTTTGAGTTAGAAAGGAGTAAGCCACCAACCCACGGTTCTGGAGTTGCCATCCGAGCTATGCAACGAGTTTGAACGGTTGAATCTTGGATTTATGAATGAGGTGGGAATAAGGGAGTTAAATCTAACCTTGGAGCAAGAAATTATAGAAGGTCAGACCAAGGACGAGGAAATCCAAGAAATCAAAGAAAAGACCCAAGAGGGGAGAGAATTCAGATTTGTGGATGACAATCATGGTACCTTATGGCTTGAAAGAGAATTGTTGTCCCTAATGTGAAACATCTCCGAGAGATGATATTAAAGGAGGCACATGACTCACCTTACTCAATTCATCCCGGTTGTACGAAGATGTACAAGGACCTGAAGACATGTTGTTGGTGGGCCATCATGAAAAAGGACATAGCTGAGTATGTAGCCTTGTGTGATGTGTGCCAACGAGTCAAAGCTGACATCAAAGGCCAGCTGGATTATTACAGCCATTGAAGATTCCGGAATGGAAGTGGGAAGAGATCGATATGGATTTTATAGTTGGATTACCTCGAACCTAGTCCGGGTATGACTCAATATGGGTTATTGTGGATCGGTTGACGAAATCAGCTCATTTCATCCCTGTAAGACCACATATACCACCATGAAGCTAGCAGAATTGTATATGGAGCATATTGTGTGCCGACAAGGAGTTCTGAAGAAAATAGTCCCAGACTGAGGTTCTCAATTTACCTCAAGGTTCTGGCAGAAACTGCATGAAGCTATGGTTACAAGGTTAAATTTGAGCTCTACATATCACCCTCAAACAGATGGACAAACTAAGAGGACAAATCAAATATTGGAAGATATGTTGAGGGCTTGTGCCTTGAAGCATGGAAGCAGCTGGGACAAGAGCTTGCCATATGCTAAATTATCCTACAATAACAGTTACCAAGCCAGCTTGAAAATGTCGCCATATGAAGCACCATATAAAAGGAAGTGTAGGACACCCTTGTTTTGGAATGAGACAAGAGAGAAACAAGTATTTGGACCTGATGTGTTGCAAGAGGTTTAAAAGCAAGTTCAGACAATCCGCGAGAATTTGAGGGCTACTCAATCGAAACAACAAGGCTATGCGGATGATAGGCAAAGAAACTTAGCTTTTGAAGTGGGGGAATTTGTAATACCTCAAAGTATCACCTATGCAAGGTCATAAGCGGTTTAACGTTAGAGGCAAGTTGGCACCTCGCTATATTGGACCATTCAAAACTTTGGGCAAACAGGGAGAAGTAGCATATAAATTGGAGATACATGCACATCTTTCTGATGTCCATGATGTGTTTCATGTTTCTTAGCTTAAAAAGTGTGTGAGGGTTCTGGAAGAGCAGGTACCTATGGAAGAATTGGAGCTTGAGGAAGATTTGACCTATGCTGAATGATCGGTCAAAATTTTGGAAACCAAGGATAGAGTCAGAAGGAACAAGGTGATTAGATGGTGAAAAGTGCAATGGAAGCATCATATAGAATTGGAAGCGACTTTGGAGTTGGAAGAAGATCTCAAGAAGGAATTTCCTTATCTCTCTCCTTCTACGTCGAATCTCGAGGGCGAGATTCATTTTAAGGGGGGTAGGTTTGTAACACCCTCATTTTCATGCATAATGCATTGCATACATCCTCATACATGATTAACATTAGGAAACCTTAAAAGGTACAAAATTAAAATGAATTTAGGCCAAATCAATAATTTAAGTCTGTCAGGGTACAGACTTGTCCGACCTCCAACCAGACTAGTCCGGTAGCCCCTTTCTGTTTCAGAAATTCAGTTTCTTCAGCACTACAGACATGTTCGGCACATTGCACGGACTAATCTGATTTAGCTTCTAATGTTTTCCCGAACTTGTCCGATTTCGAACGGACTACTCCGATATGGCCCAATTTTCAACCCGGAAGCCTTTTATTTTGCAACCCAGACTTGTCCGGCCCCTATACTGGACTTGTCCATTTTCCTTTCTGGACAAGATTGGACTTGTCCGGAACCAAAACAGACTTGTCTGTTCAAGTCTCTATTCCCGATCGGACCTGTCCGGCCCCCTAGCGAACTTGTCCAGTATGCCCGACTCGGCATCAATATTTTCCTCCATGATTTGTTATTGGGTATTTACCTTAATTGGGCCCAAGAACTTCATGCCCAACCCCCTGTGGAGCCCATTTGGGACCGTACACGACCTCCACCATCTTGAACTCAAAATTCATCAAACCCTACCTCTCCACCTCTATATAAACACCCCACCACCCCAACTTTTCATCTCTTTGCCATGTTGGGAGAAAACCCCAAACCCTAGTTCGTGTGTCACCATCAAGAGGAGTTCATCATAGCCAGGAGAAGGGATGGAGGAAGGAGAAGGTTCCATCAAGATTGATCTTCGTCAACTTCTCGACATCGACGTTGTCGTCAATTCCTCACCAACTCTCCATCTTCATTGGATATGGCATCAAGATCCCAAGTTTTGTCGAATTCTCGACCCTCGAGTTGTTGAATTCACGATAATTACCTTGGATCATCTTTCTACATCAATCTTAGTCCCATAATTCAACTCAAACTATGCTCTAATTGGAATTTTTCCAAAAACCCTAGCTGAGCGGACTTGTCCGGCCAGGTGCGGACTAGTCCGATCGACTTTCTGGTCCAGGGCGGACTAGTCCGGTCCCCAGTACGGACTTGTCCGGCCTCTGAATCTGTTTTGTGCTGAATTCATCCCAGATTGGTACAAATAAATTCGAAACCTGTTCAAACTTGTTAGAAACCATTGTAACTAGTTAGCAAGCACTAATAGTAACTCATTAACAAGTTTTACAACATAATTGCATTAATCATGCATGTCATGGTAAATTGAGTAATATATGAGCATTTATTGATTGTAATATTTGTTTTGTATGTTTATTGCGCAGAATAGAAGGTGTTGCACTAGAGGGTGCTATCGAGGATCTCCAGTACCAGAACTTTGAAGCTTTTGATCCTAATAAGTCTCAAGAGCAAGGCAAGTGTCCTTGATCATTTTGATCCTGTTTTTAAATGTTTTGTTTGCAAATTTGCATGCTTGTGTCAATTTGATGGGAAACCCATTTAGAGGTGCTTACTAGACTTGTTTGATCATCTTTGTCACTTGGAATACATTGTAGAGTGTCGTGAAGGGCAGTTATACCTTTTTGCTTCGCTCTAATTAATTGGAATGGGAAGTATGGTTTGTGGATTGGGTTGGATGTTATGGTGGTTTGCTTGCCTTGGATCTAAGGACCAGTTCATGCGAGAATAGGTCACGACAACAGTGCCACCACAAGGCCAAGTATGGGTGCAGCTTAGCCAATTAATTAGGTGTATTGCCAGCATTGTTTGGATCATTTGGAGGAGCGGGGAATGGGAGTCAGTTGGGTTTTCAATAGTGGCAGGACTGCCCTGGGATCTGAATGGCATAAGAGGGGGGCCCTTGGTTGGATGTGATCAGTTGGAGGCATCACCACTGGTGAAACCTTAGTGGGTCTGAATATGCTGGTAGTCCCTTTGTAAATACTATTTTGTGATCTCTTGCCTATACACCTAAGTAAGTGTAATTGGAATAAGGGAGGTTTCTTTAGTCGTGGACGGGTGACGAAATCACGAATTTGTGGGTAAAGTGGTACAACCTCTGCAGAGTGTTAAAAACTATCATGATAGTCGTGCTCCCAGTTAAGAGCACCTAGATGACCTACATGATTAGAGGGACATTTGGGAATTGGGATGGTTTGGTTATGGTTATGGATTGTATGGTGATAAATGGATATTGTTAATGATGATAGTAAGAATATGGTATATCGATGGATAATGAATAATGTATATGAAATATTATGTTTATTTGGGGTATGATGGGATAAATTTCACATTGACATTGTAAGATGCTTTTCATATGTTTTAAATGTACTTTCCAGCAATTTGCCATTACCTTTTATCAATTCCTTGTTTAAACTACATGTCATTATTCTCCTACACTTGCTGAGTACAACATGTGCTCACTCTGGCAATTCTTGCACCAACAGTTTTAGGTGATGTTTGAGAGTATCCTGAGGATAATGCGGAGTATTAGGCTGTGTGCTGCCGTCGACTTGCTTGTGGTGTTGCTTGGAGCCATGCTACCCTATATGCTTAGCTTGCTCAATTTAGATTATTTTCGCTTAATTAGTTTTTAGAACTATTATTAATGATCATTAGACTTGTAATTAGAGGATTATTTGGATATTGTAATAAAAGTACTTGTTTTGTTAATTTGTGCTATGGTAATTTTCTGTATATCATTTGTGATACTCGTGTATGTGTGTTGAACATCCTGTACACACATATGCGTCACACTTGGTTCATTCTCGGAACTGGATGTCACAACTATTTATAGGACATCTTGAACAACAATCCCCATTGCCCACCATAGAAATTGTCAAGTTGATGGAGGACTGCAACGCAGCCATCCTCAATACGCTTCTAGAAAAGTAGAAGGACCCAGGATGCCCCCACTATATCATGCTCGATTGGTACACAACCTTTGACAAGGCACTTTGTGACCTTGGTGCAAGTGTTAGTGTCATGCCAAAGGTGGTCTTTCACAAGCTCAACTTCACTATTGTCTCCAATGCCGATGCAGCTCCAGCTTGCTGACTCTTCTATTCGGTACCCCATCAGTGTTACCGAAGATGTTCTGGTGAGAATCTGAAACTACTTCATACCCGTGGACTTCGTGGTGCTCAACATGGAGGTCAAGAAGGAAACTATGCTTATTATTGGGCGACCTTTCTTTAGCACCACAGATGCTCACATCGATGTGGGAGATAGAGAAATCCGCTTCCATATAATTGGCAAGGAGAAGTTGAACTTTGGACCAAGGAATGAGCAATGCTCCATGATCAAGGTCAAATATGGCTTGAATATCAAACACATCTAGGAGGATGAAGTAACACCACCACAATTGGACACACTCATTGCATTCATGAGGAAGTTCATATATGAGAAGACTACGTCATTTCGTCCACATCGACATTTCAAGAAGATTGAGAAGCCAGAGCCATCCGAACAGTCTATAGGATTGAAGAGCACATGAAAAGCTACCAAAGGGGGGGTGAATCATATATTTAAAACTTTTTTAGCGGAAGCAACAAAAACCCCTCTGCAGAAAAACAATCTGATAAAGATACCATGTGTGCAACTAATTTGAACGTGTTGAACCGTGACAAAAGTAGTAGATATTATAGAGAATCAAGTCTTGAAGACACGTCAACAAGAATCACAAAAAAAAACCGTCGAGAAAAACTCAAGTTATGATCTAAAGAACGAACAAGAAACTCACGTAGATCAGAAACCATAAATCCAATGATTGTGAAACTTTCATAGATGATGGAAACTGAGTTTTGAAGTCAAAACAAAAAGAATCACGAAAATCGGATTAGTAAAACTCATGTTATAATCAAAACAACGAGGCATCATCGTGCTGTCTAGAAACTCGACGAGAAAGACTTGACGAAAACAAGTCGGACGAACAAGGCACAAAAACTCCTCTAAACTACGAATTTTATTGATCAAACCACCAGAAGAACAGCCGAAAGTCATCTCTCCACGAGGTATGGCCTCCCTTTCTTATATAACCAGCCCTAAAGCCAACCACATCCAAACTTGGACTCTAATCCTACTTGGACTCTAACTCAAACTTACCATAACTGCTTAGGACTTCTCCATACGTAGATAGAAGCAATCCCAAGACTTCCAAACACTTTAGCAACATATCCCACATTCCTAAAATAACTCTACTTCGTTTCAACACAAATTCTAACCAAAACCAACTCAAATCTTTCTATATTTTGGCCATAACTGACTCTGCCGCAACCTGAGTCCATAGTCCAGCTGGTTGGACCTTTCCGACCACATCTTCACGTCCATATCTCTATATCACTTCTTGGAACCATGTTTCCACGTCTATTCACTCCTTGCACATGTGCAAACACCTTCCAACAATGTCCACGATACCTTCATATGCATTGTTCTTGACCCAAACATGTTGCGTCACCTCCCGATCAACTCAACCACAATTCCTCCCAAACTTAGTTGTTGAACCTCATCTTATTCCTAAGACTAGTTCAATGGATCCCTTCACCAGTCATGTCTTGACCTCAAGCAACACCTGCACATGAATAAACAACCATTCTTTGCGAGCTGAAGTCCTTGACTTGACTCTCGTTAGTCCAAAAAACACAACACCTTACATGAGCACCTCACATAGGCATCTTGCGAACAATAGCAATGTTTAACCACCATTATCAGCCATAACATTTAAAAAACTTAGTAAATGAATACTATGAAAACCTTCCCATAAGATAAAATCAAGTTCGAAACATTACGAGTTAAAACAGAGCAATCAAACTCAATATGAAAACTCTGCACAGTAACTGTTATTCCCGATATGCATTGAGAAAGTTTGGACAGCCCTAAACCATCGAGGGTAACATTACTCATAAAAACACATTTGTAAAGATTGACCTATGTCGAATCACGTGCATCTCATGTGTGTGAAAGTTCGAACAATTTTAAGTGTCGAACATGTGCAAGTCACGTGAGAAAAGTTCGGACAATCAAAAGCGAGAAAACACGTGCAACTCACGTGCAATGAAGTTTGGATAGTGCAAAATGGATTCCTGCAAGTCCAAACAATCCGAAGTGAGCTTTTTAGCAATACTCAAAACTTTGTGTGTGAACCTTTGCTTTTATTTAAATTGCCAACGTATTCAACACATATAGGTCTCACACGTTCTAAGTCCACTAATATGCCAAAAAAAGAATGGCGGAAGAAGCAAGCCACGCCGTCCGAGTCTACTTCTCTGGGACTGGACGCAGAAAATTGAAGTTTGACAAGACGAAGAAAAATCCATCTCATCGGATTTTTGGGTGATACCTTGTCAATAGGTTAATTTGGTATTTATTTCATATTTTCTTTTTCCATCCCACTTTGATCTTTCGTTATTGAATTTTGCATTTTCCTTAACATGTTTGATTTTTTGATAGGGAGTTGGGAATTTTTGTATTATCAACTTAGATTTTTTTCTTTTATTTTTGAAAAACAAAAACAAAAATATTGGATATGAGAAAATTTTATTTTACAAACAAATATTCAGAGCAAATTTGTGCTCAATTCACACAACAGCTTGAAATATAGCGGTTAGGGAACCACTTGCCAAAATAGAGACCAGGGGCCCACCTATCAGGGCAGCCAAACCCCCTAGTCAGCCAACGTGGGGGGTTTCATTTTGCCTCTCCCTCCTCTAACGGCTATATTCCCTTTTCTTGTGATTGTTGGGGTCCGCTACACTATTTATACATGCCTGGGTGAGTGTGTTGCATCACACTTCACTCCATTTTCACCTCCCCAACTTACTCACTCACTTGCTCAAATTGTTTTGCTCTTCATTGAAACACTTCTCTAAAATTCCAATCCAAAAATATTTTCTTCCATTTGCATTTGCATTTGCATTTTCAACCTGCTCTCAAATTTGACAAGGCAACTCATCGAAGGTTTCGTTTGGTTTCGAGTTTATTTTGTAGTTTGTTCTCAAGTTGTGCAGCCATGAAGAAGGGAATGGAGAGGTTTTCGAGGAAGACGAAGAGAGCTTCATGAAGCTCAGGCCATGGGAGAGACTCAAGCTCACACCTCTCCTCCGAGCCTACACCAAGTCCACGCTGGGGAGGTGTGCACGACGACATCGTGATGGAGGAAGGCAATGCTTCATCCCGTCTTCTCAACGATGACAACCTCAACTAGCCACAAGATGTTGAACACCAATCCTACAACCTCCTAAGGGATTGTGAGTTTTCTCACACAAAGGCCTACCATCCGACGCTACTCTCCAAAACCGGTATGGATTCCTAATTCATTACCATTTGGCATGCATTAGGATGGGATAACTGCTCAAATAGATGAGGAAGGTTCACATGTCCTCACTATTCAATTCCTATGCACCCTCAAAATATGATGTGATGGTATTAGTTTTAGGATTTTCTGAAAAGAATACGCTATCCTATGGAAAGAAATAAGTGAAATCCTAGGTTCCATAGACATTGTTTCATAGATTTAGCCACTTTGCCTAAATTTAACAAATAAGGTTTTTGGCAATAATTGACTAGTGAGGTACCTTGTAGGGCTCCTAGAAATAGCCACATGCAAAATTCCACTTTACGCATCATGCATAGATGGGTGGCTATGTCTATGTTCCCTAGAGGAGATATTAGGATTGTGATACTAAACTTAGGATCCTTTTTGCCATGGTTAAAAAGATTAAAGTTTCTCCTATAAATTCTATGATTTCTCAATTGTTAGAAAACACTATAAATGACGGGCCCATTAGAAATACTTCATTAATTACCTGCATTGCTAAAAAAGTAGGGGCTTTAGAAAATGCTTCCATTGAATATATTTCAACAAGCCACGACTTGGTAGATGAGGATTATCTAGTGCAAGGACATACTCTTAAACATGATCTAGATGGCTCCTTGGTGTTCCTTGGTGTTTTTCTATCCCAGCTTTGTAAATGAAATTCAGTTACATACCTGGGTTTTCATTTATACAAATGCTGACAACTAACTATTGCTCTTCAACCAATCGAAGAGGTCCATAGGAGTAATATTTCTGGTAGGGTCACAAGGAATCGCTCATAAAGAGCATCCATGGAGTTGTCCCCACGATCCACTCCCGCCTATGAGCACCAAGAGGAAGTGGATCCGGTCGGTGATGCACCCGATTGGATCCAACCTCAAACGTATGAGGCCGGAAGATCGTCATGACATAAGTGGGCTACCATAGGAGAAAAATGGGACCCATACAGTTCCAACTAAAGCCCTAGTAGCTTGTATCCTCCCCCGATGGGTACACGTCATTCCATCTCAACCCAAGGTTCTCGTGGCCTTGGCCAAGGAATGGCAAAACTCGCTCAACGGATGGAAGACCTTGAAGTGAGGATAGGCAACGTCCTCAACACCCTTCATGATCACATCCGAGGTACCCATGACTCGCGACAAGAAGTCAATGCACAGTTCAACAACATCAATGCCACATTGCAACAATAACAGGCTGACCTTATGGCTCACTTCCGTCATCAAGGGTTCAACCCTTATCACGAAGATTAATGAAGAACAAGCTTGGGTGAGGACCTCCACTTGAGGTAACTTGTATCACTCCCCATTGGCATTCCATTATTTGATTTCCTTATTTCCACATCATTTGCATTAAAAAAGTAAATAATGTAGGATAGTATAGTTTAAAGAACACAAAAGATGTGCGGCCGATACTTCTCAAGATCAGGTGGAAGGCGGGTTTTCCAGACTCCTTGTTTTTTATGTGAGCGACTGCTGTGAGCTGTCTTCTGTGCCTGTTGCTTGGCAGTTTGTAGAGCTTGCTTCTCAGCTACCACGTGCCCAGAACTCGCTCAGAATGTGGCATAATGAGCTTTGCGCCATTTCGGAGGTCGGGAATACGGTTTGCACTTCTATGCTCGTTGCGCACCGGGCGACCGCAGCTGGTTCCCCGGATACAGGAAGTCGGCAAGGCGTATGAGGTCCTAGATAGGAATGGGCTTGTCATCCGGGAGGCAGTGGAAGCGCTTGCAACATGATTCTTTGACCTCCAGCGCCAGACTTCAATTGGCGGACTCGTAGCACGTTAGAGGGCGATCCTTCGAACGGTGGGGCTGCCTTGGTGTCTTGGCTACGCAAGGTCCAGGAAGGGTTTGAGGCAGTCCACGAGGAGCTGGACAGACACCATGGGCCAGTCGATCTGTCTGCTGTTTCATGGGCCACCCGGATGCACCTTTGAGTAGCTAACTAGTAGAAGTCCAAAGTTAGCTTGATGCTCGCTTGTGGTCCACTACAGCTGCTGGAGCCAAGATGGGTGCTCGGGCGACTCTGTCGACCATCATTTTGCACTACGATGACATCAGTCTTCACACCGTTGGGGAAGGCTTTGCGTCTAACCAGTCGGAGGCTGAGATTGACACCATTGAAAATGAGGTTACGCTTGTCATGACATCAATGGCTATTGCAATAATTTCTATCGATGCCATTCTTGAGTTGGCGAAGGCACGGTGGGGGTCGGCGTAGGCGTAGTGTAACAGAGCGAGCCTTTGTGTCCCTTCGTATTTCTTCATTTTTCAATAAAATTTATGTTGTATCTTTCTTAATTCCTTGGTGAGTTGCGGGTGTTGGGAGTTCAAACCCAAAAGTTAGTCCCTATGGGTAGCCTCTGAGCGGCGCGGGATGAGTGGCTCACTCAACTCGCCCCGCGGCACTTGAGCAGCGTGCCTTGCCTGAGTCTCATTAACAAAGTCGAGGTTCGGGCCCTTGCTCGGGCTCTTACCCAAGCTATTGACCTGGGACAACATGTTTCTATCGCATGACACATAATTTTAAGCGTGAAGGTGGCAGAAAACTTAGCTTAGTGGTCATATCCTTGAAGTCTCTTCACATATGCAAATCGTCTCGCCCTGCGATAGAAGCACCTCAAGTGCTTGATATTCCACGCGTTGGAGAGGATGTTGCTGTCTGAGCCCTTAAGATGATAAGCATCGGGTCGTAATATGTTGGCCACCACATACGATCCCTCCCATGTTGAGGACAACTTGTGTTTGTCTTTGTTGGCTTGCACCCTTCGAAAGACCAAGTCCCCGACTTGGAAGGCCTGAGACCGTACGTGCTGCCCATGGTAGCATCATATCGCATGTTGGTACTTGGCCTACCTTAGGCCGGCTACATGGCGAAGCTTCGTCTAGCTGGTCGATAGAGCCTTGGTGAGCTTCCACAGATCGGATTTCATCGTAGGCTTTGACTCGAGGTGACCAGTGGTCGACAAAATGGCCTTCAAACCACAAGTCATGAAGAACGGCATGAAGCCAGTCGATCGGTTGGGCGTGCCGCGTAATCTCCATAGCACGAATGGTACCTCGCAGGCCCACCACCCTGCGCACTTGTTGAGTATCGAAAATTCACGGCTTGAACCCCTTCATGATCAGACCATTGGCGTGCTCGACCTGTCTGTTTGTTCAGGGGTGCTAAAAGTGCATATAAGTTTATTCCCCGTGGGATTTGATGAATGATGATGGAAATTAAGGGACTAATGAGCCTTGTGAGTGTAAGTACAAGTGATTGAAAGTGGAATGGAATAGGAAACTCTCAAAAAATAAAAAGAGTGAAAAAGGTATCGAAAAACTCAAAGATAAGAAATTAGAGTTTCAAATTTCTTGTGCCGAGTTGAGCCTTGTAGTAGAGAGTTTTCAAAAAGTCAAGTGTTGGAGAATCACCTAAGAGCTCACAGTCCGATTAGGTTTAGTCAAAGAGATGAGTCGACACAATCTTAAGGATAAGGTCAGACTTGTTTGGGCTGGGAGGTCGGACTAGTCCGCCCTCGGAAACATGTCCGTTACTGCACAGACCAAGTGGTACTGTGTGAGATCGAACTAGTCTATTTTGGGTCAGACTAGTCCGTTTGGATAAGTGAGTCGATTGTAGAGACAAAGTCCTAGCAGGCCAGACTAGTCCACCCTGGGGGGTCGGACTAGTCCGCCTAGACCAGATTTGTCCGTTCTCACACGGAACAAAAGGTTCTGAGTGAGATCGAACTAGTCCATTTTTTGGATGGACTAGTCTGATGTCTTGTGACCGTTTGAATTCAAAAGTTGGCAGGGACTTTTGTCGTTGGTCATCGTGACGTCAGTGGTCCTATCTAGGCCAGACTAGTCCGGAGTTTGAGTGTAGACTAGTCTGGACTTTTTCTGGTGGCAACGGCTAAGTGTCAGGACCCCAATAAAAAGTGATCCCAGGCCTTTCCTTGCCCTCTCTCGAACCATAGTGCTGCCATAGCATTCCAAGAGCCTTCCTAAGCCTTCCTCTTCACGTCCTTAAGCTCTAAGAGCGAATCTTGAGGGTTTGTTGGATTTGTTAGAGAAGAGAGAAGGAGTTGATCATTCCTGAGCTCCTGGTTGATTCTCTCGATTTGAGTTGTGTTTCGATCTGTGTTTGAGCCATGTGATTTTGGGAGCCTCAGATTGTGAGTTGCCCCAAGAATCGTTGTATTCACCTCATGATTTAGTGGTGAACAAGCCGACCTTTGTGGTGGCTTGGTGAGGGTAGGGTTGAAATAGACCCGATCTTTCGTGGACTCCTCAACGAGGATATAGGATTCTTTGTTGAGCTAACCCTCGAGATAAATCTGTGTTTCTCTTGCATCATTTTACCTTTGTTCATTGCTAGATCACTTGTAGGGTTCTTATTGTTATCCGCTTGAATCATGTGATTTTCTTAGCAATACCTGTTTCCTTCATTTGCAATTGTTTTGCTAGGTTGCTATGTTGTCATACTTCATTTCATCCAGTAGATAACTGAAAAACCCATAAAAATCTCTTCTTTCTTGCATTCATTCATTCTGTCTGAACTAGTCCGCCCTCAGGCAGGACTAGTCCGCCCCTGTATTGCTGATTTAGTTTTTAATTAAGGCCCTATTTGGAACCTCTAGAGATTATTGTTAGCTGTTAAAATAAAGCTATAGGAGTTCCAAACGGGATAGCTAATAGCACAACTAATTATTAGCTAACCTCCCAGCTAACAATTATCCCATTAGTTGTTCCAACCCAACTAATCCCATCTAATTGTTGGCTAATCTCCATTTTATCCTTGCAGTAAATGGCAAGAAAAATAAAATAGGTGCACTACGGTCAATTGTGTCTAGCAACCAAATAATTAGGTATGAGTTCCAAACAACCTCCAACTAATAACTAGCTAGCTAATAATTAGTTTGCCCAATCCACCTAATAAATTATTAGCTAGCTAATAATTAGCTCTAGAGGTTCTACAGAGGGCCTAAGTGATTTTAGGTTTAGCCTATTCACCCTTGTTGGCGGTAGTTAAATACCAATTTCGACCGTCAATATAACTTAATTATATGAGAGAATAAATATTTCTTACACAAATCGTAGTGAGATTTAACATAATTCCACTTGTGCTTGGAGAAATAGTGCATGCAAGGCTTTTTATGCATAAATGATGGGAGCAATCCTGAAAAGTGCCACCCCAGCCAATCAAGCAATGACATGTGGCATCACATGGATCCATGTATCCATTCACAAACATTTTCGAGGGAATATAACGGTGATTCACGTGGGGAAGGAACATGGGGCCACATATCAGTCACTCGGAGGAAGCACAACCGAGGGGGGCGAGGACAAGGTCGGCCGACCCCCTAGCCGACCGACTTGGCCCTGGTGCCAAACTCGATGAGATTCCATGTGTTGGCTCCTCATGGCTCCCTAAAGGCGGTGAAGACCGATTCGCGCGCTAATTATGGAAGGAACCGGCTCTACTTCATGTATAAATAGGGGTGGGGTGCCTCACTTCTCTCACACCACTCAAGCATTCTCTCTTGTATTACACTAGCGCTCCCTTAGTCTTTTGTGGAGGTTAGGTTGTAGAGAGGAGCCTCTAGTCCCAAGTCCAAATTGGGAAAGGTATGGCTCATGTATGTTTTCTTTTATTTGTGCCATTATGCTTTATATTAATATCATTAGTCTTTACTTATTCACATACTTGTATAAAGCGTTACTTGTTTGGTTGTGGAGTCCATGTATGTGTTAGGTGTAATGTTGTTATGATCTAGTCATAATGCTCATATCATGTTATCATAAACGTCATACACCACCACTATAGTCTAATTAGGTATTAATATGATTATGTTAATATGAGTAATTTAGTGATTGGTCCCATCATTAGTTTCAATGATGTTTAGGTTAATCATTGCCTTAGGAAGGTACTTGTACTGCAGCTCTTAAGGTATTTACTTACTATGTAAGCATGGTGCTTAGATAACTAAGTAGCATTAGATGTCTCACAGGATTTGATAATTAAGTAGCGTTGTATGTCTCATAGACCCACGATTTATAGGGGTAGGCTGCAGGTGGTGATAGCCCTATCCATCCTTCAAAATCCCCCACGTTCGGCTATGCCGCAGACTCATGGCGGGAATCGTCCTGATGTTATCAGGGGTAAACCCATGCCAGATATGGTTTACCACTAAGCCCTAGTACTCATCGTTAGCATACCGATATGTACATTAGTTGGCTATGTATATGAATATTTAAAGCACAGTAGGAGTAGCTCCATCCCTAACTTAGCCTCCACTAGGACATTCTTACCCATTAGAGTGGTTTGCTTAGGTGTGTGTCACACTACCCCATCACTTCATTTATCCATCCTATTAGATCACTCACTAGAACACCCTCTTCTATCCTTTACTGTGCCACTCTTCTACCTTGCCTTCCATTGGGACAAAGAAATATGATACCCTAGGGAATGCTCTCAGGTGAAATGCTACAACAGGACTTTTTGTGTGCTTGGAGAACTAATCTTGCTTTGGCTTAGGTTAGCCTAGTGCCTCTGCAGAACTTGCCTTGCTGCTAGGATGACCTGTGGACATTAAAAAATACCAACAAGAATTTTTGGCGCTGTTTTCAAGGAAGGCACAGAAGATTTGGATGATCATGTGGTAGATAGGATTCTAGTAGGTTTTTAGTAGGATAACCCTCCTTTGTTTTCACATTCTTTGATGTGAAAATATGGTATTGTATAATCGGTTTCCATTTACCGGCAAACTATGTAGAAGGTCACGAGTAACTGCTGAGAAGAGTTCGACCTCGCGTCATTCCTCCTTAGGTGATCTTGTTGCTAGAATACCTGTCATCTCCGCACCATCACGTTGCAAGCCAATGGATCAAAAGACCCTTCATGAGTTCTCGGCTCCCTCTACTTACAATGTGCCTACTGGGCCCAATGTCAACATGGGAGACGTGGACTTCGAAATCTAGACTAGCCTAATCACCATGGTGCCGACTAATCCCTTTTGTGGGAAAGCCAATGAGGATGTCAGTGCTCACCTGCAACAGTTCCTTGAGATCTGTAGCACTTTCAAGATGAAGGATATCACACCTCATGCCATCCGTCTTCGACTATTTCCATTATCCCTCCTGGGAGAGCGAAGAAGTGTTTCTACGTGAACCGAAGTGCTATAAACACTTAGGAAAAGTGTTCTACAACATTCTTTGTCAAGTTCTTCCTGTTGGGCAAGAACAATGCCCTACATGAAAGGATTTCAAGCTTCAAGCAAGAGCCTAAGGAGTCCATTCACAAAGCTTGATAATGGTTTCATAAGTACATCCTGGTCTATCTCCACTATGGGATGGATGATTAGCTCATCATCCAAAACTTCTACAACGGGATGACTCCATGTGCCCGTGACCATGTGGATATTGCTGCTGGAGGATCCTCCTTCTCACTTATCATGCCCAAAGCTAAAGATGTGATTGAGAAGATGGTTCCAACATGGTTGGAGTGATGAGAATCTCCAGCTCTGACAGCGAGACATGCACACCTTGAAAGAGGTGGAGATGATCGCTGCCCAATTGCACCTTCTAATGAAAAAGTTGGACTGTCAAGCCAATGACAAAGTATTTGTCACTGTCAAAGCATTAGACACTCACATGACATGTGAAGTCTATGGCAACAAGGGTCATATGGGAGGTGACTGCCCTGAGACCTGTGAGGATGCCTTATACTTAGGCAACAATGAGAATTACAACAATTGCTACCGTTGAGGAGGTCAAGGGTGGGGCCAACCACTCCCTTTCTTTAAAGGGGGCTACAACAACAACAACAAAATGGCAATGGAAACCAGCCACCCTTGAGGGAACTTGCCATTAGCCAAATCAAGATCAATGATGCCCTATCTAAGAAGTTTTCAGCTAATGACAAGACCCTAGAAAGCATCAATACCAAGGTTGAAGGTTTAGCTTATGCCTTCAAGAAACAGTTGAGCTTCAACAAGATGCTGGAGACCCACTTAACTCAATTGGCAGCTGTTGTCGCTCCATTGGAGAATAAGAAGATTCCAGGGCAACCCGAGGCTTCCCTAGAGAATGTGAGTGTAGTGGCTACGAGAGGTGGAAAGACCACTCGTGACCCACCGTACCCCACTCAATAGGAGACAACGGCTGAGAAGATGGAAGACGAGGTTTCTCCTAAGAATGGAGAAAAGCTCAGTGAGAGAATGGCAGGGGAATTTAAGGATACTACCTTCATTTAGATCCCTCAAAGAAATCGGAAGCCAACTGTGGTTGAGCAGTTCAATTGCTTTATTGATGTCAACAACAAGATCCACATCAATGTGCCCTTAATAGATGCGATGCAAGTACCGACTTATACTCGCTATCTCAAGGACATATTGAACAACAAGCGACCAGTGCCCACCGCAGAACTTGTCAAGCCCCCTGAGGATTGTAGTGCTGCTATCCTCAACATGCTTCTAGAAAAGAAGAAGGATATAGGATGCCCTACCATATCCTGCTCCATTGGCACACAACACTTTGACAAGGCACTTTGTGACCTTGGTGAAAGTGTTAGTGTCATGCCAAAGATGGTCTTCGACAAGATGAACATCACCACGCTGTCTCCAACACCAATGCAGTTCCAGCAGGCCGATTCATCGGTATGCTACCCCACGAATAACGCTGAAGACATTCTGGTGGAGATCTGGAACTGCTTCATACCTATGGATTTTGTGGTGCTCAACATGGGGGTTGATAAGGAAACTCCGCTCATTCTTTAGAGCCCTTTCCTTAGCACCACGGATGCTCGCATCAATGTGGGAGTGCTGATACTTCCAAAGATATACTAACAAAACCATCCCCGACAACAGCGCCAGAAATGCTTGTTGGTCTTTCTTAACGTCTACAGGTCATCCTCGCAGCAAGGCTAGTTCTTCAGAGGCACTAGGCTAACCTAAGCCAAAGCAAGATAAGTTCTGCAAGCGCACGGAAAGTACCGCTATAGCATTTCATCTGAGAGTATTGTCTAGGGTATTGTATTAGTTTATCCCAAAGGAAGACAAGGAAGAAGGTAGACAAGGTCAAAGATAGAAGAGGGTGTTCTAGTGAGGGATTCGGTAGGATGGATAAATAAAGTGATGGGGTAGTGTGACACACACACCTAAGCAAACTACTGTGAGGGGTAAGAATGTCCTAGTGGAGGATAAGTTAAGGAGATAGAGAGCTACTCCTACTGTGCTTTAGGTATTCTTATACATAGTCAACTAGTGTACATAAGGTTTATGCTAACTATGAGTACTAGGGCTTAGCGGTCCAACATATTGTGCACGGTTTTACACTTGAGAATATCAGGACGATTCCCGCCACAAGCCTACGGCGTAGCCAAATGTGGGAGATTACGAAAGACAGACAAAGCTGTCACCACCTGCCGCCTACTCCTACAAACTGTGGGTCTACGAGACATCCAACGTTACTTAATTATCTATGCACCATGCTTACATAAAAAGTAAATATCATAAGAGTCTGGATACAAATACCATCCTAAGGCAATGACTAACCTAAACATCATCGAAACAAATGTTGGGACCAAGCACTGTAGTGGAGGTACATAGTCACATTAATACCTAATTACACTATAGTGGAGGTACATGATGTTTATGATAATATAATAAAAGCATTATAACTAGATCATAATGACATCTATACCTAACACATGCATGGAACCCACAACCAAACAAGGAACGCTTCATCCAAGTATATGAATAAGTAAATACTAATAATAATATTATAAAGCATAATTTCACAAATACAAGAGAAGATACATGAGCCATACCTTTCTCAATTTGGACTTCGGACTAGAGGCTACTCGCTACAGCCTAATCTCCACTAAGGAACTAAGAGCACTAGTGTAATACAAGAGAGAATGCTTGAGTGGTGTGTGGGAGAAGTGAGGCACACCCTCTATTTATACACGGAGTAGAGGTGGTTCTTGCCACAATTAGTGCGCGAATCAGTCTTCACTGCATTCAGGGAGCCATGAGGAGCCAACACGTGGAGAATGACCGAGTTTGGCGCCAGGGCCAAGTCGGCTGACTAGGGGGGTCGGCCGACCTGGTCCTGGCCCTCCCTTGGGTGTGCTTCCTCAAGGTGACTTCCAGGTGGGCCCTTATCCCCTTCCCGTATGATACACCATTGGATCTGTTGGTGATGTGCCCAAGAGGCAATCATAATAATTCAGGTTAAGGCCTATTGGATATTTGATCCATAAGAAATTAGGGTACTTATGTGCCTGCGACCTAAAAGCCCATTAGTATGCCTATAAATATGAGGGGTAGGGTTAGGGGCTAAACACCCCACCACGTGATAGCCCTAGATGCCACCCCTCGAAGGCCTCACGCCGAGACCCTTGGCGCGCGCGCGGTGCTAGCACACCGGTGCACGATGTTCCTCTCCGTACGTGTGGACTCTGTGGAGGCGCTGCTGCTACTGCTGCGCTGATCGGCTATGATGATCGTGATTGTCTACCTGCTGTCGTGACGAGGACGTGGAGGAGACCAACGAGATCGTCTGCTTCCTCTACACTGATGTGCATCTACGTTCCTCTACGTTGCGTAACGTTCCATGACCTCTGTACTCGCATGTTTCTTGGGTGATGCGGTTGAGTTGCTAGAGTAGCGTACCGCTGATATCCGTACAGTGGTATCAGAGCCGACTTGCGTAGTTTTTGGTCTGGATCTTATTAGTAGATGGGATCTACTGTAGACATGTTCATACGATGAAATTTTCGCATGGTTTTTGGGGTTTGGAATTGGTTAGAGTAGATTGCAATCGTATATGACTAAAGGGTCAGTTCGTGCTCCTTCTCTGCTATGTGCGCAACCTGTCCCTACCGGCTAGAATCACCATTAGGACTAATCGCGTACATAGCTAACAGATTGAGGTCATGAGTCACGATCTACTCATGAATAACCAGTCACATTGAAAAATTGAGTCATTCTGAATGGCTCGGATTTGGGTTGATTTGATCAATCCGATGAGATTTTCATAGTGATTTCATAGATGCGATCTATGTAATTCAGTTTGGTGTCTGCTATAGTGATTTGATGTTTTGCTGTCTGCTATAGCGATTACATAACATAGTTTCGCGCTAGAAATCGTTCTACGCTTAAATCGTTTTTGCAGGGAATGATGTGTATGGTATGGCCTTAATGTGATGTGATGATCTGTGTGTAGATTTGTGCAGCCTGCGTGTTGCAAATTTAACACAACCGAGTTGAGGTTGTCACATAATTGTATAACGATCTGCATGTCGACCTGTGATGCTTGATATCTCATGTAATTTGGTAGATATTAGTTGTATTAACTTCTTTTATGATCATAGAGATGTATTCAAGCATGGTGGAGATGGAGATCACCACAAGAAGGGAGGCATGGCAGCTCAGATCATGATGGAACCATGGCGATGGAGAGCATTATGATTTTAAGGGCCATACTATCCACAATGTGATATGATCGTATACTTGTGATTTTTTACGTATTACTATTCTTTTCATGCTTTTCTATGGTGGATGTTTTGTCATGATAGAATAGCTTCCCTCGAAAAAGTTGAGTATTTGATGCCATTTACCAAGAACTGAACCTATGTTATTTTGATCGTTGTGTGGTAGGTTTGCCAAAGCAAAGTACCATCATCTATCATCATGCATAGGGTGAATGTTGGACATTCACATGCATATAGTGTTGGTTTACTCAACAAATCTATCAAAACGGTTTTGGGCTTTATGGCATAGAGTTCGGAGCCGGGGCATTGGATGTCACCCGACAAACAAGAGTCATATAGGGATATGATTAAGTTGTTTACCTATGTCACTAAATTTCCTAGCAGTGAAGCCAAAGCTCACTAGGAATTAGTGAATATGGATCTTGAACCACTATATGTCGTTAGATGGAAGACGCTGATCATATAGTGGTGATATATATTATTAAACTATTAATAGAAGATTGGTACATAACATAGTGCTAAACCTTGCATATTTATTTTCTATTGTAGATAATGTCTGCTAGTAACAATTCCGGTTTCAATTTGCAATATGTGCTTGAAAAGGAAAAGCTCAATGGAGCCAACTTTATCGATTGGTACCGCAACCTGAGAATCATTCTTAGGCAAGAGAAAACCGAGTACGTTCTTCTGCAGCCTTACCCTGATGACCTCCCAGCTGATGCAACTAATGCAACACATAGAGCTTATACGAAGCACTGTGATGATGCACTTAATGTAAGCTGCCTCATGCTCGGCACTATGTCCTGTGATCTGCAAAAATAGTATGAGCATACATATGCTTATTCTATGATTGAGGGACTGCGTAGAATGTTTGAGAATCAAGCAAGGGCTGAGAGATACAACATCTCAAAGTCCTTGTTCTCATGCAAGCCGGCGGAGGGTTGCCCGGTCAGCCCTCATGTAATCAAGATGATTGGTTACATTGAAACTTTGGGCAAACTTAGTTCTGAACCTCAAGGATGATCTGGCTATTGACGTTGTTCTCCAGTCGCTCCCACCGAGCTACGAGCCATTCATATTGAATTTTCAAATGAATGGCATGGAGAAAACCTTGGTTGAATGCATGGAATGCTTAAAACAGCCGAAGAAAGCATTACAAAAAATGCCACTCATGTGATGATGGTGCAAAAGGAGAATAAAAAGAGGAAGCGTGTGACGCATCCTAAAGGTAAAGGCAAGGGAAACGTTCCTGATGAACCTTCAAGCTCAAAGTCTAAACCAAAGGGCAAATCTGGCCCTTCTCCCCATGATGAATGCTTTCACTGTCATGGTAAGGGGCACTGGTCTAGGAATTGCAAGAAGTACTTGGAGGATAAGAAGAAGAAGGGAAGTGAGACTTTCGCTTCAAGAATAAATGTTATAGAAATTAACATTGCATTATCTTCTAGTGAATCATGGGTATTTGATACTGGATCGATGATTCACACTTGCAAATCGTTGCAGGGTCTAAGTGAGACTAGAAGATTTGCAAAAGGCAAGTTGGATGTTCGTGTCGGCAATGGAGCAAAGGTTGCGGTCATAGCTGTCGGAACTTACCACTTGTCATTACCCTCAGGATTAGTTTTGGAATTAAATAATTGTTATTGAATTCCTACTTTGAGCAAGAATATTATCTCTTCTTCGTGCTTAGAAGAAGTTGATGGTTATGAGATTGTAATAAAGAACAAATGTTGTTCTATTTATTACAATAATATTTTTTATGCTCAATGTCCATTGGTGAATGGATTATATGTTCTTGATCTTGAGGATAAAACTGTCTTAACATTAATACCAAAAGGGCTCGACGTAATGATCTAAGTCCCACTTTTATTTGGCATTGTCGCTTAGGTCATATAAATGAGAAACACATTGAAAAACTCCATAAAGATGGTTTACTAAGATCATTTGATTTTGAATCACTTGACACATGCAAATCTTGTTTGCTTGGGAAGATGACCAAAGCACCCTTCACTGGTCAATGTGAGAGGGTGACTGACTTGTTGGGACTTATACATACAGATGTATGTGGACCAATTAGTTCAATTGCCAGAGGTTGTTTTCAGTACTTCATCACATTTACCGATGACTTTAGTAGATATGGTTATGTCTACCTAATGAGGCACAAGTCTGAATCCTTTGAAAAGTTCAAAGAATTTCAGAATGAAGTACAAAATCAATTAGGCAAGCCAATTAAACTTCTATGATCTGATCGTTGGGGTGAATATTTGAGCCATGAATTTTATGATCATTTAAAACAATGTGGAATTGTTCCACAGTTGACTCCACCTGGAACACCTCAATGGAATGGGGTGTCCGAGCAAAGGAACCGAACCTTGTTGGACATGGTTAGGTCAGTGATGAGCTAAGCAGATCTTCCACTATCCTTTTGGGGTTATGCTCTTGAACTACTACATTTACACTAAACATATTCCCAACTAAGTCTGTTGAGAAGACACCATATGAGATGTGGACCAGGAAACGTTCGAGATTGTCTTTCGTCAAAGTTTGGGGATGTGATGTTTATGTCAAACGTTTGACGTCAGACGAACTCACTCCAAAATCAGACAAATGCTTCTTTGTGGGATATCCTAGGGAAATCAAAGGATATTATTTTTATAATAAAACATAGGGTAAAGTGTTTACCGCTCGTCATGGTGTCTTCTTGGAGAAAGAGTTTCTCTCAAAAGGAGTTAGTGGGAGCAAGGTGCATCTTGAAGAAATTCAAGAAATACATGAAGAGCATCCACTGATCCTATACAAGATGTACAAGATGTTGTACAACCAGTTGATGAAACATCAGCCCCACAAAGGTCTACGACGGTACGTCGTGCGACTGAAAAGTTAACGCTTCCAACCACGAAGCAACATGACATGGTATTATTGGACAATAATGAGCCCACGAGCTATACCGAAGCAATGATGGGATCCGACTCTGAGAAGTGGCTTGGAGCCATGGAATCCGAAATTGAATCCATGCATGAAAATCAAGTTTGGAACTTGGTTGATCCAATCGAAGGTGTGGGACCTATCGATTATAAATGGATTTTCAAGAAAAAGACTAATATGGATGGAAATGTTCACATCTATAAAGCACGATTGGTGGCGAAAGGTTTCAAACAAATTCAAGGTGTTTATTATGATGGAACTTTCTCACCCGTTGCAATGCTTAAGTCTGTTCAGATTCTTTTAGCAATTGCTGCATATTTTGATTATGAAATATGGCAGATGGATGTCAAAACAACCTTTCTTAATGGAAGTCTGACTGAGGATGTGTACATGACACAACCTGAGGGTTTTGTCGATCCTAAAATGCTAATAAAATATGCAAGCATCAAAAGTCCATCTATGGGTTGAAGCAAACATCTCGGAATTGGAATCTACGTTTTGATGAAGTAATCAAAGGGTTTGGTTTCATCAAGAACGTAGAAGAACCTTGTATTTACAAGAAGTTTAGTGGGAGCGCACATGTATTTCTGGTCCTATATATAGATGACATATTATTGATCGGAAATGACATTTCAATGCTTGATGATGTTAAATCCTCATTAAGAAAAAGTTTCTCAATGACATAAAGATCTATAAAGACAGATCTAAAAGGATAATTGGATTAAGCCAAGATAAATATATTGACAAGATATTGAATCAGATCAATATGCAAGATTCCAAGAAAGGTTTCTTGCCAATGTCACATGGCATTACTCTAAGCAAGAGTCAGTGTCCTTTGACACTTGATGAGCAAAAGAGGATGAGAGCGATTCCTTATGCTTTGTCTATTGGATCCATCATGTATGCCATGCTATGTACATGCCTAGTTGTATCTTATGCTCTAAGTATCACGAGTGGGTATCAATTAGATTATGGTTAGGCTCATTGGACCGTTGTCAAAAACATCCTTAAGTACTTGAGAAGAACTAATGATGCATTCTTAGTGTTTTGAGGTGAAGAAGTGCTCGTTGTAAAAGGTTATACTGATGCCAGCTTCCAAATAGATAAGGATGATTCTAGATCGCAATCCGGTTTTGTATTCTGCCTCAATGGAGGGGCTGTGAGCTAGAAAAGTTCCAAGCAAGATACAGTAGCAGATTCAACCACAGAGGCAGAGTATATTGAATCTTCTGATGCTGCAAAGGAAGTTGTTTGGATCAGAAAATTTGTTTCTGAGTTGCGTGTTGTTCCTAGCGCGTCCAGTCCTGTGGATATCTATTGTGACAACAATGGAGCCATCGCACAGGCAAAGGAGCCTAGATCACACAAACGATCTAAACACATACTATGACGCTATCACCTCATTCGAGAGATCATCGACCGAGGTGATGTGAAGATATGCAAGGTGCACACCGATTGGAATGTTGCAGATCCGTTGACAAAGCCTCTTCCACAATCAAAGCATGAGGCACACACGAGATCTATGGGTATTAGATACTTACATCAGTGATCATAGTGTGTAGTGGGAGACTTGTGTCACAATTATGTTTATGTACTATTAAATAAATTGTTAAATGAGTAATAATTATTTACATTGATCATCAAGTATGTGACTTGTTCGTGGAACTCTTTGTTAATTGTAATGTTACTCTAAATGATCCCTTGTCTATATCATTATATGAGATAATGGTGTCACAAGACTAGCACATGTATTAATTGAGGATCACGTTCCACGGATCATAGATATGAAGATATCAAATTAATAATATGAACACATGTTAGTGAACATGGTGTTGGATTGACCCACTCCAAGACACTGCTGGGATTGTTATTTTCATACATGCCATCAGTTAGTCTTGAGTGATACACCTGCTAGATCCTTAGACTTGATATCGCCATTGTTTCTCACTATGCGTAGTTGTGTACTTTGAGACTACCAAACGCTACTCCATAACTGGGTAGTTATAAAAGTAGTCTTTAGGTATATAATGAAACATAGAATGGGATGTGCGCGGATCAAGATTTGATTTCCCCCGCCCCTTAATAACATGAGAGATATATCTGGGCCCCTCGAGATAGTTGGATTTGAAAGTGCCTGGCCATGCCAAGGTGATTAAAGGTTAATCACAGTGACTAAAAGTTATTTACGGAATGAATCCACTATTTGATCGAGTGAATGGTCGAGCTATCACAAGGATGGCACGCATCTCGCCTTGAGCTTGACTGGTATCGTGAGGCAAAGGGATTAGCATGTTGAGTGTATCTAGGTTCAGCCGATATGATCTTTATGTACATTCGGTGGTTAGTATGTCCTGCTAGGTACCTCTACAAACTTGTGGTTGGAAACAGTTTCCATTCACAATGGGTCACACACTTAAGGAGTTGGAATATCGAAAATCTTGGCTAGATGATTGTCTCTAGTGCAAGTGGGAGATTGTTGGTGATGTGCCCAAGAGGCAATCATAACAATTCGGGTTAATGACTATTGGATATTTGATCCATAAGCAATTAGGGTACTAATGGGCCTGCGACCTAAAAGCCCATTAGTACGACTATAAATATGAGGGGTAGGGTTAGGGGCTAATCACCCCACCACGTGACCGCCCTAGCTGCCACCCCTCGAAGGCCTCACACCGAGACCCTTGCCGCGCGCGCGGTGCTAGCACACCGGCGCACGACATTCCTCTCCGTACGTGTGGACTCCGTGGAGGCGCTGCTGCTACTACTGCGCTGATCGGCTACGACGATCATGATCGTCTACCTGCTGCCGTGAAGAGGACGTGGAGGAGACCAACGAGATCGTCTGCTTCCTCTACACCGACGCGCGTCTACGTTCCGCTGCGTTGCGCATCTAGTGGTAATGATCCATTACCTCTGTACTCGCATGTTTCCTTGGTGCTGCGGTAGAGTCGCTAGAGTAGCGTACCGCCGATATCCCAATAGGATCTCCTCGGATTTGCTTGGGAATGATTCATGGATCCATGTGGTGCCACATGTCATCGGTGATTGCCTGGGGTGGCACTTTTTAGGATTGCTCCCCTCATTCTCCATCATTTCTGCATAAAAACTCCTGATGCACTGTTTCTACAAGTACAAGTGGAATTATGTTAAATCTAACTATGATTTGTGTAAGAAATATTTATTTCTTCACATAATTGAGTTATATTGATGGTCTAAATTGTTATATAACGACCGTCAATGAACTCTCCCAACCTTACATTTGCTTGTCCCGAAGAAATATAAGACTTAGATTGTTGATGAGGAGTTGCTACTATGTTCTATTTTGCAAAAGTACCAAGAGCACAACAAAATATTTTACCTTGTATTGAGTAAAGGATGCGGTACCTCACTCTTTTTTCTTAGTCAATATGGGGCTTATGACTCATCCTTTTCTTGGGTGGTTGAAATATATAACAACAAATAGAGCATGCATCACCTAATGTTTATGTTCTACTCAAATTTCTGGAGAATTTCAAATGGAGTTTGAATTTAAGTTCCTCAATTGATGCACTCAGCCACTCCTATGTGGAAGTTGTATTTGTACCCTCACCAAGGCAATGTTGTTCTTGTCCTACATCTAAATAAGGCTTGCATGTGGAGCTTGGTAGGGATCAAGAGTAGGCATATTTGCAACACATTTACTACTAAGTCAAAAGAGTAAGCCTTAGGAGAAAACAAATCATACTTTTGATCAAGATTTGTGCAAGTGTGATGAATATTTGTGAAATGGAGATATGAACATAACTCCTTTTTATGCACTCTATTTTGTGAGGGTGAAACATGGCTACTTATTCATTTTTTTTATTCTCATGGTCTTGTATATGAGCATGCATTTTTCTTTTACATTTTCTTGTAGCCATGTCTTCTACTCCTCTTTTCTTTTTCAAATATTTTGGAGGGAGTATTATGAATGAAAACCATGGAGTATCTTTTGGTGGTGGAATGGTATGATGAAATTCTACTAACTTCTAGTGTCAAAGTTTAGCATGTGCCCGTGCAATCTTAATCTTAAAAGTATGAAACGACTCTCACATAGGTCTATACCAATTTGACTAGGCTCAATGTCAAGGCAAATAGCATATGCATAGGGTTTGTCTAATTCAACTCATCATAAGGATTTGGTAGGAATTTATATCAAATGAGGAACTCCCATTTCAAAAATTCTTCGAGAAATTAAGTTTCACTTTTAGCTAGGGTATTAGCAGCTCTTATCACTATATCATATCCCACAAAAACCTAGAATTTGACTTGGATTGTGCTACCCACAAATTCCAAGTTTAAGGAAAGAATGTTCTAAGCCAATAAACGCAATACTTGGAGAATACTAGGTTGTATGCAAGGGAGTAAAGAAAATAAAATAGAGCAACTATTCATCATATTAACTTATGCAAAGTAATAATATTCTTACCACACATCTTTTATTTTATTAACCTAACCTATAAAATATTATTATTATTTTTATATGCAATGATGGTGGAATGAAAGAAATAAAACAAAGAAATGCAAATGGGGTGTGATACAAGTTACCTCAAATAGGTGTCCTCCCCCAAGCTTGCTCTTCTCAATCTATGTGATAAGGGTTGAACCTTTGATGATAGAAATAGGCCATGAGGTTAGCATTGTGTAGCTGCAGCATGGTGTTGACGTTGTTGAACTACGTGTCAATTTGTTGCTGCCAGTCGTGGGTACCTTGGATGTGGTCTTGAAGTGTGTTGAAGATATCGCCTGTCCTCACTTCAAGATCTCCCATCTGTTGGGTGAGTTCCGCCATTCCTTGGCCAAGGTCATGATAACCTCGGGCCGAAAAGGAGTGTCGTGTACCCATCGGTGGAGGAGGCAAGCAACTAGAGCTTGAGCTCCCTCTGGTGGTAGCCCACTCTTGCCACGACGATCTTCCCGCCTCATACGTTTGAGGTTGGGTCCAACCGGGTCATCACCTGATGGATCCACTTCCTCTTGGTACTCATAAGCGGGAGGGTATCACGGTGGCATCTCCAGAGACATTACTCCTACGAGCCTCTTCGATAGGCTTAAGAGCAATGGTTAGTTCCCGACACTTATATAAATGAAAATCCGGGTTAGATAAACAAATTTCATTTACATGGCCGGGGTAGAAAAACACTAAGGATACATCTAGATGATGTTTAAGAGTGTGTCCTTGCACTTGACAATGCTCATCTATTAAGTAGTGGGCTGTTAAAATATATTCAATTAAAGCATTTTCTAGAGCCTCTACTTTCATAGCAATACGGGTAATTAATGAAGTACATCCAATTGGTCGCGTCATTTTAGTGTTTCTAACCATTGTGACATCATAGCCTTAGCAGGAGCAATTTTTATCTTTCTAACCATGGCATAAAGGGTTCTAAGTTCATCATCATGCACAATCCTAACATCCCGTCTAGAAAACATAGTCATAGCCACTCATCTATGCATGAAACGTACAATGGGGTTTTAAAAGTGGCTATTCCTAGGGTTCTTACACACTACTTCACCAGTTAAGTCTTGCCAAAAACTTTGTTTGTTAACTTTAGGCAAAGCATCTAAATCTATCAAACAACGTATATCAAAGTCTAGGGGTTCACTAAATTCTTTCCATAGGATAAATTATTCTTTTCAGAAAAACCTAAAAGAAATACCTTCAAATCCTAATTTTAGGGTGCATAGGAATTGAATAGAGAGGATGTGACACCCGGTTCCGAAAATGAACCAAGTGAACGCATATGTGTGCCCAGGATGTTCAACACACATACACGAGTGCATTCACAAAAGAGTATACAGAAAATTACCACAGAACAAGATTAATTAACCAAATTTCATTACACAAACCATATTATACTCGAATACAAGCTCTAATGAATATTAATGACAAGTCCAACTAATGCAGCGGAAATAAACTTAAATAAGCAAACTAAACAATTAGGCAGCATAAGCAATATGGTATAGCGCAGCTCCAATCAACACCACACGCAAGTTGACAGTAGACACGGCCCAGAACTCTGCATTATCGCCATCAAACTCCCAATCCTAACTTGCAACTATTGGGGGGGATTGCAAGGGTGAGTACATGTCGTACTCAGCAACTGTGGAAAATATGACATGTGGCTTATTCAAATGACGACAATAATAATGGCTGGGTGTTGAAAAGTACATTAAAACATTTGAAAAGCAATATATTACATGTATGTGAAGTAAACCCATCATAATTATAAGTAATATCATAATACCAGTCTGAATTCATTTCCATAATCAATAATTCTAGATTGCACCATTTGCCAATAACCATATTCAATACTAGAAATTAATCCATAACCAGCCATAACTATTACCAAACTATAACCATCCCAAACACCATCCCAATACCAAGTTCCCTCTAATCATGGAAGTTGTCCAGGTGCTCATAATCGGGAGCACGGCACTCATGATAGTTTTATTTGACTCTACAGAGTTTGTACCACTTTACCTACGTTTTTGTGATTTCATCACCCGTCAGCGACTAAAGAACCTCCCTTATGCTAATTACACTTCCTTTGGTGTATGACCAAGAGGTTACAAAATAGCCTTTACAAAGGGACTACTAGCATGTACGGACCCACTGAGGTTTCACCGGTGGCGACGTCTCCTACGGAGCACGTCTTCAACCAAGGGCCTCCTCTTGTGCCATTTGGATCCTAGGGAGCCCCTACCACAAATCCAAACCCAATCCGATTCCCCTTCCCCGGTGCACCAAATGATCCGCGCAATACCAGCAATGCCCTAATTAATCAGCTACGCCGCACCCATACTTGGCCTCATGGTGGCACTGTAATCCTGGCTTATTCTCGCATGAACCGGTCCTTAGATCTAAAGCAAGCAAACCACCATAACATCCAACCCAATCCACCAGCCACGCTCGCTTAGATCACCCATCTTTTTAACCAGTTCATGATAATCAATATATCATTAATGCATAGTTAAATAATATAGTGGTTTCCCATCCCAATTGATTAAGCGAAGCAAAAAGGTAAAAATCCTATCCCGACTCTCTACCATAAATTCCAGGTGACAAGGGTGGTTTAACAAATCTAGTAAACTTCCTACCATAGGATTCCCATCAAATTGACACAAGCATGCAGTTTGCAAACAAAACATTTATTTTAGAGACGGGATCAATATGCTTCAAGGACACTTGCCTTGCTCTTGGGATTGATTCAGGTTAAAGCCTTCAAACTCTTGGTGTTGTAGATCCTCACGGCACTCTCTAGCGTAAATCCGTCTAATCCACACGATAAACATACAAGACAAGAAACACAATCAAAGAGTGCACAAATATTACTCAATATGACATGACATGCATGATTAATACAAATTCAAGGTAGAACTTGTTAATAGATTGATTTTAATGATAACTAACTAGTTCTAATAGATTTTAACAAGTTTATTCAGGTTTGGATGTGATTAGAACTCATTTTAGAATTCATTCAACAGAATTTAGTCAGCAAAATCAGACTAGTCTGCAGAAGGCCGAACTAGTCCGCACTTCGCAGAACTAGCGAACTAGGATTTTCTAGATTGACGTAAATTTGTAGATTAGGGGTCAAATTCACGTAAAGAAAATAGAATAGAAGGTATACTAGGTGTTTAGAACTCCAATGAATCAAGAAACTTGGAGGTAACACTTGGATCTTGATGATCTAGGGTTGGGGGATGAACTTGGAGATGCATTGGTGATGAAGAACGGAACTTGACAGAGATCTTGATCCTCTTTCATTTCCTCCTCTTCTTCTTCTTTCTTGGGATCTCCTCCTCCCTCCTTGGTGGTGGCTCTCCACGAACTAGGGTTTGGGTGGGGTGGAAAAGTGGCAAATAGATGTCAAGCCAAGGGGTGGGGTTGTTTATATAGAGGTGGAGGCTAGGGTTAGATGGATTTCGAGTTTGGGATGAGTAGAGGCAGGTGTAGAGTACCACATGGGCTCTAAAGGAGTTAGGCACGATGTCCCTAGGCCCACTTAACGTGAAACCCAAGAAACAAGTCGTAAAAAAAAAGATTAATTCAAAGTTGCAAAATATCAGACAAGTTCGACAAGGACCGGACTAGTCCGAAGTTAGTCAGAAAGAAATCGGACAAGTCTGGCGAATAATCGGACAAGTACGACTTTATTCAGAGAGGAAAACGGACAAGTCCAGGGACTTGGCAAATTTTCAAGGGTTCTTGGAAAATCAGACTAGTCAGCACAAAATCGGATAAGTCCAAAAGTGTCCAGAGGCAAAATCGGACTAGTCCGCAGCAAAAAACGGACAAGTCTGATTTTAGTCAGAGAGAAATCAGACTAGTCCTCACCAAAATCAGACTAGTCCGCACTTTTCAGCATTTTAAATGCGGTTTTGTTCCAAATCAATTTTAAACTCATTCCTCTTGATATGGATTAATGTTAAACATGCATATCAATGTAAGTAGGGCATGATGCATGAAAATGAGGGTGTTACAAACCTACCCCCCCCCCTTAAAATTAATCTCGCCCTCGAGATTCGACATGGAAGAGAAGAGATAGGGAAATTCCTTCTTGATATCATCATCCAATTCCCACGTCGCTTCTTTATCTGTGTGGTGCTTCCACTGAACTTTACACTATCTAATAACCATGTTCCATTTGACTCTCTCCTTGGCTTCCAAAATTTTGATCGGTTGTTTGGCTTAAGTCAAATCTGCCTGTAATTCCAATTCTTCCATCAGCACTTGTTCTTCCGGTACTCTTAAGCACTTCTTGAGCTGGGAAACATGAAACACATCATGGACATCTGAAAGATGAGTTGGCATATCCAACTTATACGCTACTTCTCCTCTTTTGTCCAAAATCTTGAATGGTCCAGTGTATCGAGGTGCTAGCTTGCCTCTTATGTTAAACCTCTTATGACCTCTCATTGGTGACACCTTGAGGTAAACAAAATCTCCCACTTCAAAGGTTAATTTCCTTCTCCTATTGTCCGCATAGCCTTTTTGTCTTGATTGAGCAGCCCTCAAATTTTCACAAATAACCTGGACTTGTTTTTCAGCTTCTTGCAACACATCGGGTCCAAATACTTGATTCTCCCCTGTCTCATTCCAGAACAAGGGCGTCCTGCACCTCCTTCAGTATAGTGCCTCATATGATGACATCTTCAAACTTGCTTGGTAACTATTGTTGTATGAGAATTCTGCATATGGCAAGCTCTTGTCCCAACCTTTCCCATGCTTTAAAGCGCAAGCTTTTAACATGTCCTCCAAAATTTGATTGGTCCTCTCGGTTTGTCCATCCGTTTAAGGGTGGTATGCTGAACTAAAATTCAACCTTGTTCCTGATGCTTCATGCAACTTTTTCCAAAACCTGGAGGTAAATTGAGAACCTCTATCCGAGACTATCTTCTTAGGGACTCCATGTCAACACACTATATGCTCCATGTATATTTCGGCCAATTGTGCAGATGTATACTTGGTCTCGATAGGAACAAAATGAGCTGACTTGGTCAATCGATCCACGATTACCCAAATCGAGTCATACCCGGACTGGGAACACGGTAAACCAACTATGAAGTCCATACCGATTTCTTCCCACTTCTATTCCGGAATCTTCAATGGCTGCAATAACCCAGTTGGTCTTTGATGTTCCTCCTTGACTCGTTGACACACATCACACAATGCTACATATTTAGCTATGTCCTTTTTCATGCTATGCCACCAATAGCATGTCTTCAAGTCTTTGTACATCTTTGTACAACCAGGATGAATTGAGTATGGTGAGTCATGTGCCTCTTTTAATATCGTCTCCCGAATATGCTTTACATTAGACACAACAATCCTTTTTCCCAGCCATAAGGTATCATGTTCATCCTCATCGAATTTGAATTCTCTCCCCTCTTTGGTCCTTTCCTTGATTTCTTCAATTTCCTCGTCCTTGGTCTGTGCCTCTCGAATTTCTTGCTCCAAGGTTGGGTTTAACTCCATCATCTCCATCTCATTTACAAATCCAAGGTTCAACCGTTCAAACTCCTTACATAAGTCGGATGCTAACTCTCGAACTGTGAGTTGATGACTTACTCCGTTTCTACTAAAGCATTGGCCACTACATTGGCTTTTCCCGGATGATAGTTGATCCCCAAATCTTAATCTTTGATGAGCTCAAACCATCTCCGTTGCCTCAAATTCAGATCCGTTTGTGTGAAAATATACTTCAAACTCTTATGATCCGTATAAATTTCACACCTATGTCCCAGAATATAGTGTCTCCAAATCTTCAATGCATGTACCACGGCTGCTAGTTCAAGATTATGTGTAGGATAATTCTGCTCATGTTTCTTCAATTGTCTCGATGCATAGGCGACCACTTGACCTTCTTGCATCAATACACATCCAAGTCCTTGTCTTGATGCGTCGCAATAAATATAAAAACTCTTGCTTACATCCGGCAATACCAAAACTGGGGCTGTTGTCAACCTCTTCTTCAACTCCTCAAAACTGTTTTGACAAGTTTGAGTCCATTGGAAAGCCTTTCCCTTCATTAGCAATTCCTACATTGGCTTGGCTATCTTGGAAAAGTCCTTGATGAATCGACGGTAATATCCAGCCATTCCAAGAAAACTCCTTATTTCCTTTACGTTTTGCGGGGGTTCCCATTTCAACAAGTCCCTCACCTTTCCTGGGTCAACCGATACTCCTCCTCCTGAGATTATATGACCCAAGAACGACATCTCTTTCAACCAAAACTGACACTTGTTGAACATGACGTACAATTGATGCTCCCTCAAATTCTGCAACGTAAGCCTCAAGTGTACCTCATGTTCCTTCTCATCCTTCGAGTAGATCATAACGTCATCAATAAAAACCACAACAAACTTATCCAAGTACTCCATGAAGACCTTATTCATGAGGTACATAAAGTAGGCAGACACATTTGTCAATACAAAAGACATCACGGTGTACTCATAAGATCCATATCGCGTCCTAAAACCTGTCTTGGGTATGTCCGATGGTTTAATCTTCATTTGAGAGTATCCCGACCTCAAATCAATCTTAGAGAAGGTACAAGCACCCTTCATCTGATCAAACAAGTCTTCTATGCATGGCAAGGTGTACTTGTTCTTGATTGTTACCTCGTTGAGAGCTCGGTAATCCACACACATCCTTTGGGTTCCATACTTCTTGTCCACAAACAGCACGGGCGCTCCCCAAGGTGAAGAACTAGGGCGAATAAAACCTTTCTCTAGTTGCTCTTGAATTTGTTTCTTGAGCTCCGCTAATTCCATAGGAGGCATCCTATACGGCCTCTTAGCTATAGGTACAGTTCCAGGTATTAAATCAATAACAAACTCAATGTCTCGATCAGGTGGCATACCTGGCAACTCATCCGGAAAAACATCCCAAAATTCACACACCACCGGAATCTCCTCCATTGCGGCACCGTCCATATGATTCAGCTCCAATTGCTTCGGTGCGGTTTGAGATGCTTCAAATTCTACAGTGATCCCTTCTTCATTGGTCAACTTTATCATTTTCGTGGCACACTTAATAACTCCATTGTGCTTCCTCAACCAGTCCATACCAAGTATAATGTCCAATCCTTGAGAGTCCAAAACAATGAGGTTAGCGGAGAAGTCTACCCCCCTTATTCTAAGGCTTACTTTTGGACATACTATATTTGTCCTCATCTCTCCTCCAGGAGACTTAACCAATAGAGTAAACTTCATATGAGAGATAGGCAAACTATACTTGGCGACATACTTCGATGCAATGTATGAATGCGATGCTCCAGAATCAAACAACATAGTCGAGGGGTTGGAGTTCGCGAGAAACATACCAATGACCACGTCATCCGCTTGTTGAGCATCCTCCGTAGAGACATGGTTCACGTTGCCACGAGCAAAATTCTGCTGTCCGCGGTTCCCTTGTGGATGTCCTCCATTGGGTCTTGGGTTTTGCCTCGGCGCATTGCTTCCTTGACCAAGGCCTGACTTAGGACATTGATGCGCAAAGTGTCCAGCTTCTCCACAAGTATAGAACTTCTTAACTCCACTAGAATTATTGGGACGAGCTTGGTTTTGAACATTTGTACCAGGAAAATTAGCACGAGGTGCAAAAGGCATTGGAGGCCTGGGTGCTTGCATGATAGGGCGCTGTTGCACAAATTGAGCTGGGCGCGGTGCAAATCCAGGGCACTGAGCAAGTGATGAAGAGCTAAAGTAAGGCACATTTGGCGGTGAAAAGCGAGGGCGCACATTACTTTTTTGTTGCTGTCCTTGATATGGTGCCTTCCTCTTGTTGTCTTGTTCCATCTCATGTACCTTGTTCTCCACCACAATTGCTTTGTCCACAAGCTTCTGAAAATTTGCATAGTCACAATTGAGCAATTGCACTTGAATCTCATTGTTCAAGCCCCTCATGAACAAGTATTGTTTCCGTCTATCCCGGCTCACATCCTCAGGCGCATACCTTGAGAGTTGAGTGAATTTGTTGATATATTCGCCCACGCTCGATCTTCCTTGCCTGAAGTTCTCAAATTCTTGCCTCTTCAAAATCATAACACCCTCGGGCACATAATGAGAACGAAAACTCTCCTTGAATTCGGCCCAAGTAATTCTCTCTTGGTTCTCATGAGCATTGCATAAGGAGTCCCACTAATCGGCAGCTGCTCCAACTAGTTGATGAGATGCAAATAGAACCTTCTCCCGGTCACTGCATTGGACAATAGCAAGCTTCTTCTCCACGGACTTGAGCCAATCATCCGCATCCATAGGGTCCACGGCTTGAGCAAAGGTTGGCGGCCTAGTCCTCATAAACTCTCCCAACCGATTATGAGGAGGTGGGTGTGGCGGTGGAGGCATGTGGGACTGATGGTTGATGTTGCCAGCCTGCAGCTGTCCCATAGTCTGTATCATGGTCTGCATGAGCTAGTTCTGCATAGCCAGTAGCTACTCAATATTGATAGCTCCATGAGCAGGTCCTTGTCCATTGTTGTTTTGAGGTACTTCATGGTTCTCCTCCTCATCATTGCCATCCCTCTGGTTGCGAGTCCTCACCATCTGAAGAAAAGCAATAGGTAAGAATTAGAAAACGTCCCCAACTATATGCATCAGGGGATATGAAACTAGACAACTAACTAGCCTACGTGGATATGGTAATGCTAAAGCATCCCAAAATCCTCTATTAAGCACACAAGCAAGCAATATATAGCAAACAGCACACCAACAAAAAACACATCAATTCCTGAGTGTTTCTATGTGGTCTAAAGTGTCTATTCTATCTAGGCTGCATCCTACGGTTAACCTGTGGCTCTGATAATCTGTGACACCCGGTTCCGAAAATGAACCAAGTGAACGCATATGTGTGCCCAGGATGTTCAACACACATACACGAGTGCATTCACAAAAGAGTATACAGAAAATTACCACAGAACAAGATTAATTAACCAAATTTTATTACACAAACCGTATTATCCTCGAATACAAGCTCTAATGAATACTAATGACAAGTCCAACAGCGGAAATAAACTTAAATAAGCAAACTAAACAGCTAGGCAGCACAAGCAATAGGGTATAGCGCAGATCCAATCAACACCACAGGCAAGCTGACGGTAGACACGACCTAGAACTCCACATTATCGCCATTAAACTCACAATCCTGACCTGCAACTGTTGGGGGGGATTGCAAGGGTGAGTACATGTCGTACTCAGCAAGTGTGGAAAGTATGACATGTGGCTGATTCAAATGACTACAATAATAATGGTTGGGTGCTGAAAAGTACATTAAAACATTTGAAAAGCAATATATTACATGTATGTGAAGTAAACCCATCATAATCATAAGTAATATCATAATACCAGTCTGAATTCATTACCATCATTTATAATTCCATATTTCACCATTTGCCAATAACCATATTCAATACTAGAAATTAATCCATAACCAACCATAACCATAACCATCCCAAACACCATCGCAATACCAAGTTCCCTCTAATCATGGAAGTTGTCTAGGTGCTCATAACCGGCAGCACGGCTATCATGATAGTTTTATTTGACTCTGTAGAGTTTCTACCATTTTACCCACGTTTTTATGATTTCATCACCCGTCGGCGACTAAAGAACCTCAGTTATACCAATTACACTTCCTTTGGTGTATGGCCAAGAGATCACAAAATAGCCTTTACAAAGGGACTACTAGCATGTACGGACCCACTGAGGTTTCACCGGTGGCGACGTCTCCTACAGAGCATGTCTTCAACCAAGGGCCCCCTCTTGTGCCATTCGGATCCCAGGGAGTCCCTGTCACAAATCCAAACCCAATCCGACCCCCCTTCCCCGGTGCGCCAAATGATCCGCGCAATACCAACAATGCCCTAATTAATCTGCTACGACGCACCCATACTTGGCCTCGTGGTGGCACTGTAATCCTGGCTTATTCTCGCATGAAGCGGTCCTTAGATCTAAAGCAAGCAAACCACCATAACATCCAACCCAATCCACCAGCCACGCTCGCTTAGATCACTTATCTTTTTAACCAGTTCATGATAATCAATATATCATTAATACATAATTAAATATTATATTGTTTTCTTATCCCAATTTACTAAGCGAAGCAAAAAGGTGAAAATCCCATCCCGACTCTCTACCATAAATTCCAGGTGACAAGGGTGGTTTAACAAATCTAGTAAACTTCCTACTATAGGATTCCCATTAAATTGACACAAGCATGCAGTTTGCAAACAAACATTTATTTTAGAGACAGGATCAATATGCTTCAAGGACACTTGCCTTGCTCTTGGGATTGGTTCGGGTCAAAGCCTTCAAACTCTTGGTGCTGTAGATCCTCCGTGATAGTCTCTAGCGCAAATCCTTCTAATCCGCACGATAAACATAGAAGACAAGAAACACAATTAAAGAGTGCACAAATATTACTCAATATGACATGACATGCATGATTAATGCAAATGCAAGGTAGAACTTGTTAATAGATTGATTTTAATAATAACTAACTAGTTCTAATAGATTTTAACAAGTTTATTCAGGTTTGGATGTGATTATATCTAATTTTAGAATTAATTCAATAGAATTTAGTGAGCAAAATCGGACTAGTCTGCAGAAGGCCAGACTAGTCCGCACTTCGCAGAACTAGCAAACTAGGGTTTTCTAGATCGACGTAAATTAGGAGATTAGGGGTCAAATTCACATAAGGACAAGAGAATAGAAGGTATACCAGGAGTTTAGAACTCCAATGAATCAAGAAACTTGGAGGTAACACTTGGATCTTGATGATCTAGGGTTGGGGGATGAATTGGTGATGAAGAACGAAACTTGATGGAGATCTTGATCCTCTTTTGTTTCCTCCTCTTCTTCTTCTTGCTTGGGATCTCCTCCTCCCTCCTTGGTGGTGGCTCTCTACGAACTAGGGTTTGGGTGGGGTGGAAAAGTGGCAAATAGATGTCAAGCCAAGGGGTGGGGTTGTTTATATAGAGGTGGAGGCTAGGGTTAGATGGATTTTGAGTTTGGGATGAGTAGGGGCCGGTTTAGAGTCCCACATGGGCTCTAAAGGAGTTAGGCACGACGCCCCTAGGCCCACTTAACATGAAACCAAAGAAACCAGTCATAAAACAAAAGATCAATTCGGAGGTTCGAAATATCGAACAAGTCCGACAAGGACCGGACTAGTCCGAAGTTAGTCAGAAAGAAATCGGACAAGTCTGGCCAAAAATCGGACAAGTCCGACTTTAGTCAGAGAGGAAAACAGACAAGTCCGCTAGAACACCGGACTAGTCCAGACAAGTCCAGGGACTTAGCAAATTATCAAGGATTCTTGGAAAATCGGACTAGTTCGCACAAAATCGGACAAGTTCAAAAGTGTCCAGAGGTAAAATCGGACTAGTCCGCAGCAAAAACAGACAAGTCTGATGTTAGTCAGAGAGAAATCGGACTAGTCCTCACCAAAATTGGACTAGTCCGCACTTTTCAGCATTTTAAGTGGGGTTTTGTTTCAAATCAATTTTAAACTCATTCCTCTTGATGTGGATTAATGTTAAACATGCATATGAATGTAAGTAGGGCATGATGCATGAAAATGAGGGTGTTACAAACCTACCCCCCTTAAAATTAATCTCGCCCTGGAGATTCGATGCGGAAGAGAAGAGATAGGGAAATTCCTTCTTGATATCATCCTCCAATTCCCACGTTGCTTCTTTTTCTGTGTGGTGCATCCATTGAAATTTACACTATCTAATAACCTTGTTCCATGTGACTCTCTCCTTGGCTTCAAAAATTTTGATCGGTTGTTAGGCATAAGTCAAATCTGCCTCTAATTCCAATTCTTCCATCAGTACTTGTTCTTCCTGTACTCTTAAGCACTTGTTGAGCTGTGAAACATGGAACACATCATGGACATCTGAAAGATGAGTTGGCACCTCCAACTTATACGCTACTTCTCCTCTTTTGTCCAAAATCTTGAATGGTCCAATGTATCGAGGTGCTAGCTTACCTCTTATGTTAAACCTCTTATGACCTCTCATTGGTGACACCTTGAGGTAAATAGAATCTCCCACTACAAAGGTTAATTTCCTTCTCCTATTGTCCGCATAGCCTTTTTGTCTTGGTTGATAAGCCCTCAAATTTTCATGAATAACCTGTACTTGTTTTTCAGCTTCTTGCAACACATCGGGTCCAAATACTTGATTCTCCCCTGTCTCATTACAGAACAAGGGCGTCCTGCACCTCCTTCCATATAGTGCCTCATATGGTGACATGTTCAAACTTGCTTGGTAACTATTGTTGTATGATAATTCTGCATATGGCAAGCTCTTGTCCCAACCTTTCCATGCTTCAAAGCACAAGCTCTTAACATGTCCTCCAAAATTTGATTCGTCCTCTCAGTTTGTCCGTCCGTTTGACGGTGGTATGCTGAACTAAAATTCAACCTTGTACCTGATGCTTCATGCAACTTTTGCAAAAACATGGAGGTAAATTGAGAACCTCTATGCGAGACTATCTTCTTAGGGACTCCATGTCGACACACAATATGCTCCATGTATATTTTGGCCAATTGTGCAGATGTATACTTAGTCTTGACAGGAACAAAATGAGCTAACATGGTTAATCGATCCACGATTACCCAAATCGAGTCATACCCAGACTGGGTACGCGGTAAACCAACTATGAAGTCCATACCGATTTCTTCCCCCGTCCAATCCAGAATCTTTAATGGCTGCAATAACCCAGCTGGCCTTTGATGTTCCGCCTTGACTAGTTGACACACTTCACACAATGCTACATATTCAGCTATGTCCTTTTTCATGCTATCCCACCAATAGCACGTCTTCAAGTCTTTGTACGTCTTTGTACAACCAGGATGAATTGAGTATGGTGAGTCATGTGCCTCTTTTAATATCGTCTCCCGAATATGCTTTACATTAGGCACGACAATCCTTTTTCCCGCCATAATGTACCATGTTCATCCTCATCGAATCTGAATTCTCTCCCCTCTTGGGTCCTTTCCTTGATTTCCCAAATTTCCTCATCCTTGGTCTGTGGCTCTCGAATTTCTTGCTCCAAGGTTGGCTTTAACTCCATCATCTCCATCTCATTTACAAATCCAAGGTTCAACCGTTCAAACTCCTTACATAAGTCGGATGGTAACTCTCGAACTGTGAGTTGATGACTTACTCCTTTTCTACTTAAAGCATCGGCCACTACATTGGCTTTTCCCGGATGATAGTTGATCCCCAAATCATAATCTTTGATGAGCTCCAACCATCTCCGTTGCCTCAAATTCAGATCCGTTTGTGTGAAAATATACTTCAAACTCTTATGATTCGTATAAATTTCACACCTATGTCCAAGAATATAGTGTCTCCAAATCTTCAATGCATGTACCACGGCTGCTAGTTCAAGGTCATGTGTAGGATAATTCTGCTATGTTTCTTCAATTGTCTCGATGCATAGGCGACCACTTGACCTTCTTGCATCAATACACATCCAAGTCCTTGTATCGTTGCGTCGCAATTAATATCAAAACTCTTGCTTACATCCGGCAATACCAAAACTGGGGCTGTTGTCAACCTCTTCTTCAACTCCTCAAAACTGTTTTGACAAGCTTGAGTCCGTTGGAAAGCCTTTCCCTTCATTAGCAATTCCGACATTGGTTTGGTTATCTTGGAAAATTCCTTGATGAATCGACGGTAATATCTAGCCATTCCTAGAAAACTCCTTATTTTCTTTATGTTTTGCGGGGGTTCCCATTTCAACACATCCCTCACCTTTCCTGGGTCAACCGATACTCCTCCTCCTGAGATTATTATATGACCCAAGAACGACACCTTTTTTAACCAAAACTGACACTTGTTGAACATGGCATACAATTGATGCTCCCTAAATTTTTGCAACGTAAGCCTCAAGTGTTCCTCATGTTCCTTCTCATCCTTCGAGTAGATCATAATGTCATCAATAAACACCACAACAAACTTATCCAAGTACTACATGAAGACCTTATTCATGAGGTACATAAAGTAGGCAGGCACATTTGTCAATCCAAAAGACATCACAGTGTACTCATAAGATCCATACCGCGTCCTAAAACCTGTCTTGGGTATTTCTGATGGTCTAATCTTCATTTGAAAGTATCCCGACCTCAAATCAATCTTAGAGAAGGTACAAGCACCCTTCATCTGATCAAACAAGTCTACTATGCATGGCAATGTGTACTTGTTCTTGATTGTTACCTCGTTGAGAGCTCGGTAATCCACACACATCCTTTGGGTTCCATCCTTCTTGTCCACAAACAGCACGGGCGCTCCTCAAGGTGAAGAACTAGGGCAAATAAAACATTTCTCTAGTTGCTCTTGAATTTGTTTCTTGAGCTCCGCTAATTCCATAGGAGGCATGCTATACGGCCTCTTAGCTATAGGTGCAGTTCCAGATATTAAATCAATAAAACAAACTCGAAATGTGTTATGTTAGCAAAAATCAAACGAAAACCCTCGGTGAGTTGTTTTGCCAATTTGAGAGCAACATGCAAAATGCAAATGAGAATGAAAGCAAATCTTTTTGGCTTGAACTTGGGAGAAGTGTTGAAACAAACTATACAACATTTTTTTGAGCAAATGTGAGAGTGAGTTGGGGAGGTGAAAATGAGGTGAAGTGTGAAGCAACCCATTCATCCGGGCATTTACAAATAGCATAGCACCCCCAACGGTCATAAGAGGCAAGGATGTAGCTGTTGGAGGAGAGAGAGCCAAAATGGCACTCTCCCCAGCTCGACCGACTAGGGGGTCTGCCGACCTATAGGTGGGCCCCCCTATCTCCTTATTTGGCAAGTGGTTCCCCAACGACTATATTTCTAGTTGTTGGTTGAATCAACCACAAATTTGCTCTGAAAAATGGTTTTTCCAATAAAATTCCCCAAATTCAATATTTGTAATTTTTTTATTTTAAAAATAAATCTAAGTCGAGACTACAAAATTCCCAACCCTATAAAAAAATCAAACATGCTATGGGCAAATGCAAAAATCCAAGTAGGAAAAATACAAATGAGGTGGAAAAATAAAAAAGAATGAGATAACTACGAAATTAACCTATTAGCGAGGTCCCATCCAAAATCCTATGAGATGGATTTTTCTCCCTCGTCTTGGCGCTCATTTTTCAGCCTCCAGCCCAGAGAAACGGGCACGGCTGGCTCGCCTTGCTTCTTCTGCAACACCTTCCTTGGTGGTCTAGTGGACTTGGGCCGTTCGGACGGCCCCAACTTTTCCATCTTTTTAAATTGTCGACGTGGGCGAAATGATGGAGTCTCCTCATAAATTAATTTTCTCATGAATGCTATGAGGGAGTCCACTTGGGGTGGTGTAAGTTTGACATCCTTGATATGTTTGACGTTCGGGTCATACTTGATTTTGATGATGGAGCATTGCTCCTTCCTTGGCTGAAAGTTAATCTTTTCCTCCCTTCCATTGATATGGAAGCAGATATCTTCGGCTACCACATCAATGCAAGCATTCGTGGTGCTAAGAAAAGGGTGCTCGGGAATGAGCGGGATTTCCTTCTCGACCTCCATGTCGAGCACCATGAAATCCACGGGTAAGAAGTAGTTCCGGGTTTTCAACGGGACGTCTTCGGCGATACCCGCAGGGTAGCGGAACGATGAATCGGACAACTAGAGCGGCATTGGTGTTTGGGATAGCGTGGTGAAGTTCAGCTGGTCGAAGACAAATTTTGGCATGACACTAACACTTGAGCCAAGGTCACAAAGTGCCTTGTCAAAGTATTGCGTGCAAATGGAGCAGGATATGGTGGCATATCCAGGGTCCTTCAGCCAGCTACCTTTCTGTAGAGAAACCATGTTGGCATTTTCTACGGGGGGCTCAGGTTGCTCTTGCATCTTGCCATTTTTTAATGGCGGGACAACATCTACCAGTTGAGCTAACTAGTTCTCCAACATTTTTTTTAAGCTCAACTGGTTATTGAAGGCAGAAGCTAAGCCTTCAACCTTCGCATTGATGTTCTCCAGGGTCTTGTCATTAGCCGATAGCTTCTTGGATAGGGCATCATTGATCTTGAGTTGGCTAATGGCAAGTTTCCTCAAGTGAGACTGGTTCCCATTATCGTTGTTTTTGTTGTAGCCTCTTGAAAGAAAGGGCGTCGTTGGCCCCACCCTTGACCTCTTGGACGAGAGCCATTGTTGTTTTTTTTATTCCCATTGTTCGCCAAGTATGAGGCATCCTCATAGGTCTTGGTGCAGTCATTCCCCATATGACCCGCGTTGCCACATACTTCACATGTCATGTGAGAATCTAAGGATTGGAAGGTGCCAAACGCTTCACCACTGGCTTGACAGGCCAACTTCTTCATAAGAAGCTCCAATTTGGCAGTGATCATGTCCACTTCCTTCAAGGTGTGCATGCCTCGCTGTCGGGGCTGGAGATGCTCATGTTGGAAACCATCTTCTCAATTAACTCCTACAACCTTTCCCAAGCCTCGGGAATGGATTCCTTGGGCTCTTGCTGGAAGCTTGAAATTCTTCCACGTAGGGCATTAGTCTTCCCGACGGGAAGAACTTGGCAAGGAATGCTGAGGAACATTTCTCCCAGGTATTTATGGCACTTCAGTTTGCGTAGAACCACAACTTTGCTCTCTCGAGTAGGGAGAACGAAAATAGTCTAAGGTGAATGGCATCAGTTGCAACAACCTTGATCTTAAAATTGCTACAAATCTCAAGGAATTGTTGAAAGTGAGCACTGGCACCCTCGTTGGCTTTTCCATAGAAGGGTTTAGCCTGCGCCATAGTGATTAGGCCTATCTTGATCTCGAAGTTCATGTATCCCTTGTTGACATTGGGCCTAGTAGGCACATTGTCAGTAGAGGGAGCTCAGAACTCACGAAGGGTCTTCTAGGCCATTGGCTTGGAGCGTGATGGTGCAGGGGTGATGGGTTTCCTAGCCGACACGACCACCTGAGGAGGAACGAAACGAGGTCGAACTCTTCTCAGTAGTGACTCAAGATCTTCTACGTAGTTGGCTGGCAAATGGAAACTGGTTATACACCACCCTGTTTTCACATCAAAGAATGCCAAAACAAAGGAGGGTTATCCTACTAAATACCTATTGGGATCCTATCTACCACATGATCATGAAAATATTCTGTGCATTCCCCGACAACAATGCCAGAAATGCTTGTTGATACTTCCTAAGATATACTAACAAAACCATCCCCGGCAACGGAGCCAAAAATGCTTGTTTGTATTTCTTAACGTCTACAGGTCATCCTAGCAGCAAGGCTAGTTGTATAGAGGCACTAGGGTAACCTAAGTCAAAGCAAGATGAGTTTCGCAAGCGCACGAAAAGTACTGTTGTAGCATTTCACTCGATAGTATTCCTTAGGGTATCGTATTTGTGTATCCCAAAGGAAGACAAAGTAGAGGAAAGACAAGGTCAATGATATAAGAGGGTGTTCAAGTAAGGGATTCGGTAGGATGGATAAATGAAGTGATGGGGTAGTGTGACACACACCTAAGCAACCTACTCTAAGGGGTAAGAATGTCCAAGTGGAGGATAAGTTAAGGAGAGAGAGAGAGCGACTCCTACTGTTCTTTAGGTATTCATATACATAGTCAACTAGTGTACATATGGCTTGTGCTAACTATGAGTACTAGGGCTTAGCGGTCAGACATATCGGGCATGGGTTTACCCGTGAGAATATTAGGATGATTCTCGCCACAATCCTTTGGTGTAGCCGAACGTGGGGGATTACGAAGGACGAACAGGTCTGTCACCACCTGCCACCTGCCCCTACACACCGTAGGTCTACGAGACATCCGACACTACTTAATTATCTAAGCACCATGCTTACATAACAAGTAAATACCTTAAGAGTCTGGATACCAATATCATCCTAAGGCAATGACTAACCTAAACATTGTTGAAACCAATGTTGAGACCATGCACTACATTACTCATATTAACATAATAACATTAATACCTAATTAGACTTTAGTGGAGGTACATGATGTTTATGATAATATAATAAGAGCATTATAAATAGATCAAAATGACATCTATACCTAACACATGCATGGAATCCACAACCAAACAAGGAATGCTTCATCCAAGTATATGAATAAGAAAATACTAATAATAATATTATAAGAATAATTTCACAAATACAAGAGAAGATACATGACCCAAACCTTTCCCTATTTGGACTTTGGACTAGAGTCTCGTCTCTACAGCCCGATCTCCACTAAGGAACTAAGAGCACTAGTGTAATACAATAGAGAATGGTTGAGTGTTGTGTGCGAGAAGTGAGGCACCCCCCTATTTATACATGGAGTAGAGGCGGTTCCTGCCACAATTAGCACGCAAATCATTCTCCACCGCCTCCAATGAGCCATGAGGAGCCAATACGTGGAGAAATACAGGGTTTGGCGCCAGGGCCAAGTCGGCCGACTAGGGGGGTCAATCGACCTGGTCCTGGCCCCCCCTCGGGTGTGCTTCCTAAGGGTGACTTCCAGGTGGGCCCTTATCCCCTTCTCGGGTGATACAAAATTGGATCTCGGATATGCCTGGGAATGAGTCATGGATCCTTGTGGTGGCACATGTCATCACATGATCGGCTAGGGTGGCACTTCTTATGATTGCTCCCCTTATTCTCCATCATTTCTACATAAAATTCCTGCATGCACTATTTCTCCAACTACAAGTGGAATTATGGTAAGATCTAACTATTATGTGTGTAAGAAATATTTATTCCTTCACATAATTGAGTTATATTGATGATCAAAATTGGTATATAACGACCGTCAACAGGGAGCTGGAGAAATCTGCTTTCATATCAACGGCAAGGAGGAGAAGTTTGACTTTTAGCCAAGGTTTGAGCAATGCTCCATGATCAAAATCAAGTATGGTCCGAAAGTCAAACACATCAAGGTGGTTGAAGTTACACCAACTCATGTGGATACCCTCATTGCCTTCATGAGGAAATATATTTATGACGAGACTCCATCTTTTTGCCCACGCCGACATTCAAAAAGATGGAGAAGCCAGGCCATCCAAATGGCCCATGTCCACTAAGCTGCCAAGGAAGGTGTGGCGGATGATGCAAGGCGAGCCAGCCGTGCCCACTTCTCCGGGGCCGAAGGCTGAAAACTGAGCTTCAAGAAGATGGAGGAAACTCCATCTCGTCGGATTTTGGATGGGACATCACCAATATATTAATTTGGTAGTTATCTCAATTTTTATTTTTCCATCATCATTTGAATTTTTTCCTTTTTGGATTTTTTGCATTTCCCAATAGCATGTTTGATTTTGCTTTAGAGGGTTGGGAATTTTGTAGTCTCAACTTATGTGACACCCAGTTTCGAGAATGAACCAAGTGTGACGCATATGTGCGTCGAGGATGTTCAACGCACATACACGAGTATATCACAAGCGATATTCAGATTATAACCATGTTGCAAATAACGAATAGTACCTTATTACAATATCCAAATAGTCTTAAATGACAACTCTAACAATATAGCAGCGGAAAACTAAGCAACTAATAGACTCCAGCTCCACATGCAATTTGACGGTAACACACACGCCTAGTACTCAAAATCCTCCGTATACTCCAAATTATCACTTGTTACTGAATTAATGTGGGAATAGCAAGGGTGAGCATATGTCGTACTCAACTAGTGTGGGAAAGTATGACATGTAGATAATAATGGTTTATTGCGGAAAAGCACATTTCATTCATGAAAGTAGAAAATGCAACTTACAATTACTATGTGAGGTCAAATACAAACATAAACCAAATAACCAACAATACCATATCCAAATCCACCTAATTACCATTGCCCACCATTCAATAACCATCTGATATAGCTAATCACGACTATCCATATTTGTCCATACCAATTCATATCCAACTCATCACCAAACTCATACCACAATCCAAATTCCAATCATTATTCAATAATCAGGTCCATAACTCTGATCATGTGAGGGTCCAGGTCGCTCGTAACCGGGAGCATGACTATCATGATAGTTTACACTCTTCAGAGGTTGTACCACATTACGCACAAGTTTGTTATTTCATCACCTTCCAGTGACTAAGGAATCTCCATTATGTCATCTCACACTTCCATCGGTTTGTGGCCAATATCACATAATAGCCTTTACAAAGTGACTACCAGCCGTGCGAACACACTAAGGTTTCACCAAAAGTGATGTCTCACAACTAAGCACATCCATCTAAGGGCCCCCTCTTGTAACATTCGGATCCCAAGGCAGTCCCGACATTATTGCAAACCCAACCGACTCCCATTCCCCGAGCCTTCCATGTGATCCGAGCAATGCTGGCAATACACTAATTAATTGGCTAAGCTGCACCCATACATGGCCCTATGGTGGCACTGTCATCCTTGGTGGTCGCTCCACGAACTTGTCCTTAGATCTAAAGCAAGCAAAACCACCATATCATCCAACCCATTCCACGTAACCGGCTTGCTTAGATCACTAGGTTCCATGTTGCTAAGGGTCATTACCATCATCTTGCATAGTTAACATGATTAAAAGTTTAGAATCAAGTTATTTAGTTCTTCCCGATCCCAATTAAGAAAAGCGAAGCAAATGTGTAAAATACCCTTCCCGAATCTCTACATTACATCCCAAGCGACAAGGATGGGCATACAAGCCTAGTAAACTCATATAATGGTTTTCCTATCAATTTGACTCAAGCAAGAAAGTTCGAAATAAGAATCTCAAACACAGGATTAAAATGTTCAAGGGCACTTGCCTTGCTCCAGTGGCTAGTATGGATTGAGAGCTTCCAAGTTCTGGTGCTGAAAGTTCTCGTAAGCACCCTCTAGAGCGTTTCTTCTATTTCGCGCGACAAACATGTGAAACAAGCATTACAATCAATAAATGCTCATATATTACACAATATGCCATGATATGCGTGAATGATGCAATTATTGTGTAAATAATGTTGCTAAGTTACTACTATTGCTTACTACCTAGGTACAATTAAGTTTTACGCAGTTGAGTAAGTTTTGGGTCATTTTTGGAAAAACTGGGGAAGTTTCAGGATTTTCTAGAATTCAGAAAGCAGGCTACTCCGCACTGGAGCCAGAGATGTCTGCTCTGGACTGGACTAGTCCACATTGGACCAGACAAGTCTACTAGCGTCCAAGGTTTTGCGAACTTCCTAGCTAGGGCATGGTTTGAATCGAGTAGGGTATCAATTTTGACGTGGAAAGTTAGATCTAGAGTAGTTACCATGAATGTAAAGGTCCAATGGTCGAAGATTGGGTGTAATATGTGAAACTTGATGTCTAGATCCGTTGACGACAAATTGGTAACAAGAAAAAAAAGAAGAACGTTGATGACAAAGAGTTGATGAAGAAGATCACAGCAGCAATGACGCTCTTGCCCGATTCTCCTTCTTCTCTTTCCTCTTCCTTCTCCTCCCTTCCTTGCATCCGGAGCTTCTATCCCGAATGGTAGCTCACGATGAGACGTCAAGGTAGTGGGGTTTTCTCACGTGGTCACGGGTGAGAGAAGGGACTTGGGTTGCTGATATATGGGTGGAGTGGTGGGGTTAGGGTGGAATCCTAGTAGGACTTGGTTGGGACTGAAGGGGGTCATGGTGGCGTCCCACTTGGGCTCTTTGGGGGTGGGGCAAGACATTCTATGGTCTAAGTATGTCAATCACTTAAAAAACGTCATGGAGGAAAATAGGAATCGAAGTCAAAACCCTAGAAATCGGACTAGTCCATTTAGTGACCGGACAAGTCCATTTTCCATATTGTTGTCACAATGGACTAGTCCATTATTAAGAGGAAAAGTCCACTGTACCACAGCAAAAAGGGATTTCCGGACTAAAAGCAATTATCTGAACAGGTTTGGGGCTTTACAGTTTCAAGATCGTACTAGTCCGCAAAATTAACGGACAAGTCCTGATTGGAACAGAAGCATCACTGGACTAGTCCGCACAGATGAAAGAACAAGTTTGTTGCTCTTAGGAAACTGAATTAAGCCTTCACAGACGGGGGCGCCGAACTAGTCCGGTGTTGGGACCGGACAAATCCGTACCAATAACTGATTTTAGTTGTTCTTTTCCCTCTCATTCATTTTATACTTGTTCCTTTTTGTAGTGTCTTACGTTAAACATGTATGGGAATGAGTGCAATGCATGATGATGAAAAATGAGGGTGTTACAAACCTACCCCCCTTAAAATGAATCTCGCCCTTGAGATTCGACGTAGAAGAGAAAGGATGGGGAAATTTCTTCTTAAGATCGTCTTCACACTCCCATGTAGACTTAGATTCAGCATGATGGTTCCATTGTACTTTACACCATCGAATCACCCTATTCCTTGTGACCCTCTCCTTGGTGTCCAAGATTTTGATGGGTTGCTCGACATAGGTCAAATCTTCCTGAAGCTCCAATTCGTCCATTCGTACATGCTCTTTCGGAACTCTTAGGCACTTCTTGAGTTGAGACACGTGGAACACGTCATGAACATCAGAAAGATGTGTTGTCATCTCCAATTGATATGTCACTTCTCCATGTTTGTCCAAAATCTGGAATTGTCCGATATAGCGTGGTGCTAACTTGCCTTTAATGTTGAATCACTTGTGACCTCGAATAGGCAATACCTTGAGAGATACACGAAGTCTCCCACTTCGAAATCTAAGTCTCTTCGTCTGTTATCAACATATCCTTTTTAAAGCGACTGAACAACCCTAAATTTTTCACGGATTATCTGGAATTGCTTTTCGATGTCTTGTATCACATCAGGTCCAAATACTTGAGTCTCTCCTGTTTAATTCCAGAATAGGGGTGTTCTATGTAAAAGCCCTAATTTTCATAGTGCAAAGTTTAGTTAGAAGGATTAAAATTTTGAATGAGAAAAGGAAATAAAAGGGGAATGGGAAAACAAAGCAATTCAAATGCTAAAAGAGGGAATTCAAAAAAATAAATTAGGTTACTTTTCAAATGAGGTTAACATGAAGATTTGAGTTGACCATTGGATTCCTAGTAATTCAAATAGTCTCTCTGCGAACTTTCATAATTCCATTCAAATTCAAATTCGAATTTGAATTCAAAAGAAATTGAGGCAAATCATTGATTAGAATTCAGAATCAAATTCCACACCTTGGATTTGGTCTCCCCAAACAAATCTAGGAGTTTTGGAGCTAATTAGGTAGGAGAATTGATGAACCATATGTTGGAAGTACCGGACAAGTCCGGTAGTGAGACCGAACTAGTATGGTTGCTGTTCAGTAAGGGTGTCGAACTAGTCCGGTCATTTTAGTAACTGTCAGTTTGAACTCGAAATTAACATGTGTTCCAATTGAAAGGACACAACCCAATGAATGTTATGTCCCTGATCGGGGGACACAACATTTCTAAGGAGTGGTAGGCCCCCTTCTTGTGTCTCTTGGTCAAGTATAAGAAGAGGGTTAAGTGTATGATCAAGGACTGCTAATGGATACACATACACACACTTGAACACTCTTAATTCTCAGAATCTGATCAACACACCAAGAGAAGAACATGGAGAAACGCCTCTCGTCGTCGTTCCTCTTGCGGCCTCGCCTTGTTGTCTCGATGGCCGCATCGTCAAGCAACAACAAAGATGGAGGAGAAGGTATTAGTAGTGTTCTTGTGCTATTTGAGAGATAGCACTTCTTGTTCATAGTGTATTCAGTTTTCTCCATGTAGTTCGAGATGATTTAATGTCTATTTGATCTTTGGGCTCCCATTTGATTTTAACAATGGTATCCAAGCTGTTCAGACCACTAATCATTTCGAATCAGTTTTGATCGAAGTTTTTCGCTAAAAGTTTTGAAGGTCCGGACTTGTCTGGTCTAAGGGTCGGACTAGTCCGGTGTGCCACAATGAAGTGGTTAGATTTTTCGGAATAAGGCGTTTTGACGCGTTCATCTAATTTAAAACCAATTAAACACTTTGGATTGAAATCCATTATGAAAATTAAGTTGATTTTGTAAGATGGTAAGATTAAGATTCCCTTTTGGGTATTTCGACATTTCCCGTTTTTTATATGGAACTTTTCCGGGGTTGGCCGGACTAGTTCGGAATAGTACGGACCAAACTCGAAAAGTTCAATAAAGAAAGGATCAAATGTTCTGGAATGGTACCAGACTTGTCCACTTTATGGACCGGACCTGTCCGGTCATGATTTTATTGAAGTACGGACTTGTCCGGCCTATGGACCGTACTAGTCCGAAAACCATACTGTAAGAGTTCGGACTAGTCCGACCATGTGCGGAGTAGTCCATGTTATACAATTAAGTTTGCTTATTTAATTAAGCTTCTGCTGTGAATTAAGTTTATATTGTCATAGCCAATTGGTTGAGTAATCAAAGCGAAAGATAAATTGCTATGTTTATTTAAGTTGCATGAAATTCTATTGAGTAACCAAAGTGAAAAATAGAACTATCATGTTTTTAAGTTATATTAATGTCATTATTGACTGAGTAACCAAAGCAAAAGACATTAATGATATTTTTCTTTCTATGTACATAGTAATTTGGTGGAGTAACCAAAGCGAAAGATAAATTACTATGTATTTCAGTTGTTCTTCAATATTGAGTTTTAATGTCATTATTGGCTGAGTAACAAATGTGAAAGGCATAATCACATTCCTTTTCTAAGAACATAGTAATTTGGTTGAGTAACCAAAGCGAAAGATAAATTACTATGTTGATTTTTAGTTATTCTCAAATGTCGAGTTTTGGTCAAGTAACCAAAGTGAAAGATAAAACTCATTATTTTCTTATGATTAACATTTATGCATTCTCCTTGATTTTGTATTTTTATTATGAAGGTTCCTCCAATGCGAATTCAGGACTGAGTTTCATCACTTCTATTGATCCACTCAATGGAAGCAATTATGGGAGATGGCGAGAGAAGTTAGAGATTGCTTTAGCAGTCTTCGAGATAGACTTGGCTCTCACTACTCCATATCCGGTTGCACCGGTAGAACCAGTAAGAAATGATGATGAAACTAAGGAAGCCTTTGCTGTGAGGACAAAGGAATATACTATTGAGTTATTGGGTTATGAAATTAATTGTTATAAGTGGAAGAAATCAAACATGAAATGTTTGATGGTGATTAAGGGCAATATTACTGAGGCAATTAGGGGAGCAATCCTTGAATATGAAACTGCTGTTGAATACCTCTAGAGGATAGAGAATCAGTTTACTGGTTCTTCTAAGGCCACTGCAAGTACTCTTATCAAGAGGCTTGTTACTGAAAAGTATCATGGAGGTGGTGTGCGTGAGCACATCTTAAGGATGACAAATATGCCTGCAAAACTTAAGCCTATGGATTTGGGGATTAAAGATGAGTTCATTGTGCTCATCGTTGCCTCACTTCCTAAGGAATTTGAGACTTTTGTCATCAACTACAACTATCAACCTGAACTGTGGAATATAGAAAAACTCTTGGCTATGTGTGTTCAGTAGGAAGAGAGGATTAAGTCCCTTCACGGTTATGATGTTATTAATTACATGAAGGAAAACGGTAAGGCTAAGAATAATTATTCTTCTAAGCAATATTCTAAGTATCATGGTTCTTCTAACCATGATAAAGATAAGGGTAAGGCTCCACAAAGCCATCCTTACCATAAGGATGTCAAAGTGGATAAATATCAGTGCCGTTTTTGTTTAGACAAATGTCACCATCAGAAGGATTGAAAAGCCTTCCTTAAATGGTGTTGTAAAAATGGTAATGATTTTGTGACTTTTTTTGATGAATCCCTACTTTTAGATTATACACCATCTTCTTGGTGGATTGACTCAGGTGCCACTGTGCACGTTTGCAATTCGTTGCAGGGGTTAAATATGAGGAGGACCCTAGAAAGAGGGGAAAGGGCCATTAAAGTTGTTGATGGCCATGAAGCTGAAGTGAAAGCCATTGGATATTATCCAATAGTATTAAGAAATGGCTTTGTACTTACACTTCAGGATGCATTATATATACCCTCTTTAAGTAGAAATCTCATCTCTGTATCATACTTAGATGATGATGGTTATATTTGCCAGTTTGGCAAAGACAAATGTGTAATTAAGTTTAATAATAAGATTGTTAGTGTTGCGATTAGACGAGGCATACTATACTTATTATCTATGCATGATGATATTAATGTTGTAAGCGACAATGAGTTTTCCTCACATAAGGGTAAGCGTAAGAGAATCGATTCTGAGATGTCCTCAAAATTGTGGCATTGTCGCTTATGCCATATTTCAAGGGGGAGAATTGAACAATTGATTTCACAATCTATTCTTTCTCATTTGGATTTTTCGAATTTAGAAGAATGCATATTGCATTAAGGGAAAATTTCTTAAGAAAATTAAGAAAGGTGCCATACGCAGTGCGGGAGTTTTGGAATTTATCCATACGGACATTTGTGGTCCATTTCCAATAGTATATGTTCATGGTTTTGATTCGTTCATAACCTTCACGGATGACTATTCTTGCTATGGTTATATTTATCCAATTAAAGAATGCTCTGAAAGGTTGTATAAATTTAAGATATTTAAGGCTTAAGTTGAAAATCAGCACAACCCTAAGATTAAAGTGGTAAGATCTGATTGTGGTGGCGAGTACTACGGTCTTCATACCCCGTATGGCTAAGTTCCTAGACCATTTACTCAGTTCCTACAGGAAAATGGCATCGTCGCCCAGTATTCCACATCGGGCGAGCCTCAGCAAAATCGAGTAGCAGAACAATGCAACCATACTCTAATGGATATGGTTAGATCCATGTTAAGTCAATCAGATTTGCCGGTTAGCTTATGGATGGAGACATTAAAAACCGCCATTCATGTGCAAAATCGGGTTCCTACTAAGTCGATGCCTAAAACACCGTATGAGTTGTGGACAGGACGTAAGCCCTCATTATGTTATATGCATATATGGGGTTGTCCCGCTGAGGTAAAAATGTTTAACCCAAACATTGGTAAGTTGGATGCTAAGACAATAAGTTGCCATTTTATTGGCTATGCAGAAAAGAGTAAGGGATATTGTTTCTACTGTCCAGAACGATATACTAAGTTTGTAGTAACAAGGCGTGTCGTCTTTTTAGAGGATGCCATGATCAGGGGGAGTACGGTAAGACAAGAAATTAATCTTGAAGAGAAGAGGGTTTATGTTACCACTCCTATGATTTAAGAACTATATTTCTCATTACCTACTGCTATTGAATCATCTGTGCCTATTGGTGAAGATTCAACACCTATTGTTAGTTCTCCATTGGCAACGGACTTATTAAGAGAGGTTGATCATTCTCAGCCTGTTTTCACTAATAATGAAGAGCAACAACAGCCTCAAAATGAGGATGATGTGCAATTAAGAAGATCTCAACCAGAAAGAAAATCGGCCATTTCAGACGATTATGAGATCTATTTGAGTGAGGCAATTCAAATGGAGGGTGATCCCACCACATTTGAAGAAGCTATGAGAAGTCCTCAATCATCTGAATGGCTTAATGCCATTGAGGATGAAATGAGGTCTATGGAAGCAAACAAAGTCTGGGATTTAGTTGAGATTCCTAATGGAGCCGAAACAGTAGGCTATAAATGGGTCTACAAAATAAAACGTGACTCCAAAGGGAATATTGGTAAGTTTAAATCCAGACTTGTTGCAAAAGGCTTCACTCAAAGAGAAGGGATTGATTATAATGAGACTTTTTCACCCGTCTCAAGTAAGGATTCGTTCAGAATCACTATAGCATTAGTTGGACATATAATTTAGAATTACATCAGATGGATGTAAAGATGGCTTTTCTCAATGGTGATCTATATGAGAACGTCTATATGACACAACCGAAAGGTTTTGTTGTTAAGGGTAAGGAACATATGGGATGTCACTTAAGAAAGTCCATCTATGGACTTAAACAAGCATCAAGGTAGTGGTATCTCAAGTTCGATGAGACAATAAGAAAGTTTGGGTTTAAGGAAAATGTGGAGGACCATTGCATTTATGCTAAGTTTAAAAACGGGAAATTTATTTTCCTCATACTTTATGTAGATGATATACTACTTGCAAGTAGTGATGTAAATCTACAATCAGAAACTAAGAAGTTATTGTCCACTAATTTTGATATGAAAGATCTTGGTGAAGCATCTTATGTATTGGGCATAGAAATTCACCGAGATAGAAATAAGTGGGTATTAGGCTTATCACAAAAGTCATACTTAGAAAATGTACTGAGAAAATACACTAAGCATAAGAGTAAGCCTTCGCCTGCTTCGATTGTCAAGGGTGATAAGTTTGGAAACTTTCAGTGTCCTAGGAACCAACATGAGATCGATCAAATGAAATCGGTTCCATATGCTTCTGCCATCAAAAGCCTTATGTATGCTCAAGTTTGTACTCGCCCTGACTTAGCTTATGTGACCAGAATGCTTGGCAGATATCAGGCTAATCCAGGGATTGATCACTGGAAGGCAGTTAAGAAAGCATTAAGATATGTGTAAGGCACAAAAGACCTCATGTTAACATATAGTAAGTCAGGCCCACTTGAAGTTGTGGGATATTCAGATTCATATTTTGCGGGTTGTGTGGATACTAAGAAATCCATATCAGGCTATATGTTCACCCTCGTGAATGGAGCCATTTCGTGGAAAAGCTCCAAACAAACCATCACTGCATCTCCACAATGCATGTCGAGTTTGTTGCATGTTATGAGGCCACCCGGCAGGCTGTTTGGCTTAAGAAATTTTACCCGGACTTAGAGTGGTCGACAGCAATGAAAAACCACTTAAGTTGTACCGCGATAATGAGACTGCAATATTTACTCTCACAACAATAAGTCAAGTGGTTCTGCCAAACACATCGACATTAAGTTTTATGTTGTGAAAGATCGAATCCAGGATCATACCATAAGTCTTGAGCATATAAGCACCAAGCGTATGCTTGCGGATCCGCTAACAAAAGGTCTTCCACCCAGCGTGTTCAGTGAACACGTAGCCGACATGGGTTTAAGGGAGAGCCTATGATCACTAGATATTTAGGGGCCAAGTAAGAGTAAGATTCATTTTCATGTGTGAGATGTATTGTGGTCTTCGAGTCCAACAATATGTGAATGGTTGTTGTGATGCGTCGTGCCCTATATGTCAAGCATGAGAAAATGGACACTAAGTTTATTATTAAGTAAGCTGGTAAGTTTCAGATTCGAGTTCAAGGGGGGGAATGTTGGAAGTACCAGGCAGGTCCGGTAGTGAGACCAGACTAGTCCAGTTGTTGTCCAGTAAGGGTAAACGGACTAGTCCGGACCCTTACCAGACTAGTCCGATGTTGTCCAGTAAGGATATCAGACTAATATGGACCCCGACCGGACTAGTCCGGTCATTTCATTAACTGTCAGTTAGAACTCAAAATTGACATGTGTTGCAATTGAAACGACACAACCCACAGAATGTTATGTCCCTGATCGGGGACACAACATTTCTAAGGGGTGGGAGGCCCCCTCTTGTGCCTCTTGGTTAAGTATAATAAGAGGGTCAAGTGTATGATCAAGGAATGCCAATGCATACACATACACACACTTGGACTCTCATAATTCTCAGAATCCGATCAACACACCAAGAGAAGAATAAGGGCAAACACCTCTCGTCATCGTTTTTCTTGCGGCCTCGCCTTGTTGGCTCGATGGCCGCATTGTCAAGCAACAAGAAAGATGGAGTAGAAGGTATTAGTAGTGTTCTTGTGCTATTTGAGAGATAACACTTGATGTTCATATTGTATTCAGTTTTCTCCATGTAATTCAAGATGATTTAGTGGCTATTTGATCTTTGGGCTCCCTTTTGATTCTAGCACCAGAGAATAGATGAGAGTGAGCAGTTGTGGGACCCACCTGGCAGTCTCACCTTGCTTTTGTCTACTCTGTTTCTCACCGTGTGCCACTGCACGACATGCAGCTCCAGCGAGCTGCCTTCCTGCTTGGTTGCATCAATGCGTTGCTCACCTCTGCAGCCGTCTTGCTCTTCTCTCTGACCAAAGCAGCAAAAGATGTTCCTCCCTCTTTGTTTTTCTCCTCGCCACTAGAGCTCAACACCGCCTTCTATGTTCCTCCGGTGAGCACCTCGGTTCAGTCTCCTCTCCATTCGGTGCAAACGACAAAAATGGCGCCTAGTCTGTCCTCTATAATCTCCTAGTTTTGGATCAATTTTTACTCATTGGTTGCCCTGGTATTTTGAAGAATTAGTTGAGGCTCACGGGGGTTGACGCCAAGCGCTGGACACTGCTCGACGAGGCCAGGACGAAGCCGACCTCCTTGCACCGACCTCCAAACAGAAAACTGGTGCGTAATCGCTCATAATATGTACATGCAAAATATCTCAGCTTTTCATGGACTATAGTTCGTGTATTCCCAATTTCCCTGATGACCTTCTCATAGGTATCATGTTAAATCTCTCTGTCAATTCGTTTTCTAGATGTAATCATCCTTTAATCCAGTTGTATTATTGCTTAAAAACTTCCTACCGCACCTCCTTGAAGAACAACCACTAAGATTCATTGAGAAACAGCCGAGATATGCCAGTTTTCGTCACTGCCGTTGATAACGCCACGGTTCATTGTCAAAATCGATTTTGCCGGCTGTTCCACCCCCTTTTTTCTCTCCACTATTGTCTTCTCAATGATTCCCCAAAGCTTCCCAACCAAATTTTGTGCTGTATGAGCTACCGCGTGGCGGTTCCGACATCGCCAGAACCCTAGCCGCCGCTGCTGCCGTTGAGCGACATCTGCACAATACTGTTGCTCGACCGATTTTAGGCCCAGGCGGTGAGTACCAGGCCGAGAGCAGTATAATGCAACCTCACTGTCGTGTCGCTGGGCTCGCCGGAGACCCGAGGAAGAAGAAGACCCCCTGGGCCTGCGTGTCATCGACTGTTGGCCTCGGGTGGGATCTAGTGTGGCAGCCGGATCAAATGTGGCTGCATGGGGAAACTCTATGGCCCAGGTTTGGCCCAGTTGTGATTGCACCATTTTAAACAGTGGACCCAAGTTTAATTAATTCAAATTTCCTATTAGCAAATAAATCCAGATTTACCTTAAACTTCAAAAATCAAGTACTCCTATTTGAATTGCTTTAACAATTCCAAATAAATTCTGATAGAATCCTCTTGATGCCCAATTTTGCATTAGTGCAATTTGTGGGACATGAAAATACCAGAACTGTCACAATTAATTCTTTTTAGCTAATTGCTTGGGAAATTAATTACCACTGTTCTGCTAATTGGAAAATTTTCAATTTTGGCCGGAACACTCTTTCAAATATCATTGCGTTCCAGTACAAATTTTGTATTCATTGGAGTCCATTAACGGTGCCAAACAGTGTTCCAATCTTCAAAGTTCATTGAAAATTCAGAAATGTACAGAAACATTTCCAGATTTTATCCCAACCTTGTAAATTCAATGTCTCCCTGTAGGTAGCTCAGAAAATTTTGAACCAAATTTTAATATAACCAGTGAGACCTTCTCTACCAAGATCATACACTGTTAGCCATGTTAAAGCTACAGATTTAGTACCAAAATTCAGGGAATCCATTTAATTGCTGGAATTTTGGAGACAACAAGCTTCCTTGAACATCCTCAATTCTAGGCCCAGATTGTCTTCTTAGAACCTACAATCCACTGTAAAAATACCAAAGCCAATTAAAATCATTTAGTAATAGAAGCTGTCTTTAGAAGTTGATTCATATAGTTTCATATCACTCATACACTTTGTATTTTACATATTGTTCAGTGACCAAAATCGAGGAGGCCCCAGAGGCACTGGACAACATCTTCCCTGGAGCAAACTTTGATACTGAGTCGCAGCTAGGTAAGCTTCAGTTGGCCTTTGAGGTCCCTTGCAAACTTTTGATTTCTATCACTATTAAGTCTATAGTTCGAGTTGCATTATTACTAAGGTTATTGATACTCCAAATGCATGACCCACAATCCCATGGAGTATTTGGGTAGCTGTATATATCGACGTGTAGAATTGCCATGCTAATATTATATGGAATCTGGTAGAAGTCGAGTAGTTGGAATCTACTCACGAGATAGTTACACCGTCACACTGGATTGGTTTATGTTGAGAATGGCATATGAATATGAATATGAATCTGAGACCGAACAGCAGTGTAGGGAGCATCGAGATGTGGTCTCGCATTTATAACTTTGCCTGTGTCGATTGAGGATCGATCCATGTGCGGCCCCACTGAGCAAGTTTGAACTGTACAGGAATGCATACTGGGTATATGGGCACCAAAAAACAGATGTAACTTGATAACTTGGGCGTCGAGGCATAGCCCACTGTCGATAGGAGTGCGTTGAGGGCAGCAAGGTGTAAATCAGCTAGCACGCACAGATACGCTCCGTGTAGGGACCTTCTGCCTACAATAGTAGGATGGTTCGCCGTTTGAGTTTCTTGTAAAAGGTTGTTGCGTATGATGTCGTGAGGAGCACCGCATGCTTCTTACGCACGGGTGTGTGTGACGTGCAATTCGGGTATCTACTGATTGCAATCACCATCCCTCGCGGTTATTTAGTACCGCTTGTTCACTGTATGTTGACATAGTAAATACTGAAGAAGCCAGAAAAATATGATGTATTGAATTATTATTGCTTTGCAACCATGATTGCTATAGAATATGCTCATTAAAGTTACTTTTTATGAACAATTAACCTGCTGCAAGTAAACTTGAAAAATAAGGATCAACATGTAGGCCAGTCCTTTATTGCAATATCGCTGCCTATGTTTATATATATCCCTGCATGTAGAGTTTCATGCTTAAGTGAGATGGTTAAGTCTTGCTGAGCCTTCGTGCTCACGGTTGTTATATTAAGTTGTTGCAGGTGAGACGTGTGAGGAAGGGCCCGAGGATGAGGCGATGCCCCCATCAGGGAATACCACCGAGTGAGAGCCCTACAAGCCGTCGTGATCTTTGTTGTGTTCTGCTAGTGTGTAGCGTCCCCGGGCTGGACGGCTGCGCTTTTGCATAGCTAGGTTGAGAGTTAAGCTATGAGTATGACTTCCGCTGTATATTAAGTACTATAAAAGACATCTACTATTTATATCAATAAAACTTTGTATTTTATCATATTATTTCTTGTGTGCTATTGGGTGCTGCATCGCATGACACCACCCTCTGCGATTCCGGGAATGTGTGGACCTGGTCCTCATAGCCTGGTATCAAAGCTGCAGTGGGAATAGCACGCTCAAAAAGAGTCTATTTTGAAAACTTAGAAGTACTCGAGTGATTATTAGTTATGCCCACATAAGGTCTATTATAGTATTAGTTACTTAAGGTAGCAAAACTAACATACTTGTTATTATATTATGTAATGACGCTCCGGCGTCAGTTAAGAGGTGAGTTACGCCACCGCAAGAGGATCAATTGCGGTAAGCTCTCCGTACGAGAGGTAGTATGATGATTGTCCCCTATGGCTTGGCACGAGAGTTAATATGAGTCTTTGAATCTTCTCATGGTTCCGGGAACATATGAAAATGCTGCTCCTCAATGTTCTTCAGGCAAAAGCAAGGATACCCCATCATGTGGTCAAAAACACGAAGTATGCAACTCTTGAACATTCAATGTTCAAAGGGCCATACGCAGCGTTGATCCCTAGCACAGGAGATAAATAACGTGGCCACGTATCGTGCTATTGAAAAGCACGTAGTGTGTTTTTTAATTAACAAGCAAAAGTGCCTCCTACTGGTGCAGCATCAGGCAAAGACGTGGGAGCCCCCGTCGTGTGGTAGAAAACCCGGTCATGTACCTCGAGACGTGGCCCAGCTTGTGGCGGCCCATATGGAATGATACGGGACGAATGTTCTTACTTTCATATATATTATTATGACTGCCTGAAATGATCGCTCATGCGGGCTATGCCATACGACACCATAATGAGTGTTCTGTAAACTGTGTGTCTTGTGCAACTGCACTAATCATGTTTTAAGTAGCTTGAGTCGAAAACATTTGCGAGTGAACATCATTAGTGCCACCGTTGAGACGTATGCCGGAATACCGGCTTAGGATTTTATTTGGTGAGGATATAGTACCGGCATTACATTCGAGTTCCACCGGGCACATCGACAATGGTATCCGTGCAACTCGATAAAAAGTAAAAAAATTCCAACTTAGGACTAAGTTTGAATTTGTAATCTCTCTTTTTAGAGCGTTAGAACAGATTGACAATAAATCATATGATCGCTGCAGTCAGCAGGCATATGGTTTGGAAACTTAAGAAAGTCCTCCAAAAGTTTCATTTTCATGACCAAAACAGATTTCAATATTTAAAACTTGATAAGTTCATTCAGAGTAAATCTGCCATGTTCGTGATTCAAACTGTGAACTGGACAGAAAATTGACTAAATTTGGAATAGCATAACTCCCTGTATAATTAACCACTGGGGGTCTACCACACATGGTTGGAAAGCTTAGAGGGTATTCTAAAACTCTTATGTTGAACTCCATATCAGAGTCCCCATGTAACTTGATGAAAAATTCGTAATTCCAAACTCTGCCAAATCTGGACAGAGAGTGGACAGTTTCTGTACCCTGTCACTGTTTCGATCATATCTCTTAATAGAATTAACGAATGATTTCATGTAATACAACTGGAATCCTGAGTATGTACATAACAATGTTGTAATTTATTTCTTTTGCAAATTATGATTTTTACCTATCTGAAAATTGTGGACAAAATCAGCCATAAACAAAGGAGGTGCTGCTGAATTTTTTTCCAGTAAACTGGTAACTTGCAAAAGCCATCTCTCCTCACAAGAAACTATATGGAGGCAAATAAATACATTATGGAAAGGTATTTTAGTGTACTACAACTTTGTAATTGAACTCAATTCCATATCATTCCTTTAACAGATTGAAAAGTTACTGGTCAGCTGGACCCGAAACTGGACATTGAAACCAGTTTTGAATTCTTCAATTCAAATCCCTTTGGTTACACATGCTTGTGTCATACCTCATATCCAGCAGATGTTATTCGACGTGCCCAATTGACATATCACTTCGAGCAATGACATGTGTGTGTCTTGTGCAATTACGAGGATACACGTACGCTAACACACTCAACATCCTGTTGTGACCAACAATAGTCGATAGTCGAAATGGACTTCCATCCATGAAGTTCATTACATTGGAACTTAATTGTTGTAACATGGTCCAGGCATGTTGTATATTGTATAAAGTTACACTTTATCAATATGTGTGAATGTTATGGGTGTTACTTGATCAATTCTCGCATTACTATTGTATGGACTGGAAAGTAAACAAACATGTTGCTGATCTTTGGATTATGTGAATGCAGTATGGTGTGTACTCACTCGACGCCCGAGGTGGGAGGCCTCAGTCAGGGTCGTGGAGATGAGTCTCCACTCTCGGAGCATACCACGATGCAGCAGCAACCGCCTACGCCACCACCTGAACCTCCAAGAACTCTCACGGAGATTCTTGCTGCAGTACTCGGCTCGCGCGACGAGCAAACCGAGTTGTTGCGGGTTTTGGTGCAGAATTCTTCCCATCAATGGGGGCGACAAAATAATGGGAAACGCCAGACCCAAAAGAGTTCGTACTCGGACTTCTTGGCGATGCATCCACCGGTCTTCACGGAGGCCGAAGAGCCTCTGGAGGCGGACGACTTCATCTGCACCCTGGAGGCGAAGTTCGGTCTGCTTTGATGCACCGAACAGCAGACGGCGTTGTTCGCAGTGCAGCAGCTTCAGGGATCTGCAGGTGCATGGTGGGCGAACTACATCGCATCACTGCTAGCTGGTCATGCCGTCACTTGGACGTAGTTCTGGGAGGCATTCCGCGCCTAGCATATACATCCCGGTATCATGAAGAGGAAGCTTCAAGAGTTTCAGGAGCTGAAGCAAGGCGAGAGGAGTGCTCATGAGTACTCCCGGGTGTTCAACCATCTGGCACAGTATGCGTCGAATTATGTTGGGACGGAAGATCAAAAGCGAGATACATTCTTCCGAGGTCTCAAACCAAATATGAAAGTCCAACTCGCACAAAGCAACCTCGGCACCTTCAACAACATCGTCAATGTCACGATTGTAGAGGAGGATGCTCAGCGCGAGCTTGTTTCCGATAAGAGGAAACACATCACACCATCGAGCAGCAGTGGTGGTGGTCCATAGAAGTACCATTTGGTGTATCACTCCCCATCCGGTCAGAGGTGGCAGCCATCGGCGCGACCGTCGCAGTTCCGCGGTCATTCTTTCAATACACCGAGTTTCCGACCACCGTTTCACCACAGCAGCAGCAGCAACAGATGGTCCCACGTGCGTATCCACGTCCACCACATGCACCGGGATTCCGTCTGCAGCTTGGAGGGAACCCGACAAAATACACATGCTACATGTGTGGCCGTGTAGGGAATTTTGCAAGGGATTGCCCCGAGCAGCGGCAGGGCAGCGGACAAGCACCATATCAGGGTACAACTTAGCCCACAACCAGCCCAGGAAACCTGCACCAAAACTCAGCAACGTCCACCACATAGCCATCGAAGACGTGCCGGAAAGCGAACCCGTCCTCACGGGTACGTTTTCTCTACTTGATCACCTCGTAGTCATACTGTGAGACCTATGTGTGCTGAATACATTGGCTTTGACATAAAAGTTTTGAATGCTGCCATACCATCTTTTTAGCAAGGTCCGACTCTAGATCCGAGCTTCTGCAAGGTCCGATGTAAGGTCCGGCCTTCTTTGTCTAGGTCTGACATGTTTTTGGTAGCTCCGGTGAGTTTTGTCTTTAGCTCTGGCATGTCTTTGATAGCTCTGACATGTCTTTGATAGCTCTGGCATGTCTTTGTTAAGCTCCGATATGTTTTGATAGGTCCGTCTTATGTTGGTTAGCTCCGACATGTTTCTCTAAGCTCCGGCTTTTGGGTTGACTAGTGCCGACAAGTTTTGGTCAGCTCCGACGCTAGGTCCGACTAGCTTTGGTTAGCTCCGGTGCTAGGTCCTGCAAGTTTTGGTAAGCTCCGGCGCTAGGTTGTACTAGCTTTGGTAAGCTCTGGCGCTAGGTTGTACTAGCTTTGGTAAGCTCCAACTCAAGCTCCGGTTAGCTTTGGCAAGGTTCAGAGCTTGATCGCAGTGGTTCTACTTTTATCTTGTAATGTTTCGAACATGCTTTAGATTCTGAGAAAGATTGCTCAGTATTCATTTGCCATGTTTTTGGTTTGTTTTGGTTGATATGGCTGATATCGTTTTGATATGCTTTGCAACATGCTTATGTGAGGTGCTCACGTAAGGTGTTGTGTTCGGAACTGACTTGAGTCAAGTTGCGGACTTGGACTCGTACGGATTGGTTGTTTATTCATGTGCAGGTGTTGCTTGAGTTCAATACATGGCTAGTGACAGGATCCATTGAACTAGTCTTAGGGAGAAGATGAGGTTCATCAACCAAGTTCAGGAGGATTTATGGTTGAGTTGATCGGGAGGTTGCGCAGCATGTTTTAATCAAGAACAATGCATATGAAGGTATCATGGACGTCATTGGAAGATGTTTATACGTGTGCAAGGAGTGCATGGACGTGGCACATGGTTCTGAGGTGTGATGAAGGGATGTGGACATAAAGAATTGGTCGGAAAGGTCCAACCGACTAGGTTATGGACTCAGGTTGCGGCTGAGTCGGGTTTCACTAAAATATGGAAAGATTTGAGTTGGTTATGATAGGATTTCATGTGGGTCACAAATTTGAGTTGTTTTAGGAATGTGGGATACATTCCTAAGGTGTTTGGAAGTCTTAAGATTGCTTCTATCTACGTATAGAAGACTCCTAAGCAGTTATGGAAAGTTTCGATTCGTGATCTGAGTAGGATTAGAGTCCTAGTGGAGATTAGGTTGTCCTATGGGCTGGTTATATAAGCAAGGGAGGCCAAAGCTCATGGTGCATGACTTTGGGGCTGTTCCTCTTGTGTTCTATTGAAGAAAATTCATAGTTTGAAGGAACTTTTGTGCCTTGTTTGTCTGACTTGTTCCAGACAAGTTGTAGGATTGAAGAGCACGTGAAAAGCTACCAGGGGGGGTGACTGGTAGATTTAACAAATCTTATGCAGCGGAAACCATTAAATCCCAACCCCTTCGGTAGAAAAACGATCTGTTAAAGAAATCGTGTGTGAGACTAATCTAAACGTGTTTCACCGTGACAAAAGTGATAGATATCAGAGAGAATCAAGTCACGAAGACAACAGAACAAAAATCACTCAAATCCGTCTAGAAAAACTCAAGTTATGATTGAAAGATCAAACAAAGGTCAATCTGCCCTACCCGAGAAAGAAAAACAGTTCTGGAACGCTGCAAAGAAACTCGTGTAGATCATAGAACACAAATCCAATGACCGTGAAATTTTTACAGATGATAGATAATCAAGTTTTGAAGACAACCCAAAAAGAATCACGTCAATTGGATCTGTAAAACTAGAGTTATGATAAAACCACTGACGAAAGGTAGTGCTGTCCAGAAACTCGACGAGTAAAACTTGTCTAGAACAAGTCGGACGAACAAGGCACAAAAGTTCCTTCAAACTACGAATTTTATTCAGTAGAGAAGAACACAAGAGGAACAGCCCCAAAGTCGTGCACCACGAGCTCTGGGATCCCTTGCTTATGTAACCAGCCCTTAGGCCAACCCAATATCAACTAGGACTCCAATCCTACTGAGATCACGAATCGTAACTTTCCATAACTGCTCAAGATTCTTCTATACGCAGATAGAAGCAATCTTAAGACTTCTAAACACCATAGGAACGTATCCCACATTCCTAAACAACTCAAATTCGTGACCCACACGAAATCCTATCATAACCAACTCAAATCTTTCCATATTTGTGTCAAACCCGACTCAGCCGCAGCCTGAGTCCATAACCTAGTCGGTTGGACCTTTCCGACCAACTCTTTACGTCCACATCTCTTCGTCACATCTCGGAACCATGTAGCCACGTCCATGCACTCCTTGCACATGTGCAACCATCTTCCAATGACATCCATGATACCTTCACATGCATTGTTCTTGATTCAATCATGCTGCGCAACCTCCTGATCACCTCAACCACAATTCCTCCTGAATTTGGTTGTTGGAACCTCATCTCCTCCCTCAGACTAGTCCAATGGATCCCATCACCAGCAATGTCTTGAACTCAAGCAACACCTGCATATGAATAAACAACCAATCCATACGAGCCCAAGTCCTAGACTTGACTCACGTCAGTTCCGAACACAACACCTTACATGAGAACCTCACATAAGCATGTTGCAAAACCACAGTAACACGATATCATCCATGTCAACCAAAAACGCACCAAAGACTTAGCAAATGAATACTAAGCAATCTTTCCAGAGATGTAAAGCAAGTACGAAACATTGCAAATGAAAAACAGAAGCATTGCGGTCAAGTTCCGGACCTTGCCAGAGCAACCTGGACCTTGAGCCGGAGCTAACAAAAGCTAGTAGAACCTAGCACTGGAACTTACCAAAACTAGTATAACCAAGCTCCCGCCGGAGCTTACAAAACTAGCAGGACCTTAATAAAAAGGTGTTTTGGTGATATTCAAAACTTTTATCGTCAAAGCAATTGTATTACAAGCCAATGTATTAAGCACACATAGGTCTTACAATCTCCCCCTTGATGAATGCATTGGCAACACCACTTAAAATCCGAACACTGGCTTATTCTCATTAAAAGTTTTGAAGACAATTTCTCCCCTTTTTGTATATTAGAAATAAAATGAGAAGAAAAGCAAAAATAAAATTCAAAATTCACATATCCTCCCCCTTTATCATCTCTCCCCATGCACATTATCTTTCCCTTTTTGAATGTGTGATTAATCTCTCCCCCTTTGACAATGTATTCAGCAAGGTAAAAGAGAAATTTTTATTGTTATGAGCATATTATAATATATACATATAGAACAAAGCTCATCCAAGTCATACTATCAAGTAACTTACACTATCACATCAATGAGATACATAAAGTAGTATAAGCCATGCTAGAGATCATATGTAATTTTCAATTTAAGCAAGTAATGATCTCACAAACTTAACTATTTCATAACTTGAAAGCATGACACTAGTTGCTGCATTTTATTATTTTTCAAAACACAAATTTAGATTATATGATATTTGCAAGAGATTATATGCGCATCTACCTTATTCTAACCAACCAAGTCAAGCCTATGTCATTTGACAATCAGAAGCTTAAGGACATGGTTTTAGTCTTACACAACTTCTTCCAAGTTCATATCTAAGTGCAATGATAAGCTATCTCAAAAGAAGAAGTGCGATGCATGCATATTCTCTTGATCTATTCTCAATTTATATTTGTTCATAAAAACTCAACATGTGAGTTGATTACTTGATTAATTCTTAATGATTAAAAGCACTTGTGAACATGTAACAAGTTAAAAACAGCAAGAAAGTTCGACCATGACCAGTTTTAGTGTAAGTAATTATTCCAATTACTAGACATGGCAAAAACTACAAAATGTATAATACGAGTAATGTAGTAAGAATTTTCAGCATGTAAAAGGAATCACAAAGTCATATATGTATGAAATACTATGCTCACATTATTTTAATTTCAGATTCACACATAGACTTCCTAAGTTTCAAAACTCCCCCTCAATTTAAGCCATGAGGATGCATAACCCCTATTTCACTACGAATGTAACAAAAACTAGTGAAATCCAAAGGTTTTGTAAAAATGTCAGCCAATTGTTGTTCGATATCTACATGGTGAAGCACAATGTTTCCTTTTTGAACATTATCTCAGAGAAAGTGATACCTAATGTCAATGTGCTTAGTTCTAGAATGTTGCACGGGGTTTTTAGCAATGCAAATGGCTCTAGTGTTATCACAGAATAGTGGAACACTATCTAGATCAACCCCATAGTCCTTAAGTGTTTGAACAATCCAAAGAATTTGTGAGCAAGCACTAGCAGCAGCTACATATTCAGATTCGGCTATGGATTGTGCAACTGAATTTTGATTTCTAGAGGACCAAGCAACAAGAGAATTACCAAGAAAATGACAAGCACCGGAACTACTTTTCCTATCAATCCTACAACCCCCAAAATCAGCATCCGAAAAAGCTTTCAAAGTAACGGTTGAGGAATAAGGAAGAAAAATTCCAAATTCTTGAGTTCCATGTAAGTACCTGAGAATCCTTTTGATGGCTTGACGATGTGAAGCACGTGGGGAGGCTTGAAACCGTGCACAAAGACATATGCTGAATTGTATGTCTGGTCTTGATGTCGAGAGGTACAAAAGTGATCTGATCATGCTTCTATATTCTTTTTGATCCACGGGTTCACCATCTTCATCAAGTCCAAGTGTTGTTGCTGTTCCCATTGGTGTCCGAAGAGGCTTGCTTTTGTCCATGTTGAAGCGCCTTAGGAGATCTTTTGAATACTTCGTTTGATGCACAAAGGTACCCTCCTTAGTTTGCTTGATTTGCAGCCCCAAAAAGTAAGTGAGTACACCCATCATACTCATTTCAAATTCGGAACTCATCATTGCTGAAAACTTGGACACAAGATCATGAGAAGAACAACCAAAGATAATATCATCCACATACACTTGAACAAATAATGGGTCATTGCCATGCTTAAGCAAAAAAAGGGTTTTATCAACCTTGCCCATAGTAAACCGTTTTTCAAGTAAGAATGTTTTTAACCTATCATACCATGCTCTAGGGGCTTGTTTGAGACCGTACAAGGCTTTGGACAGTTTGTAAACATGATTAGGAAAATCTGGATTTTCAAAACCCGATGGTTGTTTCACATAAACCTCCTCATTGTAGCCATTAAGAAAAGCACTTTTAACATCCATTTGATATAGCTTAAAACCAATAGATGCAGCAAAAGCTAACAAAATTCTTATGGCTTCTAATCTAGCAACAGGAGCAAAAGTTTCATCAAAATCTGGACTTTCAACTTGAGTGAAACCTTGAGCAACCAACCTAGCCTTATTCCTAACCACAACCCCATCCTCACTTTGTTTATTTTTAAATACCCATTTAGTTCCAATTAAAGTGTGACCTTGAGGTGGAGGTACAAGTTTCCAAACATTATTTCTTTCAAAATTTTCTAACTCTTCTTGCATGGCAATAATCCAAGATTCATTAGTGAGTGTCTGTGATATATCTTTGGGTTCAAAAGAAGCAACAAAAGAAGAATGAGCATAAGAGTTTGGATCGCAAAACCTAGACCGTGTGACTCGTTCGTGCAAGCTTCCAATCATCTGTTGTGGGGGATGATCTTTGTAAAAATGTAGGGGAACAGATGTCTCACAAGCTTCTTCTTCTTCATGTTCATCACAAATCGATGAGCTTGTGACTTGAGGATGATTTGAATCAGCATTGATGGTTGTCGGTGCTGGTTGAGAATTAACATCCGGAGCTGAACCAAAGTCTTTAGCTGCTGAATTTTCGGGCAGCAGCTCCAATTCTTCCTCATCTTCAACGAAAATGCTCCCCCCTATGGATATAGATCTGGACCTGCAATGTTTGAGCTAGTACTTGGGCTAGCTTCATCAAAAAACACTTCACAAGTCTCCACAATTTTGTTAGTGTCAAGTAAAAGCACACGATAGCCTCTAGTATGAGATGGATAACCATGAAACATGCCATCAATGGATCTAGGTTCAAATTTATCAAGATTACCATCTTTCATAACAAAGAATTTGCAAACAAAGACCCGAAAGTGTGTAACACTAGGCATATGTCCTAACCGGAGCTCATATGGTGTTTTACCTAGCTTAGCACGCAAGAAAAGACGATTTGAGACATAACAAGCAGTTGCTAACGCATCAGCCCAAAATTTCCTAGGAGTTTGATATTCATCAAGCATAGTCCTAGCCATCTCAACTAAGGTTTTGTTCTTTATTTCTACAACACCGTTTTGTTGAGGTACATATGGTGAAGAAAATTGATGATCTATTCTATTTTCAGCACAAAAGTGATCAAAAGATTGATTTTTAAATTCAGTTCCATTATCACTTCTAATTGCTTTTAAAGATCCTCGGTAATCAATTTATAATCTAAGAAATAAAGTTCTAAAGTGACTAAAAACTTCATTATTAGATGCCATAAAGTAAACCCAAGAGTATCTAGAATAATCATCAACAATCACAAGTACATACCATTTACCTCCGAAGGATTGAACACGTGAAGGTCCTACGGTGTCAAGATGCAAAAGTTGACATGGTTCAGTTGTCATGATCATTGTGAGAGGAGTATGTGAACCTGCAACCATCTTAGCATGTCTACAAGAAGAGCACACAATTTCTTTGTCCCCTTTAAGCTTAGGCAGCCCACGCATGCGACCAAGAGCACTAACACGCGTTAGGTGATCAAAGCATACGTGACCAAGTCTACGATGCCAAAAATATAGGTCCTTTGAATCATTAGCAACTAGACACCTATGCCTAGAGGAATACATATCAAAATCAGCTTTAGAAACTCTTCCAAACTGAGACATGTTCAAAATAAGCTCACTATTTGAACTTACAACTTTGCAGCAGTTTTTATTGAAAATAATTTCTAGATTTTCATCTAGCAATTGTGAAACAGAAAGCAAGTTGTATTTCAAATTTTTGACAAGTGCCACATCCTTAGAAGTGTAGTGATCATTTACTCTAACCGAACTCTTAGCAATTATAGGAGTTGAAGAATTATCGGCAAAAGTAACATTCTCTACACATGACACAAAAGAGAGGGAGGAGAACCAATCTTTGTTACCGGTCATGTGGCGTGAGCAACCTGAATCCACAATCCAAATGTTCTCCTCCCTCAAACGTGTAACCTACATAGAAGCAAAATACGTCGATGACTCAATACTGGGGTTAGTCAAAAGGCATTTAGAAATCCAGTACTGATTCACGTGACGTGCAGCAGGAAAAACAAGCGAAAGCTGAGACAAAACAGCAGGTTTATGAGTCAAAGTTTGAAATTTTTTCTTCTTAACTACTGACCTATAAGGTGTTACTTGTGTAGCACAAAAATCAGTGGCACCGGAGGCAAAAACAGAAGGTCCGGAGGTAAACTTTGAATGTTTTTGACTCAAAACAGCAGGTTGTACATTCGGTTCAATATGTGCAGCAAATTTTCCATGAAAGTTATGAGATCTAGCAACCATTCTTTCCCTTTTCTGTTGTTTGGCTAGTCTATAACAAAAATCTATGACATGACCATCTTTAACACAGTATGTACAATGAAATTTAACTTTGTGTTCATGTCTATATGAGCAAACAACATTTTTATTTGAAACCGAATGAGACAATACTCCTGCAGATTTGAAAACCACTTCTTTTTGTTTAGGAACTGTTTGAATCAACCCACTTCCTAATGACTTTACAATTTTAGGTGGATGTACCTTAGCATAAGCATGAGAATCAAAACCTAAACTAGTTTTATCATTGCAAGACTTGGATGAATTCAGCAGCAAGTTTAGGTTCTTATTCCCATTACAAAACCGATCAAATGTCTTATGCATGTTATCAAGTTTATTGGACAGATCAAGGCAATTTTCACATGAAGTTTTTCCTTTTAATTTGCAATTGGAACAATATTTAACTTCATGTCAACGTAAAGCATTGTTCAATATAGAGATTTCATTCATAGCATCTTGCAGTTTCTTATCAAGATCATCACAACTAGAACAATGCAAATCAATTGTAGAACAAGAAGCATATTTTAAGTTTCCAATATTAAGTGCAGCAAGCTTTTTGTTCTTTTCAATTTCAAGTTCAAGTTTATCAAGTGTGGAGGTATGTGCACTTCTTAGGGAGGACAATTGTTCATATACTAAGTCACTTGAGGAACAAGAATCATCACTAGGAATCAAGGATTTCAAACGATTAATTTCAGATTCTAGTGACTCAATTTTAACAGCATTGTCCCTAAGCTTTTTGTCCTTTTTCTTAACAATAACAGTGACACGAGAAATAGCATCACACATTTCTTCGCAAGTAGGACATATCTCTTCATTGTCGCTATTGTGTTTTGCCTCCTCTATACTTGATCTTGACTTGCCCGCCATGAAGCACAAGTTTACCAAATCATCTTCATCTTCATCACTTCCAATGTCCACGTCGCTTGAGCCAAGTTCCTGGAGTGCTGAGATAAAACTGCTCACCAATTGACGTCCTGTAAAACCCATCTTTTTCTTCGTATCTTTTGCAGAGGAGTGCTTCGTTCTTGTTTTCTTTTTATCCCGGGAAGTAGGATCTAAAAGGTTAGGGCAATCTGAACGAAAATGTCCTGTCTTACCACATTCAAAGCATCGTTGAGGTCCGGAGCTTCCTCTCCTTCTAGTTCTCACATTTTGCAATGCTTTTGAGAACCAGGTAGAGATGAGCGCTAGCTCCTCCTCTGGAAACTCCTCAATATGTTCAAGGGTTAGAGAGGACAGCAAAGCAAGTGTACCACAAGATGATGTTTCACTGGAACTAGGCATGTCACGTTGAGAAACAAAAGCAATAGACTTGTTGGGGTTCTTACGTGAGATTATGTCAATTTCATGAGTTTTTAGCTTGGAATATAGCACATCTAAAGTAAGTGAACTCATGACAGTAGATTCACGAATAGATGTGACTTTCATCTCCCAAATTAACATATCTAATGCACTTAGCAATTGTCTAGCATTTTCAGCATCTGAAAAATTAACATTGACACTATGCAAGTTGCTAAGAATCTTATTAAAGCGAGCAAAAAGGTCATCAATAGACTCACCGGGTTGCATCTCGAAGCACATGTATTCTTTCTTGAACATGTCTTGCCTTACCTCTTTGATCGTCTTGTATCCTTCGTGGTAGTCACAAAGTGCTTTCCACACATTGTATGCAGATCGGAGGTGTGCAACACGGTCGAAGTCGCTTTGTGTTAATCCTTGTATGATCAAGTTCTGAGCCTTGTTTTTCTTGTCGACATCTCTCAGATTTGTAGTTGTAACTTGATCGTTTGATGGCACTTCATAAGGATTTTATACTTTCTCCCATATTGCAAAGCCTTGTGCCTGGATGAAAGCCTCCATGCGTGCCTTTCAAACCTGAAAATCAATACCAGCGAACACACAAGGTTTGGCAGAGTACTTCTCCATGATGATTAGTCAAAAACACGCGCAAATCACAAAGATTAGAGCACCGTGGCTCTGATACCAATTGTAGGATCGAATAGCACGTGAAAAGCTACCAGAGGAGGGTGAATGGTAGATTTAAAAAATCTTACGCAGTGGAAACAATTAAACCCCAACCCCTTCGGCAGAAAACGATCTATTAAAGAAATCGTGTGTGAGACTAATCTAAATGAGTTTTACTGTGACAAAAGTGATAGATATCAGAGAGAATCAATTCACGAAGACAACACAACAAGAATCACTCAAATCCGCCGAGAAAAACTCAAGTCATGATCGAAAGATCAAACAAAGGTCAATCTGCCCTACCCGAGAAAGAAAAACAGTTTTGGAATGCTGCAAAGAAACTCGTGTAGATCATAGACCACAAATTCAATGACCGTGAAATTTTGATAGATGATATATAATAAAGTTGTGAAGACAACTAAAAAATAATCACATCAATTGGATCTGTAAAACTCGAGTTATGATAAAACCACCGACGAAAGGTAGTGCTGTCGAGAAACTCGACGAGTAAAACTTGTCTAGAACAAGTCGGACGAACAAGGCACAAGAGTTCCTTTAAACTATGAATTTTATTCAATAGAACACAAGAGGAACAGCCCCAAAGTCGTGCACCACGAGCTCTGGGCTCCCTTGCTTATATAACCAGCCCTTAGGCCAACCCAATATCAACTAGGACTCCAATCCTACTCGGATCACGAATTGTAACTTTCCATAACTGCTCAAGATTCTTCTATACGCAGATAGAAGCAATCTTAAGACTAGGAACGTATCCCACATTCCTAAACAACTCAAATTCGTGACCCACACAAAATCCTATCATAACTAACTCAAATCTTTCCATATTTGAGTCAAACCCGACTCAGCCGCAGCCTGAGTCCATAACCTAGTCGGTTGGACCATTCCGACCAACTCTTTACGTCAACATCTTTTCATCACGTCTCGGAACCATGTAGCCACGTCCATGCACTCCTTGCACACGTGCAAAATTCTTCCAATGACGTCCACGATACCTTCACATGCATTGTTCTTGATTCAATCATGTTGCGCAACCTCCTGATAAGCTCAACCACAATTCCTCCTGAATTTGGTTGTTGGAACCTCATCTCCTCCCTCAGACTAGTCCAATGGATCCCATCACCAGCCATGTCTTGAACTCAAGCAACACCTGCATATGAATAAACAACCAATCCATACGAGCCCAAGTCCTAGACTTGACTCACGTCAGTTCCGAACACAACACCTTACGTGAGAACCTCACATAAGCATGTTGCAAAACCACAATAACACGATATCATACATGTCAACCAAAAACGCACCAAAGACTTAGCAAATGAATACTAAGCAATCTTTCCAGAGATGTAAATCAAGTACGAAACATTGAAAATGAAAAATAGAAGCATTGCGGTCAAGTTCCGGACCTTGCCAAAGCAACCCGGACCTTAAGCCGGAGCTAACAAAAGCTAGTAGAACCTAGCGCCGGAACTTACCAAAACTAGTATAACCAAGCTCCCGCCGGAGCTTACAAAACTAGCAGGACCTTAATAAAAAGGTTTCTTGGTGATATTCAAAACTTTTATCGTCAAAGCAAGTTTATTACAAGCCAATGTATTCAGCACACATAGGTCTTACACAAGTTTTACTCGTCGAGTTTCTGGACAGCACTACCTTTCGTCAATGGTTTTATCATAACTCGAGTTCTACAGATCCAATTGACGTAATTCTTTTTGGTTTGTCTTCACAACTTGATTATATATCATCTGTCAAAATTTCACTGTCATTGAATTTGTGGTTTCTGATCTACACGAGTTTCTTTGCAGCATTCCAGAACTGTTTTTCTCAGGTAGGACAGATTGACCTTTGTTCGATCTTTCGATCATAACTTGAGTTTCTCTCGATGGATTTGAGTGATTCTTCTTGTGTTTTCTTCGTGACTTGATTCTCTCTGATATATATCACTTTTGTCCCGGTGAAACACATTTAGATTAGTCTCACACATGATTTCTTTAACAGATCGTTTTTCTGACGAAGGGGTTGGGATTTAATTGTTTCCGATGCATAAGATTTTTTTTTAAATCTACCATTCACCCCCCTCTGGTAGCTTTTAACGTGCTTCTTGATCCTACAATTGGTATCAGAGCCACGGTTCTCCAATCATTGTGATTTGCACGAGTTTTTGACTAATCATCATGGAGAAATACTCCGCCAAACCTTGTGTGTTTACTGGTATTGATTTTCAGGTTTGGAAGGCACGCATGGAGGCTTTCATCCAGGCGCAAGGCTTCGCAAGGTGTACAAGCCTTATGAAGTGCCACCTAACGATCAAGTTACGACTACAAACCTATGGGACGTCGACAACAACAACAAAGCCCAAAACTTGATCATTCAAAGACTCACTCAGAGCGACTTCAACCGTGTTGCACATCTCCGATCGGCATACGATGTATGGAGAGCACTTTGTGACTATCACGAAGGATCCAACACGATCAAGGAGGTAAGGCAAGATATGTTCAAGAAATAATATATGCGCTTCAAGATGCAACCAGGTGAGTCCATTGATGATTTCTTTGCTCGCTTTAACAAAATTCTCTGTAACCTGCGTAGTGTCAACGTTAATTTTTCTGATGCTGAAAATGCTAGGCATCTTCTTAGTGCATTAGACATGTCAATCTGGGAGATGAAAGTTACATCTATCTGTGAATCTACTGTCATGAGTACACTTACGTTAGATGTTCTTTACTCTAAACTCAAAACTCATGAAATTGACATCTTATCACGTAAGAACCCAAATAAGTCTATTGCATTTGTCTCACAACGTGATATGCCTATCTCCGGCCAATCATCATCTTGCAATACTCTTTATTTGTTGTCCTCACTAACCCTGGAGCAGATCGAGGAATTTCCAGAAGAGGAGTTAGCACTAATCTCTACTAGGTTCTCAAAAGCATTGCAAAATGTGAGAACTAGAAGGAGAGGAAGCTTTGGACCTCAACGCTGTTTTGAATGTGGTACGACAGGACACTTTCGTACAGAATGCCCTAACCTTCCAGGTCCTACTACCCGTGAAGATAAACAGAACAAGGTCAAGACCACCTTTGGAAACCCCAGCAAGAAAAAGAAGGGTACCATAGGACGCAAGATGATTAACAACTTCATCACTGCACTTCAAGAGCTCGGTTCAAGCGAAGTAGACTTTGAAAGTGATGACGATGATGATGATTTGGCCAACTTATGATTCATGGCGGGCAAAACAAGATCAAGATCAAGTCAGGAGGATGAAGAAGACAATAGTGACAACGATGAGGTATGTTCCACCTGTAATGAAATGTGATGCAATTTCTCGTGCAACTATTATTGTTAAGCAAAAGGACAAAAAGCTTAGGGATAATGCTGCTAAAATTGAATCACTAGAATCTGAAACCAACCGTTTGAAAACCTTGATTCCTAGTGATGATTCTTGTTCCTCATGTGATTTAAACTATGAACAATTGTCCACACTAAGAACTGCACACTCCTCCACTCTAGATAGACTTGAACTTGAAATTGAAAAGAACAAAAAGCTTGCTGCACTTGACATTGGAAACATAAAAGATGTTTCTTGTTCTACAATTGATTTGCATTGTTCTAGTTGTGATGATCTTGAAAAGAAACTAAAAGATGCTATGAATGAAATTTCAATATTGAATAATGCTTTACGTTCTCATGAAGTTAAATATTGTTCCAATTGCAAATTAAAAGGAAAAATTTCATGTGAAAATTGTCTTGATCTGTCCAATAAACTTGATAACATGCATAGGACATTAGATCAGAATTGTAATGGAAATAAGAACCTAAACTTGCTACTGAATTCTTCCAAGTCTTGCAAAGATAAAACTGGTTTAGGTTTTGATTCTCATGCTCATGCTAAGGCACATCCACCTAAAATGGTAAAGTCATTGGGTAGTGGTTTGATTCAAACAGTTCCTAAACAAAAAGAAGTGGTTTTCAAATCTGCAGGAGTGTTGTCTCATTCGGTTTCAAATAAAAATATTGTTTGCTCATCTAGACATGAACACAAAGTTAAATTTCATTGTACCTACTGTGGTAGAGATGGTCATGTCATAGATTTTTGTTATAGACTAGCTAAACAACAGAAAAGAGAAAGAATGATTGCTAGATCTCATAACTTTCATGCAAAATTTGCTGCACATATTAAACCGAATGCCAGGAACATGCAACCTGCTGTTATGAGTCGAAAACATTCAAAGTTTACCTCCGGACCTTCTGTTTTTGCCTCCAGAGGTACTGATTTTTGTGCTACACAAGTAACACCTAATAGGTCAGTAGTTAAGAATAAAAAACCTCAAACTTTGACTCATAACCTGCTGTTTTATCTCAGCTTTTGCGTGTTTTTCCTGCTGCACGTCGTTTGACTCAGTACTGGATACCTAAATGCCTTTTGACTAACCCCAGTATTGAGTCATCGACGTATTGTGCTTCTATGTAGGTTACACATTTGAGGAAGGAGAACATTTGGATTGTGGATTCAGGTTGCTCACGCCACATGACTGGTAACAAAGATTGGTTCTCCTCCCTCTCTTTTGTGTCACATGTAGAGAATGTTACTTTTGCCGATTGTCCTTCAACTCCTATAACTGCTAAGGGTTCGGTTAGAGTAAATGATCACTACACATTGAAGGATGTGGCACTTGTCAAAAATTTGAAATAGAACTTGCTTTCTGTTTCACAATTGCTAGATGAAAATCTGGAAATTATTTTCAATAAAAACTGCTGCAAAGTTGTAGGTTCAAGTAGTGAGCTTATTTTTAACATGTCATGATTTGGAAGAGTTTTTAAAGCTGATTTTGATATGTCTTCCTCTAAGCATAGGTGTCTAGTTGCCAATGATTCCAAAGATTTATATTTTTGGCATCGTAGAGTTGGTCACGTAGGCTTTGATCATCTCACGCATGTAAGTGCTCTTGATCGCATAAGTGAGCTGCCTAAGTTTAAATGGGGCAAAGAAATTGTGTGCTATTCTTGTAGACATGTTAAGATGGTTGCAGGTTCACATACTCCTCTCACAATGACCAGACAACTGAACCGGGTCAACTTTTGCAACTTGACACCGTAGGACCTTGACGTGTTCAATCCTTTGGAGGTAAATGGTATGTTCTTATTATTGTTGATGATTATTCTAGATACTCTTAGGTTTACTTTATGGCGTCTAAGAATGAAGTTTTTAGTCACTTTAGAACTTTATTTCTTAGATTATCAATTGATCACCCAGGATCTTTAAAAGCAATTAGAAGTGATAATGGAACTGAATTTAAAAATCAATCTTTTGATCACTTTTGTGCTGAAAATGGAATAGATCATCAATTTTCTTCACCATATGTACCTCAACAAAACGGTATTGTAGAAAGAAAGAACAGAACCTTAGTTGAGATGGCTAGGACTATGCTTGATGAATATCAAACTCCTATGAAATTTTGGGCTGATGCGATTGCAACCGCTTGTTATGTCTCAAATCGTGTTTTCTTGCGCGCTAAGCTAGGTAAAACACCATATGAGCTTTTGTTTGGACATAGGCCTAGTATTACGCACTTTCGGGTCTTTGGTTGCAAATGCTTTGTTAAGAAACATGGTAATCTTGATAAATTTGAACCTAGATCCATTGATGGCATGTTTCTTGGTTATCCATCTCATACTAGAGGCTACCGTGTGCTTTTACTTGACACTAACAAAATTGTGGAGACTTGTGAAGTGTCTTTTGATGAATCTAGCCCAGGTACTAGCTCAAACATTGCAGGTCCAGATCCATATCCGCAGGGGGAGAGCATTTTCATTGAAGATGAGGAAGAGGTGGAGCTGCTGCCCGAAAATTCAGCAGTTAATGACATTGTTCGAGCTCCTAATTTGATTCACAGCCAGCACCGACGACCACCATTGCTGGTCCAGATCCTCCTCAAGTCACAAGCTCATCGATTTGTGATGAACATGAAGAAGAAGAAGCTTGTGAAGTATCCACTCCCCTCCAGGTTCTCAAAATTCATCCTCCACAACAGATTATTGGAAGCTTGCACGAACGAGTTACACGGTCCAGGTTTTGCAATCCAAACTCTCATGCTCATTCGGCTTTTGTTGCTTCTTTTGAATCCAAAGATATATCACACGCACTCACTAATGAATCTTGTATTATTTCCATGCAAGAAGAGTTAGAAAATTTTGAAAGAAATAATGTTTGGAAAATTGTACCTCCACCTCAAGGTAACACTTTAATTGGAACTAAATGAGTGTTTAAAAATAAACAAAGTGAGGATGGGGTTGTGGTTAGGAATAAGGCTAGGTTTGTTGCTCAAGGTTTAACTCAAGTTGAAGGCTAGACTTTGATGAAACTTTTGCTCCTGTTGCTAGATTAAAAGCCATAAGAATTTTGTTAGCTTTTGCTGCATCTAAAGGTTTTAAGCTATATCAAGTGGATGTTAAAAGTGCTTTTCTTAATGTCTACATAGATGAGGAGGTTTATGTCAAAAAAACACCAGGTTTTGAAAATTCCTATTTTCCTAATCATGTTTACAAACTATCCAAAGCCTTGTACGGTCTCAAACAAGCCCCTAGAGCATGGTATGATTGGTTAAAAACATTCTTACTTGAAAAGGGGTTTACCATGGGCAAGGTTGATAAAACTCTTTTTGTGCTTAAGCATGGCAATGACTCATTATTCGTTCATGTGTATGTGGATGATATTATCTTTGGTTGTGCTTCTCATGATCTTGTGTCCAAGTTTTCAGCTATGATGAGTTCAGAATTTGAGATGAGTATGATGGGGAGAACTCACGTACTTTTGGGGGCTGCAAATCAAGCAAACCAAGGAGGGTACCTTTGTGCATCAAACGAATTATACAAAAGACCTCCTAAGGCGCTTCAGCATGGAAAAAAGCAAGTCTCTTCGGACACCAATGGGAATAGCAATAACACTTGAACTTGATGAAGATGGTGAACCCATGGATCAAAAAGAATATAGAAGCATAATCGGATCACTTTTGTACCTCACGGCATCAAGACCGGACATACAATTCAGTGTATGTCTTTGTGCACGGTTTCAAGCTTCCCCACCGTTGGTATTTCTTAACACCACAGAGTTATCCGCAAGCACACGGAAATACTGTTGTAGCACTTCCCCTTAAGCAGTATTCCCAAGGGTATCAAATCCAAAGAACGTGTGTGCTAATCTTTTGAACTAGCTCACCCAAGGGCACAAAGTCGTTTGGTAGGCAAGGAACAGAGAGGAATTCAATGTATTGATCCTAATTCAAGGTAGTTTGCAGTAGATGCTTGCTTCGAGCACGGGCTTACTCCTAGCAATACTAGGACGACTCCCACCAAGAGCCTATGGCATAGCCGAACATGGAGGATTACGAAGGACAGATAGGGCTGTCACCACCTACTGCCTACCTCTTCAATCCGTGGGTCTACGAGATATCCACTAATGATTTATAACCTAAGCACCACGCTTACATTCTAAATCACTACTCTAGTTGTTTCAAACACAAAGCTACAACTGGAGCCTCTAATGAATTAAAGCAGTGAACCCACAAGTAACTACTTGTGCAAACTACTAAGAATAAAAGATCAAACTTGTATTGAATTCACAAAGGCTTACATGATTTAGTAAAATCTTTGTAGGGGTACAAGTGTAGAAGAGGTACTTGACAAGCCCAAGCCTCCTTCTCCTAGATTCTTCACCACACTCTCCTTCTACTTTAGTAGCCTCTAGGACTACTCTAAACCTTTGGAGTGTAGTACTATTCTCAACTTTTGGTGTGTGCGAGAAGTGAGGTGTGGGGGTCTATTTATAGGTGGAGAAGGGTCGGTTCCCACCACAATTAACGCGTGAATCAGTCACCATTGACTCCAGGGAGTCGAGAGGAGCCAACACGTGTCAATTGACCAAGTTTGGCGCCAGGAAGAGGTCGACCGAACCCCTGGTTCGGCCGACCTGGTCAAGGCTCCCCTCGGGGAGTGCTTCCTCCAGGTGGCTTCCAGGTGGGCCCCTTGATATATATGGGTGCAACACCGTTGGATGTCCTCGTATTCTTCTATTTGTGGGCCATTTGATCAATGTGTTGCCATGTGTCATTGCCTGATTCGTTGAAATCCATTTTCATGGATTCATCCCTGCATGTTTTGGTATTTTGGGTAATAATTCACCTGCATACAAATAGAGACCAACACTTGTGGAATTGGGTTAGTGTATAACCCTACCACTATGTTTTGTGTTTCTTTTAGGCACATTATGAGGTGAATTGACGGTCAAAATGTGGTACTTAAGGACTGTCAACAAACTCCCCCACACTTAGTCCTTTGCTCATCCTCGAGTGAAGGCAAGAACTAGAGCGTTGTCATGAATTTGCTATAAGGTAGAAAATAAGGATACTAGATATTTCAACTTATACCTTAATTCATGGATCCCCTTTGTTTATGTGGCTACCACATCAATCTTGGGTGTTTGAAAAGTGGAACGGTTAGAATGAAGTTCTCTTGGATCATTCCATGCTGAAATGATTAGGCAATTGCTATATTTTGCCCTTGCCTTCTCGATTGGAATCTCTCAAATCTCTCAAAGTGTTTGAGTCCCCACCCTGGCATGTTTTGCCAATTCTTGTCCCTATACTAAAAGTGGCTATATCTGGAGCTTGGTAGGGATGAATGTGGCACACATTTGCAATTCATATGTTATTAAGTCAAAAACTTGATACTATGAGAGACTTATGCAATGAACAAATTAAAGGGAAAATTCTTGTGCACATGAATGGAATGGAGGTGATAACTCCCATGAATTTACTCTCTCTTAAGGATGAAACTTGGCTATGTTTTTTTGAGCACTCTTACTCTTTTTCAAGAGTGGATGCTTCTCTTTTTTTTTTCTTGTAGCCATGTCTTCTACTCCTTTTTATTTTTAGAGAGGCTTTCATTTGTATTGTATGGAGTTTCTTTTTGGCGAATGGGTGATCGATGGAAGAAAATTCTCAATGTGAGAAATTTTGCATGAATGGAGTGCACAAGAGTTTTCAATTCAAAAAGTTCATGCATGTCACTCAATTGGGTCACGAGTGTGACAAAGCTGAATGAAAAGAAAAGTGGCATATGCTTGTGTTTTTCAATGAATGTATCATATGGCCTTGGTGGGTATATAAATTCCCAATGAGAGATTTAGTCAAAGTCCAAGACTTCAAATAGTTACAAATGTCAAAATAAATTTCAAGCAAAAGGATGATGTCTAAGGAACTCATTTACCATATCACACTAGTCAAATACCTAGATGATGTGTTTTTCCTATTGAATTATGGGAATCATAAACAAGGTAATGAATTTAAATATAAAGTATTCAAATTTTCAGTTTAAGCAAATTCTTGACTACCAAAATTTATTTCAATTTGTTGAGTTGATTCATTTTAGATATGCAATGAAAAATATGAAATCCACTCAAACAGCAGGGTAGCGCATAAAAGTGGGGATAGGAAATCCAAAATGATTTTCTAGAGCGAAACGGAGTCGTGCGGATCAGAAAACAGGTCGGCCGACTAGGGGGTTCGGCCGACCTCCTGTTGGCTCTTCTGTGGCTCTGTTTCGTCGGGTCGTTTTGCTCATTCGGTCACGACGTGTTTTGATATGCAACGTTAATTTTTCACGTCGGGATTTCGTGACTTGGGGACATGATTCCCCCACACTTGTGTCCTGAATTCTTTATTCAACAAAATAAACTAAAGGGGGAACTTTACCGGCGTTAGATGAACCGATAATTTCACTTTATTGAAATCAAAATATGGCAGGGAACGATGCCTTTTACCAAGGATTTTGTGGAGGGTATCGAGGAGAATCAACACGAGAAAATAGAACGCGAACGGTGCAAAGGGAAAGTCGGCCGACCCTAGGGTTCGGCCGAACCCCTTATGGCTCCGTTCGGGCCCCATTTTCTCGGGACGATTAAATGGGCCTTCTAGAAGAAGAATTGGATGGTGCCATTAGTTGGACACGGGGAATTTAAATAGAATTGAAAGAAAATGCATGGAAATCAATTAGATTTACCATGTCAAATTCTTTTTCTGTATCCTTTTGGGAATTGAGAAATAATTTGAATCAGTGCCCATTCACTTTGAATAGTTGACCGTCATCACCTTGGAGTGTGATTGATCCATGGGATGAAGTCTCTACTACAGTGAAGGATCCTTCCCATTTTCTTCTAAGCTTCCCATGTCCAAATAGTTTAACCCTAGAGTTAAAGAGTAAAACTTTATCTCCAGGTTTGAACTCCTTCAGCGTAATCCTCTTATTGTGCCATCTTTTGGTTCTCTCTTTATAAATTCTGGCACTGTGGTACACCTTATCTCTCCATTTCTCCAACATAGAGATTTTCTTCAATCGGTGATTTCCAGCTTCGTTAAGATTCATGTTCCACCGCTTGATGGCCCAATACGCTCTATGTTCCAATTCTACAGGAAGATGGCAAGTCTTAACATAGACAAGTTGGAAACGAGACATGCCGATAGGTGTCTTGTAGGCAGTACAATATGCCCACAATGCGTTGGGTAGCTTTTGCTTCCATCCCGTTCCCATTTCCAAGACAGCCTTTTGCAGAATATTCTTAATTTGCTTATTAGATGTTTCTGCTTGACCACTTGTCTCTGGGTGGTATGAGGTAGCAATGTTATGCTGGACTCCAAGTTCCCTTAAATAGTTACGGAAGGTCTTATCTATAAAATGAGACCCTCCATCTTTTATGACCGTACGGGGAGTTCCCAAGCGTGGGAAATGATCTCATGGAACATTTTCCTTGCTTGCTTGGAATCAGCATTTTTGCATGGCAATGCTTCTACCCATTTTGACACATAATCGACGGCAACCAGAATATACTCGCAATCATAAGACCTAGGAAAAGGTCCCATGAAATCAATACCCCATACATCAAATAATTCTACTTGGAGATTGTATGTTAGAGTCATCACATTACGAGCAGAGATTCCTCCATGCTTCTCGCATTTCTAACATCTGCGAATGAATTCCTTGGTATCTTCATACATTGAAGGCCAATAGAATCCACTCTGCCAGATATTTGCCCGAGTACGGTAAACACCGTAATGACCACCATAGGGGCCAGCATGGCATTTCTCTATAATTTTGGTGCCTTCGATTGATTGGACGCACCTTCTAAGAAGGCCATCAGCACATACTCGATAGAGGTAAGGGTCATCCCAAAGGTTTCTACGACTCTCATAAATGAGTTTCTTTTTGTTCTCCCCTGGTGGTATGTATCCCGTGACCATAAAGTTCACGATATCCGCATACCAAGGGTGAGAGTCTGTCACCTTGAGGAGCATATCATCTCGTAGGAAGTCATTGATAGGTATGTCCATGGTTTGTGTGACTTCCATACGTGAAAGATGATCTGCTACTGAATTCTCTACTCCTTTCGTATCTCTTATTTCAAAATCAAATTCTTGGAGTAGAAGAATCCATCGAATTAGCCTGGGTTTAGCATCCTTTTTTGTAAGCAGATATTTCAAAGCAGCATGGTCTGTGTAGACTATGACCTTCACTCCAACCAAATAGGATCTAAACTTGTCAATAGCAAAAACTACTGCTAGGAGCTCTTTCTCAGTTGTGGAATAATTGAGTTGGGCTCGTGTCAGAGTTTTGCTAGCGTAGGCTATTGCTTGATGCTTTTTATCTTTGATTTGGCCTAAGACCGCACCAACATCAAAGTCACTGGCATCACACATGATTTCAAATGGCAGTGTCCAATCAGGAGGTTGGATAATTGGAGCTGAGATGAGTGCCTTTTTGAGTATATCAAATGATTTAAGGCATTTATCATTGAAATCAAAGGGAGCTTCTTTAGCTAATAGGTTGGTGAGGGGTCTAGCGATTTTGGAGAAATCCTTAATAAATCGTCGGTAGAACCCCGCATGACCTAAAAAGTTGCAGATTCCCTTAACATTGATAGGAGGTGGAAGTTTTTCAATAACTTCAATTTTAGCTTTGTCCACCTCTATCCCTCTCTAGGACACCATGTGTCGAAGAACGATGCCTTCCCGGACCATGAAATGGCACTTTTCCCAATTAAGCACACGGTCCTTCTCCTGGCATCTTTGTAAGACCCTGTCTGAATTTTCTAGACAATGATCAAAAGTTTTTCCATAGATGGAGAAATCGACCATGAAAACTTCCATGATATCCTAGATCATGTCTAAAAATATAGACATCATGCATCTCTGGAAGAGGAAGGAGCATTACACAGTCCAAAGGACATACGCCGGTATGCATATGTCCCGAAAGGACATGTGAACGTGGTCTTACTTTGATCATCGGGATGGATAGGAATTTGATGATATCCCGAATACCCATCAAGGAAACAGAAGTAGGAGTGTCTTGCCAATCGCTCAACATCTCGTCGATGAAGGGCAATGGAAAATGGTCTTTCCTTGTTGCCTTGTTAAGTTTTCGGTAGTCAATGCACATCCTCCATCCAGTGATGGTCCGTTGAGGAATTAATTCATTTCTCTCGTTTTGAATGACCGTCATACCTCCCTTCTTAGGCACTACTTGAACTGGACTTACCCATTCACTATGAGGAACAGGGTAAATAATCTTGGCATGCAGAAGTTTCAAGACTTCTTTCTTGACAACTTCCCGCATCGCATTATTCAATCGCCTTTGAGGTTCCCTTGAGGGGACACTCTCAGGGTCAATAGGAATACGATGGGTGCATAACGCTGGACTAATTCCCTTGAGATCCTGAAGTGAATATCCAAAAACAGCTTTATGCCTTTCTAACATGGCTATGAGTTTGAGCGTTTCATCATCTGAAAGCTTGTCACTTATGATGACAGGGGCTTCCAAATCGCCATTTAGAAAGGCATAACGTAGGCCTAGAGGTAGAATCTTGAGCTCAACGGGAGGTTTTGGGGAGGGCTCTTCTTTTGGCAATTCAATTTCCTCCTGAAATTCATCCTCCTCTTAGATGAAGTCTTCTTCTCCTTCAATTTCCGGGGGTTCTAAAAATTGAAGAGTCCTAACCTCCTCCATTGGCTCATCTTGGATGGGAGATTCTGCATATGTGTTCTTTGAACGCAGAATAGGCATGGAGAAATTTCTCCCTCCAAGATTGATATTGAGGCTTCCTTCCAAAGGAACTTCCATGAGAAATTTCTCTATGGGAATCCCAATCATGATATTGAAATCTTTGATTTCGAACACGAGAAAGTATAGGAGAACCTCAACATCTTTGTGTCTAACAGACACTTGTTGCAGAACCCCACGTCCTTCAAGAATGGTTCCAAATGAATCTCGGAAGGATTTGCATGTTGGTGCCAATGGCACATCACCAAGAATGGCGAGAGCACAAGAATTGGAAATGAGATTTGCTCCAACAGTAGGGTTGTATAGGATTATCATTGGTGTGCCTCTAATAGAACAGAAATTGGTAGCCAAAGGTGAGGTCATCCAAATAATTTCGGGTGAATTCTCGACTTCAGTTGTCCACTCTCTGCTTAGGATAGAGGTCAACTCCTTGACCGTCTGACGGACGAACACCCCGTCAGGTGGTTCATGTGGAGTTGGTGGCAAAGAAGGTTTCCTACAGCAAGAATACTTCGAGGTATTTCCATAATCTTCAAAAAGCTCTTCCTCGAAGTAAAATGGAAACTACGAGAGTTGAATTTCTTCTACCTTCATAGTCTTAGGTTCGGGAGAGGATTCCTCTGGCAAGGCTTGGGGTAAACAAGAAATGGGTTCATCCTTGTCCAAGAGTGTATCCTCCGTTCTTGACACGACTTCCTCTTGGGGAGGCTCATTAAGACCCATAATGAAGGAAGAATTTTCTAGAATTCTGTCCAGAAGATCCTTGCCTTCTTCTGGAGTCTTATGGAGGAAAGATCCTCCAGCCGTAATGACAAGATATAGGGAAGACTCTTTGTTTAATCCCATGAAGAAATGTTGCAAAAGCATTGGATCATGGATTAACAAATCTGGGCCAAAATTTTTCAAAAGAGAAAATCTGTCCCAAGCTGCACCTATGGATTCCTTCTCCATCTGCTGGAAGCATAGTACTTCCTTTCATAAGGAAACAATTCGGGCAATGGGAAAGAAAGCAAGACAAAATTTGTCTTGCAATTCACTCCAATCACCGTTTGTCTTCCCAACGTAGTGGTTGTACCATTGTTTGGCTTTTTCCTTGAGGGAAAAAGGAAACAACTTCCATTTGAGAGTTTCCTGTGTCATACCTTTTGATTAGAAGGCATGAACACAGTTGTTAGAACTCTCTTAGATGGTGGTAAGGGTTTTCACAATCCGTTCTAGAGAAGGATTGTTCCCGAACCATGGCTAAAAGGCCAGGGCGAAGTTCATAGATGGTTGAACAAATAGGTTCCACCGAGGGCAGTGGCTCACAGAACTTTCCCTTCGGAGCATAATAAGAAAGAATGGTGGGTTGCTCCATTTATCTGGTGGTGGTAAGGTAAGGTAAGATGATAGATAAGGGGGATATGATACGAGGGTGATCTTGGTTCGAAGATTAACAGCAACTGTTCCCCGACAACAGCGCCAGAAATGCTTGTTGGTATTTCTTAACACCACAGAGTTATCCGCACGCGCATGAAAATAGCGTTGTAGCACTTCTCCTTAAGGAGTATTCCCAATGGTATCGAATCCAAAGAACGTGTGTGCTAATCTTTCTAAATAGCACACTCAAGGACACAGAGTTGTTTGGTAGGCAAGGAATAGAGAGGAATTCAAAGTATTGATCCTAATTCAAGGTAGTTTGCAGTAGATGCTTGCTTCGGACACGGGCTTACTCCTAGCAATACTAGGATGACTCCCGCCAAGAGCCTATGGCATAGCCGAACATGGAGGATTACGAAGGACAGATAGGGTTGTAACCACCTACTGCCTACCTCTTCAATCCGTGGGTCTATGAGATATCTACTGATGATTTATAACCTAAGCACCACACTTACGTTCTAAATCACTACTATAGTTGTTTCGAACACAAAGCTACAACTAGAGCCTCTAATGAATTAAATCAGTGAACCCACAAGTAACTACTTGTGCAAACTACTAAGAATAAAGATCAAACTTGTATTGAATTCACAAAGGCTTACTTGATTTAGTAAAATCTTTGTAGGGGTACAAGTGTAGAAGAGGGACTTGACAAGCCCAAGCCTCCTTCTTCTAGACTCTTCACCACACTCTCCTTCTACAATTTGGTAGCCTCTAGGACTACTCTAAACCTTTGGAGTGTAGCACTATTCTCAACTTTTGGTATGTGTGAGAAGTGAGGTGAGGGGGTCTATTTATAGGTGGAGAAGGGTCGGTACCCGCCACAATTAACGCGCGAATCAGTCACCATTGACTCCAGGGAGTCTGGAGGAGCCAACACGTGTCATTTGACCGAGTTTGGCACCAGGAAGAGGTCGATCGAACCCCTGGTTCGTCCGACCTGGTCAAGGCTCCCCTCAGGAAGTGCTTCCTACAGGTGGCTTCCAGGTGGGCCACCTTGATATATATGGGTGCAACACCATTGGATGTCCTCGTATTCTTCTGTTTGTGGGCCATTTGATCCATGTGTTGCCACATGTCATCGCCTGATTCGTTGAAATCCATTTTCATGGATTCATCCCTGCATGTTTTTGTATTTTGGGTAATAATTCACCTGCATACAAATAGACACCAACACTTGTGGAATTGGGTTAGTGTATAACCCTACCACTATGTTTTGTGTTTCTTTTATGCACATTATGAGGTGAATTGACGGTAAAAATGTGGTACTTAAGGACCGTCAACACCCACGTGCTTCACATCGTCAAGCCGTCAAAAGGATTCTCAGGTACTTACATGGAACTCAAGAATTTGGTATTTTTCTTCCTTCTTCCTCAACCGTTACCTTGAAAGCTTTTTCGAATGCTGATTTTGGGGGTTGTAGGATTGATAGGAAAAGTACTTCTGGGGCTTGTCATTTTCTTGGTAATTCCCTTGTTGTTTGGTCCTCTAGAAAACAAAGCTCAGTTGCACAATCCATGGCTGAATCTGAATATGTAGCTGCTGCTAGTGCTTGCTCACAAATTCTTTGGGTTTTTCAAACACTTAATGACTATGGGGTTGACCTACATAGTGTTCCACTGTTTTGTGATAACACTAGTGCCATTTGCATTGCTAAAAACCCTGTGCAACATTCTAGAACTAAGCGCATTGATATTAGGTATCACTTTCTCCGTGATAATGCTGAAAAAGGAAACATTGTGCTTCACCATGTAGATACCGAACAACAATTGGCTGACATTTTTACAAAACCTTTGGATTTCACTTGTTTTTGTTTCATTCGTAGTGAAATAGTGGTTATGCATCCTCATGACTTACATTGAGGGGGAGTTTTTGAAACTTGAGAAGTCTATGTGTGAATCTGAAATTAAAATAATATGAGCATAGTATTTTATACATATATGACTTTGTGATTCCTTTTACATGCTGAAAGTTCTTACTACATTACTCGTGTTATACATTTTGTAGTTTTTCCCATGTCTAGTAATTGGAATAATTACTTACACTAAATATGGTCATGGTCGAACTTTCTTGCTCTTTTGAACTTGTTGCATGCTCACAAGTGTTTTTAATCATAAAGAATTAATCAAGCAATCAATAACATGTTGAGTTTTTGTGAACAAATATATGTTGAGAAAATATCAAGAGAATATGCATGCATCGCACTTCTTCTTTTGAGATGGTTTATCATTGCACTTAGATATGAACTTAGAAGAAGTTGTGTATGACTAAAACCATGTCCTTAAGCTTCTGATTATCAAATGACATAGGCTTGGCTTGGTTGGTTAGAATAAGGAAGATGCGCATATAATCTCTTGCAAATATCATATGATCTAAATTTGTGCCTTGAAAAATAATGAAATGCAGCAACAAGTGTCATGCTTTCAGGTATTGAAATAGTTAAGTTTGTGAGATCATGACTTGCTTAAATTGAAAATTACATTTGATCTCTAGCATGGCTTACACTACTTTATGTATTTCATTGAGGTGATAGTGTAAGTTACTTGATAGTATGACTTGGATGAGCTTTGTTTATATGTATATGTTATAATATGCTCATAACATTCAAAATTTCTCTTTTGAACCTTGTTGAATACATTGTCAAAGCGGGAGAGAAAATATGGTGAATTATGCAAGGGGGGAAATATGTATAGGGGGAGAAATCTATTTCTATCTCATTTGATTTTAAAAAAGGGGGAAAATTGTTCTCAAAACTTTTCATGCCAACGTTCGGATTAAATGGTGTTGCCAATGCATTCATCAAGGGGGAGATTGTGAGACCTATGTGTGCTGAATACATTGGCTTTGACATAAAAGTTTTGAATGCTTCCATAACATCTTTTTAGCAAGGTCCGACTCTAGCTCCGAGCTTCTGCAAGGTCCGACGTAAGGTCTGACCTTCTTTGTCTTGGTCCGACATGTTTTTGGGTAGCTCTGGTGAGTTTTGTCTTTAGCTCTGGCATCTCTTTGATAGCTCTGGCATGTCTTTGTTATCCTACGTTATGTTTTGATAGGTCCGGCTTATGTTGGTTAGCTCCGACATGTTTCTCTAAGCTCCGGCTTTTGGGTTGACTAGTTCCGACTAGTTTTGGTCAGCTCCAACGCTAGGTCCGACTAGCTTTGGTTAGCTCTGGTGCTAGGTCCTGCTAGTTTTGGTGAGCTCTGGTGCTAGGTTGTACTAGCTTTGGTAAGCTCCGGCGCTAGGTTGTACTAGCTTTGGTAAGCTCCAGCGCTAGGTTGTACTAGCTTTGGTAAGCTCCAGCTCAAGCTCCGGTTAGCTTTGGCAAGGTTCAGAGTTTGATCGCAGTGGTTCTGCTTTTACCTTGCAATGTTTCGAACTTGCTTTAGATTCTTATAAAGATTGCTTAGTATTCATTTGCTAAGTTTTTGGTGTGTTTTGGTTGATATGGCTGATATTGTTTTGATATCCTTTGCAACATGCTTATATGAGGTGCTCACGTAAGGTGTTGTGTTCGGAACTGACTTGAGTCAAGTTGCAGACTTGGGCTCGTACGGATTGGTTGTTTATTCATGTGCAGGTGTTGCTTGAGTTCAATACATGGCTGGTGACGGGATCCATTGAACTAGTCTTAGGGAGAAGATGAGGTTCAACAACCAAGTTTGGGAGGAATTGTGGTTGAGTTGATCGGGAGGTTGCGTAGCATCTTTGAATCGAGAACAATGCATATGAAGGTATCTTGGACGTCATTGGAAGATGTTTACACATGTGCAAGGAGTGCATGGACGTGGCTACATGGTTCCGAGGCGTGATGAAGGGATGTGGACGTAAAGAATTGGTCAGAAAGGTCCAACCGACTAGGTTATGGACTCAGGCTATGGCTGAATCGGGTTTGACTCAAATATGGAAAGATTTGAGTTGTTTATGATAGGATTTAGTGTGGGTCACGAATTTTAGTTGTTTTAGGAATGTGTGATATGTTCCTAAGGTGTTTGGAAGTCTTAAGATTGCTTCTATCTGCGTATAGAAGAGTTCTAAGCAGTTATGGAAAGTTTCGATTCGTGATATGAGTAGGATTAGAGTCCTAGTTGAGATTGGGTTGGCCTAAGAGCTGGTTATATAAGCAATGGAGGCCAAAGCTCGTGGTGCACGACTTTGGGGCTGTTCTTCTTGTGTTATATTGAATAAAATTCGTAGTTTGAATGAAATTTTGTGCCTTGTTCGTCTGACTTGTTCCAGACAAGTTTTACTCGTCGAGTTTCTGGACAGCACTACCTTTCATCGGTGGTTTTATCATAACTCGAGTTTTACTGATCCAATTGACGTGATTCTTTTTGGTTTGTCTTTGTAACTCGATATATATCATCTTTCAAAATTTCACGGTCATTGGATTTGTGGTTTCTGATCTACACGAGTTTCTTTACAGCGCTCCAAAACTGTTTTTCTCGGGTAGGACAGATTGACCTTTGTTTGATCTTTCGATCATAACTTGAGTCTGTCTCAACGGATTTGAGTTATTCTTCTTTTGTTTTCTTCGTGACTTGATTTTATCTGATATATATCACTTTTTTCCCGGTGAAACACGTTTAGATTAGTCTCACACACGATTTCTTTTACAGATTGTTTTTCTGCCGAAGGGGTTGGGAATTAATTGTTTCCGCTGCGTAAGATTTTTTTTTAAATCTACCATTCGCCCCCTCCTCTTGTAGCTTTTCATGTGCTCTTCTATCCTACACATACTATTTGACTCTGGTGCCACCCATAATTTCATTAGCCAATCATATGTTATCAAGCATCAATTGTCTATCACTTTGTCGAAGTGTTTGATACGACACTTCCCTCGAACCTGCTAAGAAGCAGCTCGTGGAGGTTCTTTTATGGTTGGGGTACGTAGAGATCAAGATCAAGATAGTGACACCAGAGATTTACGTGGTTCGGGCCGCCTGAGCGTAACACCCTACTCCACGGGGTTTTTGTTGTTGTATTGTGTGTGTTTGTTCGCTAGTATGCGAGTTAGCTCAAAGGAGATCAACTCAGCCCCTAGGTACGTGTGGCACAACCCTTTTATAGTTCTAAGGACTGACCGTTACAAAGCTTGCCTGGCCCGACATGTGGCCCTGGCTTATTTAATGGACTAATACACTGTCTAAAGAGCATTAAGCATGATTAATAGTGTGATAACGTGCCTTAATGGTTGCGTTACCCCTATTAACAGTGCTATGATCGCGTGTCATTAATTCAAAATTAACGACATGTAATTAAATCTTGTAACTGCCGCTTTAATTACCCTTGATTGTTCATACTGAAGGAGATCTGGCAGTGTCGTCGATGAAGGTCTGGAGGCTCCACACGTGGAAGCTCTGGAGCTTTCCCTTACGGGAGGATAGGCCTGGGGCTACAGTGCACGTGTCGGCACCGGAGCTCCTCTCTACTGGGGATTAGGTCTGGGGTCATTGTACACGTGTTGGCACCGGAGCTCCACTCTGATGGGAGCTTAGTCCCGGTTTTCCTTTACACGTTTTGACCCAAGAGCTACCCATATAAGGGGAGCGGGTCCGGTGCAATGTGACATGTGGGGCCTGAGGAGACCTTGAACTCTGACAGGTAGAACTCCCTTGTATTCTTGGTGGTACTAAGGGGTACCAGGTACACAAGGTACCGACAGTGGCCCCCAAGCCCACCTCTGGGAGAAACCCTTTGGGATAAATTATTCTACCGAAGGTGGGGCCATTCTTGGTTCCCCTGCTTCGATTTCAAGAGCCTTCAGACGCGCTGTTGGAGCGATGGTCCGGGAGTGAACCATCGACGCGTGGCTTGTTATGAATGCGGCAGATAAAATCTTTGATTGAGGATCTCACGCAATTGAAGGTCGCCGGTTCCTAATACGAAAACCGTATCGTTTCCGCGCGCCCTGTCAGGGTGCCGCCATCGGGTTTCCCGCCGCCCATCATGACAATGGATCGCCTTGGGTAAGAACCTCGATCTCTTCATCGGGGTGGCCCTAGGCCCACTCGTCATTGACGGGGTATACCTTTGAAAAGTGCCATCGATCTCACTATGGTTTCCATCCAAGCGTCGCAAAGGCTTACTTAAGAGGGAAAGTGTGCACGGTTTGAGGAGTCTTTACGCATTCAATCATATTTGCGCTCAGAGCCTCCCAAACCCTGCCTAACTTTCCTTACGTTGTTCTGCTTTGTCGCGATGGAGTTGGTTCTTCCCAAGATGATGAGAAAGTTTAGGCCCGATCTTCCAAAAGGTAATGGATAAGTCGATTGATGTGGAGATCTCGACGTTGATGATCTGAGGCTCTCGAGAAGAACACAAACAGCCCCTGCAATCACTACACCACCGCTCTGTTGGTTATCAACCATGCTTCACACGATTGACCTCGCCAAGAAGGCTAATCCCTACAAGTGCAACCGAGAACACAAGCAACAACGTAGAAGACACAATCTAAAATCGTGAAGTTGGGGTTTCACAAATCGTAGAACGGCGATATTATTGATCTAAGCAAAATCCAATTGTTTATGGAGGCTACTATAGAGTATATATATGTGGAAGGACGTCCAAGGGGGTTTTGGGGTCGTGACCTAACCCTAAGACACAAAAATATTGGACTTAGACTTGATACAAGGCCCAATGGCCCAATACGGTGGCGCAGCACCCTGACAGATTCTGAACTCGATTTTATTTCGACAATTCCGTTCGATTCCTAAGAAATTTTGACATGGGACCAGCTCCATTGGAAAGGTTATCCTCTCCCCTTTCCGTGTATATGTAGAACGTCCAAAACAGAGTTTGTATGCGTCTTGTGCGTCCGCTTTAGTGCGTACTGCTCCTGGACTCCGAGTTGGACATGATTTTGAGTTGGGGTCGGTTTCCATCCTCTTTGAACGTATCCCCTGGTCCTCCACGCCCCTAAATCTTTCTTCAATTACTCCTTTAACTTATCTATGGATCCTAATCACAATTAAGTCATTAGGTAGCAATCTATTCTCAAAATATATAAGGAAACATATAAGAAAGAGCTCACCTCTAAAATTAATTGGTGTGTGTGAATCCTATTGATTGCATCTTGTATGTTGAATGGAGTGTTGTGTATATGCATTGGAGTGATGTCCTCATCACAAGAGCCGCCTCAAGAGTGATGATGATTTGAAGAAGATTCGGACCTATATGGGGTGGTCCAGTGACTCCTTCAACCACTTGGTTCGCGCTGGCAAGCTCCTGTTCAAGAAGGAGCGCAGTGGTGACATGGTGTACTTCTCGGCGTATGCCATGGTGGGATTCATTCCACCTTTCTCTTTTTTTCTTTTGATGCTTCTAGACTTTTATGGTCTACAGCTGTATCACCTTGGCTCCCATTCTCTTCTTCTCATGGCGACATTCGTCCACTTTTGCGAGATGTGGGTGGCTATTCCCCTCTGCGTCGAGCTATTCTGCACCTTCTTCACCATCCACACCACCTGCAAGGGGAGTGAGTTTTTTAGCTTCTACTATTTTGTGAAGCACAAGAACTGCCCGTTCAAGTATCTGAAGTCGTTTCCTTCCGGCAAATGGGACGACTGGAAGAAAGATTGGATAATCATTATAGTGGAGGAGCATGAAATGTTGGAGCTGCTCGAAGGTCTCCCCAACGTTGACACCGACGCCTGGAGTGTAGTTCCGGTGCTGTCAGATGCCTTCAATCCTGTCTTGACCAGGATCCGCGAATGCGTGGAAGGTGGAGTGACCCCTCAGATGGTCTTCTGCAACTTCCTGGTCAATAGATGGGCTCCGCTTAGGAAGATGGAGAAGCTCACATGGGCCCTCAACTGCGTGATGGATGATGACCGGATTGAAACCGGTCTGAAATCCAACATGGATGACGGATCTTTGGAGTTTCATTTGAAGAAATTCAAGCATGGGATAAATGTCAACGGCAACAAATTAGTTCCGTTGGCAGCTTTCCTTCCTCTAGACATGGAGGGGCAATTCAGTAGGGAGCTCCGGAGGAGTATGCCGGTGCTTGACGACCTTGGTGAGGTAGAAATGCGTCCGACCATCAGATTGGTGATCCTTGGAGCTTCCGAGGGAGGTCCTGCCTCCGCCCCGATCCGGAGGATAGAAGACGCTGGCAAGGGCAAGGGTAAAGAGCCAGCTGAGCCCTCCAATCGGAAAAGGAAGTTGAAGCATGCCGATGGGAGGTCCGTCAGGCCTGCTCCTTCTACCGTGGCTCTTTCTCGCTGGCGGGGGTGATCTTCTGCAGCTACCCCCGCCCCGGTGCCAGCGACTTCAAGAGGCGTCAGCTCCGGGCAGTCGACCCCGGCCTCAGTACCCGCTAAAAGCTCCAGGCTTGGCAGTTCTTCCCAGCCCAAAGAAGCTCTGGCCGAGAAGACTCCGACAGCTGCAAGCAGCCCTCAACGGAGGTCTGAAGCCATTGTCTCACCAGACTTGGTGGGTTCTGGCCCCAGGCCTTAAAAGAAGAGGTTCCGAGATGATTGGGGTGGTAGCATCCCTAGGTAATCATTGATTGCTCACCTTAAAATGCTAGTCTTGTTTTTGATGTGTCTTTAATCTTCTCTTCCCTTTATCTCTAGGGTGTCGAAGAAGGGGTCGGGAACTTCAGCGCCTGTTGCAGCAGCCGAGGATGCATCTAATGAAGCTCCGGCTTTAAGCACCGAGCCTCCTCGTCACGTAGAGGCAGAAGTTGTGACAGCTCAGGTCTAGCTCTCGTGAGCTTGGACTCGGAGTCCTCGCCCGAAGCTCCTGTGGTGGCGCCGGACCACGAGGGAGTAGTCGGAAATGTACCCCTGGCGACAGTGGTGGAGGCTGATGCTCTAGTACCGGAGATGCCAGAAGTTTCGGCTTTTGAGCCAGAAGTTGTTGAATCCCTGGCCGCTGAGCCAGAGGTAGTTGAAGCCCCGATTATTGAGCCGGAAATGGTTGAAGGTCTGGCCCTTGGACCAGAAGATGTTGAAGATCCAGTAGCTGGGCCGCAAATAGTTGAAGGTCCAGTCCTTGGGCCGGATGATGTTGAATATCCGGCGGCTGGGCCAGAAATGGTTGAAGCTCCAGTCGCCGAACTAGGGGCACTGATGTGCCGGCGTCTGGGTCAGCTAAGGCAGGGGCGCCGGATGAAGCCCCGACCGCTGCCACGGAAGTAATTGTCCCGGAGGTACCTGGGCCAGAGCCGAAGCAGCCTAAGGAAATGGCGACAGGTCCCCCATCCTTGGAGCCGGTGAATAAAGCTCCGGAAGCGGCACCTTCAAATACCACACCGGAGGTTGGAATTCCCCTAGCAGGTTCTTCCTCCACTACTACTGAAGGGCTTCCCAAGAGTGGCCCTAGCACTGCAAGAGTCCAGGGGACCACTATTGTAGAGTGGGACAACATTTTTGTGATGGAAAATCCTCTGAAGCCTGCAGAAATGGTCCCAGCAGGTCCATAACCTATCCCTCTGGCGTTGTCCATAGAAAACGCCTGCTCAAGTCTCTGACAGGTCCAGCTTGCCTTAGATCATGAGAGCAAAGCCTTGGAGGAGGAGCACCACACCTTGAGGCATTGGCGCAACAGACTCCATTTTGAGTCCAGGCTTGTCCAAACAAGGTTGGCTCACCAGAAGGAGTGGATTAAGAGGGAAAAGGTCCATTTAGAATACTGAGACAAGCTGATGGAGGAGAAGGAAGCCGCCATCCAGGCGCTTGATGATAACCCCATGGAAATCCTTGAGCAAGGCAAGGAGAGGCGCGACGCTGCTGACGAGGGTCACAAAAAGCTCACTGAATTGAATCAAAATCTCCTGAAGCGTCAGTGGACCTAGATGTGAAGGAAGAAAAACTCCTGGAGCAACATGAGGATGTAGTAAGGAGAGGGACGGAGGTCACCCAAAAGTTGACTCTGGGTGAGCAGAATTTAGCAGATCACAGCAAAAATCTGGATCTATGGAAGGAGGAAGAAAAGAAGAAGTACTGGAAGGTGGGGCAAGAGCTCTCGAAAAGAGAGTCTGACATTGCCGCTAGGGAAGAGAGAGTAAGAGGCAAGGAAAAAGACCTGGCTGAAAGGCGGAACAGCATCCACCTCCGGGAGACAGAGCTGACCGACCAGGAGAAGCAAGTTGCTGAGAACATGCACCAGCATGCTAAGTTGGTTGAGCACCTTGCCCGAGGTTCGGCACTTGCGGCTGCCCGAAAGTCGCTCGAGGAGCTGCGGAGCTTCAAGAAGACTGAATCCATTCAAGTGTGGGACTTCTTGGGGCGGGCCAATGACGCGGTTACACTGCTGGGTTTCAGTCCCGTACGTTCGAACAACCCGAAGTTGGACCTGGACCGAGCGCTGGTGGCCCTCAATGGTGCTGGCGGCAAACTTGATGCAATGGGTGACGTCATCGCGGACCAGCTAGAGATGGAGGGGAAGTCTTTGGCTACAAACGTCGCAGAATATGTGCTAACGTGTTATGTGAGACGAGATCCCCAATTCCCACTGGACCCGGTGCTCGAAGGTCCCGTTGCTGAAGAGGAAGACGCCCCCAAGGCTAGCATCCAAGAAGTTGCCCAAAAATTCGCTTCATTCTTCGCAGGGCTTTCTTCTTTTTGCCTTCTGTTGTACTCTCAACTTTGTAATCCAATGCTTCAAATTAATGAGATCCATTTTGCCATAAACATGAATTCCATTTTTTTTGTTGTCGTCTTCAATATACTGTACCCTGTCTTGTTGGCCCCCTAGTATATGTGCACTAGTGTAGTGTGGACATGTACCAAAAGGATTTGACAGTATGTTGATGACTTGAACGCTTCGAACTTATAAATTTTAGTTCCGAATTCTTTATCTTCGATACGTCCACTATTGGCTCCCTGGGATAGTCGGAGGTTCGTAGCTCTGGTAGTGGCCGATGCCAACGCACGAGTCATCGACGATAGATCTCTGAAGGTTGTCGGAGCTTAGTAGCTCCGATAATACCCACTGTCAACGTATAAAGCGTTGATGGTAGGCTCCCTTGGGGGATGTCAGAGATTAGTATCTCCGGCGTCGTCTACCATTGCTATGAATTTTTTCTTTTCCTGCACATAAGGCAAGAGAGAAAGTAAAATTCGTCCTCTTGTCCATAAATTGGTTGTGACTTAGTGTTCTTATTTGGACTTTAGATCCGAAGAAACTCGACATGATAACGAGTGTTTTGATATAATCTTTCTATATTTGCATGCCTTTTTAGTACTCACCCTACTAAGGCCTGCCGAGGTGTAGGTAGAGCGACGTACTTAGGGTGCAGGACCAGGCTAAGTCGATAGCACATTCCGAACCTATGTTGGCTTGGTATTCAGGCAAGTAGACTATGTAGCAATGTTAAGATCCAAAAAGACTATCAATAAGGCTTGTAATTCATTTGAATTACTTGGAACAAAGCTCAAAAATATTTGCATAACTTTATTATAGACAAGCAGGGTGAAAATAATTTGATATATTGAGCCTTGCACAAAAAGTATATGCACGTGGAGTCTGTTTTCACACAATAATGCCTTTCATTATAGGTCCGGATTATAGGGGAGACAAGGACACACTTAGGGTGCTGGACCATGCTAAATGTGCTATACATCTTGTACTAGCCCAGAGCAAGTAGTTACACTTTTAGTGTTGTGACTGTATCAAGTGTTACTTAAACTTCCCGGACCCTCCCAGAGGGGTCCGGATGTTCTCCCGGGGGACTTCCCTGTCTCTGTATAATGACTCTACAACATGCATTGTGTGTAATTACAGACTCACCTCCGTGATTCTAGGCATAAAACTTATGGAGGTGCTCGATGTTCCAAGGATTGGGAAGTGGAGTCCCATCCTCACTTGCCAAGCGAACGCATCCGGGCCGGGATACTTTGATCACTTCGAATGGACCTTCCCAGCTGGGGGAAAGTTTGTTCATTCCTTCACGAGTTAGTATCTTCCGAAGCACCAGATTCCCTTCCTCGAGTTGTCAGTTGCGCACATGCTTTGATGATAGCGCTGGAGCGCTTGGCGATAACGTGCATTCCGAATAGCTGCTTGGCACCTTCCCTCATCGACGAGGTCAAGGTCTTCACACCGGAGCTGGTCCTGCGTGGCTTCGTCGAAGGTCCGGACCCGGAGGGACCCCAAGGTGATCTCCGGAGGAAAGACTGCTTTAGATCCGTACACCAGGAAGAATGGAGTTTCCTCGATTGACCGATTTGGAGTTGTCATGTTCGCCCTTAATGTGGATGGAAGCTCCTCAATCTAGTTAGCTTTGTGCTTTTTCAAGCGCTCATATGTGTGCGTCTTGAGTCCTTTTAATATTTCTGCATTTGCTCTCTCGGCTTGACCATTGCTTGCTGGATGAGCTACTGAGGCGTAGCTAAGTTGAATGTCGAGGTCTTCGCAATATTCTTGAAATGCAGCACTTGTAAATCTAGTCCCGTTGTCATTTATGACTTTGTTTGGGACTCCAAATCTGCATATATTGGACTTCAAGAACTTGATTGCTAATTGCTTGTTGATTGTTACCATTGGAGTTGCTTCCGGCCACTTGGTGAACTTGTCGATAGCGACATACAGGAACCTATAACCTCTGACGGCTTTTGGGAAAGGTCCCAAGATGTCCATGCCCCACAAAGCGAATGGCTGTAGGAGGTATCATTTGTAGCAATTGAGCCGGTGTGTGAATCTGTTTTGCGTGGAACTGACACGCTTCACATTTTTTCACTAGATCAACCGCATCCTGAAGTGCTGTAGGCCAGTAAAAGCCATGCCGAAAGGCTTTACCAACCAGCGGGAAGAAGCATGGTTCTCGCACTCACCTCCATGGATTTCCGCAAGGAGCTCGCGGCCTTCTTCCCTTGCAATGCATCGCATTAGTATGCCATTGGCACTGCACCAGTAGAGATCCCCTTCTACCAACGTGTATCTTTTAGCCAATTTGACAATCCAGTCAGCGGATACACTCTCTTCAGGAAGGATATTGTCTTTCAGGTAGCTCCAGATCTCTGAGATCCATGCATCGGAGCTAACTTGAGCTTATGAGTCTTGTATGATGGGTTGCTTGGAGCTTCCAACAGCACCTACGACCCTTGGTGGATGCCATGGAAACAGGGCCATCGGGACTGCCAGCTTCAAGGTGCTGGTCTCGCCCCCTTCGCTCAGTTCGGCAGGCTGAGCTGTTGGTTTTGACAACCTCCGGATGAAGATTTCGTCAGGAGCCGGAGCTCCGATTGAGGCTTTCATCGAGAGTTCGTCGGCTTCAGCGTTATGAAGACGTTGAATATGATGGAGATCCAGGACTTTGAAGTCCTTCTGAAGCCTCTGGACTTCAAGGAGATAAGTAGCTAATTGAGGATTGTTGCAGGAACATTCACCTTTGACTTGTTTTATGATGAGTTGTGAATCTCCCTTCACCAACAGCTGTTTTACACCATAGGATAGTGCAACCTTTAGTTCGTAGATGAGAGCTTCATACTCTGCCATGTTGTTGGTCGCCTTGAAATTAAGGTGAACCATGTATTTGACCTTTTCCCCGGTCGGAGCAAGGAGAAGAATTCCAGCTCTGGCCCCCTGCTTTTGCACGGGGCCGTCAAAGTAGAGGGTTCCAGTGAGGCTCGGTAAATACCGGAACTTTTGGTTCTGGTTTCTGTTCACTGTGGCCCCCAGGGTTTGATGGAGAAGGGGTCCACTCCACCACAAAGTCAGCCAAAGCTTGACTTTTGATTGCTTGTCTTGACACCAATTCTAGATCGAATTTGGCCAGTTCTGCTGCCCACTTTGCAATGTTCCCAGTATAATCAGGGTTATGCAAAAAAGCACACAGTGGAAAAGAAGTTACCATTGATATTTTGTGGGCTTGGAAGTAGTGATGAAGCTTCCTTGAGGCAATAAGAACTGCGTAAAGCAGTTTATGCACCTCAATGTATCTTGTCTTGGAGTCATGGAGTACTTCACCGATGAAGTACACAGAACATTGGATGGTCCAAACCCTTTCAGAAGGACCCAGAGCTTCCTCTCCATCGACCCGGACCCTGCTGGAGGGTTCCGGACCTTCAGGTTGTGCTTCTTGGACCCTCTCGGAGGGGTCAAGAACTCCTTCTTGTTCGACCCAGACCTCGCTAGGAGGATCCAAATCATCTTGGTCAGCCAGGTGAACCTCCTCAGATGAATGAGGTTGATCTCCTAGCATTTCGTTTTGAGGTTCCATGCCTGGGAGTTGAGTCCCAGTCGCGTCTTCAGGTGATTCCGGACCGTCCCGGAGGGGTCTGAACTCCTGGATCAAATGTGGCTCATGTATTTCCGGAACCAGGACCATACTGACAACTTCGGTGGTTGCCGAAATGTAAAGTAGTAAAGGCTCACCAGGATTAGGAGCTACCAATATCGGTAGTGTGGTGAGGAGCTATTTCAGCTCTTGGAGCACCTTTTATGCTTCTTCAGACCAATGAAATGGTTTGGACTTCCTCATGAGTTTGAAGAAGGGTAACACTCATTCTGCCAGTCTTGAGATAAATCGGCTGAGCGCAGCTAGGCATCCAGTTATCTTCTGGACATCTTTAATGCGGGCTGGGGACACATATCTTCTATGGCCTTGATCCTCGCCGGATTTGCTTCAATTCCTAGGTGAGTCACCAAGAACCCCAGAAGCTTTCCGGAGTTAACCCCGAAGACACACTTGTCCGGGTTCAGCTTGGTGTGCATGGTGCGCAGCTTGTCGAAGACGGCTTGTAAGTTGTCATGGAGTGACTCCTTGTTTTTGATCTTCACAATAATGTCATCAACATACACCTCCACCAAGTCTCTAATTAGCTCTACAAATGTTTTGTACATAGCTCGCACAAAAGTTGAAGCAGCATTTTTAAGACCCAATGGTATGGCAGTATAACAGTACAATCCATCTACTGTTATGAAGGCAGTATGCTCTTCATCTTCCTTAGACATTTGGATTTGATGATATCTAGAATATGCATCTAAGAAACACAATAGCTCACACCCGGAGGTGGAGTCCACTATCTGATCTATTCTAGAAAGCAGAAATGGATCCTTTGGACATGCCTTATTTAAGGTGGTGTAGTCGATACACATCCGAAGCTTCCCACCGTCCTTGGGTATAACAACTGGGTTTGCCAACCATTTTGGATGGAAGACTTCCCGAATGAATCCATCTTCAAGCAACTTCTTGATTTCCTATCGGATGAAGTTTTATTGCTCGATTGATTGCTTCCAGGGCTTCTGGTGTACAGGTCGTGCGCCTGGGTAAATCTTTAGATTGTGCTAAATCACATCCCTTGGGATCCCAGGCATATGTGATGGTTGCCAGGCAAACACGTCAACATTAGCTTGGAGGAAAGTGATGAGCGCGAGTTCCTATTTGTTGTTCAGACCCCCCCAATATACGTGTAGTCTAAGCAGCATCGGAACCAATTTTGACGACTTTGACGGGAATGTCGGTGTCGCCGCTTGGTTTGACACGGGCTGCGGAGGTAGAGATTTTGTGATGAATGCTTGGAAGATTCATAGCTGGCTCCTTTCCAGATGCTTCCTCTTGCGATGTGGTAAGCGCATAGAGTTCTTCTAGTGCGGTAAATCCTGCGGTGCGATCTCCGCGGATCCGGAGAACACCCGTGGATGTTGGCATCTTTAACACCAAGTAGCCATAATGGGCTGCAGCCATGAACTTGTATAAAGCTGGCCTGCCCAAAATGGCATTAAATGGCAGACTAATCTACGCGACGTCGAACACCAATTTCTCGGTTTTGTTGTTCTCCCGGGTCCCGAAGGTCACTGGGAGTGTGATGGAACCGAGAGGAGTAATGGTTCTCGGACCTACTCCGGAGAAAGGTCGGGATGGGCGGAGGTCTGAAGGCTAGAGCTGAAGCTTAACGAAAGCTTTGAAGCTTATGAGGTTTAGCCCGAAACCTTCGTCCACCATTACATGGTGGATTTGGATATTGTTAATGATGGGTGACACCATCAACGGGAGTTGGCCAGCCCCGATCATGTTTCAAGGGCAGTCCAAAGCATCGATGGAAGTATCCATCCACTTCTGACGTGGCTTCGCTTTAGCAGTGGGAGCTGCCACGGCCATGTCCTGCCGCATTGTCTTGAGGATGCGGCGAGAGGTGATGTCCCAAGAACCACCATAGATGGCGTTCAGGGTATTCCAACGCTCATTGTCAGAGACATCGGAGTCATTGTCGACATTGTTGTAAACAGCTTTCAAGACCTTTTTGGGGTCCTGGAAACCTAGCTCCTCTTCAGCCAAAGCTTTGTCGACTTTTTGTTTTTATTCCCTTTGACGGAAAGGAGCTTCTTCCCGGTGCTTGTTGCACTAGGCATGGTTTTGGACCTCTCGACATTCTTCCAAACTATGTTGGTCTGTTTTGTGGATCGGACACCACACTTTGGAACTGCCTCCATCTTCTGACATTGGTCGAGGCCGTTTCTCAGGGCGTGGCCCCCGGCCATCTGGAGCTCGGCAGCCGCAGCAGTAGGCGCGCCGATCGATGGCTTTTTCTTGCCATTGGATTTCTTCATCTTCTTGTCACCGTCGGAGGTAGTGGCTTCAGCTTTGGAGGGTTTTTTGTTAACCTCCAGAGCTGGTTTGGAGTGCATTTCACGGCCCTCTACAGCTTTAGCACATTTGTCTACCAAGCTGAAGAGTTCCGTAACACTGGTGACTTCTTTGGTCGCCAATTTCTCCAGCATCTTCTTATCTCGATTGCCCTGTCTGAATGCAACGGTAACAGAAGAGCTCGAGATTGAAGGGATGATATTTTGTACCTAAGAGAACTGCTGGATGAAGGATCGTAGCGATTCCCTGATGTTTGCTTTACGGCAAACATGTCTAATTCAGTGTCAGGCCAGGTGTAGGAGCTCCCGAAGTTGGCAGTGAATTGTTGGCATAGCTCCGCCCAACTATTAATGGAGTCGGGTGGAAGACTCATGAACCAGGACCTTGCAGTCCCAGTTAGAGCCACCGGGAAGTAATTGGCCATTACAGCCTCATCACCCCCACTGCCAGTATGGTAGTGGAGTACATTTGAAGGAATTCAGCGGGGTTGACAGTCCCGTCGAATTTTTCCGGCAAGTGAGGCCGGAACTTCTGTGGCCATCTGACCATGCGCAAATGCATGGCCAGGGCAGAACAGCCTCCTCCTACTCCTTGAGGAGCAGGGTTGTCCCGAGCCTCTCGCCTCTCACGAGCACGCTCAATATAGACACGGCCGTTGTGCTGCCGGTAACGGCGATCCAGTTCTGAATGCAGGTCATGAGTCGGAATCCTGGTGATGGTATGGGTGCGTCGTGCCCCAGGGGCAACAAAGTCACCTGCTGGGAGATAGTGCGTCTCCTTTGTTGCGAGACTTGTAGACCAAGTCAGCCGGAAAAGGTCCATCATTGTGATGGTGCTCGCCCCGAAGGGGGAGGACCTTGATTGTTGATGCCTGCAGCCGCAGATGCGACCAGATGGTCAACATCAGCTCTCCACTGCTCCATAGCACCCTAGGGTGCACCTAGAGGCAGTGGATGTTGTAAGAGAGTCCACACAACAATGAACGTGTGATCAGGGTTGTTGTTTGTCGATGCAGTGATTGACGCGGAGGCCCCATCTTGTTGACCAGCATTGTTTGCCGAAACAGATGGTGGCTGTAGTGCCATAGCGCCTGCTGGAACAATGGCACATGTTGGTTGTTGGGCGTTGGAGGGATTGTCTCCAGCAATTTGTCCAACGTGGTTGCCATTGGAAGATCTAGCAACTAAATTCACCATCTTGTGTTCTCGGGACGCCCCCCTACCTGGCGCGCCAAATGTCAAAGTGTTTGATACGACACTTCTCCTGAACCTGCTAAGAAGCAACCCGCGGAGGTTCTTTTATGGTTAGGGTATGTAGAGATCAAGATCAAGATGGTGACACCAGAGATTTATGTGGTTCGGGCTGCCTGAGCGTAACACACTACTCCAAGGGGTTTTTGTTGTTGTATTGTCTGTGTTTGTTTGCTAGTATGCGAGTTAGCTTAGAGGAGATCAGCTCAGCCTCCTAGGTACGTGTGGCACAACCCTTTTATAGTTCTAAGGACTGACCGTTACAAATCTTGCCTGGCCCGACATGTGGCCCTGGCGTATTTAATGGCCTAATACACTGTCTAAAGAGCATTAAGCATGATTAATAGTGTGATAACGTGCCTTAATGGCTGCGTTACCCCTATTAATAGTGCTCTAATCGTGTGTCGTTAATTCAGCATTAACAACACGTAATTAAATCTTGTAACTGCCGCTTTAATTACCCTTGATTGTTTATGCTCAAGGAGATCTGCCAGTGTTGTCGATGAAGGTCTGGAGGCTCCACACGTGGAAGCTCCGGAGCTTTCCCTTACGGGAGGTTAGGTCCGTGGTTGCTGTGCACGTGTCGGCACCGAAGCTCCTCTCTACTGGGGATTAGGTATGGGGTCGTTGTACAGGTGTCGGCATCGGAGCTCCACTCTGATGGGAGCTTAGTCCCGGTTTTCCTTTACACGTGTTTAACCAAGAGCTACCTGATGAGGACATCACTTCTATGGATACAAACAACACTCCATTGAACATACAAGATGCAATCAATAGAGTTCATACACAACAATTAATTTCAGAGGTGAACTCGTTCTGATATATTTCCTTATATGTTTTTGAGCATAGATTGCAACTTAATGATTTATTTGTGATTAGGATCCATTGAGAGGTTCAAGGAGTACTTGGATGGAGTATTAGGGACGTGGAAGACCAGAGAATTCGTTCAAAGAAGATGGAAACCGAACCAAACTCCAAATCGTATCCAACTCGGAGTCCAGGAGCAGTACGCACTAAAACGGACGCCCAGGACGCATACGAACTCCGTTTTGGACGTTCTACATATGCACGGAAAGGGGAGAGGATAACCTTTCCAATGGAACCGGTACCATGTCAAAATTCCTTCGGAGTCGTCAGGAATCGTCAAAACAAAATCAAGTACAGAATCTGTCAGGGTGCTGCGCCACCGTATTGGGCCATTGGGCCTTGTACCAAGTCTAAGTCCATTATTTTCGTGTCTTAGGGTTAGGTCACGACCCCAACACCCCCTTGGACGTCCTCCCACCTATATATACTCCATAGTAGCCGCCATAAACAATTGGGTTTTGCTTAGATCAATAATATCGCCGTTTTTCGGTTTGTGAAACCCCAATTCAGCAATTTCAGATTGCTTCTTCTACGTTCTTGCTTGTGTTCTTGGTTGCACATGCAGGGATTAGCCTTCTTGGCGAGGTCAATCGTGTGAAGCACGGTGGATAACTAACGGAGCGGTGGTGTAGTGATTGCAGGGGCTGTTCGTGTTCTACTCGAGAGCCTCGGATCATCAACGTCGAGATCTCCATCAATCGACTCACCCATTACCTTTCGGAAGATCGGGACTCATCATCAATTTTTCTATCAATTGGTATCAGATTTCCAGGTTGCCCGTTAGGTAATTCATCTATCCATTACATTAGTTTTGTTTTTCATACCTAGAGTCCACAAAAAAGCCACAAAAAAACTTGCAGTTTAGTAGATTTGTTCATTACTTTGTCCAAACCACATTGAGCCTTTACAACTTTGTTATTCAGTTTGGTTTTGTTGAGTTAGTTTCCGTAGTTGAGTCATATTGCTGGTTTAGAAAGTGTTTTTGGTCTTAGTTTGAGTTTTGCATTGTGTGATTCATCCTTTTGAATCACGTCATCACGTCCAGATTAGATTCGCCTATGTCCAGTTCGGTATTTTCATCATATCTCGCTCATACGAACTCGGATTTTAGAGTTCTTGTACTTTATGGAAAGCTTAAGAAGTTTTCTATAACTTTTTTATTCATCATTCTCCCAGAAAATGTAGTTAACGATGTCTACGATGTCGAAATTGCATTAGATCTGAATCTGTTATTGATCTAAAAATTCTGAACAGTCTGTATTTCGGGGGCAATATCTCCCATTGTTCTTATCCAAAATAGATATTCCATATACTGAAATTATAGAGGAGAGATAGATCTATAATATTTCTGTTCAAAGTTTTTAGATTTGGGGACTATAAAAGTGCTTAATTGTCCTTAGAACATTGAGCAGAAAATCTGTAACAGACATACGAGATATCTTTGAGTGTTTGCATTGTGTTCTTCTTTTGCAGCACATTCTGAAAAAAAAGGAAGAAAATAGAAAAAGGCAAGTGCAAAAGAAGATACAAAAGCCGCACAAAAAAAGAGAAAAAAACAACAACAAAAAAAACAGAGGTGCTTGCATTCCTTGTGTCATCTAGTTTTGTCTCATGTCTTGCTAGCTTGAACTACTGGGAACACATTTAGGCCAGCAACTTTAACAAATGCTTTGGACACTTATTCAACTTTACTGTATGATTTCATTGTTACTAATCCTTGCTACATAGAAAGTGCCATCCAAGCTACACCTTACTCTTGAGCAGAATCGATACACCTTTGCAATCATCCCACGCTTCATTGGTTTCTTCATACCGTCCACCGTTTGCCACCTGCAGTGTCGGTAAGAACACTTGTAAGAGCGTGGTAAGACGCTTGAGAGTGTGTGATTCCACTTCCACTTTTCCATTATCCTTTGTAGTTGATAGGGATAACATATTTTTTGTGTTGTCTTCTGTTTGCTACTAACAATGTCAGGTAAAAGCAAGAATCATGCATTATATGCTGAGATGATGGACATGATGAAGACGGCGATGGAGTTGCTCACTAAAAATCAAACATCAACCAAGGATTCACATGACATTCAGACCACCTTTATAACACCTTCCACAAGAAGTAATTACATTCTCCCATCTCTTCCTTCTTATGATGGTCTTGGTTATGATGAATATATTGCTTGGGAAATAGAGTTAGATAAAATTTTTGGAAAATGTCATATGTGTGAGAGGAGGAAGATTAGAAATATTTCTAGTGTGTTAGTTGATTGTGCATTAACTTGGTGGGATGACTTAAGCGATATAGAAAAACCTCGAACATGGAAAGAAACGAAAATTCTTATGCGAGAAACTTTTGCTAATGTATCTATGTGCAAAGAAGAAATTCAGCAATTTGAGGAGAAATTTCTTGTTGCACCTCCTTTTGTGTCTAACGTTTTGCAGGACAATATAGAAAATAATATAGATGATGCAAAAGAGAACGAGGCTTTTGACAACACTTGTGAAATTTTAGATGGATCAACTCATAATGCACTCGAAATCACTGCTGAACATGGTAAGGCAAAACATTCTACAAATAAAAAGTTTTTGGATGTTCTGAATTTTTCCACCAATCATGCTATTTTTGAGGAGCAACTATTAGAATCGTTTATTTATACACCATTGTCACATGTTGATTTTCCTGCTGATCATTGCTCTACGAAAGAGTTGTGTGCTGATAACTCTATTATACCTATGCAAAAACAAGTTAATGTACAAGATGATTGTGTTTTGGATTCACCTACTTGTGCTGAAATTCATAATTTGATCACCACTACTGCTGAAAATGATGAGCTGAATTTTTTGTCTTCTCTAAATACTTTGGGTTATATTGAATTTGACACTCTTTGTGATCTAGATATAGTAAAGAAGAGAATATTTTCCCAATCTGAATTGCCTTTGTTAAGTAGAAATATTTTTCATGCAGTAGGCAAATATGAACATAGTGGTGTGTTTATGGTGCATAAAGTTTACGTTTGTTCAAATGAGAAAACTCCTTTTGTGCTGCAACAACATCCTAAAGTAAATGAATGCACTAACGCTAATAATGTTTTGTCAAGCTTTTCTAGTATTTTTTTCTTGCAGCAGGGAAAAAAATAAAAGAGAAGTATTTTTCGCTGCAGTCGTGCAATATGGACAGTGTTCATTCTACCCCCAAAGCAATCCTTTTTCCTGGACATACGAGCAAGCCGAGGACGGCTTGTCATAAAGAAGGGGAGAATGACGAGATCATGCACATTATCATTGCACCTACAAATATGGTACAAAGTTTATTTGTTTGGGATCCTAGCTCAAGTGAATGTGCGCTCTTATTTGGACAAGATCAAGATGGTGCACTATGTCGTCCACCACCTTGGCCTCCTCCTTTCATGCTTACAAGAAGATTTGATGGCGTTGCACATATGGACCCACACATGATAGAAGATGAACTTGAGTCGAGGACGACTCCAATTCAAGAAGGGGAGGATGATGAGGAAATCACTTCTATGGATACAAACAACACTCCATTGAACATACAAGATGCAATCAATAGAGTTCATACACAACAATTAATTTCAGGGGTGAACTCGTTCTTATATATTTCCTTATATGTTTTTGAGCATAGATTGCAACTTAATGATTTATTTGTGATTAGGATCCATGGAGAGGTTCAAGGAGTACTTGGAGGGAGTATTAGGGACGTGGAAGACCAGAGAATTCGTTCAAAGAAGATGGAAACCGAACCAAACTCCAAATCGTATCCAACTCGGAGTCCAGGAGCAGTACGCACTAAAACGGACGCCCAGGACGCATACGAACTCCATTTTGGACGTTCTACATATGCACGGAAAGGGGAGAGGATAACCTTTCCAATGGAACCGGTACCATGTAAAAATTCCTTCGGAGTCGTCAGGAATAGTCAAAACAAAATCAAGTACAGAATCTATCAGGGTGCTGCGCCACCGTATTGGGCCATTGGGCCTTGTATCAAGTCTAAGTCCATTATTTTCGTGTCTTAGGGTTAGGTCACGACCCCAACACCCCCTTGGACGTCCTCCCACCTATATATATTCCATAGTAGCCGCCATAAACAATTGGGTTTTGCTTAGATCAATAATATCGCCGTTTATCGGTTTGTAGAACCCCAATTCAGCAATTTCAGATTGCTTCTTCTACGTTCTTGCTTGTGTTCTCGGTTGCACTTGCAGGGATTAGCCTTCTTGGCGAGGTCAATCGTGTAAGCACGGTTGATAACCAACGGAGCAGTGGTGTAGTGATTGCAGGGGCTGTTCGTGTTCTACTCGAGAGCCTCGGATCATCAACGTCGAGATCTCCACATCAATCGACCTATTCATTACCTTTCGGAAGATCGGGACCAATTTTCCTATTAATTCTCCTATCACTACCCATATAAGGGGTGCGAGTCCGGTGCAATGTGACATGTGGGGCCTGAGGAGACTTTGAACTCTGACAAATAGAACTCCCTTGTACTCTTCGCAGTACTAAGGGGTACCCGGTATACAGGGTACCGACACACTCCCACAGAAATTCTATATTTAATTTGCTCTCCGGGTGTGAAGATAGCAGCGGACATGAAAGTCCATCAAGATTAAACTTATTTTGTGAACTACGCCTATCTCTCAAAGGCCGTACAAGATAGCACCAAATGAGTTGGCAGAATTAAAGGAGCATTTGAAGGACCTGCTGGACAAAGGTCTAATACGCCCAAGTTCATCATCTTGGGGCTGCTCCGCATTATTTGTGAAGAAGAAGGAAAAGATGTTGCATCTAGGTGTGGATTATCGTCCGCTCAATGTCTTTAAGATCAAGGACGAGTATCCAATACCTCGCATCAATTTCTTATTCGATAAAATAGTGGGTGCAAATGTTCTCGAAGATGGATCTTCGGTCCAGATATCATCAAATCAAAATCTGACCGGAAAATATTACGAAGACGACATTCTCGACGAGATACAGGCTCTATGAATATCTCTTCATGTCGTTTAGACTTACCAATATGCCGGCTCACTTCATGTACCTCATGAATTCGGTATTCATGCGGAGTTGGACAAGTTTGTCGTAGTCTTTATTGATGACATTCTGGTTTACTCAAAATCAAAGGAAGAATATGCCAAACACTTGCATATCATGCTACAATGATTGCGAGATCACAAGCTTTATGCAAAATTCAGCAAATGCGAGTTTGGATCAGCCAGGTGCCATTTCTTGGTCACATTCTTTCAGCGGAGTGTATCACTGTTGATCCAAGAAAAATTGTGCAACTGCTGAAATAGGAGTCTCCAAAGTCCGTTCATGAAGTTTGCAACTTTCTTAGATTAGTAGGATATTATCGGAGGTTCATTCTGAGATTCTCAAAACTTGCTAAGCCAATAACAGAGCTGTTGAAAAAGGGGACTAAATATATTTGGAGCAAGGCACGTGAGGATGCTTTTCGAGCATTGGTGAAGCATCTCACAACAGCCCCAGTTCTAGCTCAACCGGATACGACTAAATCTTTCGACGTTTATTGTGATGCGTCTGGCATTGGTCTCGACTGTGTATTGATGCAAGAAGGTTGCATGATCGCATATGGATCACGGCAGCTCCGGAATCATGAGCAACATTATCCAACTCCCGACCTTGAGATCACAACTGTGGTACCCGCGCAAAAAATGTGGAGGCATTATTTACTAGGAAATCTAGTACACCTCTACACTGAACACAAGAGCCTGAAATATATCTTCACTCAGAAGGAGTTGAATATGCGGCAACGAAGATGGTTAGACCTGATCAAAGATTATGAGATTGAAATTCACTACCATCCCTATAAGGTGAATGTGGTTGCCGATGCACTAAGTCGCAAATCTCATGTCAACAATCTGTCCATCATCCCAATGGAATAGGACGAGCCGAGTTTATACTTAGTTCCATATAAAGTGTTATATAATCTTGCTCTCATTCCTACCATACGAGAGGAGATTATGGAAGCGCAAAAGAAAGACGTGGGTATGTTGCACATTCGGAGGAGAATGAAGAATGGGGAAATGAAATTTTTCCGGAGTAATGAACATGGTACTCTATGGTTCAGAGACCGAATAGTGGTACCCTGTGATATGAAACTTCGGAAGAAAATCGTATATGAAGCTCACTTATCCAAGTATTCTATTTATCCGAGCAGCAAAATGTATCCAGATCTGAATACAAGATTTTGGTGGACACGGATAAAAAGAGAAATTGCAAAGTACGTATTCGAGTGTGATACATGTCGGCGTGTGAAAACCGACCACATAAGAAAAGCCAGACAGTTGCAACCATTGAACATTTCAGCGTGGAAACGGGAGGATATTAGTATGGATTTCATCGTATGGTTACCTCCCAAATTTCAGACACTACAAGAATCGCGATAATAGACGATGGCTGGAAACCGTCGTCTATAAGGACGGTACCATCATCTATAAGCTATAGAAAACAGTATATGCTTACCGACGACGGTATCCGGCCGTCTACGATTATTAGTCATCTATAAGCTTATCGACGATGGTAACCGTCATTTAAAAGCTTATTGACGACAACCATATTTAGCTGTCATCAATAAGGGACTCTGTCCATGTGGCAGCGGGGCGAAGCTTATCGATGACGGTGACCCAGACTGACATCTATAATACACTTATAGACGACGGTTTAACGGCAACTGTCATCGATACTGGACGTTATCGTTGACGGGCTTCCGGAAACAGTCGACGATAACTTGCCAGTATCGATGATGGCCGAGCAAAAACTGTCGTCCATAGACCTTATTGTCGACAGTATTTTTGGAACCGTCGACGATAAATTGCCAGTATCGACGTGCCCCGAAAACCGTCGTCGATAAGGTATGCAGTTTTTTTTAAAAAAAAATAGAAAATGTTGCCATGGCTTCGAGGCCAGCCCTGGCTTGATGGCCAGATCACACAGACATACACAAACAAATTCACAAGCATATATATTACAATAATAGCATTTCAAAGCACTATACACATGCCACTACACACTTTGCGAGTTCATAAAGCCAAAACCACAACGACAAAGAAGCAAAATACAACCGAAATTGCCCAATAGTCAATATGAAGACCTACAAAACATGAAGAGTGTCAAAAGTAGGAAAATGACTCAATATTGCATAGAAGAGTGTCAAAAGCAGGAAAATGACTCTAAAACCCAAGTCTAGGCTCATTCTTCACTCCTTGCAAGTCTTGGAGGCCTTTACAGTCTAATTCTAGGGGTTCTTTACAAGCATTGAGGGGATATTTTGTTTTTTATCCAACCACAATTAGTTGATCCACTATTGTCTGAACTCTGCAATATCTATTCAGCCTAACAAGCACAATCTTGGACCTCTAGTGACTCACTTAAATAGTTTAGGGGCCTTAAAATGCATTTTAGAAATTCATAGACCTATGTGACACACCCTCACAAGTTCATGGACCACCATTGCATTTTACTCTTTTTTTCATATTCTAAATCAAAATCCAAAGGCAATGTCAAAAATTGTAACCGAAAATTCAAGCGAGGAGCTGACCTGACTATCAGATGCTACCCCGTCCGCTGCCACAGGAGTTCGGAAATTCCTTCTCCTGCAGTCGTCCAAGGGCTGGAATATTAGGCGATGGAGGTTGAGCCTTCGTTCCCAATCCTTGTGATGTGCAAGTGTGGTTGTCGGTACCCTACGTACCGGATATCCCTCGGGATTGCAAAGATCACAAGGAAACTCCATTTACCAGATTTGAAGACCTCCAAAGGCCCCACATGTCAGGCGTAACCGGACCTGCTTCCCCAACATGGTTAGTCCCAGGGCCGCCACGTGTATGATAAGACCGGAGCTATCACCCACACATGGGAAAGCTCCGGATTAGATACCAGTATGGCATCCCCGGAACTAACCCCAGACAGAGGGAAGCTCTGGTGCCGACACGTGTCCAACAGCACCGGACCTACCCGTCCACGACGGTAAGCTCCGGAGCTTCCACGTGGCCGACCGCCGGACCTTCAACTTCTTCAATCAAGCTGGTGGACCCCCAACGGCTTCGGACATTCAATGAGCAATCAAAGACTTCAAGACCCAATTAAGTGTCATTAATGCCATATTAATGACACACGATCGGATGGCTCTTAATACCGGTAAAGGCATTGTTAAGGCCCGTTACCAGGCTATTAAGGGTAATTAACCACATTAATTGTGTATCAAGCATGTGTAACCGTCGGGGCCACATGTCGGGCCAGGCTAACGGTGTAACGACCAGTCCTTGTACTATAAAAGGACTGGTCGACGATACACAAGGGACCTCTCCAGACCTCTTCTGGACTTCCTGATCTAGGCAAGCTTCTTCTAGACTCACACGCTCAATACAACACCAACGCACCCCGTGGAGTAGGGTATTATGCTCAGGCGGCCCGAACCACGTAAATCTATGTGTCCACTTGTCATTCACCTTCATGAATCTCTACGCACCCGTTACCGAACTACAACTCCGCGATCTATCAATAGTAGTATCGGGAGATCTGCCGGATCCAAACACGGACAGTTGGCGCGCCCGGTAAGGGCACGCCCGAGATTTCAAGATTGGTGAACTCAGCTGCTGGATCATCCAACGGCAATCTTGCTATTCAACCTGCTGGGGGCAACCCCTCCAACATGCAGCAACCAGCGGGTGCCACAGCTCCAACAAGAGTCATGCCACCGCCGCCACCGCCTACACCAGCAAATCAAGCTGGGCAGCGTGACGGTGCATCCGCATCGGTCATGGCATCGGCAAATAACAACAACCCTGAACACGCGCTCCATGCAGCGCGTGCTCTCCTCCAACGTCCACCACCTCCAGGTGCATCCCAGGGTGCAATGGAGCAATGGAGGGCTGATGTGGAACATTTGGTTGCAGCAGCAGCCGATCGCATCAACAACCAAGGTCCTCCCCCTTCGAGGCGGGCCCCATTGCAGCATCGGACTTTGTCGGGCAGACTTGGTCTGCACGCTTCCCAAAATAGGAGGCGTGCTGCATCTCAGCAAGTTACGTCGCTACCTTCCAGGGCGCGACGCACTCAGACGGTAACCAGGCTCTCAACTCATGACCTCCGGGCGGAGCTTGATCGCCGTTACCATCAACAGGACGGTCGTGTCCATATCGAGCATGCTCGCGAGAGGCGAGAAACTCGAGACAATCATGCTCCCGAGGGAGTAGGAGGAGGCTGTTCTGCCCTGGCCATGCACCTACGCATGGTCAGGTGGACACAAAAGTTCCAGCCCCACCTTCCGGAGAAATTTGACAGGGCTTTCAATCCCGCTGAGTTTCTCCAGATTTACTCCACTGCAATCCTTGCAGCCGGAGGTAATGAGGCCATAATGGCCAACTACTTCCCAGTGGCCTTGACTGGGACTGTCAGGTCCTGGTTCATGAGCCTTCCCCACAACTCCATCAATAGTTGGGAGGAATTGTGCCAATAGTTCACCGCCAATTTCGAGAGTTCATACACCCGACCAGGCACCGAACTGGACCTTTTTGCTGTCGTGCAGAAGGGGGGAGAATCCCTGCGCTCATTCATCCAGAGGTTCATCTACAGGGCTCTCAAACCCAGTCGTTGTACCCAAGGCCAGCGGGAAGCTTCGGATGTGTATCGATTACACAACACTGAATAAGGCATGCCCAAAAGATCCATTACCACTACCTAGAATAGACCAGATAGTCGATTCCACCTCCAGGTGTGAATTAATGTGTTTCCTAGATGCATATTTGGGGTACCATCAAATTAGAATGTCTAGGGAAGATGAAGAACATACATCTTTTATCACAGTATGTGGATTGTACTGCTATACTGCCATGCCATTTGGTCTCAAGAATGCAGCTTCAACATTTGTACAAGCTATGTACAAAACCTTTGGAGAGCTCATCAGAGACGTAGTGGAAGTGTATGTTGATGACATCGTTGTCAAGATCAAGGACAAGGAGTCACTCCTTAACATTTTTCAAGCTGTCTTTGATAAGTTGCGAGCCACTCGCACGAAGCTGAACCCAGACAAGTGTGTCTTCGGGGTTAGCTCCGGAAAGCTTCTTGGTTTCCTGGTAAACCACCGGGGCATAGATGAAAATCCGGTGAAGATTAAAGCCATTGAGGATATGCGGCCACTAGCTCGCATCAAGGACGTCCAGAAGCTAACTGGATGTCTAGCCGCCCTCAACCGGTTCATCTCAAGACTGGCGGAACGGGCGCTACCCTTCTTCAAGCTGTTGAGGAAGTCCGGACCATTCCAATGGTCTGAAGAAGCAGAAAAGACATTTCAAGAGCTAAAGCAGCTTCTCACCACTCTATCAACCTTGGTAGCTCTGAACCCTGGTGAGCCTCTACTGCTTTACATTTCGGCAACTGACGAGGTTGTCAGCATGGTCCTGGTTGCTCAGAGACCAGAACCATGCCAAGCTCGGGAATCCAGACCCCTCTGAGTGGGTTCGGAGGTTCCTGAAGGTGAGTCTGGGTCCCAGCCCCCAGACTTGGATCTACAAGGAGTTACTCCAGAAGATCTGGACCCCTCCGGGAGGGTCCAGGTCGCTCCAGTAGAAGCTCTGGGTTCCTCGAGCAAGGACTCGGAGGTCCCCGAAGCAGGTCTGGACCGCTTCGGGAGGGTCCGGGTCGATGTGGAGGAAGCTCCGGGCCCCTCCAGGAGGGTTCGGACAGTCCAGCGTCCAGTGTACTTCATCAGCGAAGTACTACATGATGCGAAGACTCGATACCTAGAGGTGCACAAGCTGCTCTACACAGTTCTCATCGCCTCCAGGAAGCTTCACCATTACTTCCAAGCTCACAAGATCTCAGTTGTGACTTCTTATCCACTGCATGCGATCTTTCATAATCCCAACTCTACTGGGAACATTGCAAAGTGGGCAGTGAAATTGACCAAATTCGATCTTGAATTCGTCCCAAGACAAGCGATCAAGAGTCAAGCATTGGCAGGCTTCGTGGCAGAATGGACCCCCTCTCCATCAAACCCTGGGGGCCCTAGTGAGCAGAAGCTGGAACTCAAGGCTTCGGTCTTCATCGAGCCTCACTGGACCCTCTACTTCGACGGCTCCATGCAAAAGCAGGGGGCCAGAGCTAGAGTCCTTCTCCTCGCTCCAACCGGGGAGAAGGTAAAATACATGGTCCACCTTGAGTTCAAGGCGACCAACAACATGGCGGAGTATGAAGCACTCATTTACAGACTAAAGGTGGCACTATCATATGGTGTCAAGCAGCTGTTGGTCAAGGGAGATTCGCAGCTCATCATTAAACAGGTGAAGGGTGAATGCGCCTGTAACAATTCTCATCTAGCTGCTTATCTCCTTGAAGTCCAGAGGCTTCAGAAGGACTTCGAAGTCCTGGACCTCCACCATGTCCAGTGTGTCCATAATGCTGAAGATGACGAACTCTCAACGAAAGCATCAACCGGAGCTCCGGCTCCTGACGGAACCTTTGTCCGGAGGTTGTCAGATCCCACAGCTCAGTCTGCTAAACTTAGCGAAGGGGGCGAGACCAGCATCCCGAAGCTGGCGGTCCCGATGGCCCTGTTACCATGGCAGCCATCAAGGGTCGTAGGTGCTGCCGGAAGCTCCGAGCAACCCACCACGAAAGACTCAAATGATCAAGCTTGCTCCGATGCATGGATCTCGGAGATCCGGAGCTACTTGAAAGACAATGTCCTTCCTAATGATGATGTATCCGCTGACGGGATAGTCAGATTGGCTAAAAGATACACGCTGGTAGAAGGGGATCTCTACCGGCGCGGTGCCAACGGTGTCCTAATGCGGTGCATCACAAGGGAAGAAGTATGCGAGCTCCTCGCAAAAATCCACGGAGGCGAGTGTGGGAACCATGCGTCCTCTCGCACGCTGGTCGGTAAAGCCTTTCGGCATGGCTTCTACTGGCCTATGGCGCTCCAGGATGCAACTGAGCTAGTGAAGAAATGCGAAGCATGCCAGTTCCATGCAAAGAAAAATCACACATCAGCTCAGCCTCTACAAATGATACCTCCTACATGGCCTTTCGCTGTGTGGGGGATGGACATCTTGGGACCTTTCCCAAGAGCCGTCGGAGGTTACAAGTTCCTGTATGTTGCCATTGACAAATTCACCAAATGGCCGGAAGCAACTCCAGTTGTGACAATAAACAAGCAATCAGCTATCAACTTCTTGCAGTCCATCGTATGCAGAGAGTCCCAAACAAAATCATAACAGATAATGGGACTCAATTCACAAGCTCTGCTTTCCAAGGATACTGCAAAGACCTCGGCATTCAAGTCAACTACGCTTTCGTAGCTCACCTGGCAAGAAATGGCCAAGCCGAGAGAGCAAATGCAGACATTCTAAAAGGAATCAAGACGCGCACTTATGAGTGCCTGAAAAAACATGGAGCCAACTGAATCGAAGAGCTTCCGCCCACTCTATGGGCCAACAGGACAACTCCAAACCGGTCAACTGGAGAGACACCCTTCTTCCTGGTGTAGAGAGCTGAAGCAGTCCTTCCTCCACAAATCACCTTGGTGTCGCTCCGGGTTCAGACCTTCGACGAAGCCACGCAGGACCAGCTCCGGCGTGAAGACCTTGACCTCCTTGAAGGTGGAAGGTGTTGAGCAGCCGTTCGGAATGCCTGATACCGCCAAGCTCTTCGGTGCTATCACCAACGGCATGCTCACAGCCGACAGCTCGAGGAAGGCGATCTGGTGCTACGAAGAATACAATCCAGAGAAGGTTAAACAAACTCTCCCCCAGCTGGGAGGGACCCTTCTGAGTGATCAAAGTATCACATCCCGGATGCGTTCGCTTGGCAACTGAGGATGGGACACCTCTCTCAAATCCTTGGAACATTGAGCACCTCCGTAAGTTCTACGCTTAATATCATGGAGGTGATTTTGTAATTACATGTGATGTATGTTATAGAGTCATTGTACAGAGTCGGGTAGCTCCTCCGGGAGGGCAGCCGGACCTACCCCGTTAGGTTCGCAACGCCCATGCAACACTTGTCACAGTCTCAGAACTAAAAGTGTAACTAGCTACCTTGGGTCAAACGAGAAACGAAACACACTTAGCCTGGTTTCGTACCCTAAGAGTGTACTTGTTTCCCCTGTACCCCGGACCTATAATGAAAGACATCATTGTGAGAAAACAGACTCCATGTGCATTTACTTTGTACAGGCTCAATATTTTTTATTTTTCTCTTTCTTGTCTATAACAAAGTTGTGCAGTTCTTAAGAAACTTTAGCTCGACCAGTTCATGTACAATTCGAGTTGCATTGTCTATTCTTCTGGATCCAAACATTGTTGATGGTCTAATCATCTGAATGCCGCCAAGCCAATCTAGGGCTGGAGTGTGCTATCGACTTAGCCTGGTCATGCACCCTAAGTACGCCACTCTACCTACACCCAGGCAGGCTGAAGTAAGGCGAGTCTAGAAACGATCAGACCTGAAGGAAACAAGACTGCGCTCTTGATTGTATTTAGAGTTGTGTTCGACCTAAAACTTTCTCGGGAATAGTAAGCCGCAATGAAGTTATAGATAGGAAATGGATTTTACTGTTTTTCTTGACTTCAGTGTGCAGGAAAAATAAATATTTCATGATGATGGTGAATGAAGCCGGAGCTGCCAAAGCCCCAACATCCCCTAGGCGGCTTGTGGTCGACATTCAAACATTGATATCGAGCGTCATTGGAGCTACCCAGCTCTGGTAAAGCTAGGGGGCAAGCTGTTAACGTGAAGAAAAGATGGTGGGAAGACTCTACAGTTAACACACCATGTGTTGACAGAGGTCACTGCTGGAGCTACCGAGCTCCGACACCCCAGAGGACTAACCGTTGATGCTCTACGCGTTGATGGAGACTACTGCCAGAGCCACTAAGCTCCGACAATGGTCAACGCTGGAGCCACTAAGCTTCGACAACCTCAGGGGGCCTACACTATCGAAGACTTTGAACCTACATTCTACAAGATTGAAGCACGCAGGTCTTCAACAACTGTTACATCCTCTTGGTACATGTTCACAATCAAATTGTGTACATCTACTAGGGGGCCAAGTGAGACAATAGTGTTGAAGACAAAAAATGAAATTCTCAAAAAAAAACTTGAATTTCATTCATCTGGAGACAAGAGATTACAAAATTGGAGAAGAAGAAGCGAGAATACAAGCGGGAGCTACAAAGAGATGGTCCTAGAATCTGTGGAAGAACTGGGCGACCTTCTGGGCAACCTCCGACTTGATGGCTCGGGCGGCTTCACCCTCTCCTTCGATGGGGCCTTCAAGCACCGGGTCCAGAGGGAATTGAGGGTCTCGGCTGGTGTAGCACGTCAGCACAAACTCTACGATGTTCTTCACCAGGGACTGTCCCTCAATTTCCAGCTGGTCCGCGATGACATTGCCCATCTTGGCGAGCTTGTTGCCTGCTGAACTCAGCGCCTGCAATGTCTGGTCCAACTCCGGCTCCAGATCATCCGGACGTATAGGACAAAAGCCCATTGGCGTCAGCGCGTCATTGGATTTGCCTAGGAAGTCCCAAACTTGTTGGGACTCTGTAGCCCTTGTGCTTTGCATCTCCTCCAAGGATCTTTTGGCCGCCACAAGCTCTGAGTTCTCCTGAGCAAGATGCTCCACCTCTTTGGCATTCTGCTGAATCTTTTCAGCAACCTGCCTTTCGAGTTTACTGAGCTCTTCCTCCCGGAGGTGGATCTCGTTCCGGCGGTTGACCAGATCCTTCTCTTGGCCCTGCACTTTCTTCTCCCTGGCGGCTACGGCATTCTCCTGCTTGTAGAGATCTTGCCCTCGCTCCGGGGCCTTCTTCTCCTCTTCCTCGCAACGCTCCTCCAATTTCATGGTGCGATCTTCGAGGCTCTTGTCAGCCAGAGCTGTCTTTTGGACAAGCTCTTCCTCCCTCTTCACGAGGTCATCCCGCTGCTCCAGGAGTTTTTGCTCTTCATCTTCGAGCTTTCTCTCCCGCGCCTTAAGAGCCTCCCGGCGCTTGATGAGACTAGCGTTGATGGCGGCGAGCCTCTTTTGGCGATCATCCGCTGCGCTATTAGCATCTTTGGCCTGCTCATAGATGGCTCGGGACTAGTTGTCGAGGGATCGCGTCATGCTTTCCCTCTCATCCAACAGCTTACCCAGTACTCCAGGCGGACCTTCTCCGTCTGCACCCACTCCTTGTCGTCAGCCAGCCTCGACTGCGCCAGCTTGGTCTCGAATTGGAGCTGGTTGCGCCACCTCCTAAGGATTTGGCGCTCCTCCTCGAGGGCCTTGCTGTCGTAGTAGAAATCCAGCTGGACCTGGCGAAGACTGGAGCAGGCGTTGTCAATAGACAACGATAGGAGGACTGGGTCCGGACCTACCGGGGTCCTATCCGCTGGCTCTAGTGGGTCTTCAGTGACAAAAATTGGGTCCCACTCTACAAGAGCGGTCCCCTAAGCTTCCACGGCACTAGGGCCGTCCTCCAGGATAGCCTCGACCGCCGCCGAGGAAGGTCCTGTAGCAGAAGTTCCGAACTCCAGAATTGGCTCCGAAGGTCCCGCTGCCAGGTCATTAACAACTGGCCCCTCAGGCGGGGGAGCAGCAGCTTCATCTTGGCACCCTGGCTCAGCAGCAGGCACCTCCGGGATCACCACTTCCGGAGCAGGTGTTGAAGGTTCGGTCAGAGCAGAAGCTACTTCCGGCTCCAACGCAGGCCCCTCCTCCGCCGCTGGCTCAGGTGCTGGTGCTTCAACCATCATGGGCTCAGGCGCCGACACCTCCGCAGCAACTGGCTCGGACGCCAGAACCTCTTCAACGACCGGCTCTACAGCCGGAACTTCTACAACAATCGGCTCTACCGTCGGAGCTTCCTCGACAACCGTCTTAAGCGCCAAAGCTTCATCAACACCCGGCTCTACCGCCAGGACCTCATCAACCACCGACTCAACTGTTGGGGCTTCAACAACATCCGGCTCTAGGGCCGGAATCGCAGCTACCTACGGCTCTGTGGCCGGAGCGTCCAACATCTCAGCATCCAAGCCTGGAGCTTCAACCTCCGATGCTGGTACTGCTGGTACATATTCATTCCCGTGGTCCGGTGCTACCACGGGAGCTTCTGGGGATGAGTCCAGGTCCAAGACCACGACAGCCAGCGTCGGAGCTACCGCAGCCTCAGCCACCTCTTGGGGCGACGCTGGAATTGGAGCAAGAGCTTCAGCCTGCACAACCTCAACTACTGCAGGGACCGGAGCTTCAGCCCTTTTCTTAGGCACGTTGTGGATGAAGGACGAAGAAACTCAAATACAGTTATAATAATAAAACAACTGACTAAGGTAAAAAATCAAAAATTACCTCGGAAGGCTTCTGCACCAGTTAGCACGGAACCTCTTTTCCGGACGCTGCGGACTGGCCCCAGCCGCCACTGGCGTGGTAGTCCCGGAAGGTCCCCCGGAGCTTCCTGCTGCTATCGGCGTTGCCTTGGTCGAGGCCGCCCTCGACCGAGAAGGACCGCCGGACCCAGAGCCCTCAGCTGGCCCTGGTACTGGAGTCACATGGCCGGAGCTAGCACCCTGGGAAGATGGCGCTGCTGGAGTAGATACCGCCATTGAAAACCTCCCCCTCTAGGGAGAAGGAGCCGCCGTGGAAGAAGCAGGCCTGACGGACCTTCCGTCAGCATGCTTCATCTTCCTCTTATGGCTCGAGGGCTCAGCCAACTTCTTGCCCTTGCCTAAGACTTCAGTTCTTGGCTTTGGAGCGGGAACGGAGCTGCCTTCAGGAGCTCCGGAGATCGCCAACCGGTGATCGAACGCCTCTCAACGACACCAAGGTCATCAAGCACCGGCATCGTCCGCCAGAGCTCCCTGCTGAACTCTGCCTCCATGTTCAGAGGGAGGAAAGCTGCCGGCGGAGCCAAGTCATGACCCTCTACGTCGATGCCGTGCTAGAACTTCTTGAGGTGAAACTCCAAAGTTGCACCCTCCATGTTGGACTTCAAACCGGTCTCGATCCGATTGTCGTCCAGCATACTGTTGAGGGCCCAAGCAAGCTTCTCCCTCTTCTTCAGTGGAGCCCACCTGTTGGTCAGCAAGTTGCAAAACACCGCCTGAGGAGTCACCCCTCCTTCCACGCACTGGCGGATCCTGGTCAGAGCAGGGTTGAAGGCATCTGATAACACTGGAGCTTCACTCCAAACTGCAGTGTCGATGTTGGGAGGCCTTCGGGCAACTCCAGCTTTTCATGCTCCTCCACCCTGATGACGATCTAATCCTTCTTCCAGTCGTCCAACTTCCCAGAAGGGAACGACCACAAGTACTTGTACGGGCACTTCTTGCGCTTCACAAAATAATAGAAGCCAAGGTACTCGTCACTCTTGCCGATGGTCTGGACAGTGAAGAAGGTGCGGAAGATCTCAACGTAGGGGGGAATGCCCACCCACATCTTGCAGAAGTGGAAAAAGATCGACACTAAAAGAATGGAGTGGGGGTCAAGGTGGTAAAGCTGCAAACCATAGAAGTCTAGCAGCATTAAGAAGAAAGAGGAGAAAGGTGGGATCAGTCCCACCATGGCGTGCGCGGAGAAGTACACCATGTCGCCAGCGTGCTCCTTCACGAAAGGAAGCTTGCCAGCGTGGACCAAGTGGTTGAAGAAGTCAGGGGACCACCCCATGAGGGCCCGGACCTTCTTCAAATCACCATCAGTCTTCAGTCGACTCTGACGAAGACCCAACTCCATCGCGGCACAGCGAGGCAAGAGGGGAAAAGCAAGCGAAAGTTTGGAAGGTTTGAGCGCAAGTTCGAATGAAAGGCATAAAGAACACCAAACGGTGCGTTCTTTCCTTCTTAAGTAAGCCCCCGCAACGCTTGGATGGAAACCGTAGAGGAGCCAACGATACCAGTCAAAAACTTCACCCTGCCAATGACAAGGGGGCCCAGGGCCACCCCGACGATCAAGTTGAGGTCCTTACCCCAGGCGAACGGTTGTCATCATGAAAGGCGGGAAACCCGAAGGCGGCGGCCTGACAGGGTGCGCGGAACCAATACAATTTTCGTATCGGGAACCAACGACCTTCAATTGCGTGAGATCCGCACGCTAAGATCTCACCTGCCGCCTCCAGGATATGCCACGCGGCGGTGGTTTAACTACGAACTACTGCCAACGGCACATCCGAAGACCCTTGAAGACACAGCTCAAAAACCAAAGAATGGACCCACCTCCGGCAGAATGACTTCATCCAAAAGGTCTATCCCAGAGGTGGGCCCAGGGGGCCACTGTCGGTACCCTACGTGACGGATACCCCTTGGGATTGCAAAGATCACAAGGAAACTCCATGTACCAGATTTGAAGACCTCCGAAGGCCCCACATGTTAGGCGTAACCGGACCTGCTTCCCTGACATAGTTAGTCCTAGGGCTGCCACGTGTATCATAAGACCGGAGCTATCACCCACACATGGGAAAGCTCCGGACTAGATACCGGTATGGCATCCCCGGACCTAACCCCAGACAGAGGGAAGCTCTGGTGCTGACACGTGTCCAACAGCACCGGACCTACCCGTCCACGACGGTAAGCTCCGGAGCTGCCACGTGGCCGACTGTCGGACCTTCAACTTGAACAATCAGGCTGGTGGACCCCCAACGGCTTCGGACCTTCAAGGAGCAATCAAAGACTTCAAGACCCGATTAAGTGTCATTAATGCCATATTAATGACACACGATTGGATGGCTCTTAATACCGGTAACGGCACTGTTAAGGCCCGTTACCGGCTATTAAGGGTAATTAACCTCATTAATTGTGTATCAAGCATGTGTAGCCGCCGGGGCCACATGTCGGGCCAGGCTAACGGTGTAACGACCAGTCCTTGTACTATAAAAGGACTGGTCGACGATACACAAGGGACCTCTCCAGACCTCTTCTGGACTCCCTGATCTAGGCAAGCGTCTTCTTCTGGAGCTTCTTCTAGACTCACATGCTCAATACAACACCAACACACCCCGTGGAGTAGGGTATTACGCTCAGGCGGCCCGAACCACGTAAATCTTTGTGTCCACTTGTCATTCACCTTCTTGAATCTCTGTGCGCCCATTACCGAACTACAACTCCGCGATCTATCAACAGTAGTATTGGGAGATCTGCCGGATCCAAACACCGATAGTGGTTAGACATGTTACAAGTAAAAAATGCATATTTTACTAAATTTGAACAAGTTTAACTAGTTTAAGCTATTTTGAATAATTTTGTACCTAGGATGCTATCGTCGGCACCAGCGGTTGCGGTATCGCTGGCGACGCCCATAGCGGAACGGCAGGCGGTTGTCCTGGAAACATATCTTGCAAACACAAAGCAAATCACTATACATGTCATTTATATATTAAAAACGTTAAGTACAATATCTAGAATGTACCTGCACGGTAGTTTGCATCTGTAGAATGAACGAGTGTTGATACTCGTCCCTAGCCCTCTGTGTCTCGTCCCTAGCCCTGAGCACTTCTTGAGTCCTCTAGAGCTCCTCTCAAAGACTATGGAGCTCTAGATATCAGCTCGCACGGCTACTGCTGGATCTGCCCTGATGCGATGAAGAAGCATCGAGGAAGACAGCACCTGCCTCGAGTTGACCACTCCATCGAAGATGGCTAACCTGCACAACGAAGTAAGGTTATTAAATTTTTGTATCTCGAAGTTGGTAATAGTAAATTAGAAATAACAAAGCTCACTGTCTGTGAGGTTTCCCACCACCGCTTGCATACGCGACTTCGGGGACGATTGGCGCGGTCTGCCAATCGAACTCTTTGCCTCGAATCCTCCGTGCCTCCTCAATGTACTTGCCTAAAAATACAGAAAAATAATGTCATTGGAACTATTAAAGAGAATTCAATTAAGTTGAAAAAATAAATCACCAAAGTATGTGTTGCCGTCTGAGAAGACAGTTAGTCAGGCTGCGATGGGTCACTTCCCAAGTGACCTCCCTTCCACATATCGATAGGAGGCTCTCGTGCTCCTATAGATACATGTGTAGCACGGTGAAGATTATAAAATTACTTAATAGAATGCGAGTAGCACTTACCATCCGTTTATCAAGGCGTATGTAGCCGTCCCCGCCCAAGCGATGTTTTCCCTCTGTCCCACTACTCTGTCGACAGGTTTTAGAAAGTGATTGGAAGCCCTTGCTCGCCCAAAGAGCACACGAGTCATGGTCTGCGTCCGGACGGCTGTCAAGCCACGCTACGTTGACCTGCAAAAATTTATTATTGAATTAAAATATTGATCACAATCAGATAATGAAGCAAGGTAACTTAAAAACTTTACCTCTGAGTACTGCGCCTCCGTCAAGTACGTATCGGTCGGTTCCTTCCCCAGATCATGCTCATTTGGATGCAACTTGAAGTACGCGTTCATAGCTTGAATGCGAGTCGACGATACTAATTGTGTCACAATCTTCCTGGCGCAGTTATGGATGACGAGACAAGCGTGATTCGTCTGCTCTACCTCGTTCTCCAAACGATACCTTGCCTGAAAAAGAACTATACAGGTAAATGTATGTAACTTATATTGGATTTGTATTACCCAAGTATTGTTCATACTTACTATGAAGTCCTGCCAAACAGCCTCCTGGTGGTTGCCGTGAAGAACGTCCTGGGCCCTATAATAGTCATCCCAAGACATGGTAGTGCATCTGTTCACTACATCGGGGTAGTGCAAACGGACTAGACGGCCAAGGATACCGTTCACCAATGCGTGGCGTCCCTTGCCCATGAATGAAACATCCTACCTAGTCTTGATACATGATTCTCAATTAGTATATATATGAGTCTAAAAGTATCTAAATTGAATTATTAGAGATTTAATTACCTATTGCCAATCGGATAAATAACGATCCAATCGTTTGGGCTTGCAGGAGCCAGAGGAGGAGCCACGTAGTGGCTCATCCTAGTCCACCATTGTGGAACCGGCTCCAAAACAAGTGACCCAGGAGTGGGGTCACCCAACTACACTGGCTTCGAAGAAGGAGGCTCCAAAGCAGAAGGCACCGAAGAACAAGGCACCAAAGAAGGAGGCACCCTAGCCTCTGTGTCCTCGGACATAGAGTCATCCTGACAGTTTTAACGATCCATATTATAGAATAAAGAATTACTTATATCATTTATGTAATTAAATATTCTTTACCTGTCATGATCAATGTACAAGTCCATGTGACGACTTTGGTAGATTGCTCATCAACTGAGCCCGTCTACCCCCGTGAAGCTAACTGCCCTAGAAGACCTCTTCTCCTCTCGTGACTGTCAATGGCAAAAAGCTCTGTGCCCCTGCCCCTCCTTGTCTGCTGCTGCTCGACGACATACTGTTTAAAGGAAAATTAGCTAATGGATTTAATGGAAACTATAAAAAACAAAAGAAGACATGAAAGAAACGTTACTTGTACTCAATTTTAAAATCCATCATCTCACGATGTACTTTACTACGTAAACTGTACCGTCGATCTTCTGTCGTGGTAGTTGCCCGTTTTCGTTTTTGTTTTCACATCTCACTAGTCTATGTCTTCTGCATATGGAACTAAATCATCGAGTCCTAAATCAGGCTTGACAACAAAAGAGTATGGAAACTCTTGTTCTTGGTAAACAACATCAACTCATAATCAAGGTATCCAACATTGTCTGGTGTATATAACTGCTCACGAGGATTCACCTTGTGTACAACCCACCAAGCTTTAAGCTTTTTGCATGGATAATATAGATAATACACTTGCTCGACTTGGTGTGCAAGGATGAAGGTGTCGCAGCCTCATAGCCGGTCCATGTGTTTTACTTCTATCATGCCAAATTGGTTTTCTCGAGTTCCATTGTTAGGATCAAACCAATCGTAGTCAAAGAAGATTACATTAAGGACCTTATTCCCTGCAAAACTAAATTCAAGGATGTTCTTAATGATCCCATAATAAGTAATTTCATGTCCTTGGTTGTCGACTGCCCTGTTCACAACTCTTGTGTTATATGTTGCTCTAAAAGAATGTTGAGCTTCAAATTCAGTTGAACGAAATCAAAACCCATTGACGTCGTATCGACTGTAGCTTTTAATTTTAATGGATCTGTAGGAGAGATGTCGTAATTCTTCTTGGACGCAGACTTGTTTTTGCATTGTGCATGAAACCAGTATAGGAAGTTAAGCCCTCCATGTACTCCATCATATCGCATCGATTTTATTTGTCTGCTTGTAGGTTGCTACTTAGATTTCCAATTTTGTTGATGGAACTCACTAAATAAGGAAAAACAGAATGATTAGCATAGATGTATAACACAACACGCTAATTATTATAGATATTGAACAAACACTTACTGAGAATATTCATTCATCCCCTCTATATTAGCGTACATGTACATCAAAGCAGCCGTCTTATCATCAGGTTCAACATCGTAGCTCGTGCCACTACCAACAGTGGTGCCTCTTGTTTTAAAAATGGAGAGGCTGCTACAAGGGGGTTCTTCATCCATATTGTACCGCAACGTAGAAACATTAACATTGTGTTCTTCTACAAAATAGATGCTTGAAAAGTATCCTATCTCCTGAATGGCATATGCTTCGGTGATGCATCTTTCAACCCTTACCCGATTGTGAACCATTGGTTTAAGACACCTAAGTGCTCTTTCAACGTGATACATCCACCTATATTGCACAGGGACGCCCATTTTAGCTTCATATGGAAGATGGATTAGGAGATGTTGCATTGGATTGAAGAACCATGGAGGGAAAACTTTTTTTATCTTACATAAAAGCACTTGTATCTCCTTTTCCAACTTCTCCATCATCTCAGCTATGATTACTTTAGCACAAAGCTGTCTATAAAAGTAGCTAAGCTCAACTAACACCTTCCACACCACATCGTCAATGTAGCCCTGAAACATAACCGGTAGAAGTCTTTCCATGATTATGTGATAATCATGACTTTTCAACCCTGTGAGATTTCCAGTCTTAACATTTACAGCTCGTCTCAGGCTAGCAGCATAACCATCTGGGAATTTCAACATTTCCAACCATTTGAAGACTTCTTTCTTTTCTTTTGGTCAAAACAGAAAGAAGCACGCGGTTTGCCACCAGATTTGGTTAGCTCAAGAGTTGGATGTTTACAAACCTCTACCAAATCCTTATGATCCTTTATATGGTCTTTTGTTCTGCCCGTCAGATCGAAGCATTTGCTTATGATGCATTCGCTCATGTTACATTCCTGGTGCATGACATCAATGTTATGCATTAGGATTAACGACTTCACATATGGTAGCTCCCATAGTGCACATATATGAGTCCAATTGTGGTCCTCTCTGTAACCAACAAAATATTCAGGACGACCTTCATCTCACACTAAGTTGTTCAACTGTTCAGCAATCTCCGACCCGTTGAGACGTTGTAGTTGTCCTTTTTTGACAACAGTGTCCTTTCTGAAGGCATCTTCTGTTACCTAAATACGTGATTGGGCGGTAACCAACGTCTGTGGCAATCGAAGTAGAAAATCTTGCCACGATGATTTAAACGACAACATTCCGTGTCGGAAGCACATATCGGACATGTCAAACGACCATGAGTTCTCCAACTAGAAACCATGCCGTAAGCTGGAAAATCATGGACAAACCACAAGTATGCAGCTTGAAGGTTGAATTTCTGTTTTTTGTAACAGTCATACGCTTTGATTCTTGTCCATAACATTTTCAACTCCTGAATCAACGGCATCAACATCATGTTCTGTCGTGAACCAGGATGATCCGGTCCAGGTACAATAAGGCAAAGGAACATGAACTCATACTTCATACAAAGAGATGGTGGTAAGTTATACGGAATTGCGGACACGGGCCAACAAGAGTATGGTGTTGCATTTGTACTGATCGGTGAGAAGCCATTTGTTGCCAACCCGATGTGAATATTTCTCACATCATTGGCAAAATCTGGATCTAAGCGGTCAAGCGCTTTCCATGCCTCACCGTTAGACGGCTGCACCATCATTCCGTTGTTCTCACATCGACCTTCTTTGTGCCACCTCATGTGTCTAGCTGTTTTTTTTAGAGAAACAAGCGCTTCAACCTAGGTGTGACAGGCAAGTAGCAAAGCTGCTTCTGTGCGGCTTCAGTCATTACATTTGTACCGTTGTCATTAACAACTTCGACAAATCTTGCTTCATCACATTTTAAACACTTGTTCTCATTGGCATGCTCTTTCCAAAAAAGCACGCGGTTGTCTGGTCACATATCAATCTTCTCATAGTCTATACCAAGCCCAGAAATCAATTTCTTAGAATGATACATATCTTTAGGCAATTTATGAGGCTGTGGAAGGACATCGTTGATAAATTTGAGAAGATCGTTGTAGTAGTTATTGGAGAAGGAATACTTAGACTTAAGTGCCATAAATCTAGTCATGGAACTGAGGATCGTCACTTTGGTGTGTTCATGCAACGGCTGTTCAGAAGCTTTGACAAGCTTGAATAACATTTTAACCTCCGTTGTAGGAGGATCCTCCGTCAATTCAGGATTTATGGATTAAAGCATCTCGTCCATCCTATCGACCCCAGTGCTATCATCCTCATCTCGATCTTCTACAACTTGAGAAGGTCTCTCACCATGAAAGGTCCACAACTCATAACGTTGCATGAAACCGTTTCCACACAAGTGCTACGTCAATGTCACTTTGTCGAAACACTTCGCATTCTGACATTTGATACATGGGCACCGCACCTTGCTGTTGTTTGACAACGAGAAAGCTCGTTCTATGAAAGCATTTGTCTTGGTGAACCACTCATCTAAGTGCCTCCAATTATTTTTGCAACCAGTATACATCCAAGTGTGGTCTTCAACCATGTTTGAGGGTATACCTTCAAAGCAGACAATTCATTATTATGTCATGTCACAGCGCTAGAACTAGGAAGATATGCCCTAAACCCACCCAAGAGTGACCGAGCAGAGCGTGCTCATGACGAGACGTGTGGTCCGGATCCAGAGGAAATTTTGGCAGCATAACACCGCCTATTTAACACTACACCCCCCTATTCGGTGCAGTTCTTCAAGTAAAAATGGGACTGCTATACGGTTATAGCCGTCATACGTATGTTACGATCCATACGTCGTTCGCACTGTTGTCGTTCACCTTCGCCATGCTGGCGCTTGTCGGGGGAGTGGCGGATGATCCCGGGGGAGATGGTGTTGTTCAAGAACCAGAGGGTGAGGTACGTGCTGACGCTGGTGGCCACGACGTTGTCGTTGTTTGCCAACACGACGAGCACGGTGGCATTGCCGCTTGTGCTGGTGTTCGTTGTGGTGCTGTTTGGGGATAGGATGACGGGCATCCAGGTCGTGGCCATGCTCATGGCCCTGTGGGGGTTCCTCTCGTTCGTGTACCAGCACTACCTCGCAACTGGTGCACGGTTGATGACAAAGGAGCCAAGGGTTGCGTCGTTGCTGCACGGACAAAAAGCGACACGATGGGGGGGGCACTAACGAGGGGGGCAGTCACAGAAGAGAGGGACAGAGAGAGAAAGGGAGAGAGGGATGAGGTGAGATGGAAAGGTAAAGGGAGAGAGAGATAGAGGGGGAGAGAGAGAGGAGAGAGAGTAAATCGAGAAGAGAGGAACCATGGCTACCACATTGAACCCCGTCGATGCCGATTCAGAAGGGCAGGGCCAACTAGACCTTGGCAGCACCCTCGTCTTCACCGACATCCACTGTGAGGGGAAGTGGCAGCCCCCCATCAACATCATCACCAAGCAGGCCATCTCCACACCCAACCTCAACTTGCTCACTTGCACCTACACTGCCACCAACAACACACTCATCTACAATGGCCAGGACATCTAGATGGCGTTCGAGGGCAAGGTTGGGACGATCACCGTGAACGGCAAGGTTTACAACTTTGAGAAGCTGCACTGGCACATACCATCTGAGCACACCATCAATAGCCAGAGGTTTCCCATGGAGCTGCACTTGGTCCACAAGAGCACCACCGGTGACCTCACTGTCATTGGCATTGACTACCACAAACGCAAACACACACCTAACAACGACCTGATCACACATCACAGGGGCACCCACGATGAGGAGGGGGCACCGGGAAGGGTGTGCTGGCGAGGAGGGGGAGGCACAAGGGGAGGGGCGGTGCAAGGGGTGGCGGCGCAGGAGAGGGGATGGGGTGGCAGCGAGAGGCGGTGCAGGAGAGGGTGCCACTGTGGAGGAGGGGGCGCAAGGGGAGGCGGCGTCGGCAAGAGGCAACGCAGGAGAGGTGAGGGGGTGGCGGCACAGGGGAGGGTGGCGCATGGCGTCGGAGGTGTAGCAGTGAGAGGCGGCACAAGGGAAGGGAGGGGGTGGCGGTGGTAACAGTGTAAGGGAGAGGCTATGCAATGGGCCAGAGGGGTGGCGGTGAGAGGTGACGCATGGGAGGGGAGGGGGCCGTGGTGAGAGGCGGCACAGGGGAGGGTGCCACTTTGGAGGAGGGGGAGGTGCAAGGGGAGGGGTGGCACAAGGGGAGGCGGCAGCAGTGAGAGGCGGCGCAGGGGAGGGGAGGGGGTGGCGGTGGTGGTGGCGTAGGGGAGGGCACCACTGGGGAGGGGCGACGGGAGGGAGATACACAGAGAGGGGGTGACAGGGAGAGGCGACGACGTACCTGGGAGGCAGAGAACAATGGCGACGATGGTCTTCGGCGGCGGGTGGCGGCTATCGACAGCGGCATGGTGCGGTGGCGGTGGAGGCGCGGTGCAGCGGCAGTGGAGGCACGGCGCGGCTGCGGTGGAGACACGGCGGTGGTGGAGGTGAGCTCGCGGCGGCGGTGTAGGTGGTGGAGGCGAGCGCGCGGGCGGTGGAGACACGGGCAGGAATTGAGTTTGCGGGGCGCGGGGTATAGCTTAAATTTTGTTATCAACGACGGTGTAGGTCAACCGTCGTCAATAATGAGTAATTGGCGATGGTGGAGTTAGGTCGTCGTCGATAACTGCTCGGGTGGGTCCAGTTTCGGCCCATATTGAAGACGGGCCCTAATTGACGACACCCAAGCATCGTCTTTAAGAAATTGACCATGGTACAAGGTCAACCGTCGTCAATTGCGGGCAAATTGATGACGGCTGGATTTGGCCGTCGTCAATAAATTAAAAGACGATGGTTGTGTCGTTTGTTAGTCTGCCGTCATGTATTGTCGCGATTCCTGTAGTGATAAGCATGATTCAATTTGGGTGATAGTCGATTGACTAACCAAATTGTCTCACATCATTCCGGTTAATACCAATTACCATGCTCAGAAGTATGCGAAGTTATATATTTCAAGAATCATGTGCTTGCACGGAGTTCCCCGCATGATTATTACAAATCGCGGTGCGCTGTACATTGCTCGATTTTGGGAGCAGCGGCACGCATCATTGGGGACAAAGCTGATTCAAAGATCCTCATATCACCCGTAGACCGATGGTCAAACAGAGCAGGTGGATCAAGTTCTGGAAGATAGGCTGCGTGCTTGTGCCATCCATCACGATAAAAGTTGGGACGATCATTTACCGTTGGAGGAGTTTTTATATAATAATGGCTATCAAGCTAGCATCAAGATGGCACTGTATGAAGCTCTCTACGGCCGCAAATGCCGCACACCACTCAACTGATGTGAATCCGGCGAGCAAGTGATATAAGGCATTGATCTTGTGAATGAAGCCGAGGAGCGAGTGCGAGTAATTCAAGCCAACCTTAGGGCTGCTCAATCTCGACAAAAAAGCTATGCGGTTAAAAGACGTCGACCTCTCTACTTCGACATCGGAGACCACGTTTACCTCTTTGTCTCTCTGATGAAAGGGATTCATCATTTTGGAGTGAAGGTAAAGCTTGCTCCGCGATTCAATGGTCCGTTCGCCGTCACTAAAAACTGCGAACCCATCGCCTATTGATTGGAATTACAGACATCACTCTCTGGAATTCATAATGTATTCCACATCTCTCAGCTGCGGAAATGCCTTAAGTCCCCAGCTGAAATCCGCACGGAGGACATTGAAGCTCTTCAACTGGATCTCACTTATTCTAAGTATCCGATCCAGATTGTTGATAAAAAGACTCACACAAAAGAAACCGAACTCTATGGTTTTACAAAGTATTGTGGAGTAACCATATCGCTAATGAAGCGACACAGGAAAGCGAGGAATATCTCTGATCCAACTATCCGGATTTGCTATCATCTCATATGCGATATTCTTGTTACCTCTGTCTCATTCATTTGTAATCTTGAGACAAGATTCTTTTAAGGGGGGAGGGATGTAAAATCCTTAATTTTCATAGTGCAAAGTTCATTTAGAAGGATTAAAATTTTGAGTGAGAAAGAGAAATAAAAAGGGAATGAGAAAACAAAGTAATTCAAATGCTAAAAGAGGGAATTCAAAAAAACTAAATTAAGATACTGTTCAAATGAGGTTAACATAAAGATTTGAGTTGATCATTGGATACCTAATAATTCAAATAGTCTCTTTACAAACTTTCATAATTTTTTAGGCAGGTTTGCTATTTAATTCAATGGCTACATTGAATTCCATTCAAATTCAAATTTTAATTCGAATGCAACTGAGGCAAATCAGCTATTTGAATTCAGAATCAAATTTTACACCTTGGGATTTTGTCTCCCCACAAAAATCTAGGATTTTTGGAGCAAATTACTAGGAGAATTGATTAACCAGAGAATAGATGAGGGTGAGCAGCTGTGGGACCCACCTGGTAGTCTCACCTTGCTGTTGTGAACTCTTTTTCTCACTGTGTGCCACCGCACAACATGCAGCTCCAGTGAGGTGCCTGCCTGCTTGGTTGCATCAATGCGTTGCTCACCTCTGCAGCTGCCTTGCTCTTCTCTCTAACCAAAGCAGAAAAAGATCTTCTTCCTCCCTCTCTGTTTTTCTCCTCGCCACCAGAGCTCAGCACCGCCTTCTCTGTTCTTCCGGTGAGCACCTCGGTTCACTGTCCTCACCATTCGGTGCAAACAGAAAAAATGGTGCCAAGTCTAACCTGTATAATCTCCTACTCTTTGTTCAATGTTTACTCATTGGTTACTATGGTATTTTGAAGAACTAGTCGAGGCTCACGAGGATCAATGGTGCTGGCGAAGAGGAAGAGGCGCAAGGGGAGGGGCGGTCCAAGGGGAGGTGGCGGCAGTGAGAGGTGGTGCAGGAGAGTGGAGGGGGCGGCGGCAAGAGGCGGCGCAGGGGAGGGTGCCACTGGGGAGGAGGGGGCCGTATGGGGAGGCAGCGGTGGCGAGAGGCGGTGCAGGAGAGGGAGGGGGCGGCGGTACAGGAGAGGGGTGGCGCAAGGGGCCGGAGGGGCAGCAGCTTGAGGTGGTATAGGGGAGGGGAGGGGTGGCGGCGGCAGCAGTGTAGGGGAGGGGTATGCAATGGGCCGGAGGGGTGGTGGCGAGAGGCGATGCAGAGGAGGGGAGGGGGCGGCAATGAGAAGCGGCACAGGGGAGGGGGCCATTGTGGAGGACGGGGATGCGCAAGGGGAGGCGGCACAGGGGAGGGGAGGGGGCGGCAGCCGCGGGGGCGCAGGGGAGGGTGCCACTGGTGAGGGGTGACGAAAGGGAGATACATGGGAAGGGGGTGATGGGGAGAGGCGGCAGCGTACCTGGAAGGCAGAGAACAGCGGCGGCGATGGTCTTCGACGGCGGCGGCGGCTATCGACAGCAGCGCAGCGCTGCAGCGGTGGAGGCACGGCACGGCGGCAATGGAGGCGCGGCACGGCTGCGGTGGAGTCACGGCGGCGGTGGAGGTGGGCGCGTGGCTGCTGTGTAGGCGGTGGAGGCGGGCGCGTGGGCGATGGAGACGTGGGCGGGAATTGAGTTGGCGGGGCGCATGGTATACCTTAAAATTTGTTATCGACGACGGTGTAGGTCAACCATCATCAATAATGAGTAATTGGCGATGGTGGAGTTAGGCCGTCGTCGATAACCGCTCAGGTGGGCCTGGTTTCGGCCCATACTGAAGACGGGCCCTAATTGACGACGGCCAACTGTCATCTTTAAGTAATTGACCATGGTACTAGGTAAACCGTCGTCAATTAATTAAAAGACAATGGCCCCGTCGTCTATTAGTTCGGTTGTCGTGTACTGTCGCGATTCCTGTAGTGATAAGCAGGATTCGATTTGGGTGATAGTCAATTGACTAACCAAATCAGCTCACTTCATTCCGGTGAATACCATTTACCATGCTCAAAAGTATGTGAAGTTGTATATTACAAGAATCATGTGCTTGCACGGAGTTCCCCGCACGATTATTGCAGATCGCGGTGCGCTGTTAATTGCTCGATTTTGGGAGCAGCTGCACGCATCTTTGGGGACAAAGCTGATTCGAAGCTCCGCATATCACCCGTAGACCGATGGTCAAACAGAGCGGGTGAATCAAGTTCTGGAAGATAGGTTGCATGCTTGTGCTATCCATCACGAAAAAGATTGGGACGATCATTTACTGTTCGAGGAGTTTTCATATAATAATGGCTTTTAAGCTAGCATCAAGATGGCGCCGTATGAAGCTCTCTACGACCGCAAATGCCGCACACCACTCAACTGGTGTGAATCCGACGAGGAAGTGATATATGGCATTGATCTTGTGAATGAAGCCGAGGAGCGAGTGCGAGTAATTCAAGCCAACCTCAAGGTTGCTCAATCTCGGCAAAAAAGCAATGCAGATAAAAGACGTCGACCTCACCACTTCGACATTGGAGAACACGTTTACCTCTGTGTCTCTCTGATGAAAGGGATTCATCATTTCGGAGTGACGGTAAAGCTTGCTCCGCGATTCATTGGTTCGTTCGCCGTCATTAAAAAATGCGGACCCATGGCCTATCGATTGGAATTATCAGCATCACTCTCTGGAATTCATAATGTACTTCACTCTCTCAGCTGCGGAAATGCCTTAAGTCCCCAGCTGAAATCCGCACGGAGGACATCGAAGCTCTTCAACCGGATCTCACTTATTCTGAGTGTCCGATCCGGATTGTCGATGAAAAGACTCGCACACAAGAAACCGAACTCTATGGTTTTACAAAGTCTTGTGGAGTAACCATACCGCTGATGAAGCAACATAGGAAAGCAAGGAATATCTCCAATCCAACTATCCGGATTTGCTATCCTATCATATCCGATAATCTTTTTACCTCTGTCTCTGTCATTTGTAATCTCGGGACGAGATTCTTTTAAGGGGGGGTGTAAAAGCCCTAATTTTCATAGTGCAAAGTTCAGTTAGAAGGATTAAAATTTTGAATGAGCAAATGAAATAAAAAGGGAATGGGAAAACAAAGTAATTCAAATGCTAAAAGAGGGAATTCAGAAAACTAAATTAAGCTACTGTTCAAATGAGGTTAACATGAAAATTTGAGTTGACCATTGGATACCTAATAATTCAAATAGTCTCTCTACAAACTTTCATAATTTTTTAGGCAGGTTTGCTATTTAATTCAATGGATACATTGAATTCCATTCAAATTTTAATTCGAATGCAATTGAGACAAATCAGTTATTTGAATTCAGAATCAAATTTCACACCTTGGATTTGGTCTGCCAACAAAAATCTAGGATTTTTGGAGCAAATTACTAGGAGAATTGATGAACCAGAGAATGGATGAGGGTGAGCAGCTGTGGGACCCACCTGGCAGTCTCACCTTGCTGTGGCCAACTCTTTTTCTCACTGTGTGCCACCGCACGACATGCAGCTCCAGTGAGCTGCCTGCCTGTTTGGTTGCATCAATGCGTTGCTCACCTCTGCAGCTGCCTTTCTCTTCTCTCTAACCAAAGCAGCAAAAGATCTTCTTCCTCCCTCTCTGTTTTCTCCTCGCCACCTGAGCTCAGCACCGCCTTCTCTGTTCCTCCGGTGAGCACCTCGGTTCAGTCTCCTCACCATTCGGTGCAAACAGCAAAAATGGTGCCAAGTTTAACCTCTATAATCTCCTACTTTTTGTTCAATGTTTACTCATTGGTTGCTCTGGTATTTTGAAGAATTAGTCAAGGCTCACGGGTGTTGCCACCAAGCGCCGGCCATAGCTCGACAACGCCAGGATGAAGCCGACCTTCTCGCGCCCACCTCCAAACAGAAAAGTGGTGCGTAACCGCTCAGAGAATGTACATGCAAAATATATCTGCTTTTCATGGACTATAGTTTGTGTATTCCCAGTTTCTCCGATGACCTTCTCATAGGTATCATGTTAGTTCTTTCTGTCAATTTTTTTTCTAGGTGTAATAATCCTCTAATCCAGTTGGATTATAGCTTAAAAACTTCCTAGCGCACCTCCTCAAAGAACAACCACTGAGATTAATGGAGAAACAGCTGAGATATGCCGGTTTTCATCACCGCCGTTGAAAAGGCCACGGTTCATCATCGAAATCGATTTTGCCGGCTGTTCCACCCCTTTTTCTTTCTACTATTGTCTTCTCAAGGATTCCCAGAAGCTTCCCAACCAAATTTCGTGATGTATGAGGTATGGGGCGGTGGTTCCGACATCGCGGTTATTTGAGTACCGCTTGTTCACTGTGTTGTGATGTAGTAAATACTGAAGAAGCCAGAAGAATATGATGTATTGAATTATTATTACTTTGCAACCATGATTGCTATAGAATATGCTCATTAAAGTTACTTTTTAAGAACACTTAACCTGCTGCAAGTAAACTTGAAAAATTAGGATTTACATGTAGGTGATTCCTTTATTGCAATATTACTGCCTATGTTTATATGTATCCCTACATGTAGAATTTCAAGCTTAGGTGAGATGGTTAAGTCTTGTTGAGCCTTCGTGCTCATTCTTGCTATATTAACTTGTTGCAGGTGAGACGTATGAGGAAGGGTCGAGGATGAGGCGATGCCCCCATCAGGGTATACCGCCGAGTGGGAGCCATGCACGCCACCGTGATCTCTGTTGTGTGCTGCTAGTGTGTAGCGTCCTCGGGATGGAAAAATTGCATAGCTAGGCTTAGAGTTTAGCTATGAGTATGACTTCCGCTGTATATTAAGTATTGTAGAATACTTCTGCTGTTTATATCAATAAAACTTCGTATATTATCGTATTATTGTGTGTTGTTGGGTGGTGCATCGCCCGGCACCACCATCTGCGATTCCTAGAATGTGTGGACCCGGTCCTCAGATTCTACACCTTCTTTCGTGCAGTGCTTCATAAGGCGACATTTTCAAACTTGTTTGGTAGCTGTTGTTGTAGGAGAATTCAACATATGGTAGACTTTTGTCCCAACTTTGCACATGCTCTCAACATATCCTCCAATATATGGTTTGTCCTTTTGGTTTGTCCATCCATTTGGGGATGATAGGTAGAAATAAAGTTTAACTAGGTTCCTATTCACTCGTGCAGTTTCTGCCAAAATCTAGAGGTAAACATAGAACCTCTGTCGGAGACTATTTTCTTAAGCACTCCATGTAAACACAATATTCTTCCCATGTATAGTTCTGCCAATTTTTTGCCGCTATAGGTAGTCTTGACAGGGATAAAATACGCAGTTTTTGTCAATCGATCCACAATAACCCATATTGAGTCATATCCTAACGGGGACCGCGGTAAACCAACTATGAAGTCCATACCAACTTCTTCTCACTTCCATTCCGGCATCTTCAATGTCTGCAATAGTGCAGCAGGCCTTTGATGTTCAGCCTTTACTCGTTGGCATACATCACATAGTGCAACGTATTCAACTATGTCCTTCTTCATTCCATCCAACCTATAACACGTCTTTAGATCCTTGTACATTTTCGTACAACCGAGATGAATGGAATAAGGTGAGTCGTGTGCATCCTTCAGTATTGTGTCACGAATGTGCTTAACGTTAGGCACAACAATCCTTTTCCCAAGCCACAACATACCATTGTCATCTTCAACATATCTCCATTCCCTTCCCTCTTGGATTCTTTCATTCATCTCTTGAATTTCCCCATGCATTGTTTGACTCTCTCATATCTCTTGTTCCAACATCGGATTTACTTCCATTGTTCCCATTTCGTTCACAAATCCGAGACACAATCGTTCAAACTCCTTACATAGCTTGGGTGGTAATTCTCAGACTGTGAGTTGGTTACTCATTCCTTTTCGGGTCAAAGCATCAACCACTACATTGGTCTTTGCTGGGTGATAGTTGATTCCCACATCATAGTCTTTGATGAGTTCCAACCTTCTTCTTTGCCTCAAATTCAGATCCGTCTGCATGAATATGTACTTGAGACTCTTATGATCCGTGTAAATCTCACATCGGTGTCCAAGAATGTAATGTCTCCAAATCTTCGAGGCATGCACTATGGCTGCAAGTTCAAGGTCATGTGTAGAATAGTTCAATTTATGCTTCTTCAGTTGCCTAGATGCATAAGCTACAACTCGTCCTTCTAGCATCAGTACGCATCCAAGCCCTTGCCTCGATACATCACGATAAACATCGAAGCTCTTACCCACATCTGGCAATACCAATACCGGTGTGATGGTCAACCTCCTCTTTAATTCTTCAAAACTGTCATGACAAGTCTGAGTCCATTTGAACGGTTTCCCTTTCATTAGTAGCTCAGTCATGGGCTTCGCTATCTCAAAGACGTCCTTGATGAGACGGCAATAATATCCGGCCACTCCCTTTAAACTTCGAATCTCCTTTGGATTCTGTGGGGGTTCCCACGTCAACACATCTCTTAGTTTTCACGTGTCAACAGATACTCCTCCCTCAGAAATAATGTGGCCTAAGAATGATATGTCCCTCAACCAGAATTGACACTTGTTAATCTTGGCATACAACTAGTGTTTTTGCTATTTCTGCAATGTCTGCCTTAAATGTTCTCCATGCTCTCCTTCACTTCTTGAGTATACCATGACATCATCAATGAACACTACGATGAACTAATCCAGGAACTCCAAGAAGACTTTATTCATGAGGTACATGAAGTAGGTAGGCGCATAACAGGTACTTATATGATCCATACTGTTGGTACCCTGCGTACCGGGTACCCCCTGACATTGCAACCAAAGTCGAGGAGTTTCTATGTCCAAGTGATAAACGTAGAAAGGGGATACGCATCCTGCATAACCGGACATACCTCCCCCCCTTAAGGTAGCTCCAGTAGAGCCACATGTCTTGAAGAGCCGAACCTGCCTCCCTCGTTAGGACAGCTCCGGTGCTGCCATGTGTCCTGCAGAGCCGGACCTGCCTCCCTCCTCAGGGAAGCTCCAACACTGCCACATGTCCAACGGCACTAAACCTATCTCCCAGTAGAGGGAAGCTCTGGAGCTTCCATGTGTCAACACTTGGACCTACGTTAGCAACGGAAAGACAGCGGAATCTCCAACGGTGCGGACATTCAAGGGCTATCAATTAGCTATTACAAAACCTGGTTAATGCGTCATTAATACCATATTAACGACGCACAATGATGGTAATATTAAGACTGGTAAAGCTGCTGTTAAGGCTGGTTATCACACAATTAACCCCTCATTGCACTATAGATCGTGTACAGGGTAGTTAACACAGCAAGGGCCACTTGTCAGGCCAGGCTCAATTTTAACGGTCAGTCCTTAGCATATATAAGGGTTGCGCTTTATGGTAGAAGTGATTCAATCCAATCTCAACTGATCACACATGCTCACAAGCTTATACAATCGACACATATCCCGTGGAGTAGGGTATTATGCTTAGGAGGCCCGAACCACGTAAAATCTTTCATGTCACCATGTTATACTTGATTTCGCTTTGCGCCCCAACCGAGTACGAACCTCCACGGACTACTCCTTAGTAATGCCGGTGGAAGTGTCTTGGTGCACCCTTGGACATTTGGCGTGCCAGGAAGGGGCGCTTTCAAGCTTTCAAGAATCAAGATAGTGAACTCCACAACAGACCGGCTGTCCAGCCTACTGGAGGAAATCCCTCCAACGTGCAGCAGCCGGCCAACTTTGCGATTATGGCGGGTGTCATTCCACCACCACGACCACCTTCTTGGTAGGATGGTGTATTTGCGTCGGTCTCTGCATCGACAAACAACCCTAAAAACGCGCTGAATGCAGTGCGGACTCTTCTCCAGCATCCACCACCGCAGAGGAGCTCCTCCCGCTGCATTGGAGCAGTGGTGTGCTGATGTGGAGCATTTGGTTTTAGCTGCGGCCAATGCCAATGTATTCAGTACAAGCCAATCTATTCAGCACACAGTCTCACAATCTCCCCCATGATGAATGCATTGGCAACACCACTTAAAATCCGAACATTGGCTTATTTACATGAAAAGTTTTGAAAATAATTTATCCCCCTTTGTAAAACAAACATAAAATGAGAAGAAAAACAAATTCTCCCTCTGAGAAGAATCGTGCCAAAACATTTTTTTAATATGTGCAATGTGTAATCAATTTCTCCCCCTTGCATACTTATCTTTAAAAATTCACATATTATCTATTATCTCTCCCCCTTTGACAATGTATTCAGCAAGGTTCAAAAGAGAAATTTCCAATGTTATGAACATATTATAACATATACATATAAAACAAAGCTCATCCAAGACATACTATCAAGTAAATTACACTATCACAACAATGAGACACACAAAGTAGTGCAAGCCACACTAGAGATCAAATGTACTTTTCAATTTAAGCAAGTCATGGTCTCACAGACTTAACTATTTCAATATATGAAAGCATGACACTAGTTGCTGCAATTTTTTTCTATAAAGCACAAATTTTTAACATATGACATTTGCAAGAGATTATATGTCGCACCTGCCTTATTCTAAACAACCAAGCCAAGCCTATGTCATTTGACAATCAGAAGCTTAAGGACATGATTTTAGTCATACACAACTTCTTCTAAGTTCATATCTAAGTGCAATGATAAGCCATCTCAAAAGAAGAAGTGTGATGCATGCATATTCTCTTGATATTTTCTCAATTTATATTTTTTCATAAAACTCAACATGTGAGTTGATTACTTGATTAATTCTTTATGATTAAAAGCACTCGTGAGCATGCAACAAGTTCAAAACAGCAAGAAAGTTTGATCATGACCAAATTTAGAGTAATTAATTATTCCAATTACTAGACATGGAAAAAACTACAAAATGTATAACACGAGTAATGTAGTAAGAACTTTTAGCATGTAAAAGGAATCACAAAGTCATATATGTATGAAATACTATGCTCATATTATTTTAATTTCAGATTCACACATAGACTTCTCAAGTTTCAAAAACTCCCCCTCAATGTAAGTCATGAGGATGCATAACCCCTATTTCACTACGATTGAAACAAAAACAAGTGAAATCTAAAGGTTTTGTAAAAATGTCAGCCAATTGTTGTTCGGTATCTACATGGTGAAGCACAATGTTTCTTTTTTCAACATTATCACGGAGAAAGTGATACCCAATGTCAATGTGCTTAGTTCTAGAATGTTGCACGGGGTTTTTAGAAATACAAATGGCACTAGTGTTATCACAAAATAGTGGAACACTATTTAGAACAATCTCATAGTCCTTAAGTGTTTGAACAATCCAAAGAATTTGTGAACAAGCGCTAGCAGCAGCTACATATTCAGATTCGGCTGTGGATTGTGCAACTGAACTTTGTTTTCTAGAGGACCAAGCGACGTGTGAATTACCAAGAAAATGACAAGCACCCGAAGTACTTTTCCTATCAATCCTACAACCTCCAAAATAAGCATCGGAAAAAGCTTTCAAAGTAATGGTTGAGGAAGAAGGAAGAAAAATGTCAAATTCTTGAGTTCCATGTAAGTATCTGAGAATCCTTTTGAGGGCTTGACGATGTGAATCACGTGGGGAGGCTTGAAACCGTGCACAAAGACATACGTTGAATTGTATGTCCGGTCTTGATGCCGTGAGATACAAAAGTGATTCGATCATGCTTCTATATTCTTTTTGATCCATGGGTTCACCATCTTCATCAAATTCAAGTGTTGTTGTTGTTCCCATTGGTGTCCGAAGAGGCTTTCTTTTGTCCATGTTGAAGCTCCTTAGGAAGTCTTTTGCATACTTCGTTTGATGCACAATGGTACCTTCCATGGTTTGCTTGATTTGCAGTCCCAAAAAGTACGTGAGTTCTCCCATCATACTCATCTGAAATTCTGAACTCATCATAGCAGAAAACTTGGACACAAGATCATGAGAAGCACAACCAAAGATAATATCATCCACATACACTTGAATGAATAATGAGTCATTGCCATGCTCAAGCACAAAAAGAGTTTTATCAACCTTGCTCATAGTAAACCCCTTTTAAAGTAAGAATATTTTTAACCTATCATACCATGCTCTAAGGGCTTGTTTGAGACCGTACAAGGCTTTGGACAGTTTGCAAACATGATTAGGAAAATCTGGATTTTCAAAACTCGGTGGTTGTTTGACATAAACCTCCTCGTCTATCTAGCCATTAAGAAATGCACTTTTAACATCCATTTGATATAGATTAAAACCTTTAGATTCAACAAAAGCTAAAAATTCTTATGGCTTCTAATCTAGCAACAGGAGCAAAAGTTCCATCAAAATCTAGAACTTCAACTTGAGTGAAACCTTGAGCAACCAACCTAGCCTTATTCCTAACCACAACCCCATCCTCACTTTGTTTATTTTTGAACACCCATTTAGTTCCAATTAAAGTGTGACCTTGAGGTGGAGGTACAAGTTTCCAAACATTATTTCTTTCAAAATTTTCTAACTCTTCTTGCATGGCAATAATACAGGATTCATTACTAAGTGCGTGTGATATATCTTTCGGTTCAAAAGAAGCAACAAAAGCAGAATGAGCATGAGAGTTTGGATCGCAAAACCTAGACCGTGTAACTCGTTCGTGCAAGCTTCCAATAATTTGTTGTGGAGGATGACTTTTGAGAACCCGGAGGGAAGTGGACACTTCACAAGCTTCTTCTTCTTTATATTCATCACAAATCGATGATCTTGTTAGTTGAGGAGGATCTGGACCAGCAATGGTGGTCATCGGTGCTGGCTGTGAATCAAAATCAGGAGCTGGAACAATGTCATTAGCTGCTGAATTTTCGGGCAGTAGCACCACTTCTTCCTCATATTCAATGAAAATGCTCTCCCCCTACGGATATGGATCCGGACCTCTATGTTTGAGCTAGTACCTGGGCTAGCTTCATCAAAAGATACCTTACATGTCTCCACAATTTTGTTAGAGTCGAGTAAAAGCACACAGTAGGCTCTAGTATGACATGGATAACCAAGAAACATGCCATCAATGGATCTAGGTTCAAATTTATCAAGATTACCATGTTTCTTAACAAAGCATTTGCAACCAAAGACCCGAAAGTGTGTAACACTAGGCCTATGCCCAAACCGGAGCTCATATAGTGTTTTACCTAGATTAGCGCGCAAGAAAACACGATTTGAGACATAACAAGCAGTTGCAATCGCATCAGCCCAAAATTTCCTAGGAGTTTGATATTCATCAAGCATAGTCCTAGTCATCTCAACACCATTTTGTTGAGGTACATATGGTGAAGAAAATTGATGATCTATTCCATTTTTAGCACAAAATTTATCAAAGGATTGATTTTTAAATTCGGTTCCGTTATCACTTCTAATTGCTTTTAAAGATCCCAGGTGATCAATTGACAATCTAAGAAATAAAGTTCTAAAGTGACTAAAAGCTTCATTCTTAGATGCCATAAAGTAAACCCAAGAGTATCTATAATAGTCATCAACAATCACAAGAACATACCATTTACCTCTGAAGGATTGAACACGTGAAGGTCCTACGATGTCAAGGGGCAAAAGTTGATCCGGTTCTATTGTCATGATCATTGTGAGAGGAGTATGTGAACCTGCAACCATCTTAACATGTCTACAAGAAGAGCACACAATTTCTTTGTCCCCTTATAGCATAGGCAGCCCACTTATGCGATCAAGAGCACTAACACGCGTTAGATGAACAAAGCCTACGTGACCAAGTCTACGATGCCAAATATATAAGTCCTTTGAATCATTAGCAACTAGACACCTATGCTTAGAGGAAGACATATCAAAATCAGTTTTAAAAACTCTTCCAAACTGTGACATGTTAAAAATAAGCTCACGGTTTGAATTTACAACTTTGCAGCAATTTTTAATGAAAATAATTTTCAGATTTTCATCTAGCAGTTGTGAAATAGAAAGCAAGTTGTATTTCAAATTTTTAACAAGTGCCACATCCTTCGAAGTGTAGTGATGATCATTTACTTTAACTGAACTCTTAGCAATTATAGGAGTTAAAGAATTATTAGCAAAAGTAACATTCTCTACACGTGACACAGAAGAGAGGGAGGAGAACCATTCTTTGTTACCGGTCATGTGGCGTGAGCAACCTGAATCCACAATCCAAATGTTCTCCTTCCTCACGCGTGTAACCTACATAGAAGAACAATACGTCGATGACTTAATACTGGGGTTAGTCAAAAGGCATTTAGGAATCCAGTACTGAGTCACATGATGTCCAGCAGGAATAACTCGCGAAAGCTGAGATAAAACAGCAGGTTTATGATCCAAGCTTTAGGATTTTTGTAGCCAACTATTGTCCTACGAGATGTTACATGTGTAGCACGAAAAACAGTGGGTTTGGGGGCAAACTTTGCATGTTTTCGACTCATTACAGCAGATTGCATGTTCCTATCATTCGGTTTAGAAAGTGCAGCAAATTTTGCATAAAAGTTATGAGATCTAGCAATCATTCTTCCTTTTTCTGTTGTTTAGCTAGTCTATAACAAAAATCTATGACATGACCATCTCTACCACAATAGGTACAATAAAATTTAACTTTGTGTTCATGTCTAGATGGGCAAGCAACATTTTTATTTGAAACCGAATGAGACAACACTCCTGCAGATTTGAAAACCACTTCTTTTTTTAGGAACTGTTTGAATCAAAACACTTCCTAATGACTTTACAATTTTAGGTGGATGTGCATTAGCATGAGCATGAGAATCAAAACCTAAACCAGTTTTATCATTGCAAGATTTGGAAGAATTCAGCAGCAAGTTTAGGTTCTTATTCCCATTACAAAACCAATCTAATGTCATATGCATGTTATCAAGTTTGTTGGACAGATCAAGGCAATTTTCATATGAAGTTTATCCTTTTAATTTGCAATTGGAACAATATTTAACTTTATGAGAACGTAAAGCATTGTTCAATATAGAAATTTCATTCATAGCATCTTGTAGTTTCTTATCAAGATCATCACAAGTAGAACAATGCAAATCAATTGTAGAACAGCTAGCATCTTTCAAGTTTTTATCATTAAGTGCAGCAAGCTCTCTGTTCTTTTCAATTTCTAACTCAAGTTTATCAAGTGTGGAGGTGTGCGCACTTCTTAATGAGCACAATTGTTCATATATTAAATAACATGAGGAACATGCATCATCACTAGGAATTAAAGTTTTAAATGGTTGATTTCAGATTCTAGTGATTCAATTTTAGCAGCATTATCCCTAAGTTTTTTGTCCTTTTTCTAGACAATAATAGTTGCACGAGAAATTGCATCACACATTTCATTACATGTAGAACATACCTCATCGTCATTACTGTTGTGTTCTGCATCCTCCTGACTTGATCTTGATCTTGTTTTGCCCGCCATGAAACTTAAGTTGGCCAGATTGTCATCATCTTCATCACTTCCAATGTCTACATCACTTGAGCTGAGCTCTTGAAGTGCGGTGATGAAGCTGTTTATCATCTTGCGTCCTATGGAACCCTTCTTTTTCTTGTTGGAGTTTCCAGGTGTGGTCTTGACCTTGTTTTGCTTCTCTCCACGGGTATTAAGACCTGAAAGATTAGGGCATTCTGTACGAAATTGTCCTGTCTTACCACATTCAAAGCATGTTGAGGTCCGGAGCTTCCTCTCCTTCTAGTTCTCACATTTTGCAATGCTTTTGAGAACCGAGTAGAGATGAGTGCTAGCTCCTCTTCTGGAAATTCTTCAATCTCTTCAAAGGTTAGAGAGGACAACAAAGCAAGTGTACCACAAGATGAAGATTGGTCGGAGCTAGGCATATCACGTTGAGAAACAAATGCAAGATATCTGTTAGGGTTCTTACATGAGATTATGTCAATTTCATGAGTTTTCAATTTAGAATATAGTACATCTAAAGTAAGTGTACTCATGACAGTAGATTCACGAATAGGTATAACCTTCATCTACCAAATTGACATGTCTAATGCACTTAGTAATTGCCTAGCATTCTCAGCATCTGAAAAATTAACATTGACACTATGCAAGTTGCTGAGAATTTTATTAAAGCGACCAAAGAGATCATCAATGGACACACCGGGTTGCATCTCAAAGCGCATGTATTCTTTCTTGAACATATCTTGCCTTACCTCCTTGATCGTTTTGGATCCTTCGTGGTAGTCACAAAGTGCTTTCCACACATCGTATGCAGATCGGAGGTGTGCAACACGGTTGAAGTCGCTTTGAGTTAATCCTTGTATGATTAAGTTCCAAGCCTTGTTATTGTTGTCGACATCTCTCAGATTTGTAGCTGTAACTTGATATTTTGATGACACTTTGTAAGGCTTGTATACCTTCTCCCATATTGTGAAGCCTTGTGCCTAGATGAAAGCTTCCATACGTGCCTTCCAAACCTGAAAATCAATACCACTAAACACAGAAGGTTTGGCGGAGTATTTCTCCATGATGATTAGTCAAAAACACATGCAAATCACCAAGATTAGAGCACCGTGGCTCTGATACCAATTGTAGGATCGAAGAGCACATGAAAATCTACCAGAGGGGGGTGAATGGTCGATTTAAAACTTTTTCAACAGAAGCAAAGAAAACCCCTCGGCAGAAAAATGATATGTTAAAGAAATCATGTGTGAGACTAATCTAAACGTGTTTCACCATGACAAAAGTGATATATATCATAGATAATTGTGTAGCAAAGACAACACAACTAGAATCACTCAAATCCATCAAGAGAAACTCAAGTTACGATCGAAAGATTGAACAAAGTCAATCTGTCCTACCCAAGAAAAACAGTTTTGGAACACTACAATGAAACTCGTGTAGATCATAAACCACAAACGCAATGACAGTGAAATTTTGAAAGATGATATAAAATTAAGTTGTGAAGACGACCCAAAAATAATCACGTCAATCGGATCTGTAAAACTCAAGTTATGATAAAACCATCGAACAAAGGTATTGTTGTGCAGAAACTCAATGAGAAAGACTTGAAGAAAATAAGTTGGACGAACAAGGCACAAAAGTTCCTTTCAACTATGAATTTTATTCAATAGAACACAAGAGGAACAGCCCTGAAGTCGTCTACCACGAGCTCTGGCCTCCCTTGCTTATATAACCAGCCCTTAGGCCAACCCAAACTCAACTAGGACTCTAATCCTACTCAATTCAATAATTGAAACTTTCCATAACTGCTCAACACTCTTCTATACACAGATAGAAGCAATCTTAATACTTACAAACACCTTAGGAACGTATCCCACATTCCTAAAACAACTCAAATTTGTGACCCACATGAAATCCTTTGATAACCAACTCGATACTTTCTATATTTGAGTCAAAACCGACTCAGCCGCAGCCTGAGTCCATAACCTAGTTGGTTGGACCATTCTGACCAATTCTTTACGTCCACATCTCTTCATCATGCCTCGGAACCATGTAGCCACGTCCATGCAATCTTTCCACACGTGCAAAAATCTTCCAACGACGTCCACGATACCTTCATATGCATTGTTCCTGATTCAAACATGTTGCACAACCTCCCGATCAATCTCAACCCCAATTCCTCCTGAACTTGGTTGTTGGACCTCATCTTCTCCCTAAGAATAGTTCAATGGATCCCGTCACCAGCCATGTCTTGAACTCAAGAAACACCTGCACATGAATAAACAACCAATACTTCCAAGCAAAGTCCTTGACTTAACTCTCGTTAGTTCCGAAACCACAACACCTTACGTGAGCACCTCACATAAGCATGTTTCAAAACCACAGTAAAACGATATCAGCCATATCAACCAAAACGCACCAAAAACTTAGAAATGAATACTAAGCAATCTTTCCAACAATGTAAAGCAAGTTCGAAACATTTCACAGTAAAAGCAGGAACATTGCAATCAAGCTCCGAATCTTGCCAAAGCTAACTGGAGCTTGAGCCGAAGCTTACCAAAGCTAGTACAACCTAGCGTCGGAGCTTACCAAAGCTAGTACAACCTAGCGCCGGAGCTTACCAAAGCTAGTACAATCTAGCGTCGGAGCTTACCAAAGCTGGTCGGAACTAGTCAACCCAAAAGCCGGAGCTAGAAAAACATGTCGGAGCTAACCAACATAAGTTGGACCAAGCAAAACATATCGGAGCTTAACAAAGACATGCCAGAGCTACCAAAGACATGCCGCAGCTAAAGATAAAGCTCACCGGAGCTACCCAAAAACATATTGGACCTTGACAAAACAAGTCGGATCTTGCAGAAGCTCGGAGTTAGAGTCGGACCTTGCTAAAAAGGGTGTTTTGGCCGAATTTTAGAACTTATATCCTCAAAGCCAATGTATTCAGTACAAGCCAATGTATTCAACATACATAGGTCTCACAATCTTGACTTGCCCGCCATGAAGCACAAGTTTGCCAAATCATCTTCATCACTTCCGATGTCCACGTCGCTTGAGCCAAGTTCCTGGAGTGCGGGGATAAAACTGTTCACCAGTTGGCGACCTGTAAAGCCATTCTTCTTCTTCTTATCGTTTGTTGAGGAGTGCTTCATCCTTGATTGTTTTTCTTCCCGGGAAGTAGGACCTGAAAGGTTAGGACAATCTATACAAAAGTGTCCTGTCTTACCACATTCGAAGCATCATTGAGGTCCGAAGCTTCCTCTCCTTCTAGTTCTCACATTTTGCAATGCTTTCGAGAACCTAGTAGAGAGAAGTGCTAGCTCCTCCTCTGTAAACTCCTCAATATGTTCAAGGGTTAGAGAGGACAAAAAAGCAAGTGTACCACAAGATGAAGATTGACCATAGCTAGGCATGTCATGTTGAGAAACAAAAGAAATAGACTTGTTGGAGTTCTTACATGATATTATGTCAATTTCATGAGTTTTTAACTTGGAATATAGCACATCTAAAGTAAGTGTACTCATGACAGTAGATTCATGAATGGATGTAACTTTCATCTCCCAGATTGACATGTCTAATGCACTTAACAGTTGCCTAGCATTTTCAGCATCTGAAAAATTAACATTGACACTACGCAAGTTGCTGAGAGTTTTATTAAAGCGAGCAAAAAGGTCATCAATGGACTCACTGGTTTGCATCTCCTGCTTACCTCCTTGATCGTGTTGGATCCTTTGTGGTAGTCACAAAGTGCTCTCCACACATCGTACGCCGATCAGAGGTGTGCAACACGGTCGAAGTCGCTCTGAGTTAGTCCTTAGATTATCAAGTTGCGGCTTTGTTGTTCTTGTCAACATCTCTTAAGTTTGTAGCTGTGACTTGATCATTCGGCGGCATGTCGTAAGGCTTGTACACTTTTCCCCATATTGTGAAGCCTTGTGCCTGGATGAAAGCTTCCATGCGTGTCTTCCAAACTTGAAAATCAATACCAACAAACACACAAGGTTTTGCTGAGTATTTCTCCATGAGGATTAGTCAAAAGCACGTGCAAATCTCAAAGATTAGAGCACCATGGCTCTGATTCCAATTGTAGGATCAAAGAGCACGTGTAAAGCTAACATAAGGGGGTGAATGGTAGATTAAAACTTTTTAGCAGAAGCAACAAAAACACCCTCGACAGAAAACCTATTTGTTAAAGAAACAGTGTGTGTGACTAAACTAAACATGTTCAACTATGACAAACTAGTATAGATTGTAGTGAATGAAGTCACAAAGATTTCACAACAAGAATCATGAAAGTCCGTCAAGAGAAACTCAAGTTACGATCGGAAGATCGAACAAAGGTCAATTTGTCCTACCTGAGAAAAACAGTTTTGGAACACTGCAAAGAAACTCGTGTAGATCAGAAACCACAAACCCGATTACAGTGAAATTTTCATATATGATATAAAAATAAGTTGTGAAGGCAACCCAAGAAGAACCATGTAAATCGGATCTGTAAAACTCAAGTTATGATAAAACCACCGAAGCAAGATAGTGCTGTGCAGAAAATCGACGAGGAAGACTTGAAGAAAACAAGTCAGACGAACAAGGCACAAAAGTTCCTTTCAACTGCAAATTTTATTCAATAAAACACAAGAGGAACAGCCCCAAAGTCGTCTGCCATGAGCTCTGGCCTCCCTTGCTTATATAACCAGCTCTTAGGCCAACCCAAACCTAACTAGGACTCTAATCCTACTCAATTCACGAATCAAAACTTTCCATAACTGCTCAAGACTCTTCTATACGCAGATAGAAGCAATCTTAAGACTTTCAAACACCTTAGGAACACATCCCACATTCCTAAAACAACTCAAATTCGTGACCCACACGAAATCCTGTCATACCCAACTCAAATCTTTCCATATTCGAGTCAAACACGACTCAACTGCAGCCTGAGTCCATAACCTAGTCGGTTGGACCTTTCCGACCAATTATTTACGTTCACATCTCTCATCATGCCTTAGAACCATTCAGCCACATCCATGCACTCCTTTCACACGTGCAAACATCTTCCAACGATGTCCATGATACCTTCATATGCATTATTCTTGATTCAAACATGATGCGCGACCTCCCGATAAACTCAACCACAATTCCTCCAGAACTTGGTTGTTTCATCTCATCCTCTCCCTAAGACTAGTTCAATGGATCCCTTCACCATCCATGTTTTGCACTCAAGCAACACTTGCACATGAATAAACAACCAATACTTCTGAGCACAAGTCCTCGACTTGACTCTCGTAAGTTCCGAAACCACAACACCTTACGTGAGAACCTCACATAAGTATGTTGCAAACCTTAGCAAAAATATATCAACCATAACCACCAAAACACACCAAAAACTTAGTAAAAGAAAACTAAGTAAACTTTCCATAATCCAAAAAGCAAGTTCGAAACATTGCAAATTAAAAGCAGAACCACTACGATCAAGCTCTGAACCTTGTCAAAGCTAACCGGACCTTGAACTAGAGCTTACCAAAGCAAGTCGGACCTAGCGCCGGAGCTTACCAAAGCTAGTCGGACCTAGAGACGGAGCTTACCAAAGCTAGTCGTACCTAGACAAAGAAGTAAGACCTTACGTCGGACCTTGCCGGAGCTCGTACCTAGAGTCAAACCTTGATGATAAAGGTGTTTTGGTAGTATTCAAAACTTTTATCGTCAAAGACAATGTATTCAGCACACATAGGTCTCACAGTCCTAGCACACTTAACTTGGTCCTGTACTTTAGGTGTGCATTTACCTTCCCTGGGTTAGATCAAGATTAATAGCACACTTAACTTGGTCATGTACTTTAAGTGTGTCCTTGTCTTCCCTTGTTATTCGAACCTCAATGATAAAAATTTTATACAGACAGACTCCACGTGCATTTCATTTGTACAAGCTCATTTCATTTTGTACCTTCTTGTCAATAGTAATGTTGTGCAATCTGGGTGAATTAAGGTCTTAATAATTCATGAGAAAAATGTAAGTCTTTTTGATTATTTTCCATTATATCCATAGTATTGCTATATGGTCTACTCGCGTGAAAACTAAAGCCAACACAGGTCCAGATTGCGCTATCAACTTAGCCTGGTCAAGCACCCTAAGTACGTTGCTCTACCTATTCCGGTAGGTCTCAGTAAGGAGGGTCCGGAAAGCATTCAGAATTTATAAATTTAATCAGAATACTTATATTTTTCAAAGAATTTGTTGGGAACTAAAATTTCAAACAAGGATAGTAAGCCGTAATAAAACTATTGACAAGAGGATGAATTTTACTGCTTTTCTTGTCTCTTATGCGCTGGAAAAATGAACAATTGACGGCAAGCGACATGGGCGTTGGTGGATGCTGCCAGAGCAAACAGCTCTGACAACCTTCATGGGCCCCGCCGTCGATATTCTACGCGTTGAAATTGGGCGTCGTGGAAGCTACCAATCTCCAACAACCCCCAAGGGGCCCGCCGTCGATGTTATATGCATTGACAGTGGGCACCGTCAGTGCTACCAAGCTCCGACAACCCTTAGGAGGCCCGCCATCGATGTTTTATGCGTTGAAAGTGGGCGCCGTCAAAGCTACCAAGCACTGATAACCCCCAGGGGGCCCGTCGTCAATGTTCTACGCGTTGAGAGGGGGTGCCATCAAAGCTACCAAGCTCGGATGCCTCCCAGGGGGCCCGCCGTCAACATAACAAAGATTCCATTGAGTGTACGGAAGAAAATCTTAGATCTCGGAGCTATCCTATTGTCTACGAGTTCGGAGCAAGCAAGTTTTCAAGACATTGTCAAGTTCCTCATGATAGATGTCCTTAATAAATTGAACACATCTACCAGGGGCCAACAATATAAAAGGCAATGTATTGAAGACAATGGAATTCAAAAGGATTTCATTCATTAAAATTTGGAGGTTTACAAGCTAAAGGAAAAAAAAAAGGAGAAGTTCTAGCTACTGGAGATCCTAGCGAAGAAAGAGGCAACTGCCTAGGCAACTTCTTGGATGCTGGCCCTGGCAGCTTCTTCCTCCTCAGCAATGGGTCCTTCAACCACTGGAGCTAAAGACATCTGGAGGTCTCGGCTCTTGAAACACGTCAGCACATACTCGACGACGTTTTTGGCCAGGGACCTTCCTTTCATCTCCAGTTGGTTGATGATCACGTCTCCCACAGCATCCACCTTGTTGTCAGTGGAGCTCAATGCTACCAGAGCCTTGTCCATCTCTAGCTCTGGGTCAGCCGGATAAACCAGCCTAAAACAAAACGGCACCAAAGCTTCATTTGCTTGCCCAAAGAAGTCCCAGACTTACTGGGACTCAGTTTCTCTTAAGCTTTGAAGCTCCTCTAGCAACCTCCTTGTAGATGAAAGCTCCGCAAAGCCCTATTTTGAGAAGCGCTCGACCTCCTTAGCATGATGCTGAATTTGTTCAGCCAGCAGCTTCTCCTGGTCGGCGACTTGTTTCTCTCAGAGGTGTACTTGTCTTCACCTATCTGCAAGGTCTTTCTCTTTCGCCTTCACCTTGTCCTTCTAGGCAAAGACATAACTTTCCCTTTTGCTGACATCCTAACTTGCGCGTCACAATCGGTGCCTCTCTTGTTTGCACCTAGCTTCAAATTCCTCCACACGGTTAGCAAAGTCATGTTCACTGTGTGCCAGCTTCTGGTAGAGCTCATCCTCCCTCTGCTGGATTTCCATCTCTTGGAGGCTAACCTCCTTATTCACTAGCTCCTTTCGACACTTGAGGATAGTTTCCCTCAACTCTTCAAGACTCTACGAGCAGCTATCGGCCATTTCACAGGGCTTCTGCGCATGCTCGTAGATCTCTTGAGTCTTCATGTCGAGGGCCTTAATAGAGGCCTGTTGCTCATCTAGTGCCTAGTTCAAGCGCGATTGTCGGGCTTTTTCCTTTGCCACCCACTTCTTCTGGTTCGCCAGCCTAGACTGCATCAGCTTTGTCTCGAAGAGCATCCTATTGTGCCAATGCCTTAGGGTGTTGCACTCTTCTTTGTGAAACTTTCAGTTATAGTCAAAAGCAAGTTGGAACTGTCGGAGGCTTGAGCAGGCGTTGTTGATTGACAATTTTAGGGGAATTGGCTCCGGTCCCACCTGAGGTGCCTTTGCAGGGTCCAACAACTCTTCCAAAATAACATTAGGAGCCCACAGTGCAAACGTGATCTCCAGTAGCTCCACATCATCGGGACCGATCTCCAGGAGCTCTTCAATCTCTGTCCTGCTCGAGGAAGGTCCTGCAGCTAGGACTCTGTTGACGGTTCCTACGCACTACTAACAATTCATATCTAGCAGTGGTGCTAGAAATGCTTGTTAATAGATTTTAGATTCTACATATAAATCCGCAAGCGCACGGAAACTATCGATGTAGCATTTCTCCTCTAAGAGTATTCCCAAAGGGTGTCATTTATATTCTCCCAATGGAAGGCTAGATGGAAGCAAAGTAATCACCAAGTGGAGAGGCTAGGTTGGCCTAGGTAGGGTTCTAGCAAGGATGGATAGATGATAAACGGGAGTAGTGTGACACACACAATAGCATTCTATCCTAAGGGGATAAAGGCGGTAAAGAGGTACTAGGCTAAGAGTTAAGTAGAGACTCCTACTATGCTTCTAATATACATATACATAGCCTAAATTGGTTACTAATGATCATGTCAATTATGAATCCTCATGCTAAGTGGATTAACACATCCGGCACAAGTTTACCCCTAGCAATACTAGGACGACTCCCGCCAAGAGCCTGTGGCATAGCCAAACTTGGAGGATCACAAAGGACAGTTAGGGCTGTCAGCACATACTGCCTACCTCTTGAATCCGTGGGTCTACAAGACATTCAACGCTACTCTCTATCCTAACACCATGCTAGCATACTAAGTAATGCCCTTAAGAGCCTAGGCACAAGCCATCCTAAGGAAATGAACTAAATCATCATTGAACCAATGTTAATTCATAAAATAAGTGATTCATGTTAACATAATCATATCATAGCTAATTATACTATAGTGGGGGTTTGTAACATTTATGATGATATAATGACAATGGTATAGCATAATCATAAATACTACTCCTACCACATACATAGAATCCACAATAAAACAAGAAATGCTTAATCCAATTATATGAATAATGGAATACTAAATATAACATCTTTATTAAGAGCAAAGTCACAAATACAAATAGGAATATAAGAGCCATACCTTTCCCAACTAGGAATTGGGAAGAGACTCCTTCTACTCCTCTCCTACTTGGACTATGGACTAGAGACTCTCCTCTCTACAGCCTATACTTCTCTAAACCTATGGAGAGTAGTGGATACAATGGGTGAATACTCAAGTGGTGTGTGTTGAAGTGAGGGGTGAGGGATCCTATTTATAGCTTGGAGCAGATCGGTTCCCGCCACCAAAAGCGAGCGAATCAGTCACCCATGACCTCTTCAAGCTAGGAGGAGACAACATGTGCCGTTTGACCGCGTTTGGCACCAAGACCTAGTCGGCCGACCTGGTCTTGGCTACTTTTGTGGTGTGCTTCCTCAAGGTTTCTACCAGGTGGGTCCCATTGACTTTATTGGTGCTACACTGTTAGATGGCCTCAGATACTTCTATCTGTGGGACATTGGATCCATGTGGTGCCACATGTCGTAGCTCTATTGGCTGGAATGATAATTTATCGAATCCATCCCCTTGTTTCACTTCAATTCTGCATAGAATCCCTCAATGCACTACTTTCTCCCAAGACAAGTGGAAATAGGTTAAATAGAAAGGTGATGTGTGCAAGAAATGATATTTCCTTCACATAATTGAGTTATATTGACGGGTGAAATTGGTATATAACAGCGTCAACAGACTCCTACCTCCAGAGCTGGCAAGGAGGGTTCAATCACTGGATCTTCAACTTCCGGAGCTGGTGAGGGGGGATCCGCAGCCGTATCTTGAGCCATCGGCTCAAAAGTCGGAGCACTAATAGACGGATCCTCTTGAGCAGGATCGGGCAAGGTCACCTTCGGGGTTTCCACTTCCGGAGCTGGCGCTAGAACTTCCGCTGGGGCTTCATCGATTTCCGATGCTGATACCGAAACCTCTGCAGTTGGCTCCGAAATCACTGGAGCTTGTTCGAGTGCTTCTTCCACGTGGTCCGATGCTACCATGGGTTCTTCGATCGCTGGTACTAGACTTGTCTACACGACAGCCAGCGCCAGAGCTATCGTGTTGTCCGCCACAACCACTGGGGGAGGGGTTGGAGTTGAGGCAAGAGCTTTAGCTTGCATAGCCTTCGCAGCTACCGCAGGTGCCAAAGCTGCAGCCTCCTTCCTCGATACCCTAGAAAAAAACATAAAGAATTCAAGATAAAGCAAGAAACAAAATCAAGACAAAAGTTGAAGGTTCGGCCCTTACCTGGGGATGTTGCCGCTCCAGTCGGCACAAATCTTCTTTCTTGGGGGCTTGGACCTAGAGCTCGTCATCATCAGTGTGGCGGATGCTCCAATACCCGAACTAGGTGTTGAGGCGGCCGCCGATGCTGCCACCTCTGGTACATTTGTCATCAGAAGATGCACTCCGGACCCAGAGACATCCGCTGGCATCGGGGCAGGAGTCGATTTGCCACACCCAACACCCTCTGTGAGCATTGGAGCCGAAGGACCAACTGGAGTTGGGGGCACGACCACCATGGACCTTAGCCGAGGCTGAGGCGTCACTTCTTTTGGAGCTTCCCTCACGCTGCTTCCGTTGCTTCTTGTCAGCTTCTGCTTGTGACTTGGAGCATCGACAGGAGCTTTCTCCTTGCCTCAGCTTGAGGTTGATTTCTTGGGAGGTGAAGCCGCGGGACCTTTGCCTTTGCCGCTGACCTGCATAGGCCCGGAGCCTTCATGAGAGCAAAGAGCTTCGGGGATTACAACCGCCGTTGGAGGAGTGCTCTGACGCCTATCCACAAGGCCCAGATCATCAAGCGCTGGCATCTTCTTCCGCAGCTCCCTCCTGAACTCTAGAACCATATTCAGGGGTAGGAACTCCATCCGAGGTGTCAGATCGTCAGGGTGAATGGCTCCATGGTGCAGCTTTTGGAGATGAAGCTTCAAATCCTTTTCATCCAAATTGGACCCGATACCAGTCTCAATCCGGTATGGATCCATCTCTCCACTGAATGCCCACGCAGGCTGTTGGTACCCTGCGTACCGGGGACCCCCTGACACCGCAAGCAAAGTTGAGGAGTTTCTATGTCCACGTGGAAGACGTAGAAAGGGGATACGCATCCCGCGTAACCGGACCTACTTCCCCCTTAAGGTATCTCCGGTAGAGCCACGTGTCTAGAAGAGTTGGACCTGCCTCACTCGTTAGGATAGCTCCAGTGCTGCCACGTGTCCTGCAGAGTTAGACCTGCCTCCCTCCTCAGGGAAGCTTCAACTCAGCCACGTGTCACCCGGCACTAGACCTATCCCCGAGTAGAGGGAAGCTCTGGAGCTTCCACGTGTCAACACTAGGACCTACTTCAGCAATGGGAAGACAGCGGAATCTCCAACAGCGCGGACATTCAAGGGCTATCAATTAGCTGTTACAGGACCTAGTTAACACGTCATCAATTTCATATTAATGATGCATGATCAGGGGAATATTAAGACTGGTAACGCTGTTGTTAAGGCACGTTATAACAAAATTAACCCCTCATTACACTATAGATTGTGTATAGGGTAGTTAATACAGCCCGGGCCACTTGTCAAGCGGGCTCAACTATAACGGCCAATTCTTGGCATATAAAAGGGTTGCGCTACACGATAGAAGTGATTCAATCCAATCTCAACTGATCACACACGCTCACAAGCTCATACAATCTACACACATCCCGTGGAGTAGTGTATTGCGCTAAGGCAGCCCGAACCACGTAAAATCTCCCGTGTCACCATCTTGTGTTTGATTTCGCTTTGCACCCCAACTGAATACGAACCTCCGTGGACTACTCCTTAGTAGTGCAGGGGGAAGTGTCTTAGTGCACACTTCGACACATACTGTGTCCGAAAAGCTATTTTGGGTATGTCCGAAGGTCTGATTTTTAGTTTAAAGTACCCCTATCGAAGATCAATCTTAGAGAATATTCGAGCTTTGCTCATTTGGTCAAAAAAATCTTCTATGCAGGGTAGCGAGTACTTATTCTTTATCGCCACCTCATTGAGACATCTGTAGTCCACACACATTCTTGGGATTCATCCTTCTTATTTATGAAGAGCACTAGGGCTCCCCAGTGTGAGGAACTTGGGCGTATAAAACCCTTTTCCTGCTGCTCTTAAATTTGCTTCTTGAGCTCCACTAGTTCAGTAGCAGGCATCCTATATGGCCTTTTAGCTATGGGTGCAGTTCCGGGCAGTAAGTCAATGACAAACGCGATCTCTCGATTAGGTGGCATACCTGACAATTCTTCCAGGAACACCTCTGGATATTCACAAACAATTGAAGTTTTCTCCAATGTCACACCTTCCACATGGTTTGGTATTGCCTTTCCAGTTGTTGGTTGAACTGCCTTGAATTATATATTGATTCCCTCGTCATTTGTCAGTTGCACTGTCCTTATGGCACACTGGATAACTCCATTATGCTTCTATAGCCAGTACATTCCAAGTATTATGTCCAGTCCTTGCAAATCTAGAACGATGAGATTGGCGAGGAAATCTACCTCCTGTATTTTAAGACTTACTTTTGGACATACTATATTTGTCCTCATCTTCCTTGTCGCTCCGTCCGAAATAGTGAATCTTCTAGTTGTGTCCATCTTACATTGAAGTAGAGGTCGAATGAGATAGGAAAGAGAGAGATAGACGGAATCCCCAACTATATGCATCAAGGTGTATGAAACTAAGCAACTCCTTTAATAATAAAACTGTATATGAGGATATGGACAAATGTTGAAGCATCCCACAACTCTCTACTATGTGCGGTTGTGGACAATCGCCAAAACGTTCCACAACTCACACCAAACACACAAGCACAAGAACACACCATAGAAAATTCAACACACCACACTAATTATAGCTATTACAATCTAAGCATTTTTCAAATCTTCTCAATATGAGAACTAGACTTAATTGTGAGAGTCATGGTTGTTCTGGCCATGAGGCAGTGAAGGTGATAGAGGCGGCGAGTCATACATGGGCGCATGCCAAGGCGAGTTGGCCGTCCATGTAGGTGCAAATGAACTTGCCGCACCATTGGTCTCCATCTTCGCACTTACCTCCTCTTTCCTTTCAATGATGTACAGTGTCTTGCGGAGGAAGCGTATCTCTTCTAGGGCGTCGGCATAGCGATTTCCCAGATTCACAAGCATCCTCTGAGACCTGTCGATGGCGTTAGGGTCGGACTGACCTCCTTCCTATGGTCCCACAACGGGATTAGCAAATACTCTTGGGTGAAATGCTACAACGGTATTTTCCGTGCACTTGCGGAACTCATCTTGCTTTGGCTTAGCTTAGCCTAGTGTCTCTGCAGAACTTGCCTTGCTGCTAGGATCACCTGTAGATGTTAATAAATACCAACAACCCCCCCCCCCTCTAGGCAACATTCATGTGCGACACAGATGTCCAGTCGACCCAGATGTTGAAGTTGTCACAAAACTCAAGGAAACTTTTCCATGTGAATTGCGTACCATTTTCAGTTATGATGGCATTCGCTACCCCAAAACGGTAGATGATGTTGAAGAAGAAACCCACTGTTTTTTGGATGTGACGGTAACAAACAGCTTAGCCTCGATCCACTTAATGAACTTGTCAATCTCAACAAGGAGGACAGTGAAGGCCTTAGACGCTTTTTTGACGGGGCCGAGGAGATCGAGCCCCCACACGATGAATGTCCAAGTAACAGGAATGGTGTGTAGGTCTTGGGCCGACACGTGTGTCTGGCAGGCAAAGAACTGGCAACCCTCGTACGTGCGCATAGTCTGCTAAGCATTAGCAACTGCGGTGGTACAATAGAAACCCTGTCTATATACCTTGCCCACTGCGGATCTGGGAGCCACATGGTGGCCTCAGAGCCCTTCGTGGATGTCGAGCAAGAGCTCCGTTCCTTGGTTGCATGGGATGTAGCATTGGAGGATGCTTGAGTCCCTACACCGGGAAAGCTCGTCGTTGATGGTGACAAACGATTTAGCTTGGCAGGCTAGCTGTTGGGATTTGGTCTCGTCCTCTTTTAATTTTTTGTGTTAAAGGAATTTGATGGAAGGGTCCTGTCAGCTGGGTTCAATAACAAACGAGTGACGGTCGGGGCTGCCGACCGTTTTGCTTGGGTTATCCCAAAGCGAGTTCCGGGCATCGAGCCCGAGCACTCTTCCTTGGCTAGGGCCGACGACTCGTGGATGTCACAGTCGATGACCCCGAGGGGAATGGGTCCCCGACTTGAGGCAAGATTGGCAAGAGAATCGACTGCCTCGTTGTCCCACCGGAGGATGTGGCAAAGTTCGAGCCTCTCGAACATGTCCTCCATCTTCCTTACCTCTTGACAATACACGGTCAACTGCGGGTCATTGCAGTTGGATTCCTTCATTACCTGGTTAACCACCAGCTCGGAATCCCCTTGTACATAGAGGCATCGTAAACTTAGCTTGGCAGCAATTCTCAGCTCGTTGAGAAGCACTTTGTATTCGACAACGTTATTAGTGGCTTTAAAATGCAGCAGCAATGTGTACAGGAGTCAACATTGTTCTTTGCTTTCAAATACAGTCGCAATGTTGCTCATATTCGGGGAAGCCAGTATCACACCGCCACTGGCGCCGTTTAGGGTGAGCGGGCCATCAAAATACATACTTTAATATTCAGGGCGGGGCTGGTCAAGGGAGTTGGTACCTGGGTCTCAGTCCATTCAGCAACGAAGTCGGTGAGCACCTGGGATTTGATCGACGTCATGGGTCGTAGGATATGTCAAATTCCATAAGCTCGAGAGCCCACTTGGTGATCCTCCCCAATGCGTCCTTGTTGTTGATTATGGCTCCTAACCTGTGCACCGTGGTCGCTCGCACCAGGTCGAATTAGTGAAGTAGATTGTTCTTGGTTAGCGGTATGGTGTACACGAGCTTATGAACATGCGAATAGCACGTCTCGCAGTCGAACAATTCCTTGTTGACAAAGATGACCGGTCTCTGTACCTTTTGGGAGTGCCTGCGATCATCCCTTTCCACCATGAGGGTGGTTCTAACCACCTAATGCGTCGCCGCTATGTAGAGGAGGAGTTGCTCGTCTGGATCGAGGGACGCCAGGATTGGAGGGTTTCTAAGGAAAGTTTTTAACTTATCGAGAGCGGATTGTGCTTCCTTGGTCCATTTGAACGGCTTGGTCTTCTTCAGCATCCGATAAAGGGGCAGGCCTCGTTCCTTAAGTTGAGAAACAAAGCAGCATAACACCACAAGGCATCCCATCAGTCTTTGTACCCCTTTGATGCAGTGGATGGGTCCCATGTTGGCGATGGTCGTTATCTTTCCAGGATTGGTCTTAATGTCGCGCTTCGAGATGATGAAACAATGTAATTTACCTCTAGGTACACCGAAGACGCATTTTTCTAAGATGAGTTTGATGTTGTTGCTTCGGAGGCATACAAAGATCTCTTTGAGGTCAGAGACGAGCTCCAGAGACTTCCTGGATTTTACCACAATGGCATTGACTTCTACTTCTAGGTTTCGCCGATCTACTTCTGGAGACACTTCTACATGCATCGTTGATACGTGGGACCTTTGTTCTTTTACCTGAACAGCATCCTCACATAGCAGAAAGAGTCATAGGGGGTGATGAATGAGCTAGCCAGTTGTTCCTCCTCGTGGAGGACAATCTGGTGATGGCCCGAGTAGGCGTCCAGAAAATTCAAGGATTAACTCCCCGAGGTCAGGTCGATGACCTGGTCGATTCGAGGTAGCACAAAGGGGTCTTTTGAGCATACCTTGTTAAGGATTGTATAGTCAACACACATCCTCCACTTTGCACTCTTCTTTCTAATGAGGATTGGGTTGGCCTTAGGGGTGTTAAACCTTCTTAATGAAGTCGGGCGCGAGGAGCTTGCTGATCTCAATCCCGATAGCCAGTCTCTTTTTCTCATCAAAATGTTGCAACATCTGTTTTACGAGTTTGGAGCACGAATTTATGATCAATGTGTGCTCGGCGACTTCCATCAGGATGCCTGGCATGTCCGAGGGCTGCCAGGCAAAGAAATACTGATTCGTGCAGAGAAGTCGACGATCGCGCCTTGCTATTTGTCGGGTAGTGTGGCGCCAATCCGCATCATCTTTGCCGCGTCCGAAGGGTCGACCTGGATAGCTTTGGTGTTTTTAGCAGGTTTGAAGGCATCTGAGGTTGAAACCCAATTGGAGTCAGGCAAGCTTGCGGCGACGGCTTGGGCTAGCTCAACCGCGGCTTCCGCCGCTAAAGCCTGTTGATAGCTGTCTTGCTCGCATAGTAGGGTCTGTTGGAACATTGCGTCCAATGTAATGACCCCGCGCAGACCCGAGATTTTATGCTCCAGGGGAAGTGTTGTTTGGATGTCCATGATGTTTTCATAGCAGGCCTTTCAAATGATGGCATGATAGGACCCTTCGAAGTCGGCAACCTCCAACATAAGAGTTTCCATGGGGAAGATTGACTTATCTGTGAGCATGATGAGGAGGTCGATCTTTCCTAGTGGCATTGTCTATTTCCTAGGTATGACACTCTGGAAAGGGGCTCTGGTAGGGTGAAGGCGGGAGCGCGAGATCCCCATCGCGTTGAGGATCCCCACAAACATTAAGTTGAGGCCCCTCCACCTGCCCATGAGCACTCTGGTCAGTCGCTTGATTCCTACGACAGGGTCCACAACTAGGAGGAACTGTCCGCGCTGCGGGATATGGCTCGGGTGGTCCGTTCTATTGAAGGTGAATGTGTTTACTTCTTGTGTTGTCATCTTTTTCTTGCGCCAGCTTTCGTCAGCGCAGGTGTAAAAGCCCACATTGGAAAGGAACAACAAGGAAAAATACGAACTTAAAATTTATAATTTAAATGGGAATTCGAACTCACAGTGAATTATGTTAGTAATAAAAGATTCCCAACATATATCTTTTAAAAACTTTATAAATAGTTTGGAGAATAATTAGTGTATGGCTGCAATCAAATAACTAAGTACGAACATAATGAAGTCCCAAGAATGTCCACTCAAAAATCAAATCAAGTTTAAATTTAAACTTGATTTAAAAGCCAAAGGTCATGCTAAGGCAAGTATCTTAAATCCCAATCGAATATACTCAAATGTAAGATTTGACTTAGCCAGAATGTTGTTGATACTCAATTAGGTGTGCCAATTTAATCATCTGATTAATTCACTATAAGTTTTGAAGTTGAATAATTCAAATCGATACTTAAAACTCGAATGATAGTTCAAATTTCATTGTTCAAACTTAACATGGGTAAAACTTCGACATCCGGTTATCGTGGTTCTTTCTCCTCCTTTTCGATCGCAAACAAGATTTGATAATATCTTCACAACAAATTATTATCAATTGTATATAAAAATACAAAGCAACTACGTACTTTTGTCACAACCAAATACTTAAATTGTTTGTTTCAAATGTTAGGTGGAAAATTAAAGCATAAAATCCCTCTTAGGGTTATTTAAAATCCTCTCATAATTTAATTATCAAAAAGAAATCAGCAACCATGTTGATATTGAAGTTAGATCACCAGAGTTCTCCACAGGATGGAGCACTAAGAAAGAAAAAGCGTTATCGCTATACGAAATCAAGCAGCGGCTAGCACGTTAAGATAAAATACTTGGTTTAGGCCCCTGCTTAGTGGCAATTTGTCACATCGAGATGGAAAGTTAAACTCAAACTAAAAATTTCATTTGAATCAGTCAAATGCAAAATCGGATTACATCATTGGACATCACAATTTATTTAGCCAACCTGCCATTTTTGAGTATTTTACAGCCTATTTAATGTTCAATTGAGAAAGATAAGAGATTGACATGTGAGGTGGGGCCCGCCTGTAATAGACAGAGAGAAGAGGACCTTCCTCTGTTCCAGCGTGACAGAGCGAGCGCGGCATGCTCTCCACGCAGCATCCTGCTTCTTCCCGATTTTCTCTCTCTCTCTCTTATCCAGCTTTGCTTTTCCTTATCGATGCACGAAGCTAACCGAGCACTCCTCAGCTCACGCTTAAGCTTTGCTCGACATGGTGCTCGCCTCCGCTGTGACCGACGTCCCGCTGCCCCTGCTTACCACGTTGCTGCTGGTCTCCAGCCGGGCAAGGCCCAGACTCTGTCGCGCGCGACGTTCTCCTTCTCTGGCATGCTAAGGAGCTGCTGCACGTGGGACAGCCGTTCCCCTGGCTTCCCTGCTTCAACGGAGCACACCACAAGTGCACCGAAGTTTTCCCCGACGTCCTCGACTCGTTGTTGCCCTGGTCCTTCCTTCAATCGAGTCAAGCTCTGGCTCAGTCACTACAGAAATCCCGATGATTTGTGACGGTCAGGACTGTCGCAAATAAGCTATTTGCGACGGCTTCTAGCCATCACAAGTTACACGTCGCAACTAAGCTTATTTGCGACGGTGGACTTATTTGCGACGGCCCAAGGTTGAGCCGTCGCGATTTAACCGTCTATATGTGATGGCAAAGTTTATTTGTGACGGCCGGTTGCGGACCGTCACGAGTTAAGCAGGCCGTCGCAAATGATCACGTTTCTTGTGTTTTTCTCCACAGCGCCTCAACATTGCTCGGTGCTCTTCCTCTCGTCCACGCTCAACCTAGCCGACAGAAGGCTGGCCAGCCTCTCCACCAGCTCCCGAGACACCCAAGAGCTGCTTCCTTCCTCCTCCGGTAGCCAAGGTGATTTCTTCATCGGCGACCAAAGTTGTGCTGCCTCGGTACAACATTGCGCGGCCGACTCACGGGATTCCACTGCTCGTTCGACCTTTCCATAAGGTTAGTATAATTCCTTGCTCGTATCCCTGCTGACTGTAAATCATTCAATGGCCCTTGTTCGACAAATTTCTTCTTTTCCCCATCAAAATACGTTTAAACCGTAGCACTTCATCGTGCAAATTCTCTGAGTTCATTTGATTAACTACCATTCCATTTAAGTCATAGAAACTAGTTGTTCCAAAGATCGTTCAGATCAAACAAATCGAATAATTATCAAGTATTCCTTCGGGAATACCAGATCTCGTCGCTGCCGTTGAAAACCTCACTTTTGGCCATCGAAGCTCCTACTCCGACGTGTTTCATTGCAATTTGGATCATTTTCCTGTTCGTCATAGTGCCATGGTGATCCTCGAAGAACCGCACTTGAAGTCTATTCCGTTTCGATCAAAAGATAAGCACCAATAATAATCCTTGTATAATTTATTTGAAGTTGTCGCCAAATTCCGAGATGTGGTCACACACTAAATCTCGTTTAAAAAATAAAAGCAGCAGTAGTATAACTAATATATGAATTCAGCTTGCTGTAGATGCAAACAAAATCCTAGCGAACTCTTCCACCAGTAGCACTAAAATGCCACAAACAGAAGTAGGGATTCACACAAGAATCGAGACACGCATCCAAGATGATCTACTGGTCACGATCTCCCTCTCGAACCACAAGGATCAGCAGCGTAGGGGCACGCCTGCTGGCTCCGCCAAGAAACCTTGCAACCACAGGCAGGATAAACTCCGTCACCCAGCTTGGCCGAAGGCGGTACCAGGCGTTGACCACCGTACGTAGCGGATGGGATCGGCTCCCTATTCGCCGGAGAAGAAACCGGAATAGATAAACAATACCATAAACTTGTCCCGTTACAAGAAGCTAGGGCTCCTGAAATATGCACGCAGGCAAAGATGGACTTGTGATGGCCCACCGTAAAAATAAAGTCCGACTCCCAACACAAATAGTACAGGCCTTGATCTACCTTAGGTCTATTATAACTAGCAGACATACCCTCCTCAGACTCTAAGACTCTAACTAACAAATAATAAATATTACGGCTCCAGTGTAATACGTCATTAAATAATTTCTCTGTCTAGCTCAGCAGCTTAGAGGTTCACGTACACTATATGGATTAATTGCATGGTCAACTTTTTTTACTTGATAGCTGCAACTTCGGCACATGATGATGCTGAAAACGATCGGCAGATTTCCTCCATCAAGCTACCGCTCAATTTTACCGGAATATCACCAATCATCATTATTTTGCTTGAAATATTAGATAAACATTCAGCAAGACTCAAATAGTTATCATAATTATCTGGAAGTGCAACAGCCTCATCAACTCCTGCGAGCAGCGCCGCCCGTGCTCTGCCGGCTCGGCCCTTGACGCAAGGAAGAAGAAGCTTGCATGGGCCCCGCCAGTCAGTGACCTTGAGGGCAAATTCCGATTTTATGCGGATGTAGGATCCCGCGTGTCCATGCAGTTCCATCCTGTGGCCCACAGTGTGGTTTCGTTTGACTGGACAGATTAAGTTGTGGACCCACCAGTCAGTGGCCCTTGATTATCTTCCCCATTTTCGGTTCTAATAAAAAACTAGAAAATGATCACAATTCATAAATTCACAGTAATTCATAGAAATCCTAAAAATGTGAAACAAATTTCTATGGGTTTCTTATGATGTGAAATTTGCAGTTGACCATCTTAATTGGTATGAAAAACCTCATAATATTCTATAGAAATCTGAGAAGCTTAAACCATGGAATAATTCTTTTGCAAGCTCCAGACCTTCGAAATCTCTGAAATTTTTATGGTAATCTCCTTAGAGGCCACAGTAAAATTTCCAGGTCACTCTGACAAGAGAACTTGAACAACGAAGCCTGAAGTACTCACTGTTAATTGAATTACAGATAATTAGCAATAGTTCTATAAATCATATAAATTGGTGGAAACCTTCTCCGCATGTCCTCCATCTCCAGTAAATCACTCGTGACCATTAGTTTCCCAAAACATTAGCAATTTGATTAATCAAGTTTACTTTGCATGTTTCATGTACATAGTGATTTCCTTATGTACAGTATCATCATTCTTGTCATTTTTCTCTTTCAACTTTTGAACCTCTTTTTCTGTTATCCAGTCATACATGCAGAGTTCTTCTCCTTCTTCATCATCCTCACCATATGATCATGAGCACATTGAAAATCCATCTTTTCCTATCTATATGGTTATTATGACACATATAGCTTCTTCCTACATAACCTAAAATGTATAATGAATACTCCCAAAAAGACTTAAGACACCAGCAGGAACCTAATGTTGTGTCCTCCAAGTATTTGAACTTCCTTTGTGATCATAAACTACTTCGATTCTTAAATTGTAAAGTAAATCTACTATGCATATTCATATCGATAGGATTTGTGACCAAGAAGATCCACAAGGAGCACACCTCGGAGGAGAAGGACTAGCGTGGACGCTGCAGCAAGAGCAAGATCTGCCCAAGCAGCACACAAGAACAAGATTGGCCCAAGCAGTAATAAGAACAAGAAAAGGAGGAGAACGACGAGAAGCTACATTCGGAAGATCAAGCCCCTGACTATTGACATTTAGTTAGTTGCAACATAAGGCGAGCCTCGGTTTGCAATTGAGTTGTTAACAAGCTTTGCTTTTACTATATATATGATGGTTAAAATGGAATGATGCATTAAGTTTAGTGATGTATGATACTCCACTTGCATGACCCAAGAATGCCCGGAGTCTAGGTAGAATAGGACTTCACATGATTAGAACTTCTATGTTAAAGTTGGGGAATTGGATGGAATTAAGTTGAGAAAATGGATGGAAGAAAGTTGAAGAAAGGAATGAGATGGTATAACTCGAGTAGGCGATGACCTACTCGTGAACCTGGTCAAGTGGAATCAAGTGGTGGGTTTGGACACTGATTCACTTGAATTGTTAATCTAAGACCGGGTAGGAAGGTTAGGATGCTCAAGAACGCAGTTCTGTGGGCATAGTTCCTGCCTGTGTCGATTAAGGACCGTACCATGTGTGGTCCACTGGACAAGTTTCAATATGTACCAGATGCATACTGGCTTTAGTGGATCGGGCAAACTTATATAATATGCTAACCAAGGTGTAGAGGCATACCTCACTATCCTAGACACCGTACATCGATAGAAGAGTAGAGGCCACTACGGCGTTCCCGTAGGTGGGGCTAGCTTCCGGGATGGTGGGACCAGTTCATACTTGGGTGCCTTGTGAAAGGTGGTCATACATGACGTCAACGGAAGTGGTTTATCACCTCTTTCAAATGGGCGTGTGTGTCATGCATGTCGAGTGTTTCTTGATTAGAAATACCATCCCTCATAGAAGGGAGCATACTTGTTCACTACGTTGTGACGTAGTGACAACTGGGAACTAGATGGAGCCTGTTGTATGGTTAAGCAACTTGGTTGAACTAGTTGGTATGAGAACTAAAGTTATGATTCTGGATACTTAACTTGCTAAAGTCTGCGTAACCTCGGTCCTGCACATTGTGGATGAAGCATTTCTTGTTTGATTGTGCATCTCATGATGTTCTCGTGCCCAAGGACTTCACATGCTATTATAAACTTGAAACAAGGATATACTAATAGTGAACATTTACTTACTGCAGTTAAATTCCAATCTTATTTCTAGCACGTAAAGTTTCATGTTCTTAGGTGACACAGTTGTGTCTCGCTGAGCCTTGTTCTCACGATTGCATTTATACAAGTTTTGTGGGACATTAACTATGAAGGGTTCCTAGGCCTTTCCCTCTTTGGGGTATATAGCCAAGTGGATGCCCGAGTATCTAGAGTGGAGTATCTGCGGGATGGATATGACCGTTACTATTGTAGTATAGGTTCGAGAGTGTGACGCCCGGTTCCGAAAATGAACCAAGCTAACGCATATGTGTGCCCAGGATGTTCAACACACATACACGAGTGATTCACAAATGATAAACAGATAATTACCACAGCTCAAACTATTAAATAAGTACTCTTATTACATAATTCATTAAATCCTCGAATACAAGATCTAATGAATATTAATGACAGGTTCAACTAATGCAGCGGAAATAAACTAATTAAGCAAACTAAGCAACTATGCAGCATAAGGGATAGCGCAGCTCCATGCAACACCACAGGCAAAGCTGACGGTAGACACGGCCTAGATCTCCATATTATCGCCATTAAACTCACAATTCTGACATGCAACTGTTGGGTGGGGGATTGCAAGAGTGAGTACATGTCGTACTCAGCAAGTGTGGAAAGTATGACATGTGGCTGATTCAAATGACGACAATAATAATGGCTAAGTGCTGAAAAGTACAGTAAAACATTTGAAAAGCAACATATGTATTATGTTTATGTAAACCCATCATAAACCATGTGACCATCATAATACCAGTCCATTAATCACCATTACCAATAACCATAATCAATGTCATAAACCATAATTCCATCCATAACCATAAGCATAATTATAATATCAACCATAACCATTATCAAACCATAACCATCCCAAATCCCAATTTCCAACTCTAATCATGTAGGTCATCCAGGCGCTCATAACCGGGAGCACGGCTATCATGATAGTTTTAATACTCTGCAGAGTTTGTACCTCTTTACCCACGTGTTTGTGATTTCATCACCCGTCGGCGACTAAAAAACCTCCCTTATGCCAATTACACTTCCTTTGGTGTATGGCCAAGAGATCACAAAATAGCCTTTACAAAGGGATTACTAGCCTATTTAGACCCCACTGAGGTTTCACCGGTGGCGATGTCTCCAACTGAGCACATCTTCAACCAAGGGCCCCCTCTTGAGCCATTCGGATCCCAGGGTAGTCCCACCAATCATCAACAAACCCAATCCGACTACCCCTTCCCCGAGCATCCACAATGGTCCAAACAGCACTAGCAAAGCCCTAATTAATCAGCTACGCTGCACCCATACTTGGCCTCGTGGTGGCACTGTAGTCCTGGCTTATTCTCGCATGAACCGGTCCTTAGATCTAAAGCAAGCAAACCACCATAACATCCAACCCATCCACATACCAGGCTTGCTTAGATCACCCATCGTATTGACCAATTCACATTAACTAGAATATCATTGATGCATAATTAAATGCGTAGTGTTGGTTTTTCCATCCCAATTAATTAAGCGAAGCAAAAAGGTAAAAACCCTTCCCGACTCTCTACCATAAATTCCAGGTGACAAGGTTGGTTTAATAAATCTAGTAAACTTCCTACCATAGGATTCCCATCAAATTGACACAGCATGCAGTTTTGCAAACAAAACATTTATTTAAAACAGGATCAATATGCTTCAAGGACACTTGCCTTGCTCCGGCGGATAGGGTTGCTCAACCGCTTCGAAATCTTGATTCTGAAAATCCTCGTACACGATCTCTTGAGCACTTCCCTCTACTCGTGACCACACATACAAGAATATACATACAAATCAACATGATGCACACGTATTAATCAACATGCGATGATATGCATGCATGCAAAGACCAATTAATTAATTATCTAGGGTTGTTTATTAATTAGATGCAACTAGTTCATACGTGTTCATATGAGTTTACCGGGATTTTAACGTGGATTAATGCTGCTGAAAATAAAATTATGGTGCAACTAAAATCAATTTATGTCTATTAGATCTAATGCGTTGCTAAAATTCGCGTCGGGAACAAATCCTACCGTAGATCTGACGGCTTGACGGTCGCGGAACAAATGCGACGCGTAGACGAAGTGGATGGCACAGCAGTCCCTCGGCGGCACGACGACGGCGACGATCTCCGATGGACGGCGGCACCCTCCTCTTTTTCTTCCTCTTCTTCCCCTCCTTTTTCTTCTTTTTCTTCCCTGCGGTGCAGCCTCTGGTCCCCTTTTTTTCTGGCGGCGTGGCTCTCTGGGCGGCGGCTAATTTTCTGGAATCGAGAAAACCTACGGAGCTACGGCTTTTATAGTCGCCAGGCTAGGGCGTACGCGTGCGGGAGTCTCGGGCGATCTGCGGGGCTGGCGGCGTGGGGCGGGTCGGTTGCAGTGGGGTGGGGCCAGGGGGATTCGGGCGGGAGCGCCGGCTCGCGCGCGGGAAAAATCGGGGCGGGGATTGGGATCGAGGGGGGGGGGGGCGCTCGGTCGACGCGGGAATCGGGAGGCGGGGTCGCTGGGCGTGGGGCCAGTCGGGGCGCGCGCGGGGTGGGCCAGGCGACGGGGCAGCGCGGGAGGGGGCGCGGGAGGCGCGGGAACGGGCGGGGGGGGGGGGGGGGGGGGGGGGGGGGGGGGGGGGGGGGGGGGGGGGGGGGGGGGGCGATCGAGGCGGGGGGTGGGGGGGGGCGGGCCAGGCGGCGGGGTCAGCGCCTCGGGTGCGCGCGGCGGGAGGCGGCGTGGGAGCGGGGCCCGGCGCCTCGGGCGGCGGGGGTGTCGGTGCTGCGGGGCGCGTGCGGGCGTTGCCGGCTGGGCCTGTCGGCGGCCTGGCCGGCGGGGGTTTTTTTCTTTTTTTTTTTCTTTTTTTATACTTTCTTTTATTATATAATTTATATTTATTTTACTTTTTTTATACTCTTTTTATTATTATGTTATTTATTATATATATATATATTATTAATATTATATATTTATTATTTATTATTTATTATTTTTATAACATATATTATTAATATTTTTTTTTCTATTTTTATACCTTGTTATATATATTATTTATATATATATTTATATATATTTTTATTATTATTTTTATACTTATTCCCTATTACAAGTTTTAGGCTATTATTATTTTCTATTTCTTCTTTTGCTACATACATTTGTATATATATGTTTTATTATTTTTCTTTTATTCTACTAGTGTTTAATGCATGACCATGTATGCAATGCAGGATGCGAAAATTTAGGGTGTTACAATTCTACCCCCTTAAAGTGAATCTCGCCCTCGAGATTCGATAGCGTGGAGAAAAGGTGAGGGAATTCTGCCTTCAGGTCTTCTTCACGTTCCCATGTAGCTTCGGTTTCCGTATGGTGTTTCCATTGCACTTGCACCAACGAATCCTCTTATTTCTCGTGAATCCAAAACAATAAGGTTGGCGGAGAAGTCTACCCCCCTTATTCTAAGGCTTACTTTTGGACATACTATATTTGTCCTCATCTCTCCTCCAGGAGAATTAACCAATATAGTAACCTTCATATGAGAGACATGCAAACTATACTTGGCAACTTACTTCGATTCAATGAATGAATGCGATGCTCCAGAATCAAATAACATAGTCGCGGGGTTGGAGTTAGCAAGAAACATACCAATGACCACGTCATCCGCTTGTTGAGCATCCTCCGTAGAGACATGGTTCACGTTGCCACGAGCAAAATTCTGCTGTCCAAGGTTTCCTTGTGGCTGTCCTCCATTAGGTCTTGAGTTTTGCCTCGGCGCATTGCTTCTTTGACCAAGGCCTGACTTAGGACATTGATTCGTAAAATGTCCAGCTTCTCCACAAGTATAGCACCTCTTGACTCCACCAGAATTATTGGGACGAGCTTGGTTTTGAGCATTGGTTCCAGGAAAATCAGCACGAGGTGCGTAAGGCATTGCTTGCATAACAGGGCACTGCTGCACAAACTGAGTTGGGTGTGGTGCATAACCAGGGCACTGAGCAGGAATAGAGGAGCTGTAATGAGGCGCATTGGGTGGTGCAAGTCGAGGGCGCACGTTACTTCCTTGTTGCTGTCCTTGATACGGCGCCTTCCTCTTGATTTCTTGCTCCATCTCACGGATCTTGTTCTCAACCACAATTGCTTTGTCCACAAGCTTCCGGAAGTTGACATAGTCACAATTGAGCAGTTGCACTTGGATTTCATTGTTCAATCCCCTCATGAACAAATATTGCTTCCGGCTGTCCCGACTAACATCCTCAGGCGCATACCTCGAGAGTTGATTGAACTTGTTGAGATATTCACTCACGCTTGATCTTCCTTGCCGTAAGTTCTCGAATTCTTGCCTCTTCAAGATCATAACACCTTCCGGCACATAATGAGAACGGAAGTTCTCCTTGAATTCCGCCCAAGTGATCCTCTCTTGATTCTCATGAGCATTGCAATAAGCATCCCACCAATCTGCAGCTGCTCCAACGAGTTGATGAGAAGCAAACAGGATCTTCTCCCGGTCACTACATTGGACAATAGCTAGCTTCTTCTCCACGGACTTGAGCCAATCATCAGCGTCCATAGGGTCAGCAGCTTGAGCAAAGGTTGACGGCCTAGTCCTCATAAACTCTCCCAATCGGTCATGAGGAGGCGGGGGTGGCGGTGGAGGCATGTGGGGTTGATTGTTGATATTGCCAGCCTGCAGCTGTCCCATGGTCTGTATCATGGTCTGCATGAGCTGGTTTCGCATAGCCAATAGTTCCTCAATGTTAATAGCTCCATGAGCAGGTCCTTGTCCGTTGTTGTTCTGAGGTACTCCATTGTTCTCCTCCTCATCATTGGCATCCCTCTGGTTGCGAGTCCTCACCATCTAGAGAAAAGCAATAGGTAAGAATTTAGAAACGTCCCCAACTATATGCATCAAGGGATATGAAGCTAACCAACTAGCTATACTAGCCTAGGTGGACATGGCAATGCTAAAGCATCCCAAAATCCTCTATTAAGCACACAAGCAAACAATATATAGCAAACAACACTCCAAGCAAAAACACATCGATTTCTAAGTGCTCCTATGTGCTCTAAAGTGCCCATTCTATCTAGGCTGCGTCCTACGGTCAACCTGTGGCTCTGATACCAATCTGTGATGCCCGGTTCCGAAAATGAACCAAGCTAACGCATATGTGTGCCCAGGATGTTCAACACACATACACGAGTGATTCACAAATGATAAACAGATAATTACCACAGCTCAAACTATTAAATAAGTACTCTTATTACATAATTCATTAAATCCTCGAATACAAGCTCTAATGAATATTAATGACAGGTTCAACTAATGCAGCGGAAATAAACTAATTAAGCAAACTAAGCAACTATGCAGCATAAGGGATAGCGCAGCTCCATGCAACACCACAGGCAAAGCTGATGGTAGACACGACCTAGATCTCCACATTATCGCCATTAAACTCACAATTCTGACCTGCAACTGTTGGGTGGGGGATTGCAAGAGTGAGTACATGTCGTACTCAGCAAGTGTGGAAAGTATGACATGTGGCTGATTCAAATGACGACAATAATAATGGCTAAGTGCTGAAAAGTACAGTAAAACATTTGAAAAGCAACATATGTATTATGTGTATGTAAACCCATCATAAACCATGTGACCATCATAATACCAGTCCATAAATCACCATTACCAATAACCATAATCAATGTCATAAACCATAATTCCATCCATAACCATAAGCATAATTATAATATCAACCATAACCATTATCAAACCATAACCATCCCAAATCCCAATTTCCAACTCTAATCATGTAGGTCATCCAGGCGCTCATAACCGGGAGCACGGCTATCATGATAGTTTTAATACTCTGCAGAGTTTGTACCTCTTTACCCACGTGTTTGTGATTTCATCACCCGTCGGCGACTAAAAAACCTCCCTTATGCCAATTACACTTCCTTTGGTGTATGGCCAAGAGATCACAAAATAGCCTTTACAAAGGATTACTAGCCTATTCAGACCCCACTGAGGTTTCACCGGTGGCGATGTCTCCAACTGAGCACATCTTCAACCAAGGGCCCCCTCTTGAGCCATTCGGATCCCAGGATAGTCCCACCAATCATCAACAAACCCAATCCGACTACCCCTTCCCCGAGCATCCACAATGGTCCAAACAGCACTAGCAAAGCCCTAATTAATCAGCTACGCCGCACCCATACTTGGCCTCGTGGTGGCACTGTAGTCCTGGCTTATTCTCGCATGAACCGGTCCTTAGATCTAAAGCAAGCAAACCACCATAACATCCAACCCATCCACATACCAGGCTTGCTTAGATCACCCATCGTATTGACCAATTCACATTAACTAGAATATTATTGATGCATAATTAAATGCGTAGTGTTGGTTTTTCCATCCCAATTAATTAAGCGAAGCAAAAAGGTAAAAACCCTTCCCGACTCTCTACCATAAATTCCAGGTGACAAGGTTGGTTTAACAAATCTAGTAAACTTCCTACCATAGGATTCCCATCAAATTGACACATCATGCAGTTTTGCAAACAAAACATTTATTTAAAACAGGATCAATATGCTTCAAGGACACTTGCCTTGCTCCGGCGGATAGGGTTTCTCAACCGCTTCGAAATCTTGATTCTGAAAATCCTCGTACACGATCTCTTGAGCACTTCCCTCTACTCGTGACCACACATACAAGAATATACATACAAATCAACATGATGCACACGTATTAATCAACATGCGATGATATGCATGCATGCAAAGACCAATTAATTAATTATCTAGGGTTGTTTATTAATTAGATGCAACTAGTTCATACGTGTTCATATGAGTTTACGGGGATTCTAACGTGGATTAATGCTGCTGAAAATAAAATTATGGTGCAACTAAAATCAATTTATGTCTATTAGATCTAATGCGTTGCTAAAATTCGCGTCGGGAACAAATCCTACCGTAGATCTGACGGCTTGATGGTCGCGGAACAAATGCGACGCGTAGACGAAGTGGATGGCACAGCAGTCCCTCGGCGGCACGACGACGGCGACGATCTCCGATGGATGGCGGCACCCTCCTCTTTTTCTTCCTCTTCTTCCCCTCCTTTTTCTTCTTTTTCTTCCCTGCGGTGCAGCCTCTGGTCCCCTTTTTTTTCTGGCGGCGTGGCTCTCTGGGCGGCGACTGATTTTCTGGAATCGAGAAAACCTACGGAGCTACGGCTTTTATAGTCGCCAGGCTAGGGCGTACGCGTGCGGGAGTCTCGGGCGATCCGCGGGGCTGGCGGCGCGGGGCGGGTCGGTTGCGGTGGGGTGGGGCCAGGGGGATTCGGGCGGGAGCGCCGGCTCGCGCGCGGGAAAAAATCGGGGCGGGGATTGGGATCGAGGGGGGGGGGGCGCTCGGTCGACGCGGGAATCGGGAGGCGGGGTCGCTGGCCGTGGGGCGCGTGGGGCCGGTCGGGGCGCGCGCGCGGGGTGGGCCAGGCGACGGGGCAGCGCGGGAGGGGGCGCGGGAACGGGGCGGGGGGGGGGGGGGGGGGGCCGGGCCAGGCGGCGGGGTCAGCGCCTCGGGGCGCGCGGCGGGAGGCGGCGTGGGAGCGGGGCCCGGCGCCTCGGGCGGCGGGGTGTCGGTGCTGCGGGGCGCGTGCGGGCGTTGCCGGCTGGGCCGGTCGGCGGCCTGGCCGGCGAGGGTTTTTTTCATTTATATTTATATGTTTTACTTTTTTATACTCTTTTTATTATTATGTTATTTATTATATATATATTATTAATATTATATATTTATTATTTATTATTTATTATTTTTATAACATATATTATTAATATTTTTTTCTATTTTTATACCTTGTTATATATATTATTTATATATATTTATATATATTTTTATTATTATTTTTATACTTATTCCCTATTACAAGTTTTAGGCTATTATTATTTTCTATTTCTTCTTTTGCTACATACATTTGTATATATATGTTTTATTATTTTTCTTTTATTCTACTAGTGTTTAATGCATGACCATGTATGCAATGCAGGATGCGAAAATTTAGGGTCTTACAGAGAGACTATTATGAAGACTTCAGCTGATGTAAGCACCTTTTATAAAAATAAAAGAATAATGTAACATGCTCACTTATGTTATGTGTTCTATGTTCTTTTATGTATTGTGCTATTGGGTGTCGCATCGCACGATGTTGATAGTTCTTAAGTAACACTAACAAATCATCACTGGCAATGGTGCCATAAATGCCTGTTGACGGCTACTAATGTCACAGATATAAATCTGCAAGCACACGGAAGCTATCGATGTAGCATTTTCCCTTAAAGAGTATTCCCAAGGGTGTCATTTATATTCTCCCAAAGGAAGGCTAAGTGGAAGCAAAGCAATCATCAAATGGAGAGGATAGGTTGGTCTAGGTAGGGTTCTAGCAAGGCTGGGTAAATGATTATTTGGAGGTAGTGTGACACAAACAAGAGTATTCTATCCTGAGGGGGTAAATGAGGCAAAGAAGGACTAGGCTAAAAGTTAGGTAGATACTTCTAATGTGCTTCTAATATACATATACATAGCCTAAGTTAGTTACTAATGATCATATCAATTATGAATTCTCATGCTAAGTTGATTAGCACATCGGGCATGGGTTTACCCCTAGCAACACTAGGACGACTCCCGACAAGAGCCTGTGGCATAGCCGAACATAGAGGATTACAAAAGACAGATAGGGCTATCACCACCTGCTTCCTACCTCTTCAATCCGTTGGTCTATAAGACATTCAATGCTACTTATCTGTCCTAACACCATGCTAGCATATTAAGTAATTACCTTAAGCGCCTAGGCACAAGCCATCTTAAATCAATGAACTAAATCATCGTTGAACTAATGCTAATACATAGCATAAGTGATTCATATTAACATAATCGTGTCATAGCAATAGATTATAGTGGGGGTTTGTAGTGTTTACGATGATATAATGAAAATGGTATGGAATAATCATAAATACTACTCCTACCACATATATGGAACCCACAATCAAATAATAAATGCTTCATCTAAGTATATGAACAATAGAAGGCTAAAGATAACATCTTTCTTAAGAGCAAAGTCACAAATACAAATAGGAATATGAGAGACATAGCTTTCTCGATTAGGAATTGGGAAGAGACTCTTTCTACCCCTCTCCTACTTGGACTATGGACTAGAGGCTCTCCTCTCTACAGCCTAAACTCCTCTGAATCTATGCAGAATAGTGGATACAATAGAATGAATACTCAAGTGGTGTGCGTGTGAAGTGAGTGTAGGGTGTCCTATTTATAGGTGGAGAAGGGTAGGTTCCTGCCACCAAAAGTGCGTGAATCAGTCACCACTAACTTCTTCAATCCAGGAGGGGCCAACACGTGGCCTTTGACCGAATTTGGCGCCAGGACCAAGTCGGCCGACTAGGGGGGTCAGCCGACCTGGTCTCTGCACCATTTTCTGTGTGCTTTCTCCAAGTCACTTCAAGGTGGGTCCCATCCATTGATATGGGTGATACACTGTTGGATGACCTCCTATACTTCTCTTTGTGGGCCATTTGATCCATGTGGTGCCACATGTCAGCGCTTGATTGGCTAGGATGATATTTTATAAGATTGGTCCCCCTCTTTTACCTCATTTCCTGCAATAATTCCTTGCATGCACTATTTCTTCATGGACAAGTGGAAATAGGTTAAATAGAAAGGTGATGTGTGCAAGAAATGACAATCCCTTCACATAATTGAGTTATATTGTCGGGTGAAATTGGTATATAGCAGCCGTTAACAAACTTCCCCAAGCTTATCCTTTGCTCATCCCGAGCAAAGTCAAGACTTTAGGCTTATGACTCCTTTTTGAGTGGACTCTCTTGTTTTGCAGGGATAAAACATGACTACTTTTCTTTTTCCTTTTTTTCTCATGTTTTTGATGTAAGCATGCATTTTCTTTTTCTTGTAGCCATGTGTTCTACTCCTTTTTATGCAATAAGATTTGAGAGAGTACTAAGCATGAAGGATATGGAGTTCCTCTTTTTATTGTGGAATGGTGGTATCATGGGAATTTGCTTACTTCTAGTGTAGAAGTATAGCATGTGCAAGTAAGTCTTAAATGCAAAAAGAAATGAACAAAATCTCACATAGGTCTATACTAGTTTGACAAATCTCAATGTGAAGACAAATAGCATATGCATAAGGTCTATCAATGTTAAAATATCATATGGCTTTGGTACTTATTTCCAATCAAATGAGAGTAACTCAAATCTTTTTAGAATTTTCTTCGAAATCTAAGTTTCACTTTCAAAATAGGAATAGCAGCCCTATCTATCATTATATCATATCTCACCACAACTTACAATGGATTAAGCTTTCTCTACCCACAATATCTAAATCAAGGCAAAAGCCATTTTAGCCAATAATAGCAATATGTTGGAGAGTATAATGAGGACATCACAACATCGGAGACGCACATTGAACTGCAATGACCAATCATAAGAGCACGAGCACGGTTAATAAATCAGCAGGTGAACTCGTTCCTAACTTCCTTTGCATGTGAGTTTGAGAATGGATTGCTATGTGATGATTTAATTGTTATTAGGAACAATGGAGAAGATCAACAAGTGAAGGGAAGAGTCCTTGGGAACGTGGAGACCTGCTGGGACGTCCACAAGTTGATGGAACCAGTTTGCAACTCGGACTTGAGTTCAACTCGGAGTCCAGGAGCAGTCCACCTTAAAATGGACGCCCAGGATGCATACAAACTCCGTTTTCAACGTTCCACATATGCAGAGAAATAGGAGAAGATAAAATTTCCAATGGCTCTGGTCCTACCTCAAAATTCCTTCGGAGTCATTAGGAATCATCGAAACAAGTCGAGTCCAGGTTTCCGTCTGGTGCTGCGCCACCAAATCGGGCCTTTGGGCCTTGTATCCCGTATGAGTCCATTAGGGACGCGTCTAAGCGTGTTTTTTGTCGAACCCTAGCCTTTAAATACTGCAGCCGCTGGTCATATTCGGTGACTTTTGCTTAGATCAATAATATCACCGTTCTACGGTTTGTGAGACCCCAACTTCGCGATTTCAGATCATGTCTTCGACGTTCTTGCTTGTGTTCTCGGTTGCACTTGCAGGGATTATCCTTCTTGGTGAGGTCAAACGTGTGCAGCACGATTGATAACCAAAAGAGCAGTGGTGTAGTGATTGCAAAGGTACTCGAACTGCTCGAGTGCCACAGATCATCAATGTCGAGTTCTCCACCCCAATCGACTTACCTTTCAGAAGATCGGGCCTAAACTACTCATCAGAGTAGTAAACCAGGGACATAGGAAAATTAAAACAGAGCAACTATTCATAAGTTCATCTATATGAATTCCAAGTCATTCTTACCGCACATCTTTTATTTTATTTGAAAACAAATCTACTCTACTTATTATATATTTTTTTTATTTTTTATATGCAAGGTGGATGATGGGTGAATGGAAAATAAATATGCAAAGGGTTTGATACAATTTACCTCAAGTGGGGGTCCTCCCCCAAGCTTATTCTTCACTCACTTCTGTGATGAGAGTTGAACCCTTGATGATGGAAGTATGCTGCGAGATCGGCTTGTTGTTGTTGTAACGTGGAGTTCAATTTGGTGAATCAAACATCCATGTGTTGTTGCCAGTCTTGGGTATCTTGGACATGCCCTTGGAGAGTGTTGTAGATGTCAACCATTATCACTTCAAGGTCTTCCATACGTCTAGTGAGATCTGTTATTCTTTGGCTATAGTCATGATGACTTCTAGCTGAAGACGAACGACATCTTTTCATGGACATTGGAGGCAAGCTACTAGAGCTCGAAGTGGATAGGGTTTGTTCCCATGCGGCACCTGGCCATCCATGCCAAGATTGACCTTCGGTCTCATACGATGGAGGTTGAGTCCATCCAGGTGCATCACCAGTTGGGTTCTCTTCCTCTTCATACTCATGGATTGTGGAGGTTGTCGGAGGCTTGGCCGCTCTCCTTGCATGGCTTCTAGTTACCCTGCCAGAGACACTACTTCTTTGGGCTTCCTCGATAGGAATAAGGTCAACGGTTAGCCTCCAACATTTGTACAAATGATAATCCAGGTTAGGTAATGAATTTCATTGACAAAGTCGGGATAATAAAATATCAAAGAGCCATCTTGATCATTCTTAAGGGTATGTCCTTTCACTAAATAATCTTCATTATTTAATTCTCTTTCATTTTCAATATACTCAAATGAAGAATATTCTAGTGCTCCTACCCTAGTAGCAATACAGGTAATCAATGAAGTGTATTCAATTGGCCCTGTTCTTGAAATGTAATCTAACCATTGTGTCATCATGGCAATAACTGGAGCAAATTTTATCTTTTTAACCATGGAAAATAAAATTTTTAGCTCATCTTCACGCACTACTCTTACATCTCCTCTAGGGAACATAGTCATAGCCACTCATCTATGCATGAGATGTATAGTAGGGTTTTGTAAGTGGCTATTCCTAGGTGCGCTACATCTGACCTCACTAGTCAATTCTTGCCAAAAACTTTGTTTGTTAAACTTAGACAAAGTGTCTAAATCTAGCAAACAACGTCTATAAAATCCTAGGATTTCACTTAATCCTTTCCATAGGATGTTGTATTCTTTTTGAAATAATATAAAAGAAATACCATCAAATCCTATTTTGAGTGTGCAAAGGAATTGTATGGAGAGAAGGCGTAAACCTCTCTCCTCTATGTGAGCAAAGTTTTCCCATCCTAGTGCATGCCAAATGGAAAAGAATTTGGAATCCATACCTATTTTGGAGATCAAATCTGGATCGTAAGCTTTGGTATGAGAAAACTCACGAGCTTGGAGGAGCTTGTGTGCTTGATCTTCAACATCACATTGTATGTCGAGGTCGTCATCGTGGATAAGTTGGTGCGGGTTGCTCCTCTCACCCATGGGAGTGTCCTCACATACACTCCTCCTCCGCAAACTTGGTGTAGCAACGGAAGATGAGCGTGCTCTTGAGTCTCCACCATGGCTTGAGCTTGCAGCCTCCTTCCTCTTCCCAAACAACCTCTTCATTCCTTTCATGGCCACAACAACCAAGAACACAACAAAGCAAAAGCTCGAAAGAGGTGATGTTAATAAAATCAAAACCCCTGATGAATTTTCCCTTGAAGAACTTGAGAGCAAATTGCAAATGAAAACAAAAGCAAATCTTTTTGAGTGGGATTTGAGCAATAGTGCTTCAATGAAGAGCAAGAAAAACAATGTGAGCAGGGAGTGACTTTGGGGAGTTTTGACAGTTGCTAAGAAACACTAACAAATCATCCCCCGACAATGGCGCCAGTTGGAGTCTGGTTTCGGCAATTCCCCCGGTACTACCGTTGGCAGCCCGCGGAGTTTCTTAGTTTGGTTAGGGTGCACGGAGATTCAGAACAAGATGGTGACTTGACACGAGGATTTACGTGGTTCGGGCCGCCTGAGCGTAATACCCTACTCCACGAGTGTGTTCTTGTTGTTGTATTGAGTGTATGAGCATGTGAGAGCGTGAACCAGAGAGAGCCCCTTGAGCGCGTGTGTCCGCCTCTAGAGCCTCTAGCCAGTATGGAGTTCGTGTATCGCTCCACCCGTCCTTTTGTAGTACAAGGGCTGACCATTACATCGTTAGCCTGGCCCGACATGTGACCTTGGAAGTTACTAATGCTTAATACACAATTTAATGTACTTAATTCCCCTTAATAGCTTAATAACGCGCCTTAATAGTGGCATTACTAGTATTAAGGGTCCTCTAATCGGGTGTCATTAAGATAGTATTAATGAAACATAATCTGGTCTTGAAGCCTTTAATGTCCCTTGAAGGTCTGAGCCGTTGGAGGTCAACCAATCTGCCTGTTGAGGTTTAAGGTCCACCGGTTGGACGTGTGGTAGCTTCGGAGCTTACCGTCTTGGACGAGTAGATCCGGTGCTGTGGTACACGTGTCGGTACCGGAGCTTCCCTCTGTCGGGGGTTAGGTCCGGGGGTGTCACACAGGTATCCAGTCCGGAGCATTCCCATGTAGGGATTGTAGCTCCGGTTCTATGATACATGTGGCGGCACTGGGACTAACCATATGAGGGAGACAGGTCCGGTAACGAGCAACACGTGGGCCTTCGGAGGTCTTCAACCCAAATAGGTGGAGTTCCTTTGCATTCTTTGCAGTTCCAAGGGGTATCTGGGACGCAGGGTACCGATAGTGGACCCCTGGCCCACCTTTGGGAGAGACCCTCTGGATTAAGTCGTTCTGCCAGAGGTGGGTCCATCTTTCGATTTATGCGTCGTGTCTTCAAGGGTTTTTGGATGTGCCGTTGAGGTGATAGTTCGTAGTTAAACCATCGCTGCGTGTCATCTTTTGGACGTGGCAGGTGAGATTTGCGCGTGGGGATCTCATGCAATTGAAGGTCTTCAGTTCCCAATATGAAAATCGTATCGGTTGCGCGTGCCCTGTCAGGCCGCCGCCCTTGGGTTTCCCGCCTCTCATCATGTCAACTGTTCACCTGGGGTAAGGACCTCGACTTGATCGTCTGGGTGGTTTGGGCCCCTTTTTCATTGGCAGGGTGCAATTTTTGAAATGTATCCTCAGCCCTTTTTGTGGCTTCCATCCAAGCATTGCAGGGGGCTTACTTAAGAGGGAAAGCGCACATGGTTTGGGGATTCCTTACGCCTTCATTTGAACTTGCGCTCGAATCCTCCAAACCGTCACTTGGTTTTTCTCTCTCGCCCCGCCGTGCTGCGATGGAGTTGGGACTCCGCAAGAGCCGTCTCACAAGCGATGACGATCTGAAGAAGGTCCGGGCCTACATGGGGTGGTCCAGCGACTTCTTCAACCACCTAGTCTGCGCTGGCAAGCTCCCGTTCAAGAAGGAGTGCGGCGGCGACATGGTGTACTTCTCTGTGTACGCCATGGTGGGGCTGCCACCTTTCTCAACTTTCCTCTTGATGCTGTTAGACTTCTTTGGTCTGCAGTTGTACCATCTTGGCCCCCACTCTATTCTTCTTGTGTCAACATTCGTCCACTTCTGTGAGATGTGGGTGGGTATTCACCCCTGCGTCGAGCTTTTCCGTACCTTCTTCACCATCCACACCACCGGCAAGAGTTCCGAGTATCTTGGCTTCTACTATTTTGTGAAGCGCAAGAAATGCCCCTACAAGTACTTGAGGTCGTTTCCTTCCGGCAAGTGGGACGACTGGAAGAAGGATTGGATTATCATCACGGTGGAGGAGCACGAGAAGCTGGAGCTGCCTGAAGGTCTTCTCAATGTTGACACTAACGCCTCGAGTGTGGTTCCGGTTCTATTAGAGGCCTTCAACCCTGCCTTGATCAGGATCCGCGAATGTGTGGAAGGAGGGGTGACCCCCCCCCCCCCCAGATGGTCTTCTACAACTTCCTGGTCAATAGGTGGGCTCCACTAAAGAAGAAGGAGAAGCTCGCCTGGGCCCTCAACAGCGTGATGGATGATGACCGGATTGAAACCGGTCTGAGGTCCAATTTGTATGGCGCTACTTTGGAGCTTCATCTCAAGAAGTTCCAGCATGGCATTAACATTGAGGGCGACAACTTAACTCCACCGGTGGCTTTCCTCCCTGTGAACATGGAGGCGGAGTTCAGCAGGGAGCTCCAGAGGAGCATGCCAGTGCTTGATGACCTCAGTGAGGTAGAGAGGCATCCGACCACCAGATTGGTGATCCCCGGAGCTTCCAAGGGTGGCCCTGCTTCCGCCCCGAGACAAAGAGCTGAAGTCATAGGCAAGGGCAAAGAGTTGGTTGAGCCCTCCAACCGAAAGAGGAAGTTTAAGCACTCTGACGAGAGGCCCGTCAGACCTGCTCCTTCCACAATAGCTCCTTCTCCATGGAACGTCATCTCCGACCAGGTGACTCCGGCACCATGGCCAGCTAAGGGCTCTAGGTCCGAGGGTCCTTCTCAGTCGAGGGGGGCCCCAACCAAGACGTCGCTGACAGCGACAGCAAGCTCCGAAGAGCCTTCCGGAGTTACTACACCAGTTGCGACTGGGTCGGGCTCTGAGCGTCTTACGAAGAGGTTCCGCGCTAGCTGGAGCGGAAGCCTTCCATGGTAAATTTGCTTTTTTACCTCAGTTTGTTATTTTTTTTGTAACCATATTTTGAGTTTCTTTGTCCTTCATCCATAGGGAATCCAAAAAAGGGGCTGAAGCTCCGGTTCCTGTGACAGCAGCTGATGTTGTGCAGGCGGAGGCTCCGGCTCCAATTCCAGCGACGCCCCATATGGTGGTTGAGGTCACTGTAGCTCCGGCGCCAGCTATCGGGGTTCTGGACCTCGACTCATCTCCCAAAGCTCCCGTGGTAGCGCTGGACCACGAGAATGAAGATGTACCAGCGGCACTAGCTCCGGAGGCTGATGCTCCGGTTTTGGATGCTGTGATGATGGACGCTCCAGCCTCAGAGCCGGAGCTAGCTGCAGTTCCGGCCTTCGAGCCGGATGTTACTGAAGCCCGGCGGCGGAGCTGGCGGTTGATGAAGATCCGGTGCCTGAGCCGGTTGACATGGAGGTGCTAGCACCCGAACCGTTGGAGGTCGAAGTGCTGGTGCCTGAACCGGCAGGCGCCATGGAGGTCGAAGCGCTGGTGCCTGAACTGACATTAGAGGAAGCACCAGCGTCGGGGCCGGAGATGGCCTCAGCTCCGACTGGGTCTTCACTATCTGCCCCGGAGGTGGTAGTTCCGGAGGTACCCGCTCCTGAGCCAGGGTGCCAAGACGAAGCGCCCAGTCCCTTGCTTGAGGGACCAGTTGATGAGGACCTGGCGGCGGGACCTTCGGGGCTGACTCTGGAGGTAGAAGCTATATGTCGGTACCCTGGGTACCATATACCCCTTGGGATTGCAAAGATAGCAAGGGAAAGTCACCCACTTGATTTGAAGACCTTCAGAGGCCCACATGTCAGACATGTCCGGACCCGCTTCTCCAACATGGTTAGCCCCAGGGTCGCCACGTGTACTATCAAACCGGAGCTACCGCCCGCAAGGGAGGAAGCTCCGAACTATGTACCGAAGTGGCACTCCCGGACCTAACCCCAGACCGAGGGAAGCTCCGGTGCTAACACGTGTCGGCTAACACCGGAACTATCTGTTCTCCACAGCGTGCTCCTGTGCTGCCACGTGTCCAACCGTCGGATCTTCACCCTCTAACCTCCTGAAGACCCCGCAACGGCTCCTGATCTTCCAAGGGTAATCAAGGACTTCAAGACCCGATTAAGTGTCATTAATACCATATTAATGACACATGATCTGACGACCTTAATTACTAGTAACGGTGCTGTCAAAGCCCATTATACGGTCATTAAGGGCAATTAAACGTGTTGAACAAGTATCAACACTAGTAACCGCCGGGGCCACATGTCGGGCCAGGCTAATTTGTAACGGCCTGCCCTTGTACTATAAAAGGACAGGCCGATGACGTTTACACACACGCTCCATAGACGTTCAGACACACTAACACACGCGCTACATCCAATACAACATCAACACACCCCGTGGAGTAGGGTATTACGCTCAGGCAGCCCGAACCACGTAAACTCTTGTGTCTCGTGCGCCATTTACAATTTACCTTCTTGAATCTCCGCGCGCCCACACCGAACATCAAACTCCTCTAACACTTTAGTAGTGTTGGGATATCTGCCGGTTCCAAACCACCAACAGTTGGCGCGCCAGGTAGGGGGCGCCTGAGATTTTGAGAATGGTGAACTCAGCTGCTGGATCATCCAACGGTCAACCTGCTGCTCAGGCTGTTGGGGGCAATCCCTCCAATATGCAGCCACCAGCAGGAGCCTCAGCACCAGCAGGAGTCACACTCCCACCACCACCGCCTCCACCAGCAAATCAAGCTGGGCAACGCGATGGTGCACCGGTGTCAATCACTGCGTCAGCAAATCATGACAACCCGAAACACGCGCTCCATGCAGCGCGTGCTCTTCTCCGACGCCCACCACCTCCGGATGCATCCCGGGATGCACTGGAGTAGTGGAGGGCCGACGTGTAACATTTGGTTGCAGCAGCAGCCGAACGCATCAGCAACCAGGGTCCTCCTCCTTCAGGACGAGCCCCGTCGCAGTGGCGGACTTTGTCTGGTAGACTTGGTCCGCATGTTTCCAATAGCAGGAGACGTGCTGCATCACAGCAAGTGACGTCATTGCCCTCCGGGGCACGACGCACTCACACGGTATCCAGGCTCTCAACTCATGACCTCCGGGCGGAGCTTGATCGCCGATACCGCCAACAAGACGGCCGAGTCCATATTGAGCATGCTCGTGAAAGACGGGAAGCTCATGACCTTTCTGCTCCTGAAGGAGTAGGAGGAGGCACTTCAGCCCTGGCCATACATCTGCGTATGGTCAGGTGGCCACAGAAGTTCCGGCCTCACCTGCCGGAAAAATTCGACGGGACTGTCAATCCTGCCAAATCTCTTTAGATCTACTCCACTGCAATCTTGGCAGCTGGAGGAAACGAGGCCGTGATGGCCAATTATTTTCCAGTGGACTTAACTGGGACCACCAGGTCCTAGTTTATGAGCCTTCCACCCAACTCTATCAACAGTTGGGAGGAGCTGTGCCGGCAGTTCACCGCCAACTTCGGGAGTTCATACACCCGACCAAGCACTGAACTGGACCTTTTTGCAGTCGTGCAAAAAGGGGGAGAATCACTGCGATCATTCATCCAGAGGTTTTCTCAGGTACGAAACACTATCCCTTCTATCTCTAGCGCCTCTGTCATTGTGGCATTCAGACAGGATGTACGGGATAAGAAGATGCTGGAGAAACTGGCGATCAAGGAGATCACCAGCGTCACGGAACTCTTCAGCTTGGCTGACAAATGTGCTAGAGCTACGGAGGGCCGTGAGATGCACTCCAAACCAACTCCGGAGGGTCACAAGAAATCCTCCAAAGAAGAAGCCGCTACCTCTGGGAACGGCAAGAAGAAGAAAAAGACCAACAGCAAGAAGAAGCCGTCGGCCGGTACATCCAATGTTGCAGCTGCTGCAGCTCCGGGTGGCCAGGGGCCACGCCCCGAAAAGCGACCTCGACCGTCTTCTGAATACAGTAGCAAGCCCAAGGTGTGGTGCCCAATTCACAAAACGGGCAGCCACAGTTTGGAGGACTGCCGGGAGGTCCAAAACCCTGCCGAGCGCTACAACAAGCGCCGGGAAGAATCTCCTTTCCGACAAAGGGAAGGAAAGCAAAAAGTCGACAAAGCTCCGGCTGAAGAGGAGTTAGGTTTTCAGGATCCTAAAAAGGTCCTGAAGGCCGTCTACACCTCCGTCGACGATGATTCTGACATCTCTGACAACGAGCGTCGGAAGACCATGAACACCATTTTTGGTGGATCATGGGACATCACCTCCCGCCGCGTCATCAAGACTATGCGTCGGAATATGGCTGCTGTAGCTCCTACAGTCAGGCCGGAACCTCATCGGAAGTGGATGGACACAGCCATCACTTTTGATGCTTCAGACTGCCCTCGGAGCATGGTTGGAGCAGGTCAGTTACCTTTGATGGTATCTCCTACCATCAATAACATCCAGCTCCACCACGTCATGGTAGACGGAGGTTCGGGGCTTAACCTCATAAGCTTCGAAGCTTTTACTAAGCTTCAGCTCTGACCTTCGGATCTCCACCCCTCTTGACCTTTCTCCGGAGTAGGTCCGGGGGCCATTACCCCACTCGGAGCTATTACTCTCCCCGTTACCTTCGGGACACGGGAGAAGTACCGCACCGAGAAGTTGGTCTTCGACGTCGCTCAGATCAACTTACCCTTCAATGCCATCTTGGGTAGGCCTGCCCTGTACAAATTCATGGCAGCTGCTCATTATGGTTATCTGGTGTTGAAAATGCCAACACCAGTAGGCGTTCTCCGGATCCGCGGAGATCGTACTGCCGGAGTAATTGTTCTGGAAGAACTCCATGCACTCACCACGGCGCAAGAGGAGGACTCCAGGCAGGAGCAAGCTCCAAAACCCCCGAGCATTCGTCAACGAGGCTCGACTTCTGCACCTCGTGTGCAGCCAAGCGGCGACACCGACATTCCCGTCAAAGTCATCCCAATTGGTTCCGATGCCGCTTAGACCACCCGTATATCGGGGGGATTGAATGACAAATAGGAACTTGCGCTCATCACTTTCCTCCGGGCTAACATTGACGTGTTTTCCTTGCAACCGTCACAAATGCCTGGGATCCCCAGGGAAGTGATTGAGCACAATCTGAAGATCTACCCCGACGCCCGACCTGTGCATCAGAAGCCTCAGAAGCAATCTGTAGAGCGACAAAACTTCATCCGACAAGAAGTGAAGAAGTTGCTCGAAGCTGGATTCATCCGAGAAGTCTTCCATCCAAAATGGCTGGCAAACCCGGTCGTTGTGCCCAAGGCCGGCGGGAAGCTTCGGATGTGCATCGACTACACCACACTAAATAAGGCATGTCCAAAAGATCCATTCCCACTACCTAGAATAGATCAGATTGTGGATTCCACCTCCGGGTGTGAATTACTGTGTTTCCTAGACGCATATTCTGGGTATCATCAAATCAGGATGTCTAGGGAAGATGAAGAGCATACCTCATTCATTACAGTAGATGGATTGTACTGTTATACAGCCATGCCATTTGGTCTCAAGAATGCAGCTTCAACTTTTGTACGAGCTATGTACAAAACCTTTGAAGAACTCATTAGAGACATAGTGGAAGTGTACGTCGATGACATCATGGTCAAGGTCAGGAACAAGGAGTCACTCCTTGACACCTTGCAGGCTGTCTTGGACAAGCTGCGGGCCACCCGCACAAAGCTAAACCCAGACAAGTGTGTCTTCGGGGTTAGCTCCGGAAAACTTCTCGGTTTCCTGGTAAGTCACCGGGGCATAGAAGCTAATCCGGCGAAGATCAAGGCCATTGAAGACATGCGGCCACCAACCCGCATCAAAGACGTCCAAAAGTTAACTGGATGTCTAGCAGCCCTCAGCCGGTTCATTTCAAGACTGGCGGAACGGGCACTCCCCTTCTTCAAGTTATTGAGGAAGTCCGGACCATTCCAATGGTCTGAAGAAGCAGAGAAGGCATTCCAGGAGCTGAAACAGTTCCTCACCACCCTACCAATTCTGGTAGCTCCGAACCCTGGTGAGCATTTGTTGCTTTACATTTCAGCAACTGACGAAGTCGTCAGTATGGTTCTGGTTGCGGAGAGACCAGAGCTACCTCATAATCAGGAATCCAGACCCCTTCGGGAGGGTACGGAGGTACCTGAAAGCGAGTCTGGGTCCCAGCTCCCAGACTCGAATCCACAAGAAGTCACTTCAGAAGACCCAGACCCCTCCGGGAGGGTCCAGGTCGCTTCTGAAGAAGCTCCGGGTTCCTCCAGCTAGGACCCGGAGTCCCCGAAGAAAATCCGGATCCCTCCGGGAGGATCCGGGTTAGTGGAGAGGAAGCTCCGGGCCCCTCCGGGAAGGTCCGGACCATTCAACGCCCGGTGTACTTCATCAGTGAGGTACTACATGATGCCAAGACTCGATACCTAGAGGTGTATAAGCTGCTCTATGCAGTTCTTATTGCCTCTAGGAAGCTTCGCCATTACTTCCAAGCTCACAAAGTCTCAGTGGTGACCTCTTACCCACTTCGAGCAATCTTGCATAATCCCAATTCAACTGGGAATATTGCAAAGTGGGCAGCAGAATTAGCCGAATTTAATCTTGAATTCATTTTAAGACAAGCAGTCAAGAGTCAAGCATTGGCAGAATTCGTGGCGGAATGGACTCCCTCTCCATCAAACCCTGGGGGCCCCAGTGAGCAGAAGCCGGAACATCAAGCTCCAGCTTTCACCGAGCCTCACTGGACCCTCTACTTTGACGGCTCCATGCAGAAGCAGGTGGCCGGAGCTGGAATCCTTCTCCTTGCACCAACCGGGGAGAAGGTGAAATACATGGTACACCTTGACTTCAAGGCGACCAACAACATGGCGGAGTACGAAGCGCTCATCTACGGACTAAAGGTGGCACTGTCATATGGTGTCAAGCAACTGCTGGTCAAGGGAGATTCGCAACTCATCATTAAGCAAGTGAAGGGTGAATGTTCCTGCAATAATCTCCAGCTAGCTGCTTACCTCCTTGAAGTCCAGAGGCTTCAGAAGGACTTCGAAGTCCTAGATCTCCACCATGTTCAGCGTGCCCATAACGCTAAAGCTGACGAACTCTCGACGAAAGCGTCAACCGGAGCTCCGGCTCCTGACGGAATTTTTGTCCGGAGGTTGTCAAAACCAACAGCTCAGCCTGCCGAATTGAGCGAATGGGGCGAGATCAGCATCCCAATGCTGACGGTCCCGATGGCCCTGTTACCATGGCAGCCATCAAGGGTCGTAGGTGCTGCCGGAAGTTCCGAGCAACCCAGTACGCAAGACTCAAAAGCTCAAGCTAGTTCCGATGCATGGATCTTGGAGATCCGGAGCTACTTGAAAGACAACATCCTTCCTGACGATGATGTATCCGCTGACCGGGTAGTCAGATTGGCTAAAAGATACACGTTGGTAGAAGGGGATCTCTACCGACGTGGTGCCAATGGCATCCTAATGCAGTGCATCACAAGGGAAGAAAGCTACGAACTCCTCGCAGAAATCCATAGAGGTGAGTGTGGGAACCATGCATCTTCCCGCACGCTGGTTGGTAAAGCCTTTCGGCATGACTTCTACTGGCCTACAGCACTCCAGGATGCAACTGAGCTGGTGAAGAAATGTGAAGCATGTCAATTTCATGCAAAGCAAATTCATACACCGGCTCAGCCCCTACAAATGATACCTCCTAGATGGCCCTTCACTGTGTGGGGGATATACATCTTGGGACCTTTCCCAAGAGCCGTTGGAGGTTACAAGTTCTTGTACGTCGCTATTGACAAGTTCACCAAGTGGCCAGAAGCAACTCCAGTTGTGACAATCAACAAGCAATCTGCTATCAACTTTTTGCAGTCCATTGTTTGCAGATTTGGAGTCCCAAACAAAATCATCACTGATAATGGGACCCAATTCACAAGCTCTGCATTTCAAGGATATTGCGAAGACCTCGGCATACAAGTTTGCTACGCCTCCGTAGCTCACCCAGCAAGCAATGGCCAAGCCGAGAGAGCAAATGCTGAAATCCTTAAAGGATTCAAGATGCGCACATATGAGCGCTTGAAAAAACATGGAGCCAACTGGATTGAAGAGCTTCTGCCCACTTTATGGGCCAACAGGACATCTCCAAACCGGTCAACTGGAGAGACACCCTTCTTCCTGGTGTACGGAGCTGAAGCAATCCTTCCTCCGGAAATCACCTTGGGTTCACTCCGGGTCCGGACCTTCGATGAAGCCACGCAGGACCAGCTCCGGCGTGAAGACCTAGACCTCCTTGAGGAGGGAAGGTGCCAAGCAGCTGTTCGGAATGCCCGATATCGCCAAGACCTACGGCGTTATCATCAGCGGCATGTACACAACCGACAGCTCGAGGAAGGCGATCTTGTGCTACGGAGAATACAATCCAGAGAAGGGTTAAACAAACTCTCCCCCGGCTGGGAGGGACCCTGCTGAGTGATTAAAGTATCCCGTCCTGGAAGCGTTCGCTTGTCTACTGAGGATGGGACACCTCTCCCAAATCCTTGGAACATCGAGCACCTCCGTAAGTTCTACACTTAATACCACAGAGGTGAGTCTGTAGTAACTTGGGGTGTATGTTATAGAGTCATTGTACAGAGTCGGGTAGTTCCTCCAGCAGAACAGCCGGACCTTCCCCGGAAGGTCCGCAAAGTTCATGCAACACTTGTCACAGTCCCAGAACTAAAGGTGTTGCTAGCTACCCTGGGTCAAACGAGAAAATAAACACGCTTAGCCTGGTTCCGTACCCTAAGAGTGTACTTGTTTCCCCTGTACCCCGAACCAATAATGAAAGACATCTTCAGGTGAAATAGACTCCACGTGCATTCATTTCGTACAGGCTCAACATTTTTTATTTTTCTCTTTCTTGTCTATAACAAAGACGTGCAATTCTTAAGAAATTTTAGTTTGACCGGTTCATATATGATTCGAGTTGTATTGTTGGTTCTTTGGGATTCAAATATTGTTCATGGCCCACTCGCCTGAATGTCGCCAAGCCAATCTAGGGCTGGAGCGTGCTATCGACTTAGCCTGGTCAAGCACCCTAAGTATGCCACTCTACCTACACCCCGGCAGGCCAAAGTAAGGCGGGACCAAGGACAATCGAATCTGGAAGAAAAGGCAACGCATTCGGTTGTGTTTAGAATCGCGTTTGACCTAAAATTTTCCCAAGAATCGTAAGCTGCGATGAAGTTATAGGCAAGAAACGAATTTTACTATTTTTCTTGACTTCAGTGTGCAGGAAAAATAAAATCCACGTTGATGGAGAGAAGCCAGAGCTAACAAAGCTCCAACTCCTCTAGATAGCTTGTAATCGATGACTAAGCATTGAGAACGAGCATCACCGGAGCAACCAAGCTCCGGTAAAGCTAGGGGGGCCAGTCGTTGACGTAAAACAAAAGATGGTGATAGGACCCCACAAATGGAGCCTGCTGCCGACAAGCTACGTGTTGGCAAAGGTCAGTGCCGGAGCTACTAAGCTCCGACACCCCGGAGGGCTAACTATCGATGCTCTATGCGTTGATAGGGACTATTGCTGGAGCTACTAAGCTCCGGCGGTAGTGAGTTTGACATCAGGGGGCCTTCACTATCGAAGACTTCGGACCTACACTCTACATGTTTAAAGCAAACGAGTCTTCAACAACACACAATATCCTCTTGGTACATGTTCACAATCCAATTGTGTACATCTATCAGGGGGCCAAATGAAGACAAAAGTGTTGAAGACAAAAAGTGAAATTCACAAAAATTTGGGGATTTCATTCATCTGGAGACAAGGGATTAAAAAATTGAGGAAGAAGAAGAGAGGATACAAGTGGGAACTACGAAGATGGTCCTAGACCCTATGGAAGAATTGAGCGACCTTCTGGGCAACCTCCGACATGTTGGCTCGGGCAGCTTCCCCTTCTCCTTCAACAGGACCTTCAAGCACCGGGTCTAGAGGAAATTGGGAGTTCCGGCTGGTGTAGCACGTCAGCACATACTCTGCGACGTTCTTCGCCAGGGATTGCCCCTCAACCTCCAATTGGTCCGCGATGACATCGCCCACCTTGGAGAGCTTGCTACCTGCCGAGCTCAACGCTTGCAACGCTAGGTCCGGCTCTGGCTCCGGATCATCCGGGCACACGGGACTGAAGCCCATCGGTGTCAGCGCGTCGTTGGCCTTGCCCAAGAACTGCCAAATTTGTAGGGAGTCCGCAGTCCTCAAGCCTTTCAATTCTTCCAAGGATCTTCTGGCCGCCACCAGTTCGGAATTCTCACGGGCAAGGCGCTCAACTTCTTTGGCGTTTTGCTGAATCTTTTCAGCAACCCGCTTCTCGAGTTTTTCGAGCTCCTCCTCCCGGAGGTGGATCTTGTTCCGGCGGTGGACCAGGTCCTTCTCCCTGCCCCTCACTTTCTTTTCCCTGGCAACAAGGGCATACTCCCGTTCATGGAGCTCCTGCCCTCGCACCCAGGCCTTCTTCTCCTCCTCTACGCAGTGCTCTTCCAATTTCTTGGCGCGCTCCTCAAGGCCCTTGTCAGCCAGAGCCACCTTCTCGGAGAGCTTCTCCTCCCTCCTGAGGATGTCATCCCGCAGCTCTAGGAGTTTCTGCTCTTCATCTTCGAGCCGTTTCTCCCTCTCTTCAAGTGCCTCTCGGCGCTTGATGAGTGTAGTGTTAATGGCCTCAAGCCTTTCGTGGCGTTCATCGGCCGCACTATTAGCTGCTTTGGCTTGATCGTAGATCTCCCGGGATTGAGCATCGAGAGCGCGAGTCATACTCTCCCTGTCATCCAATAATTTACCCCAGTATTCCAGGCGGACCTTCTCCCGGTTGATCCACTCCTTGTCATCTGCTAGCCTCGACTGCGCCAGCTTGGTCTCGAAGTAGAGCCTATTACGCCACCTCCTAAGGGTTTGGCGCTCCTCTTCAAGAGCCTTGCTGTCGTGGAAGAAGGCCAGTTGAACTTGACGCAGACTGGAACATGCGTTGTCAATAGACAGCGACAACGGGATAGGTTCTGGACCTGCTGGGGTCTCCTCCACTGGTTCCATCGGGTTCTCAGATACAAAAATTGGGTCCCACTCCACAAGAGTGGTCCCCTGGGTCTCCATGGCACTAGGGCCGTCCTCCGGGATGGCCTCAGTCGCCATCGAGGAAGGCCCCGCCGCCAGGTCTTCATTCACCCCCTCAGACAGGGGGCCAGTGACTTCACTAGGGCACTCTGGCTCAGCCGTGGGTACCTTTGACGTCGTCACTTCTGGAGCAGGGGACGCTTCTGGCTCCGGCCTTGGCACCTCCTCCGATGGGGGCTCGAGCTCCGACGCTTCTGTATCAACCGACTCGGGAGACGGAAGATCTTCATCTTCAATCGGCCCTGCAGCTGGAGCTCCAACAACTACCGGCTCTGCGGCCGGTGCTTCTGAGGTAGCCGGCCCAACCGCCGGGACTTCCTCAACATCCGGCGCGCACGCCGGGACTTCAGTCACCTCCGGCTCGACCGCCGGAGCTTCGACAATTTCCTGCTCTGGGGCCAGAATCACAGCTTCTTCCGGCTCAACGGCCGGAGCTTCCATCATCTCAGCACCAGGACCCGGAGCTTCAACCTCCGGGACAGGTGCCGCTGGCGCATCTTCACTCCCGCGGTCCGGCGCTACCACGGGAGCCTCTGGGGATGAGTCGAGGTCCATGACCACGACAGCCAGCGCCGGAGCTGTTGCAGCTTCAGCCACCACTTGGGGCGGCACCGGGACAGGAGCAGAAGCTTCCACCCTCACGGCTTCAGCTGCTGTGGATGAGGGTGGAGCCTCACTTCCCTTCTTGGGGACGCTGCAGATGATGAACGAAGAAACTTAAAAAATAGTTACTACAATTAAACAACTATCCAAGGTAAAGATTAAAAATTACCTTGGGAGGCTTCTGCACCAGCTTGCGCGGAATCTTTTCCCAGGCGTTCTGGGCTGGTCATAACCGGCGTGGAAGCTCCGGAAGGCCCCCCGGAACTCGTTACGACCACGGGTGTTTCCCTAGTCGAGGCCCCCCTCGATCGGAAAGAACCCCCGGAGCTAGAGGCCTCCACCGGCCGAGGTGCTGGAGTCGCATGCCCGGAGCTAGCACCCTGGGAGGACCCCACTGCGGGAACAGTCGCCGCAGTTGTAGAAGACCTCCCCCTCCGGGGAGAAGGAGCCGACACAGAGGTAGCCGGCCTGACGGACCTTCCGTCGGCGTACTGTAGCTTCCTCTTCCGGCTCACGGGCTCATCCGCCAGCTCCTTGCCCTTGCCGACGACCTCGACCCTTGGCTTCGGGGTAGGGTCGGAGCCATCCTCGGGCATTCCGGGGATCGCCACCCTGGTGGTTGATCTTCTCTCGACGACACCAAGGTCGTCAAGCACGGGCATCTTCCGCCGGAGCTCCCTACTGAACTCCACTTCCACGTTCAGAGGGAGAAAAGCTGATGGCGGAGTCAAGTCATCACCATCGACGTTGATGCCGTGCTGGAACTTCTTGAGGTGGAACTCCAAGGTTTTCCCCACCATGTTGGACTTTAGCCCGGCCTCGACCCGGTCGTCGTCCATCACGCTGTTGAGGGCCCATGCGAGTTTCTCTCTCCTCTTCAGCGGTGCCCACCTATTGACCAGGAAGTTGCAAAACACCGCCTGAGGAGTCAATCCTCCCTCCACGCATTGGCGGATCCGGGTTAAAGCAGGGTTGAAGGCTTCCGCCAGCACCGGAGCTTCACTCCAAATTGTCGTGTCAATGCTAGGAAGGCCTTCGGGCAGCTCCAGCTTCTCATGCTCCTCCACCTGGACGACTATCTAGTCCTTCTTCCAGTCATCCCACTTCCCAGAGGGAAACGACCGGAGGTACTTGAATGGGCACTTCTTGCGCTTCACGAAGTAGTAGAAGCCAAGGTACTCATTGCTCCTGCCGGTGGTATGGACGGTGAAGAAGGTCCGGAAGAGTTCAATGCAGGAGGGGATGCCCACCCACATCTCACAGAAGTGGACGAAGATGGACACAAGAAGAATGGAGTGGGGGCCAAGGTGATACAGTTGCAGACTATAGAAGTCTAGCAGCATCAAGAAAAAGGAGGAAAAAGGTGGGATCAACCCCACCATGGCGTACGAGGAGAAGTACACCATTTCGCCGGCATGCTCCTTCTCAAACGGGAGCTCCCCACCGGCGCGGACTGAGCGGTTGAAGAAGTCCGAGGACCATCCCATGAGGGCCCGAACCTTCTTCAGGTCGCCGTCGGTCTTCAAACGACTCTCGCGGAGACCCAACTCCATCGCGGCACGGCTAGGCAAGAGAAGAAAAGCGAAGCACAAGTTGGGAGTTTGAGCGCAAGATCAGATGGGAGGCGTAAAGAGTCCCAAACGGTGCGCGCTTTCCTTCTTAAGTAAGCCCTCGCGACGCTTGGATGGAAACCGCAGAGAAGTCGAAGATACCACTCAAAAATTCCACCCAACCGATGACAAGAGGGCCCGAGACTAACCCGACGATCAAGTCGAGGTTCTTACCCAACCGAACGGTTGCTATCATGAGGCGGGAAGCCCGAAGGCGGCGGCCTGACATGGCGCGCGGAACCGATACGATTTTCGTATCGGGAACCGGCGACCTTCAATTGCGTGAGATCCGCACGCCAAAGATCTCACCTGCCGCACACGGGATATGCCACGCGGCGAAGATTTAACTCCGGACTATCGCCAACGGCACATCCGAAGACCTTTGAAGACTCAGTTCAAAAGTCGAAGGATGGACCCACCTCCGGCGGAACAACTTCATCCAAGGGGTCTTCCCCGGAGGTGGGCCCAGGGGGCCACTGTCGGTACCCTGGGTACCATATACCACTTGGGATTGCAAAGATAGCAAGGGAAAGTCACCCACTTGATTTGAAGACCTTCGGAGGCCCACATGTTAGACATGTCCGGACCCACTTCTCCAACATGGTTAGTGTGACGCCCGGTTCCGAAAATGAACCAAGCTAACGCATATGTGTGCCCAGGATGTTCATCACACATACACGAGTGCAATCACAAAAGAGTATACAGAAATCTACCACAGAACAAGATTAATTAACCAAATTTTATTACACAAACCAGATTATCCTCGAATACAAGCTCTAATGAATATTAATGACAAGTTCAACTAATGCAGCGGAAATAAACTAATTAAGCAACTAAGCAGCATAAGCGACAGGGTATGTATGCGCAGCTCCAATCAACACCACAGGCAAAGCTGACGGTAGACACGGCCTAGAACTCCGCATTATCTCCATTAAACTCCCAATCCTGACCTGCAACTGTTGGGGTGGGGGATTGCAAGAGTGAGTACATGTCGTACTCAGCAAGTGTGGAAAGTATGACATGTGGCTGATTCAATTGACGACAATAATAATGGCAAAGTGCTGAAAAGTACAGTAAAACATTCGAAAGGCAATATAGTATAAGCATGTGAAGTAGACCCATCATAATCATAAGTAATACCGTAATACCAAATCTGAATTCATTACCATCATCAAAAATTCCAGATTTCACCATTTCTAATAAGCATATTCAATACCAGAAATTAATCCATAATCACCCATAACCATTACCAAACCATAACCATCCCAAATTCCAATTTCCCTCTAATCATGGAAGTTGTCCAGGTGCTCATAACCGGGAGCACGGCTATCATGATAGTTTTAGTTAACACTCTGCAGAGTTTGTACCTCTTTACCCACGTGTTCGTGATTTCATCACCCTTCGGCGACTAAGAACCTCCCTTATGCCCATGACCCGTCAGTCACATTACACACTTCCGTTGGTGTGTGGCCAAGAGATCACAAAATAGCCTTTACAAAGGGATTACTAGCCTATTTAGACCCCACTGAGGTTTCACCGGTGGCGATGTCTCCCGCAGAGCACATCTTCAACCAAGGGCCCCCTCTTGAGCCATTCGGATCCCAGGGTAGTCCCACCAATCATCAACAAACCCAATCCGACTACCCCTTCCCCGAGCATCCACAATGGTCCAAACAGCACTAGCAAAGCTCTAATTAATCAGCTACGCCGCACCCATACTTGGCCTCGTGGTGGCACTGTAGTCCTGGCTTATTCTCGCATGAACCGGTCCTTAGATCTAAAGCAAGCAAACCACCATAACATCCAACCCATCCACATACCAGGCTTGCTTAGATCATCCATTACCATACCATGTTTAACCATTTCATGTTAACCATAGTCTCATTCATGCATAATTAAATTGAGTGATATAGTTGTTTCCCATCCCAGTTGATTAAGCGAAGCAAAAAGGTAAAAACCCTTCCCGACTCTCTACCATAAATTCCAGGTGACAAGGGTGGTTAAACAAAACTAGTAAACTTCCTACCATAGGATTTCCCATCAATTTGACACAAGCATGCAGTTTTGCAAACAAAACATTTATTTTAAAACGGGATCAATATGCTTCAAGGACACTTGCCTTGCTCTTGCTGTTGATTAGGGTCAAAGCCTTCAAACTCTTGATGCTGTAGATCCTCCGCGGCACTCTCTAGCGCAAATCCGTCTAATCCACACAATAAACATACAAGACAAGAAACACAATCAAAGAGTGCACAAATATTACTCAACATGACATGACATGCATGATTGATGCAACGCAAGGTAGAACTTGTGACTAGATTGCTTTTAATGATAACTAACTAGTTCTAATAGCTTTTAACAAGTTTATACAGGTTTGGATTCGATTAGATCAAATTTTAGAATTAATTCAACACAATTTAACCAGGAAGATCGGACTAGTCCGCTAGGGACCGGACAAGTCCGCACTTGACGAGATCAGCAGATTAGGGTTTTCTAGATTGACGTGAATTTGGAGATTAGGGGTTGAATTCACATAAGGAAAAGAGAATAGAAGGTATACCAGGTGTTTAGAACTCCAATGAACCAAGAAACATGGAGGTAACACTTGGATCTTGATGATCTAGGGTTGGTGATGAACTTGGAGATGAATTGGTGGTGAAGGACGAAACTTGGTGGAGATCTTGATCCTCCTTCGTTTCCTCCTCTTCTTCTTCTTGTTTGGGATCTTCTCCTCCCTCCTTGATGGTGGCTCCCCACGAACTAGGGTTTGGGTGGGTGGAAAAGTGGCAAATAGATGTCCAACCAAGGGGTGGGGTTGTTTATATAGGGGTGGAGGCTAGGGTTAGATGGATTTCGAGTTTTGGGATGAGTAGAGGCCGGTTTAGAGTCCCACATGGGCTCTAAAAGAGTTGGGCACGACGTCCCTAGGCCCACTTGATGTGAAACCCATGAAACAAGTCGTAAAACAAAAGGTCAATCTCGGAGTCACGAAATATCGGACAAGTCCGAACAGGACCGGACTAGTTCGAAGTCGTCCAGAGAGAAAATCGGACAAGTCTGGCCAAAAATCGGACAAGTCCGATCTTAGTCAGAAAGGAAAACGGACAAGTCCGCTGGAACACCGGACTAGTCTGGAAAAGTCCAGGGACTTAGCAAATTTTCAAGGATTCATGGAACATCGGACTAGTTCGCAGCAAAAACGGACAAGTCCGTTTTTAGAGAGACAGAAATCGGACTAGTCCTCAGCAAAACCGGACTAGTCCGCACTTTCCTACATTTTTAAGTGCGGTCTTGCTCCAAATCAATTTTAAACTTGTTCCTCTTGTTATGGGTTAATGTTAAACATGTATATGAGTGCATGTAGGGTATGATGCATGAAAATGAGGGTGTTACAAACCTACCCCCCTTAAAATGAATCTCGCCCTCGAGATTCGACGCGGAAAAGAAGAGATAGGGAAATTCCTTCTTGAGATCATCTCCTAGCTCCCAAGTTGCTTCTTTTTCGGTATGGTGCTTCCATTGGACTTTACACCATCGAATCACCTTGTTCCTTGTGACTCTCTCCTTGGTTTCCAAGATTTTGACCGGTTGCTCGGCATACGTCAAATCTTCCTCTAGTTCCAATTCTTCCATTGGCACTTGATCTTTCGGTACCCTGAGACACTTCTTGAGTTGGGAAACATGAAACACATCATGTACGTCTGAAAGATGAGCTGGCATCTCCAACTTATATGCTACTTCTCCTCTTTTGTCCAAAATCTTGAATGGTCCAATATAACGAGGTGCGAGCTTGCCTCTTATGTTAAACCTCTTATGACCTCTCATTGGTGACACCTTGAGGTAAACAAAATCTCCTATTTCAAAGGCTAATTTCCTTCTCCTATTGTCCGCATAGCCTTTTTGCCTTGATTGGGCAGCCCTCATGTTTCCACGAATTATTTGGACTTGCTTTTCGGCTTCTTGCAACATGTCCGGACCAAATACTTGAGTTTCTCCTGCCTCATTCCAGAATAAAGGTGTCCTACACTTCCTCCCATAAAGCGCTTCATATGGTGACATTTTCAAGCTTGCTTGGTAACTATTGTTGTATGAAAATTCCGCGTAGGGCAAGCTTTTGTCCCAACTTCTCCCATGCTTTAAAGCACAAGCTCTTAACATGTCCTCCAAAATCTGATTGGTCCTCTCGGTTTGTCCATCCGTTTGAGGATGATATGCTGAACTAAAATTCAACCTCGTTCCCAAAGCTTCATGTAATTTTTGCCAAAATCTGGAGGTAAATTGAGAACCTCTATCCGAGACTGTCTTCTTAGGGACTCTATGTCGACACACAATATGCTCCATGTATATTTCATCCAATTGTGCAGCTGTATACTTGGTCTTCACGGGGACAAAATGAGCTGACTTGGTTAAGCGATCCACAATTACCCAAATTGAGTCATACCCGGACTGAGTACGCGGTAACCCAACTATGAAGTCCATACCAATTTCTTCCCACTTCCATTCCGGAATCTTCAACGGTTGCAATAATCCGGCTGGCCTTTGATGTTCCGCCTTGACTCGTTGGCACACATCACATAATGCTACATATTCAGCTATGTCCTTTTTCATGCTATCCCACCAATAGCAAGTCTTCAAGTCCTTGTACATCTTCGTACAACCGGGGTGAATCGAGTAAGGCGAGTCATGTGCCTCCTTTAATATTGTCTCCCAAATATGCTTTACATTAGGCACAACAATCCTCTTTCCAAGCCATAAGGTACCATGTTCATCCTTGTCAAATCTGAATTCTCTCCCTTCTTCGGTTCTTTCCTTGATTTCCTTGATTTCCTCATATGTGGTCTGTGCTTCTCGAATTTCTTGCTCCAAGGTCGGATTTAACTCCATCATCTCCATCCCGTTTACAAACCCGAGGTTCAACCGTTCAAACTCCTTACATAACTCGGATGGTAACTCTCGAACTGTAAGTTGATGGCTTACTCCCTTTCTACTCAAAGCATCGGCCACTACATTGGCTTTTCCCGGATGATAGTTGATCCCCAAATCATAATCTTTGATGAGCTCCAACCATCTTCGTTGCCTCAAGTTCAGATCCGTTTGTGTGAAAATATACTTCAAACTCTTATGATCCGTGTAAATTTCACACCTATGCCCAAGAATATAGTGTCTCCAAATCTTCAATGCATGTACCACAACTGCTAGTTCAAGATCATGCGTGGGGTAATTCTGCTCATGTTTCTTCAATTGTCTCGACGCATAGGCGACCACTTGACCTTCTTGCATCAATACACATCCAAGCCCTTGTCTTGATGCATCGCAATAAATGTCAAAACTCTTGCTTACATCTGGCAATACCAAAACCGGGGCTGTTGTCAACCTCTTCTTCAACTCCTCAAAACTATTCTGACAAGCTTCAGTCCATTGGAACGCCTTTCCCTTCGTTAGCAACTCTGTCATAGGCTTGGCTATCTTGGAAAAGTCCTTGATGAATCGACGGTAATATCCAGCCATCCCAAGAAAACTCCGAATTTCCTTGACATTCTGTGGCGGTTCCCACTTAAGCACATCTCTAACCTTCCCTGGGTCAACTGATACTCCTCCTCCGGAAATAATATGGCCTAAGAAGGAAACTTCCCGTAACCAGAATTGACATTTACTGAACTTGGCATACAATTGATGCTCCCTCAATTTCTGCAATGTAAGCCTCAAGTGTTCCTCATGTTCCTTCTCATCCTTCGAGTAGATCATAATATCATCAATAAACACCACAACGAACTTATCTGAGTACTCCATGAAGACCTTATTCATGAGGGTACATAAAGTAGGCAGGTGCATTTGTCAATCCAAAAGACATCATGGTGTACTCATAAGATCCATACCGTGTCCTAAAAGCTGTCTTGGGTATGTCCGATGGTCTAATCTTCATTTGAAAGTAACCTGACCTCAAATCAATCTTGGAAAACACACAGGCACCTTTCATCTGATCAAACAAATCCTCTATACGGGGCAAGGTGTACTTGTTCTTGATTGTTACCTCGTTGAGAGCTCGGTAATCCACGCACATCCTTTGGGATCCGTCCTTCTTGTCCACAAATAGAACGGGCGCTCCCCAAGGTGAAGAGCTAGGGCGAATAAAACCCTTCTCTAATTGCTCTTGAATTTGTTTCTTGAGCTCCGCTAATTCCATAGGAGGCATCCTATACGGCCTCTTAGCTATAGGTGCAGTTCCAGGTATTAAATCAATAACAAACTCAATGTCTCGATCGGGTGGCATACCTGGCAACTCTTCCGGAAAAACATCCAAAAATTCACACACCACCGGAATCTCCTCAATTGCGACACCGTCCATATGATTCAGCTCCAATTGCTTTGGTGCGGTTTGATGCTTCAAATTCTACGGTGATCCCTTCCTCATTGGTCAACTTCACCGTCTTCGTGGCACACTCAATAACTCCATTGTGCTTCCTTAACCAGTCCATACCAAGTATAATGTCCAATCCTTGAGAATCCAAAACAATGAGGTTGGCGGAGAAGTCTACCCCCCTTATTCTAAGGCTTACTTTTGGACATACTATATTTGTCCTCATCTCTCCTCCACGAGACTTAACCAACAGAGTAAACTTCATATGAGAGATAGGCAAACTATACTTGGCAACATATTTTGATGCAATGAATGAATGCGATGCTCCAGAATCAAATAACATAGTCGCGGGGTTGGAGTTGGCGAGAAACATACCAATGACCACGTCATCCGCTTGTTGAGCATCCTCCGTAGAGACATGGTTCACGTTGCCACGAGCAAAATTTTGCTGTCCACGGCTTCCTTGTGGCTGTCCTCCATTGGGTCTTGGGTTTTGCCTCGGCGCATTGCTTCCTTGACCAAGGCCTGACTTAGGACATTGATTCCCAAAGTGTCCAGCTTCTCCACAAGTATAGCACTTCTTAACTCCACCAGAATTATTGGGACGAGCTTGGTTTTGAACATTGACTCCAGGAAAATCAGCACGAGGTGCATAAGGCATCGGAGGCCTAGGTGCTTGCATGACAGGGCGCTGCTGCACAAACTGAGTTGGGCGCGGTGCATAACCAGGGCGCTGAGCAGGAATAGAGGAGCTGTAATGAGGCGCATTGGGCGGCGCAAAGCGAGGGCGCACATTACTTCCTTGTTGCTGTCCTTGATATGGTGCCTTCCTCTTGATTTCTTGCTCCATCTCACGGATCTTGTTCTCAACCACAATTGCTTTGTCCACAAGCTTCTGGAAATTGACATAATCACAGTTGAGCAATTGCACTTGGATCATATTGTTCAATCCCCTCATGAACAAGTATTGCTTCCGGCTGTCCCGGCTAACATCCTCAGGCGCATATCTTGAGAGTTGAGTGAACTTATTGAGATATTCACTCACGCTTGATTTTCCTTGTCTCAAGTTCTCAAATTCTTTCCTCTTCAAGATCATAACACCTTCCGGCACATAATGAGAACGAAAATTCTCCTTGAATTCGGCCCAAGTAATTTCCTCTTGGTTCTCATGAGCATTACAATAAGAATCCCACCAATCTGCGGCTGCTCCAACGAGTTGATGAGAAGCAAATAGCACCTTCTCCCGGTCACTGCATTGGACAATGGCTAGCTTCTTCTCCACGGACTTGAGCCAATCATCCGCATCCATAGGGTCTGCGGCTTGAGCAAAGGTTGGCGGCCTAGTCCTCATAAACTCTCCCAATCGGTTATGAGGAGGTGGGGGTGGCGGTGGAGGCATGTGGGGCTGATTGTTGATATTGCCAGCCTGCAGCTGTCCCATAGTCTGTATCATGGTCTGCATGAGCTGGTTTTGCATGGCCAATAGCTGCTCGATGTTGATAGCTCCCTGAGTAGATCCTTGACCATTGTTGTTCTGAGGCACTCCATTGTTCTCCTCTTCATCATTGTCATCCCTCTGGTTGCGAGTCCTCACCATCTGAAGGAAAGCAGTAGGTAAGAATTAGAAAACGTTCCCAACTATATACATCAAGGGATATGAAACTAAACAACTAGCTACACTAGCCTAGGTGGACATGGCAATGCTAAGGCATCCCAAAATCCTCTATTAAGCACACAAGCAACCAATATATATAGCAAACAGCACTCCAAGCAAAAACACATCGATTCCTGAGTGCTCCTATGTGCTCTAAAGTGTCCATTCTATCTAGGCTGCATCCTACGGTCAACCTGTGGCTCTGATACCAATCTGTGATGCCCGGTTCCGAAAATGAACCAAGCTAACGCATATATGTGCCCAGGATGTTCATCACACATACACGAGTGCAATCACAAAAGAGTATACAGAAAATTACCACAGAACAAGATTAATTAACCAAATTTTATTACACAAACCAGATTATCCTCGAATACAAGCTCTAATGAATATTAATGACAAGTTCAACTAATGCAGCGGAAATAAACTAATTAAGCAACTAAGCAGCATAAGCGACAGGGTATGTATGCGCAGCTCCAATCAACACCACAGGCAAAGCTGACGGTAGACATGGCCTAGAACTCCGCATTATCGCCATTAAACTCCCAATCCTGACCTGCAACTGTTGGGGTGGGGGATTGCAAGAGTGAGTACATGTCGTACTCAGCAAGTGTGGAAAGTATGACATGTGGCTGATTCAATTGACGACAATAATAATGGCAAAGTGCTGAAAAGTACAGTAAAACATTCGAAAGGCAATATAGTATAAGCATGTGAAGTAGACCCATCATAATCATAAGTAATATCGTAATACCAAATCTGAATTCATTACCATCATCAAAAATTCCAGATTTCACCATTTCTAATAAGCATATTCAATACCAGAAATTAATCCATAATCACCCATAACCATTACCAAACCATAACCATCCCAAATTCCAATTTCCCTCTAATCATGGAAGTTGTCCAGGTGCTCATAACCGGGAGCACGGCTATCATGATAGTTTTAGTTAACACTCTGCAGAGTTTGTACCTCTTTACCCACGTGTTCGTGATTTCATCACCCTTCGGCGACTAAGAACCTCCCTTATGCCCATGACCCGTCAGTCACATTACACACTTCCGTTGGTGTGTGGCCAAGAGATCACAAAATAGCCTTTACAAAGGGATTACTAGCCTATTTAGACCCCACTGAGGTTTCACCGGTGGCGATGTCTCCCGCAGAGCACATCTTCAACCAAGGGCCCCCTCTTGAGCCATTCGGATCCCAGGGTAGTCCCACCAATCATCAACAAACCCAATCCGACTACCCCTTCCCCGAGCATCCACAATGGTCCAAACAGCACTAGCAAAGCCCTAATTAATCAGCTACGCTGCACCCATACTTGGCCTCGTGGTGGCACTGTAGTCCTGGCTTATTCTCGCATGAACCGGTCCTTAGATCTAAAGCAAGCAAACCACCATAACATCCAACCCATCCACATACCAGGCTTGCTTAGATCATCCATTACCATACCATGTTTAACCATTTCATGTTAACCATAGTCTCATTCATGCATAATTAAATTGAGTGATATAGTTGTTTCCCATCCCAGTTGATTAAGCGAAGCAAAAAGGTAAAAACCCTTCCCGACTCTCTACCATAAATTCCAGGTGACAAGGGTGGTTAAACAAAACTAGTAAACTTCCTACCATAGGATTTCCCATCAATTTGACACAAGCATGCAGTTTTGCAAACAAAACATTTATTTTAAAACAGGATCAATATGCTTCAAGGACACTTGCCTTGCTCTTGCTATTGATTAGGGTCAAAGCCTTCAAACTCTTGATGCTGTAGATCCTCCGCGGCACTCTCTAGCGCAAATCCGTCTAATCCACACAATAAACATACAAGACAAGAAACACAATCAAAAGAGTGCACAAATATTACTCAACATGACATGACATGCATGATTGATGCAACGCAAGGTAGAACTGTTGACTAGATTGCTTTTAATGATAACTAACTAGTTCTAATAGCTTTTAACAAGTTTACAGGTTTGGATTCGATTAGATCAAATTTTAGAATTAATTCAACACAATTTAACCAGGAAGATCGGACTAGTCCGCTAGGGACCGGACAAGTCCGCACTTGACGAGATCAGCAGATTAGGGTTTTCTAGATTGACGTGAATTTGGAGATTAGGGGTTGAATTCACATAAGGAAAAGAGAATAGAAGGTATACCAGGTGTTTAGAACTCCAATGAACCAAGAAACATGGAGGTAACACTTGGATCTTGATGATCTAGGGTTGGTGATGAACTTGGAGATGAATTGGTGGTGAAGGACGAAACTTGGTGGAGATCTTGATCCTCCTTCGTTTCCTCCTCTTCTTCTTCTTGTTTGGGATCTTCTCCTCCTCCTTGATGGTGGCTCCCCACGAACTAGGGTTTGGGTGGGTGGAAAAGTGGCAAATAGATGTCCAACCAAGGGGTGGGTTGTTTATATAGGGGTGGAGGCTAGGGTTAGATGGATTTCGAGTTTTGGGATGAGTAGAGCCGGTTTAGAGTCCCACATGGGCTCTAAAAGAGTTGGGCACGACGTCCCTAGGCCCACTTGATGTGAAAACCATGAAACAAGTCGTAAAAACAAAAGGTCAATCTCGGAGTCACGAAATATCGGACAAGTCCGGACAGGACCGGACTAGTTCGAAGTCGTCCAGAGAGAAAATCGGACAAGTCTAGCCAAAAATCGGACAAGTCCGATCTTAGTCAGAAAGGAAAACGGACAAGTCCGCTGGAACACCGGACTAGTCCGGAAAAGTCCAGGGGACTTAGCAAATTTTCAAGGATTCATGGAACATCGGACTAGTCCGCGGCAAAAACGACAAGTCCGTTTTTAGACAGAGAGAAATCGGACTAGTCCTCAGCAAAACCGGACTAGTCCGCACTTTCCTACATTTTTAAGTGCGGTCTTGCTCCAAATCAATTTTAAACTTGTTCCTCTTGTTATGGGTTAATGTTAAACATGTATATGAGTGCATGTAGCGGTATGATGCATGAAAATGAGGGTGTTACAGTTAGCCCCAGGGTCGCCACGTGTACTATCAAACCAGAGCTATCGCCCGCAAGGGAGGAAGCTTCGGACTATGTACCGAAGTGGCACTCTCGGACCTAACCCCAGACCGAGGGAAGCTCCAGTGCTGACACGTGTTGGCTAACATCGGAACTATCTGTTCTCCACAGCGTGCTCCTGTGCTGCCACGTGTCCAACCGTCGGATCTTCACCCTCTAACCTCCTGAAGACCCCGCAACGTGCTCCGGATCTTCCAAGGGGAATCTAGGACTTCAAGACCCGATTAAGTGTCATTAATACCATATTAAATGACACATGACTGGATGACCTTAATTACTAGTAACCGTGCTGTCAAGCCCATTATACGGTCATTAAGGTCAATTAAACGTGTTGAACAAGTATCAACACTAGTAACCGCCGGGGCCACATGTCGGGCCAGGCTAATTTGTAATGGCCTGCCCTTGTACTATAAAAGGACAGGCTGACGACATTTACACACATGCTCCATAAACGTTCAGACACACTGACACACGCGCTACATCCAATACAACATCAACACACCCCGTGGAGTAGGGTATTATGCTCAGGCGGCCCGAACCACGTAAACTCTTGTGTCTCCTGCGCCATTTACAATTTACCTTCTTGAATCTCCGTGCGCTCACACCGAACATCAAACTCCTCTAACACTTTAGTAGTGTCGGGAGATCTGCCGGTTCCAAACCACCGACACTACCATTGCAGGACCTACCTTTGTGACGACCGAGGCACTCCTGGAGGGGCGGCCCTAGTGCCGCGGAAGCTCAAGGGATCACTCTTGTAGAGTGGGACCCAATTTTTGTTCTAGAGGACCTGCTGGAGTCAGCGGAGAGGACCCCGGCAGGTCCGGAGCCGATCCCCCTGTCATTATCCATCGACAATGCCTGATCCAGCCTTCGTCAGGTCCAACTCACATTTTATCATGACAGCAAGGCCCTCGAGGAGGAGCGCCAAGCTCTTAGGAGGTGGCGCAACCGACTCCAATTCGAGACCAAGCTGGCGCAAACAAGGCTGGCCGACGACATGGAGTGGGTCAAGAGGGAGAAGTCCTGGATGGAGTACTGGGGCCAGCTGCTGGATGAGAGGGTAAACATGGTGCGATCCCTCGACAATCAATCTCGGGCTATATACGAACAAGCACGCCCTGGCTGCTAATGAAGCGGCGAATGATCGCCAGGAGAACCTCAATACCATCCACGAAGGTCTCGTCAAGCGCCGGGAGGGTCTCCATGAGCGAGAGAAAAAGCTCGAAGAGGAAGAGCAAAAACTCCTAGAGCTGAGGGATGACCTCGTGAAGAGGGAGGAGGAGCTCACCCAAAGGCTAGTTCTGAGTGAAAAGAGTCTCGCTGAGCGCACCAAAAAGCTGGAGTAGCTCTGCAAGAGCAAAGAGGAGAAGGCCTGGCGGCGGGGACAGGACCTTACCAAGGGAGGTCGAAGTCGCTGCCAGGGAGAAGAAGGTCCGAGGCCGGGAGAAAGACCTGGTTGACTGCCGGAACCAGATCCACGTCCGGGAGAAGGAGCTTGGTGACCTTTAAAAGCAAGTTACTGAGAGGATTCAGTAGCACACCATGGAGGTCGAGTGCCTTGCTCGGGAGGGTTTGGAGCTTGTGGCATCCAAGAGGTCTTTGGAGGAGATTCGAGGCTCAAGGGTTGCGGAGTCTCAACAAGTATGGGACTTCGTGGGCAAAGACAATGTCGCGCTAGTTCCACTGGGCTTTAGCCCCGTGCGTCCGGGCAATCCGGAGCCGGAGCTGGACCATGCGCTGGGGGCGCTGAGCTCGATTGGCAACAAACTCAGCGTGATGGGCCATGTCATCGCGGATTAGTTGGAAACTGAAGGAAAATGCCTTATGTAGAACGTCGCAGAATACATGTTGATGTGCTACACAAGCCGGGATCCTCATTTCCCACTAAACACGATGCTTGAAGGTCCCATCGACGGAGAGGGAGACAGCGCCAAGACCAGCATGTCGGAGGTGGCCCAGAAGGTCGCCTCGTTCTTCCATAGAACTTAGGACTTTCACCTTTTAGCTCCCACTTGTATCTTCTCTTCTTTTCTCCAATTTTGTAATCTCTTGTCTTCAGCTGAATGAAATCCAAAAATTTTATGAATTTCATTTTTTGTCTTCAACCTTTGTCTTACTCGGCCCCCTGGTAGTTGTACACAATTTGATTGCGAACATGTACCAAAAGGATGTAACATTTTGTTGAATACTTGAGTGATTCGAACTTGTAGAGTATAGGTCTGAAGTTTTGTTGCATCGACAACAGGGGTCCCCTCGGGTTGTCGAAGGTTAGTAGCTCCGGCAGCAACCATCATCAACACGTAGAGCGTCGACATCAGACCCCATTGGGGTGTCCTTCTACCATCTTTTCTTCAACTCCTTTTATTTCTTCACGTTGACGGTTGGCCCCCTGGATTTGTCAGAACTTGATAGCTCCGGCGATGCCCACTATCAATGTTTAAAACATCAATGGCGGGCCCCCTTGGGGGATGTCGAAGCTCTGATAGCTTCGGCATTGTCCACCATCATCATGGGATTTTCATTTTTCCTGCACACTGAAGTCAAGAAAAACAGTAAAATCCATTTCTTATCTATAACTCATTTGCGACTTACTATTCTCATATGAAATTTTAGGTCGACAACAATTCTATATACAATCAAGCGCGTTTGTTTATTTTCTCCAGGTCCAATCGTTTTCTAGACTCACCTTACTTAGGCCTGCCGGGGTGTAGGTAGAGTGGCGTACTTAGGGTGCTGGACCAGGCTAAGTCGATAGCACACTCTGGACCTAGATTGGCTTGGCGTTCAGGCGAGTAGGCCATTCAACGATGTTAAGACCCGAAAGAAATAACAATGAAACTTGAATTATATATGAATTGTTCAAGCTAAAATTTCTTAAGAATTGCACAACTTTTTTATAGACAAGAAAGAGAAAAACAAAAAAGATTGAGTCTGTACAAAATAAATGCACGTGGAGTCTGTTTTTACATATCGATTTCTTTCATTATAGGTACGGGGTACAGGGGAGACAAGTAAACTCTTAGGGTATGGAACCAAGCTAAGTGTGTTACATTTCTTGTCCGACCCAGGGTAGCTAGCTAAACTTTTAGTTCTGAGACTGTTTCAAGTGTTGCTTGAACTTTGCGGACCTTCCTGGAAAGGTTCGGCTGTCCTCCCGGAGGAGCTACCCGTCTCTGTACAATGACGCTACAACATACATCATATGTAATTATAGACTCACCTCCATGATATTAAGCGTAAAACTTACGGACATGCTCAATGTTCCAAGGATTAGGGAGCGGTGTCCCATCCTCGGTTGCCAAGTGAACGCATCCGGGACGGGATACTTTGATCACTCGAAAGGGTCCTTCCCAGCTGGGGGAAAGTTTGTTTAACCCTTCTCAAGTTTTTATTCTCCGTAGCACCAGATCACCTTCCTCGAGTTGTCGGCTATGCACATGCCTTTGGTGGTAATGCCTGAGCGCTTGGCGGTATCGTGCATTTTGAACAGCTGCTCGGCACCTTCCCTGTTCAATGAGGTCAAGGTCTTCACGCCGGAGCTGGTCCTGCGTGGCTGCGTCCAAGGTCCGGACCCAGAGCGGCCCCAAGGTGATTTCCGGAGGAAGGACTGCTTCATCTACACACACCAGGAAGAAGGGTGTCTCTCCAGTTGACCGGTTTGAAGTTGTCCTGTTTGCCCACAAGGTGGGCGGAAGCTCCTCGATCCAGTTGGCTCCATGTTTTTTCAAGCGCTCATATGTGTGCGTCTTGAGTCCCTTTAGGATTTCTACATTTGCTATCTCAGCTTGGCCATTGCTTGCCGAGTGAGCCAGACTCGCCTTCAGGTAGCTCCAGACCTTTCCTGAAGGGGTCTGGATTCCTAAACTGAGGATGGTTCTAGTCTTTCCGCAACCAGGACCATGCTGACAACTTCATCAGTTGCTGAAATGTAAAGCAGAAGTGGCTCACCACCAAAGTTGGTAGAGTGGTGAGAAGCTGCTTCATCTCTTGGAATGCATTTTCTGCTTCTTTGGACCATTGAAGAAGGGTAGCGCCCGTTCTGCCAGTCTTGAAATGAACCAGTTGAGGGTAGCTGACACCCAGTCAGCTTATGGACATCCTTGATACGAGCTGGTGGCCGCATGTCTTCAATAGCTTTAATATTCGTCGGATTCGCCTCTATTACTTGGTGGTTCACCAAGAATCCAAGAAGCTTTCGGAGCTAACCCCAAAGACACACTTGTCTGGGTTTAGCTTTGTGCGTGTGATTCGCAACTTGTCGAAGACAGCTTGTAAGGTGTCAAGAAATGACTCCTTGTTCTTGATCTTGACGACGATGTCATCGACGTACACTTCCACTACATCTCTAATGAGCTCTCCAAAAGTTTTTTACATAGCTCGCACAAACGTTGAAGCAGCATTTTTGAGACCGAATGGCATGACAATGTAACAGTATAATCCATCTACTGTGATGAAGGCAGTATGCTCTTCATCTTCCCTAGACATTCTGATTCGATGATACCCAGAATATGCGTCTAGGAAACACAGTAATTCACACCCGGAGGTGGAATCCACTATCTGATCTATTCTAGGTAGTGGAAATGGATCCTTTGGGCATGTCTTATTTAGTGTTGTGTAGTCGATACACATCCGAAGTTTCCCGCCAGCCTTGGGAACAACGACCGGATTTGCCAGCCATTTTGGGTGGAAGACTTCCCGGATAAATCTAGCTTCAAGCAACTTCTTCACTTCTTGACATATGAAGTTTTGTCGCTCTACTGATTGCTTCCAAGGCTTCTGATGTACAGGCCGAGCGTCAGGATAAATCTTCAAATTATGCTCAATCACCTCCCTAGGGATCCCAGGCATTTGTGATGGTTGCCAGGCAAACACGTCGACATTAGCCCGAAGGAAAGTGATGAGCATGAGTTCCGATTTGTCCTTCATACCTCTCGATATACGGGTGGTCTGAGCAGCATTGGAACCAATTTGGACGACTTTGATGGGAATGTCAGTGTCGCCGCTTGGTTGCAAACGAGATGCGGAAGTTGAGCCTCGATGACGAATGCTCGGAGGCTTCAGAGCTTGCTCCTTTCCAGATTCTTCCTCATGCACTGTAACAAGCGCGTGGAGTTCTTCCAGAGCGGTAACTCCAGCGGTGCGATCTATGCGGATCCGGAGAATGCCTGAGGGTGTTGGCATCTTGAACACCAAGTAGCCATAATGAGCAGCAACCATTGTTAACGGCTGTTATATACCAATTTCCATTGTCAATTTAACTCAATTATGTGAAGGATTTGTCATTTCTTGCACACATCACCTTTCTATCTAACCCAATTCCACATGGACTTGGAGAAATATGTGTATGCAACATTTTATGCAGGAAATGAGGAAATGTAGAGGGACCAATCCTATAAAATATCATCCCAGCCAATCAAGCGACGACACGTGGAATCCCATGGATCAAATGGCCCGCAAACAGAAGTGTCCAAGGAGATCCAACGGTGTATCACCCATATACATCAATAGGACCCATCTGGCAGCCACCTAGAGAAAGCACACGAAACGGTGCAATGACCAGGTCGGCCGAACCAGGGGGTCGACCGACCTAGTCTTTGCACCAAACTCGGTCAGCCTCCACGTGTTGGCTCCTCCCGACTCCCTGGAGTCAATGGTGACTGATTCGCGCGCTTTTGGTGGCGGGAACCGACCTCAACACTAGTATAAATAGGACCCCCTACCCCTCACTTCAACACACACCACTTGGGCATCATTCTATTGTATACACTATCTTCCATAGTCCTTAGAGGAGTTAGGATGTAGAGAGGAGAGCCTCTAGTCCCAAGACCAAATTGGGAAAGGGGTAGAAGGAGTCTCTCTTCCCAATTCCACATTTGGAAAGGTATGACTTATGTATTCCTTCTTGTCTTTGGGACTTTGTGCTCAATAAAGATATTATCTTTAGTCTTCTTTTATATGTATACTTGGAGAAAGCGTTTCTTGTTTGATTGTGGATTCCATGTATGTGGAAGGTATAGTATTTATGATTTCACTCTCACGATCACATCTTATGGTCATAAACTCTATAGACCCCCACTATAGTCTATGTAGTTATGATATGATTATGTTAATATGTATGACTTATGCTATGCTTCAACATTGGTTCAACGATGTTTAGATTAGTCATTGCCTTAGGATAGCTTGTGCCATGGCTCCTAAGGTATTTGCTTACTATGCTAGCATGGTGCTAGGGTATTCAAGTAGCTTTGGATGTCTCATAGACCCACAGATTGAAGAGGTAGGCAGTAGGTGGTGACAGCCCTATCTGTCCTTTGTAATCCTCCACGTTCGACTATGCCACAAGCTCTTGGCGGGAGTCGCCCTAGTATTGCTTGGGGTAAGCCCGTGCCCAATGTGTTGAATAGCATTGCATAGAAATTCATCATTGACATGACCATTAGTATCTACCTTAGGCTATGTATATGTATTAGGAGCATTGAAGGAGCAACTCTCTAACTCTCAATCCAATCTCCCTCTAGGACCCATTTTTACCCTTTAGAATAGACTGCCTAGGTGTGTGTCACACTACCCCTATTATCAACTTACCCCTATCTAGATAATGGATTAGTATCCCATAGCTTGACCATAAGAGTAGTATATACTTTACTCCATTGCCTTCCTTTGGGATAAATACGATACCCTTGGGAATACTCATGGGTGAAATGCTACAACGGTATCTTCCGCGCGCTTGTGGATCTCATCTCTTTACCGGAGATGATCTGTGGTGTTGAAAAATTCCAACAAGCATTTCTGGCGCCGTTGCGGGGATGATTTGTTAGTATATCTTAGGAACCTTCAACAAGCATTGTTGGCGCTGTTGCCGGGGAAGGCAAAGGAAGTGAAGGATAGCTATCACTTGTGATTAAGCTATAGGTACTAATAGTTATTAGACAGGATTACCCTTGTTTGTTTTCTCCTCTGTGTGAACACAGGGTAGTGTTGGCCAACCCATTGTATGGGATGGCCAACGAGGACACAAGTGCTAAACTGCAAGATGATTTAAGGCGTACCTCAACAAGTGTCTGCTAGGTAACACCATTGCCATTTTGCGTGAGAATTTCAGCTTTATGTAGGAGCCAAAGTAATCCATACCCAAGCTTGGGGAAGGCTCCAAGAAGTTCTTTTTGGTTTGCCTCCACCATGGGGTGGATAGCTGGCTCTTCATCCAACACTCGTGTCATGGGTTGGCTCCACCAATCCATGACCACATTCATGCTGGAGCTAAAGGAGTCCTATTCTCATTCATCATGGATGAGAGGAAGGTCTCCACTCAAGGGGTGGATTGAAGAATGCTCGAGTTCCCATAGCTTTTCATGCACACCACTTCACAAGGTGGATATGCTAGTTATGGAACTACACCTCCCATTGAAATGTCATGAATATCCAAGTCGTTGGAGATTTTTTTGGATAATCCAAGTCATGGATATTCACATGATTTGTGAAAAATCCATGTCATCATGGGACGCATGGGAATTATTTCCCTAATACCCATGAGGACCTTTTTCAAACAACAACTCCAATGGCTACCATTCACAAGGAGGTCAAGGGTGGAATTAACATCACCCTTGTATTCAAGGAGGCTATGGCTTTCCAAGGGATTTAAGTTCAACTAGCCTACCTTAAAGTATCTTCGCCAAGGACAAGAACTTAAGGAGCATTCAATGTCCAAGATTTCCCACATCACTTGTTGGGATTCCCACAATTCGACCAAACCCATTCAACCTAGGGCAAGTGACAATGTGGATGAAGCATTTCTTGTTTGATTGTGGAGTCCACATGTCATCATGCCCAAGGAAGCCTTTGACCCATGATCAAGGTATGGGTTGATTCAATGGAATATCAATATGGTCAGAGTGGCACCCCAAAGAAGGACAAAGCCTCACCATGCTCATCAAGGAATACATTCAAGAGGGAGAACCCGTCGCTACAACAACATGTCTACATCAATACAACGGGGAGAGGCTAGGGCCACCATGTGGCCCACATGTCCAAATGACAGCCAAATGAGTTTGGCATGTCAAAACGGAAGAAATCATCCACATTTTCAACTCCGGGATTGGACAACAAATCATCGCGCTGAACAAAACGGAGGTAAGTCCTACTCATCGGACTTCAAAAATTCGGTGAGTCCTCACCAATAGGTTAATTGGTAGTTATCTCATATTTGTTTTCCAAATGCATCAACCCTTGCATTTACATATTTGAAATTCGACACTTGCATGTTGGAAAGTAAAATTTCCAACCATTATAAAACTAAAAATTTGAATTAGGGGAGAAATTTAATTGGATATGAACTACGTGCATGACCACTTGAATTTATCTTCCTAGTTCAAACCAAAAATATTTGCTTTGACCCTCATTGCATTTACAAGTTATTTCAAGTTGGGCAAGACAATTTGAAAATTGGGTTCAATTTGCTTTTGGCTAACATAACCCGTTTTCTAGTTATTTTGTGTGTTCCTGATTAAAGTGTAGCTAGGTCAAAATTGTGAAGAGGTGGTTTGGCAAGAAAGTGGAAGGTTTCATCAAGCTCAAGTCACCATTGGGAGGATTTGAGAACACTTCTCTCTTTCAAACTCATTTTGAGTTTGAGGAAGAGAAATGTTCAAGAGGATGACCCAATGGAGGAGCCAGAACCAAGTCCATCGCCAAATCCAACCTCAACTTGGCATTTGACATCAACCATCAAGCCTACGCCAAAAATCAAGGTTGTGAGTTTCTCACACAAAGACCTTCGTCACCAACTAATCCCCAAATGAGGTATGAGTTTAGAATTTTCCATTGTTTGGTTTTTCATAGAATTGAATGTATTTTCTTGCATTTGTGAGGAAGGTTGACACTTCCTCATCATTCAATTCTCAAGCATCCTCACAAGAGTAAGCGCGGGTATTTACTTCTGGATCTCCAAAAGGAAATCCCACCTTACTTGGAAAAATCTCAAACAAGTACCTAGAATCCTTTAAGAATTGTTTTGTAAATTTAGTTTTGTTGAGGTTTAGAAAACAAAACTTTTGGGATGACTTAATTGGTGAATTGGCATATAGGAACTTGGGCATAGTGACAACCATAATTTTGAATTGAGCTTCATGCATACATGGTGTCACTAGATTTCAAACTCCTAGGAATAAGTGATATCCTTGCTCTGAAATTGAATTGCATTTTTAGGAGGAGTCACTAAATTTCAAATTCCTAGTGAGGTTCAGGAGGATAAAATTGAGAATCTTGTTTGTCATGGTCTAAATGACAAAAATTTGCTCTTGAAAGCTAAGATGGTTAGAAACTTTAAAAGGTGTAGGGATCCATATAGTGTATTTCTATTACATGCATTTCTATGAGTAGGAGCTTTAGAAAATATGCAACATGAATTATCCATAAAGCTCCACTCTTATCAATGAATAACACATTGATCATAGATACACTTGACATTGGATCCAATGCATATTTGATTTTGTTCTTCCCCGTATGTACAAATGAAAGTTTGGTTACCTAACTCAAACATTCATTTGTACAAGTCTCAGGAGCTAATCATCCCTCTCCATTCAAGAGAGGAAGTTTGCAGGAGTAATATTACTATGCAGACATTCAAGAAGCTGATTGTTGGGATCCCTAGAGGATCCCATTTCAACATCTCTTGCCCAAGGAGTAAATAAGGATGGTTGCTACCTATCGGAAATTATGGCCGAAGGTCAATCATAACTATACGAGGCTAGAGATTTGAAATGGGAACCCTCCATGAGCAACCAATGAGCTGCCACGAATGGGTGAGAGCATTATGCTCTCAACTATTTTAAGCACTCATTCAAGCTCAAGGGATTTGCCACCATCATTGGGTACAAGTTATTCCTTTGTGGCAAAGAGTTATGATGTACCATGACCAAGGAATGACAAGATCACACCCAATTTATATTGGGTGCAAGCTGTCCCTATGTGGCTAGAAGGTATGTCATGCCTTAGCCAAGGAACAACAGATCACACTCAACCCATGTTGAGTGCATGTCATTCCTTTGTGGTTCTAGGTATGTTGTACCTTACCCAAGGAACAACTGATCATACCCAATTCATGTTGGGCACATGTCACTCCCTTATGGCAAAAAGATATGATACACCTTAGCCAAAGAATGACGAACATACTCAATGTATGTTTAGTGCACGTCATTCCTTTGGATCTAAAAGGTTACCATTATCTTAGCCAAGGAATGGCAAATCACAGCCAAAACATGGAGACCCTGATGTGCGGACGATCAACATCAAAAACACTCTATTCAACCACACTCATGGTGTCCATGGGAGGCAACACAACAATCAACACTCAACCCTCCATTGTCAAAGCCATGCTGCAACAAGGATAGGCCAACTCATGGCCTACCTCCGTCTTTAGGCTTTCAACCCCTATCGCGGACCTTGATCAAGAATAAGCTTGGGGGAGGACCCCCACTTGAGGTAACTTTTATCACAAACACTACATTTTTATTTCAAATCATCCACCTTGCATTTAAATATATATATATATATATATATATATATATATATATATATATATATAGGTTAGATTTGTTTTCATCAAATAAAGATGTACGGTAAGAATGATTTAGAATTCACATAGATGAAATGATGAATAGTTGCTCTGTTTTATTTTCTTAAGTCTCTAGTTTACAACTTGCTACTCTCCAAATATTGCTTTCATTGGTTTGAAAGTACTTTTACCGTAATTTGGAAGTTGTGGGTAGCAAAAGCTTAATCTAATTCTAGGTTGTTGCAAGACTAGAATTGGTAATAGGGCTGCTAGTCCTAGTTTGAAAGTAAAACTTAGATTTCTGGAGAAATTCTAAAAAGATTTAAGTTTCCCTCAATTGATTGGAAATACCTACCAAAGCCATATGATGTTCATACATAAACAAAACCTTATGCATATGCTATTTGCTTTAACATTGAGCCTAGTCAAACTAGTATAGACCTATGTGAGAAATCATTCAACTCTTTTTGAATTCAAGACTTCACTTGCACATGCTATACTTCTACACTAAAAGTAAGCAAAACGTCCATCATATCCACCATACCACAACAAAAAGAGAAACTCCATGTTATTCATGTTTAGCACTCTCTTCAAAATTCATTGCAAAGAAAGGGAGTAGAAGACATGGCTACAAAAAAAGCATGCTTACATCATAAGCATGAGAGAAAAAAAAAGAGAGAAAAGTAAAGTAGCCATGTTTCATCCCTGCAAAAAGAAACCAAAAAGGAGTTATCTCAAGAATCCACATCCACTTCCACTCCATCACACATGCACTAGTCTTGAATCAAAAAAGTTTTGAAATGAATTCTCCTAAGGCTTACTCTTTTGACTTAGCAATATATGTGATGCAAATATGCCTACTTACTTTCCTTACCAAGCTCCACATACAAGCCATATTCAATGAGTAGGAATAGTAGAGGCACAATGCTTTGGTGAGGAGATATTTCCACTATCCACAAAGGAGTGACTGAGAGAATCACATTGAGGTACTTAATATCTAAATTGAATTATCCGGGATTTAAGTGGAACTTGATTTCTAGGCTATGTTTGCTCCATTTGCTACTCTACCTTTCAACTACTCATGAATATGAAAAAGCATAAGCCCCATGATAAATTAAGAAAGGTAGGGTATCATAGCCAATTTCTGCAATACTAGGTAGAGTATCTTGCTGTGCATTAGATACTTTTGAAAATAAGACATTGTAGCAACTTTTGATAGTCAACCTAAAGTCTTGACTTTGCTTGGGACGAGCAAAGGATAAGCTTGGGGGAGTTTGTTGACGGTTGTTATATACCAATTTCATCCATCAATTTATCTCAATTATGTGAAGGATTTGTCATTTCTTGCACACATCACCTTTCTATCTAACCTAATTCCACTTGGACTTAGAGAAATATGTGTATGCAGCATTTTATGCAGGAAATGAGGAAATGTAGAGGGACCAATCCTATAAAATATCATCCCAGCCAATCAGGCGACGACACGTGGCATCCCATGGATCAAATGGCCCACAAACAGAAGTATCCAAGGAGATCCAACGGTGTATCACCCATATACATCAATGGGACCCACCTGGTAGCCACCTGGAGAAAGCACACGAGAAACGGTGCAATGACTAGGTCGGGCAAACCAGGGGGTCGACCGACCTGGTCTTTGCACCAAACTCGGTCAGCCTTCACGTGTTGGCTCCTCCCAGCTCCCTGGAGTCAATGGTGACTGATTCGCACGCTTTTGGTGGCTGGAAAACCGACCTCAACACTAGTATAAATAGGACCCCCTACCCGTCACTTCAACACACACCACTTGGGCATCATTCTATTGTATACACTATCTTCCATAGTCCTTAGAGGAGTTAGGACGTAGAGAGGAGAGCCTCTAGTCCCAAGTCCAAATTGGGAAAGGAGTAGAAGGAGTCTCTCTTCCCAATTCCACATTGGGAAAGGTATGACTTATGTATTCCTTCTTGTATTTGTGACTTTGTGCTCAATAAAGATATTATCTTTAGTATTCTTTTATACGTATACTTGGACAAAGTGTTTCTTGTTTGATTGTGGAGTCCATGTATGTGGAAGTTATAGTCTTTATGATTCACTCCCATGATCACATCTTATGGTCATAAACACTATAGACCCCCACTATAGTCTATGTAGTTATGATATGATTATGTTAATATGTATGACTTATGTTATTCTTCAACATTGGTTCAATGATGTTTAGGTTAGTCATTGCCTTGGGATGGCTTGTGCCATGGCTCCTAAGGTATTTGCTTACTATGCTAGCATGGTGCTAGGGTATTTAAGTAGTGTTGGATTTCTCGTTGACCCACGGATTGAAGAGGTAGGCAGTAGGTGGTGACAACCCTATCTGTCATTTGTAATCCTCCACGTTCGGCTATGCCACAGGCTCTTGGCGGTAGTCGCCCTAGTATTGCTAGGGGTAAGCCCGTGCCCGATGTGTTGAATAGCATTGCATAGAAATTCATCATTGACATGACCATTAGTATCTACCTTAGGCTATGTATATGTATTAGGAGCATTGTAGGAGCAACTCTCTAACTCTCAATCCAATCTCCCTCTAGGACCCATATTTACCCTTTAGAATAGATTGCCTAGGTGTGTGTCACACTACCCCTATTATCAACTTACCCCTATTCGAATAATGGATTAGTATCTCATAGCTTGACCATAAGAGTAGTATATACTTTACTCCATTGCCTTCTTTTGGGATAAATACGATACCCTTGGGAATACTCATGGGTGAAATGCTACAACGGTATCTTCTGTGCGCTTGCGGATCTCATCTCTTTACCGGAGATGATCTGTGGTGTTGAGAAATATTAACAAGCATTTTTGGCGCCGTTGTCGGGGATGATTTGTTAGTATATTTTAGGAGCCGTCAACAGCCATGAATTTGTATAAAGCTGGCCTGCCCAAGATGGCGTTGAATGGCAAGTTGATATGTGCCACGTCGAAGACCAACTTCTCAGTACTGTAATTCTTCCGAGTTCCGAAGGTCACCGGGAGAGTAATGGCACCGAGTGGGGTTATGCTCCCAGACCTACTCTTGAGAAAGGTCGGGAGGGGCAAAGATTCGAAGGTCGGAGCTGAAGCTTGAAGAAGGCTTCGAAGCTTATGAGGTTCAGCCCCGAACCTCCTTCCACCATTATGTGGTGGAGATAGATGTTATTGATGGTCGGAGATACCATCAGTGGAAGTTGACCAGCTCTGATCATGTTCCGAGCGCAGTCCGAAGCATCGAAGGTGATAGCAGTATCCATCCACTTCCGATGAGGCTCCGCCCTAGCGGTGGGAGCTACAGAGGCCATGTCCTGCCACATTGTCTTGAAGACTCGGCGGGAGGTGATGTCACACGAACCAACAAAAATGGCGTTCATGGTCTTTCGACGCTCGTTGTCGGAGACGTCGAAGTCATCGTCAACGGAGGTGTAAACAGCCTTCAAGACCTTTTTGGGGTCCTGAAAGTATAACTCCTCTTCAACCGGAGCTTTGCCAACTTTTTGTTTTTCTTCCCTATGACAGAAAGGAGCTTCTTCCTGGCGCTTGTTGTAGCGCTCGGCAAGGTTCCGGACCTCTCGGCAGTCTTCCAAGTTGTGGCTGTACGTCTTGTGTATGGGACACCACATCTTGGAGCTGCCACCATCTTCATACTACAGCCGATGTCGTTTCTCAGGGCGTGGCCCCCGGCCACTCGAAGCTGCGGCAGCAGCAGCAGTAGGTGTGCCGGCCGACGACTTCTTCTTGCCGTTGGACTTTTTCTTCTTCTTGCCACTCCCGGAGGTAGTGGCTTCACCCTTGGAGGACTTTTTGTTGGCCTCCGAAGGTGGTTGGGAGTGCATTTCACGACCCTCCGCAGCCTCGGCGCACTTGTCTACCAAGCTGAAGAGTTCCGTGACGCTGGTGACTTCCTTGGTCGCCAGCTTCTCCAGCATTTTCTTATCTCGAACGCTGTAAGACATATGTGTGCTGAATACATTGGCTTGTAGTGAATACACTTGCTTTGACGATAAAAGTTTTGAATATCACCAAAACACCTTTTTATCAAGGTCCCACTAGTTTTGTAAGCTTCGGCGGGAGCTTGGTTGTACTAGTTTTGGTAAGCTCTGGCGCTAGGTTCTACTAGCTTTTGATAGCTCAGGCTCAAGGTCCGGGTTGCTCTGGCAAGGTCAATGCTTCTGTTTTTCATTTAAAATATTTCATACTTGCTTTACATCTATAGAAAGATTGCTTAGTATTCATTTGCTAAGTCTTTGGTGCGTTTTTGGTTGACATGGATGATATCGTGTTACTATGGTTTTGCAACATGCTTATGTGAGGTTCTAACATAAGGTGTCGTGTTCGGAACTAACTTGAGTCAAGTCGAGGACTTGGGCTCGTATGGATTGGTTATTTATTCATGTGCAGGTGTTGCTTGAGTTCAAGACATGGCTGGTGATGGGATTCATTGGACTAGTCTCAGGGAGGAGATGAGGTTCCAACAACCAAATTCAGGAGGAATTGTGGTTGAGCTGATCAGGAGGTTGTGCAACATGATTGAATCAAGAACAATGCATGTGAAGGTATCGTGGACGTCATTGGAAGATGTTTGCACGTGTGCAAGGAGTGCATGGACGTGGCTACATGGTTCCAAGACGTGATGAAGAGATGTGGACGTAAAGAGTTGGTCGGAAAGGTCCAACCGACTAGGTTATGGACTCAGGCTGCAGCTGAGTCGGGTTTGACTCAAATATGGAAAGATTTGAGTTGGTTATGATAGGATTTCGTGTGGGTCACGAATTTGAGTTGTTTAGGAATGTGGGATACGTTCCTAAGGTGTTTGGAAGTCTTAATATTGCTTCTATCTGCGTATAGAAGAATCCTAAGCAATTATGGAAAGTTACGGTTCGTGAACAGAGTAGGATTAGGTTCCTGATCTGAGTTGAGTTGGCTTTCGAGCTGGTTATATAAGCAAGGGAGCCCAGAGCTCGTGGTGCACGACTTTGAGGCTGTTCCTCTTGTGTTCTATTGAACAAAATTCATAGTTTGAAGTAACTTTTATGCCTTGTTCGTCCGACTTGTTCCAGACAAGTTTTACTCGTCGAGTTTCTGGACAGCACTACCTTTTGTCGGTGGTTTTATCATAACTCGAGTATTACAGATCCAATTGATGTGATTCTTTTTGGGTTGTCTTCAAAACTTGATTATCTATCATCTGTCAAAATTTCACGGTCATTGGATTTGTGGTCTATGATCTACACTAGTTTCTTTGCAGTGTTCCAAAACTGTTTTTTTCTCGGGTGGGGCAGATTGACCTTTGTTTGATCTTTCGATCATAACTTGAGTTTTTCTCAACGGATTTGAGTGATTCTTTTTGTTTGTCTTTTTAACTTGATTCTCTATGATATATATCACTTTTGTCACAGTGAAACACGTTTAGATTAGTCTCACACACGATTTCTTTAACAGATCATTTTTCTGCCGAAGGGGTTGGGGTTTAATTGTTTCCGCTGCGTAAGATTTTTAAATCTACCATTCACCCCCCTTTGGTAGCTTTTCATGTGATCTTTGATCCTACAATTGGTATCAGAGCCACGGTGCTCTAATCTTTGTGATTTGCACGTGTTTTTGACTAATCATCATGGAGAAGTACTCTGCCAAACCTTGTGTGTTCGCTGATATTGATTTTCAGGTATGGAAGGCACGCATGGAGGCTTTCATCCAGGCACAAGGCTTTGCAATATGGGAGAAGGTATACAAGCCGTATGAAGTGCCATCAAACAATCAAGTTACAGCTACAAATCTGAGAGATGTCGACAACAACAACAAGGCTCGGAACTTGATCATACAAGGATTAACACAAAGCAACTTCGACTGTGTTGCACACCTCCGATCTGCATACGATGTGTGGAAAGCACTTTGTGACTACCACGAAGGATCCAACACGATCAAAGAGGTAAGGCAAGACATGTTCAAGAAATAATACATGCGCTTTGAGATGCAACCCGGTGAGTCTATTGATGACTTTTTTGCTTGCTTTAATAAGATTCTCAGCAACTTGCATAGTGTCAATGTTAATTTTTCAGATGCTAAAAATGCTAGGCAATTGCTAAGTGCATTAGATATGTCAATTTGGGAGATGAAAGTCACATCTATTTGTGAATCTACTGTCATGAGTTCACTTACTTCAGATATGCTATATTCCAAGTTAAAAACTCATGAAATTGACATAATCTCACGTAAGAACCCCAACAAGTCTATTGCTTTTGTTTCTCAACGTGACATGCCTAGTTCCGGTCAAACATCATCTTGTGGTACACTTGCTTTGTTGTCCTCTCTAACCCTTGAACAGATTGAGGAGTTTCCAGAGGAGGAGCTAGCGCTCATCTCTACCCAGTTCTCAAAAGCATTGCAAAATGTGAGAACTAGAAGGAGAGGAAGCTCCAGACCTCAACGATGCTTTGAATGTGGTAAGACAGGACATTTTCATTCAGGTTGCCCTAACCTTTCAGGTCCTACTTCCCAGGATGAAAATAAAACAAGAACGAAGCACTCCTCTGCAAAAGATACGAAGAAAAAGAAGGGTTTTACAGGACGTCAATTGGTGAGCAGTTTTATCTCAGCACTCCAGGAACATGGCTCAAGCGACGTTGACATTGGAAGTGATGAAGATGAAGATGATTTAGCAAACTTGTGCTTCATGGCGGGCAAGTCAAGATCAAGTATGGAGGAGGCAGAACACAACAGCGACAATGAAGAGGTATATCCTACTTGCGAAGAAATGTGTGATGCTATTTCTCGTGCCACTGTTATTGTTAAGAAAAAAGGACAAAAAGCTTAGGGACAATATTGTTAAAATTGAGTCACTAGAATCTGAAATTAATCGTTTGAAATCCTTGATTCCTAGTGATGATTCTTGTTCCTCATGTGACTTAATATATGAACAATTGTCCTCCCTAAGAAGTGCACATACCTGCACACTTGATAAACTTGAACTTGAAATTGAAAAGAACAAAAAGCTTGCTGCACTTGAGCCTGGAGAATGAAACTGTAAAAAAGGAAATCGATTGACACAAATCAATCCAAGTTGTGATGCTGTGCTTCTGTTCTTTTTTTTTGATGTTTTATCTTTTCACATTTTGTCATGTTGTTTTCCTGCCAAAATCTGAACAGTCGCGACGTTATTATTGCAAGGACTAGAACGATTGCCAAAAAAGATGAGTATATCAGATTCAAAAATCTTCATTATGCTAGGTCGTATGATTGTCGGACACTCTCCAATCCACTTAGATTAAAGTGGATCCACTCCTACCCAAACGAGGTCTCATGATGGTCAGAAATGACAGGGATAACGCTAGGATTAATTCTAGGAATCGTATCCTCATCAATTGCAATCTATGCACCACCTGGGCCCAGGTTGTGCACTGATCACCTGGCATATTCCCTATGTTTGCCCCCACGCGCGGTGTCCATAACGAATTCGTGCGAGCGATTTTGATAAGCTGTGAACGATTTGTTCCACCTCAAAAAGTTGAGCTCGTTGCAACGAGAATATAAGGCAATGCAAGCTATTGTCGTTACACATCCGATTGAAAAAAGATGTCATACAAGACTCGGCCACGCTCCGTTCGACATCGTTTGCTCTCCCAGTCGAAGTTGACTGGGACGTGTATGAGGCGCGTATGGGGTGGATGTTTTTTATACAAGACCTGGGCCCTTTCCTTGTCAAATTAAAAAATTCTTCTGTTATCGAAAAACATCTCCTTTAACAACGCCAAATTTTCCCCTTTAACGCACTTCGTGCATGAATCGAATTGTGTGACCCTCCACACCGAGGGCCTCTAGAGTGGAGTCAATGAACCTCAGAAAAGAAAAGAAAAGAAAAGTGGAGACAATGAACTCCTGAAAAGAAGAGAAAAGAAAGGAAGAGAAAAATGTTAGAAAAAAATAGGTACTACATACGAGATTTAAGGTGAAAGAGTCTGGAGAACGAAACTCTAAAACAGGAAATCGATTGACGCAGATTAATCCAAGTCGTGATGTTGTGCTTCTATTCTTGTTTTTTTGATGTTTTTTCTTTTCACGTTTTGTCATATTGTTTTCATGCCAAAATATGAACAATCGCGATGTTATTATTGCAAGGACTGAAACAGTCGTGTATGCTTTATTTTGATCGGAATACCACCCCCATTGCTACATTAACTTATTTAGATAACAAATTGCCAGAGCCAGATGCGCGCCCATAGATGGGCTCAAGTGTCATGGGGACGAACACCAAGCGTCCCAGCGCAGTTTCGGCCCAGGAATACAAAGTGACTCAGTGCAGTTTCAGCCCACGAATAACAAGCGGCCCGGAGTAGTGTTGGGCCTACTCTGATAGCTTCACGTACGCTTTGTCCTTGTTTCCTCCCCGTCGGACCCTTCGATCCACAACGGACCCTCTCCTGATTGCACGAAACGTGCCTGGAGGAGCATCCGTCGGACGCCACAGTCTTGGAGGAGCATCCGCCGGCTGCCACGCTCTTGGAGGAACATCCACCAGCCGCCACGCTCTTGGAAGAGCATCCGCCATCCACCGGCGTGGAGGAGCATCCGCCAGCCCCCGCATGTGGAGGAGCAACAGCGCTAGGTACAATTGCTCACATAATATTATTGTAGTTCTATCCTCTTACAGATACGCTGATTGAATTGTAGGAAGCGATGTCAGAAGATAAGACATGGATGGGAAAAGACAAACGTACAAAGGAGTAGCAGGATGGAATGAAGTCATTTTTAAATTTAGCATTACAGGGAACTCGTGAAAAAAGAAACTAAGCCTTGTCCTTACACGAAATGTCGTAATATTTGCCACGGAAGACACAAGGAAGTTCAAGTTCACTTGCTTCATAATGGGATGTCATTTGATTATACTTGTTGGGTACACCATGGAGAAAAACGAGTTGAGAAAAATATTGTTGAGAAATCAACAAATAATGAGGAGATAATTTCTAATGATGCTGCTATGGAAAATATGTTGTACAGTCTACTTAGAGGCACTGATCATGGTGGTACTTTAGCACATGTTGATGATCCAGAAAATGCTATAAACTAGCAGGAGCCAACTGGGTGTGCAAAGGCATTCTATGACTTATTAAATGATGCCAAAAAGTAGTTATATTCAGGTTGTGAGAAGGTGATCCAATTATCCTTCATTTTCAGATTGTACCAGATAATGTGTTTAACTGGCTTGAGCAAAAAGGCGTGTGAGTTGATCCTTGAACTATTCTCATATGTGCTTCCAGAGGGCCATTGCATTCCTAATACACTTGATAAAGTTCAGAAGGTTGTTCGTGACCTCGGGCTGAGCTACAAAAAGATCGATGCATGTGTCAATGACTCTGTGTTATTCTGGAAGGACTATTATCTGTTGGATCGATGACCAAAATGTGGTGAATTAGGATGGAAAAATAGTACTGGTGGGGATGCGAGAGAGGCTTTACCTTGTGGGAAATCCAAGAAGCTTGTAGCACGCAAGATCCTATGATACTTCCCTCTTATTCCCCGTCTTCAAAGGTTTTATATGGCAGAATCAACGGCATCAAACATGCGTTGGCACAAAGAAGAACGTATTGATGATGAAATATTACGCCATCCTACAGATTCGGAAGCATGGAAGCATTTTGATAGCATTCACCCAAATTTCTCATCTGATCCTCGCAACATAAGACTTGGGCTAGCATCTGATGGTTTCAATCCTTTTGGAGTAATGATTTTTTCTTACATTACATGACCTTTCATTATAATCCCTTATAGTCTACCACCTTGGTTGTGTATGAAGCAACCTTATTGGTTGATGTCAATGATAATTTCTGGGCCAAAGTCACCTGGAAACAACATTGATGTGTATCTGCAGCCTTTGATTGATAAGCTTTTGAAATTATGGTCTGATGGTGTTGAAACATACGAAGTTCAAAGAAAGAGACATTTCTCATGCGAGCTTCTATATTGTGGACAATAAATGATTTTCCAGCATATGCAATGCTATGTGGATGGAGCACAAGAGGTAGACTAGCATGTCGATACTGCCATGTAAACAGTGATGTCTTGTGGTTGAAACATGGATGAAAGTATTGCTACATGGGTCATCGTTGTTTCCTGCCTCATGATCACAGGTGGCGTCGAGACAAATCTTCTTTCAACAACAAGATAGAGAATAGAGAGGCTCCAACATCACTCGCTTGTCACGAAGTACTCCAACAATACGAGACTTTTGATCAAGTGAGTTTTGGACAGATGAATAATAAGAGAAAGTGTACTGAGGAAGATAGGTGACATAGTTGGAAGAAGAAAAGTATATTTTTCAGCTCCCGTATTGGAAGACATTGCTAATAAGGCATAACTTGGATGTCATGCACATTGAGAAAAACATTTGTGATAGCAAATTGCGGACATTGCTTAATATGGATGGTGAAACAAAAGATAGTCTACAAGCACATCTTGATATGAAGGAAATGGGTATACGGCCAAAGCAACATCCGGTGGGTATGAAAGGGAAGTATGATTGTCCATCAGCATCATATACTTTGTAAAAAGATCAGAAGACCACCTTGTGCAAGTTTTTGCCGGATGTGAAGATGCCCGATGGTTATGCCTCAAACATCAAGAGATGTGTGGACATAACAGCACGTAAGGTATCAAGTCTAAAAACTCATGACTGCCATATTATATTTCCGAAGCTCCTTCCTATTGCAATACGTGACATATTGCTTGAAAAGTTTGTTGAACCTTTAATTGAGTTTAGCAGATTCTTTTCTGGAATTTGTTCTAAAGAATTGGCGGAACCAGATTTGGATAAGATGATTAAACAATTTCCTGAAACAACTTGTAAGCTTGATATGTTGCTTCCTCCCGCTTTCTTTGATATCATGGTACATCTTCCAATCCATCTTGCCGAAGAAGCTCGCTTGGGTAGACCTGTTTCTTTGTATCCAATTGAGAGGTACCTTGGTACATTGAAGAGGTATGTACGTAACAGAGCTCACCCGGAGGGTTCTATAGCTGAGGGATATATTATGGAAGAGTGTATGACTTTTTGTAGTCAGTTTTTAGATAACATCAGCACGAAGCTTAATAGGCCAGAAGCTGCAGCTAGGAATGAACCTTCTCTCGAGTCTAATATATTTACAGAAGTTGATAATTCTAAAGAAGGGTTTAAATGGGGCAAACTTACTACGGTGGAACTACATAACATCAGACATTATATTATTTATAATGTTGAAGAGGTCGCTCCATGGATCAAGTACGTATAACTCAGATGTTCTATACTATATTGGATCATGCTTATTGTAGATGGCTAATCTAATTTTGTACCCTTTTCAGTGAGCATTTTGAAGAGCTGAAAAAGATTCATTCTCGTGATGTTGAAAAACGCCATAGAGATGAGTTTGTTTATTGGTTTCAGAAATGAGTAAGTACATGCAAGTTTTTACTTTGATGAAATATTGAACAAATATGTGTTCTGAAGTTGGTTTATCGATGACCCCTTTTATAATAATTAATGTGTACAGATTACGACATTACACAAAGAAGGAAAAGTAACAGATTATTTGTATGCATTATCTAGAGGACCTGATCGTCAGGCACATTTTTTTAGTCGATCATTCATAAATGGCTTCTTCTTTCGAACAACAAAGGTGTAAAAAGATTTACAGACGCAAAACAGTGGTGTTGTTGTTCGGGATGGTGATCATGAGTGGTATGGAGTAATCAAGAAAATGATATCTGTTGATTTTGAAAAAAATTAAGAGGTTCTGTTATTTGAATGTGACTAGTTTGATCGGCCTCGTTCCGGTCAGAGCCAAAGCGGATGTTACAAAATGGATCGATACGAAATGGTAGATGTTGAAACCACTCTTTCTCAATTTAAGTATGAGCCTTACATTTTAGCCACCCAAGCAGAACAAGTTTTTTACGTTCGAAGTGTGAAGCAACCTAAATGGGCTACAGTTGTTAAAATGAAGCCACGAAACCTTTTTGCCATGCCCCTAGAGACAGTGAAAATAATGTCACTCAGACGATGGAGGCTGAAACATTTGATGATCGACGACTTACTGATATAAATGAGGATAGGACCGCTTGGGATAGAAATGACATTGAGGGAGCAGCCGGTGATGCTTCCACTCTTTCAAATGAAGATGACGACGATGATACATATATCAATGATGGTATTGTACCTCCAATATTGGGGGAGGACAACGGAGATGATGATTTTTTTATATAAGTATTGTGTGAGCTAGCTGCACATGAACTATTTGATTTTTTTAAAAGATAGAAGCCACTTTTCTATTTAGCAGCAAGCTTAGAAGCAAGCCGATATTGAATCGTGGTGAATCGTGGCAAAAGTTCGTAATGTAACGATTGTGTTCTGTGACAATAGATCCTAACGCCAAGAACTGGTGAATTGTGGCAAAAGTTTGTAATGCAATGATTGTGTTCCGTGGCGATAGATCCTAACGCCACGAACTGGTGAATCATGGCGAAAGTTCCTAATGCAACGATTGTGTTCCATGATGTTAGATCCTATCGCCACGAACTGGTGAATCGTGGCAGAAGTTCTGAATGCAATGATTGTGTTTTCGTGGCGATAGATCCTAACACCACGAACTGGTGAATCATGGCAACAGATCCTAATGCAATGATTCTGTTCCGTGGCGATAACTCCTAATGCCACGAACTTGTGAAGCGACGCAAAAGTTCCTAATGCAACGATCGTGTTTCGTGGCGATAGATCCTAACACCACGAACTAGTGAATCGTGGCAAAAGTTCCTAATGCAACAATTTTGTTCTGTGGCGATAGATCCTAACGCCACGAATCGGTAATTCGTGGCAACAGATCCTAATACAATGATAGTGTTTCATGGCGATAGATCCTATCGCCACGAACTGGTGAATCGTGGCAAAAGTTCATAATGCAACGTTTGTGTTTCATGGCGATAGATCCTAACGCCACGAACTGGTGAATCGTGGCAAAAGTTCCTAATGCAACGTTTGTGTTTCGTGGTGATAGATCCTAACGCCACGAGCTGGTGAATCATGGCAAAAGTTCCTAATCCAACGATTCTGTTCCGTGGCAATAGATCCTAACGCCACGAACCGGTATTTTGTGGCAACAGATCCTAATGTAACAATTGTGTTTCGTGGCGATAGATCCTATCGCCATGAACTGAAGAAGCATGGCAAAAGTTCCTAATGCAATGATTGTGTTCCGTGGCGATAGATGCTAACACTACGAACTAGTGAATCATCGCAACAGATCCTAATGCAACGATCGTGTTCCATGCCGATAGATGCTAACGCTACGAACTAGTGAATCGTGATAACAGATCATAATGCAACGATCGTGTTCCGTGGTGATAGATGATAATGCCATGAACTAATGAATTGTGGTAACAGATTCGTGGTGATAGATCCTAATGCCACGAGCTATCGAATCGTAGCAACAAATCCTAATGCAGCGATCGTGTTCCGTGGTGATAGATGCTAATGCCACGAACTAGCGAATCGTGGTAACATATTCGTGACGATAGATCATAATGCCACGAACTTGTGAATCGTGGCAACATTTCCTAATGCAACGATCGTGTTCCGTGACAATAGATGCTAATGCCACGAACTAGTGAATCGTGACAAAAGACCAAGCTTACTGCAATGATTTAGTATTCGTTGCAGTACAATCGTTGCAACAAGTCGGAATCCTTGTAGTGAGAGTGTAGGGATGGCAATTGTACCCGCGGGTACGGGTACCCGACGGGTACGTGTAAGTATTTTTACCCGCGGGTACAACCCGTACCCGACCCGACATTTTTCGGGTACGGGTACGGGTTTGATTTCTTACCCGCGGGTATCCGACGGGTTACCCGATTCCTTGAATTTGGCCCATGAGAAGTGGCCCAGCCCACTAAACAAGTTCTGTTAAACTTGTGTTTTGTTCCTGTAACTTGTGTCCTATAACTTGCAACTTGTTTTCTGGTTGAACCTCGAACCTGTAACTGAAGTTAAGACCTTGAACTTTTCTCAATCTGTTATATTTATGTATTTTCCTATTGAACCTGTAACCTATTCTATTATATTTTTCATGAAACTTGTAACTTGTGTTCAGCTGTTTTATATTTTACTTTGTAATTTTGTTATCTGTTTAGCTGCTGAAAAATTGAAATTTGATCTGTTGTTTAAGCTATTATGCTGTTTTGGACCTGCTCAACATTTAAAATATGATTTATTGATTTTTTTGTTATGTTTGGTCATACCCGACAGGTACCTAAAACCCGCCCGAAACCCGTCGAATACGAATTCAGGTACGAAATTATACTCGCAAACAGTTTCAGTTCGAATTGGTTATTTGCTCTACTCAACCCGTTGCCATCCTTAGAAGAGTGCCGTTGAGCCGCTGCTACCGCCTTGGAGCCGGTTCATCCCGCAAGCAAGGTCTTCAATTCATACAAATCGTTCTGCCCTCTCATTCTCCATCCAGTGAAACGAAACTTCATTTTGGGAATTTTTTTTAATATACGATTTTTAATCCAAAATTTTATTAATAACCGTCGATTTAAAAATTTTGCAGATTTGACCCACCGTCGTATGAGTCGCATACGACGTACTGAATGTCGTATGGGGCTCATACGACGGTCCGACGTGTCTGCCACGCGGCCAACGGCCGCCGCGGAAAACGAGGCGGCAGCGAACGTCGTATGAGCCTCATACGACTTGCGGTAACGGGCGAACCGTCGTATGAGGCTCATACGACGGTCTGCCGGTTATAAAGCGCCGCCCCGCCCGCCTGCCTCGCTCCCAGCCCGCCGCCTGCCTCCCTCCCAGCCCGCGCCGCCTGCGACCTCCACCGCTCCCGCACGGCGCCTCCGACGCTCGCTACTCTCACCTTTTTCGTCTCCGATCCGTCGTCCTCGGATCCTCGCGACTTCGGTATTGATTTTGCCACCGTACATTTGGTTTGTTTTGTTGTCAATATAATATGAATACGTATTATATTATGATATTTGTTTGTATGAATGTATAGTGTTGATAACACACGCGACATAGTCTATTGTATTTAATTTTTGTACACGTTGTTCATGCATATAGTGTATTGTTGTCAATATAATATAATTGCATATTGTTACTCGTTGTGCACGCGATTGTTGTCAATATTATATGAATTTATATGGTTCATGCATATAGTTTAATATGAATTTTGTTAATATTCATGCGAATGTCATGATTACGGTAGAGTACATTATTGCAACATGTTTTCTTAATGTATTATTCGTTTAATTAAAATGTACTCGTTTTTTGATATGATTTTTCAGTTTATAAATGTGTAATATATATTATATTATGTTTTATTAGTATTTATAAAATATTATCATACATTACAGAGGAGCATAAAATTGCTCCTGTAGTTACAAATGTGTGGCAAATATATACGTTTTATAGAGTCAAATTAATTTGGTTAGAGTAGATTATAATACGTTTGTTTATATTGAATACAGTAGGAATGTCGGACAAATTAATGTTTCGTATTTTCTACGGAGAAGGCACGCTTGTTTATGGGTCAACTGGGGTTGATATGTCTGCTTGGACGTCGTTGGTGAGGGGGATAGCAAGACCAAATGAGAGGTCATTTGGTAGTCTGGAGAAATGGCTGATTAAAATGTTAAACCTTGATGAACAAGTATATCAAGTGAAACTGAAAGGATTGATTAATCGAGCAAGAGATGGATGTTATTGGGATTTCGTTCCTATTAAGGGGACACAGAATTGGAGGAAATGGGTAGATACAGTTGTGGAGCGGGGTTGGCCGCTGGTGTTTCTTGCGCAAGCAGAAACGAAAGAAGTTGAAGATTCAGCTGAAGCAGACGATATGGAAGATACTGAGGTAGAGGTCGAAGGCGGAGTGAACCAGATGCAAGAAGACCCACTTGGTGTCGCTGATGAAGGAGAGCACATCGAAGATTTAGTTGAACAAATTAGAATTGAGGACATGGAATATGAAAATGTTATTGAAGATGACTCTTCTGATGATGAGAATGATATTATCATTCCTGCAGACTGGAACAATGCAATCCTGAGTAATTTAGCAGCTGCAGAAAAATATTCTGGGTTATCTGGATATCATGAGAACCAGTTAACACAAGGAGATATTTTTAAAGACAAAGATGGTTTGAAAGATGCAGTAAAATATTGGTCTTTGTCTGTGCAGAGATCATTTACAGTTTACAAGTCTAGTCCAAAATTATATGATGTGAAATGTGTGTTCCCAACTTGTCCTTTTCGAGTTCATGGTTTCGAGGAGAAGTGGACGAAGCTTTGGAAAGTTTCAAAAATGGTTGATCACACATGTCAGTTGCAGGAATTGGAGAAGTGCAACGGTGCTTTGACCTCAGATTTCATTGCAAATCATATGTATGCCCGTATAGTGGACAACATACAGTTTGAACCAAAATCAATAATAGCCACTATTGAGGAAGAGTTCAAGTACACCATAAGTTACTCTAAAGCATGGAGGGCCAAACAGAAAGTGATTGAACAAAGATTTGGTACTTTTGAAGCGTCTTATGATAACCTTCCAAAGTTGTTGCAGACCATTCAGGAAAAAAATGTTGGTACTTTTTACGACATTATGGACATGCCGCATAGAAGTGTGTCTGGGAAGTTGTATCTGCACCGTGCATTCTTTGCATTAGGCCAATGTATTGCTGCTTTCAGACATTGTCGACCAATACTCTGCATTGATGGTACATTTTTAACTGGAAAGTACAAAGGTCAAATTCTTACTGCTATTACAGTTGATGGGAACCAACAGGTGTTGCCTGTGGCCTTCGCATTTGTGGAAAGTGAGAACACTGAAAGCTGGTATTGGTTCCTTAGTCGGGTCAAGATGGCTGTAGTTCAAGAACGTCCTGATGTCTGTCTCATACACGATCGTCATGCTGGATTGCTTAAAGCAATATCTGATTTGAAATTTGGATCATCGGATCGGGGACATCAACCTTATTGGATAGACATTCAATCAAGATATTGCATGAGGCATTTAGGTGCCAACTTTTTTAGCCACTTCAAGAACAAGCAACTTATGAATTTGTTCAAGATGTTGTGTAGTCAAAATCAGGAGAGTAAGTTTATTGCTCTTTGGAAACGTCTCGACGAATTGACTTCTAGCAGTGCAGAAGCGTCTTCAAGCACTAGCAATCCTCGTGACATTTCACGCAGAAACTTCTCTCATTGGATTCGGCGCGAAGCGAAAGAGAAGTGGTCCTTGTTATACGACACCAATGGTGCTCGGTATGGTATCATGACAACTAATTTAGCTGAGGTAATATCCATCATTCCTAAGTGTTTTAGTTGTGTTAGTTATGTATTTCATCATGCTAATGCAGTGATACGAAATGCAGATATACAACTGGGTCATTCGCGGTTTAAGAGGGTTACCTTTGGTTGCTATTGTTGAGGGCATTTTATATGGGACATGCAAATATTTTCGTCAACGTTATGCGACTGCTATTTCAGCACTGAATAATGTGAATTTGGCTTATTCACCATACCTGTGCAAATACATGGAGAAGAAGATTGAAAAGGCCCGATTTCATCGCGTCAGACCTATGGGTACCGCAGAGCACAGGTTTGAAATCCTTTGTAGGGATAAGGACCGTCGTGGTGCTAACCGTGTTAGAGTTGTTCAACAGTGCATACTTCATCAGCATGATTGCACGTGCACATGCATGAAGCCACAACTCTTCCATAGACCATGTTCCCATGTGATTGCAGCTTGCTCATTTACTAACCTGACAGTGACCAATTACGTTTCATACTACTTTCAGAAAAGTGTTGTTGTCAGTACATGGAATGCAGAGGTATATGGATTTGGTAATCTGAGCTCATTTACCATGGATTTAGGCCTTGATGCTATGCGAGCACCTGACATCTCGCGGTTGAAGCAGAAAAGAGGTCGACGTCAAACTCGTCGTATCAGAAACGATATGGACGAGTCAGAACTTGCAAGATTCCAAGGAAGATGCAGCAAATGCAACCAAATTGGCCATACGTACAAAAAATGCATTACCAACACAGAGCCAAATGTGGTTGAAGCTGGACCTTCTGGGGATCCGCAGAGTGGACGGCGTCCTCGTGCTAGGAAGACAACTACGTTTAGGGATGGAGATGGCGATGCGATGTGATGTCAAGTATTTTATGTATTTGTAGCACTTACTCTATCGATGTTAAGTGAACTAAGTGTATCGGTGTTATGTATTTGGATTATGTTATGATGTTATGTGAACTCCAGTTAGATGCATATGAACTTCATGTTATGTATGTTAATATGTTGTTGATGTCATTTAACTTTAGCTCAAAATGCACTTCATGTTATAATTTTTTCCGTACTTGACAATGTAGGTATGGCCGGCCCACAGCGAGAGTGTCCCGAGCTACTTTCGTCTCGAGTTGACTTGACGCACCGTGGTTACCGAGTCTCCGTAGGTCAGGAGTTGCCCGTCCTTCGTCCCCAGGTTCCTATGAAATTCTGGAAAATAGACGATCGATGGATTCCCAGGTACTTCTTTCTTTCATACTTCATGGTCCAATGTACATGAAAACATGTTCTCATCCGATTTGTTTTGTAATCAGGTTGAGTGCAGCAGGCCTGCTGCCCATATGTCGGCTAGTTGAGAGGAGACCGTTCGATCCGGAGGATCGCAAGTACCGTTTTAGCTTCGACAAAGCCCTCTTGAGTGTGTTGACTGATCGCTGGAGACCGGAGACGCACACGTTTCACCTATCGTGTGGGGAGATGACCGTCACGTTGGAGGACGTGTCTTTCCTGTTGGGTCTTCCTCTCGCAGGTGCGGCTGTTTCTGCACCTGAGGACACACCCACCTGGCGTGCGCAGATGGTCGCACGTTTTCAGAACGTGCAACGGGTCGCTAATGTTGATCCCGTACCTGCTCTTGAGGACGGCCAGCACCACGGTCCGTCAAAGAGATGGTTGTCTTGCTACGAGGTATTCTTTCTTATTTTCAATTCAAATGTTTCATACCATGCAGTAAACTAACAAATTCCATTTATTTTACTTGCAGTTGAGTACTATGCATCCAGACGCAGATGATGACACGGTCACTAGATACTTGGAGGCATACTTGTTGTGGTTGTTTGGGTCGATTCTGTTCACCAACAGCCATGGTGACTCGGTGGATAGACATCTTATTCCGTTTGCTAGAGTTGTAGCTGAGTCCACACCACAGGACATGCCTCAGTACAGTTGGGGGTCAGCAGTGCTCGCTGCCACGTATAGAGGACTCTGTGACGCGTGCACTAAGGTAGCAAGCAACGCTGTCCTCACGGGTTGTCCGTTGCTCCTACAGCTGTGGGTTTACGAGCGCTTCATGATTGGACGACCTGAAGTCGTCACAGAGCCGTATGATGGTGATGAGTACGGTGAGCGTCCGGATGACGGCCCTACTATGGGTACTTTTTGGGTACACCGTGCGGTACGTACATATTTTAAGTTACACTGACAATTTGTACGCTAATTCAATTTGTACGCTTATGTTATACTGACAACATATATGATTTGCAGCGTGAGTGGGGTAACAAGCAAATGCACAAGGTGTACGCCGGATTCAGCAAAGAGTTTGATCGGTTACAGGCCGACGAGGACGTCCGATGGACACCGTACGATATGGACGAGCACGACCAGCGAGCACCGAGGGGGCTTGCATTGCAGTGCTACAGAGACTCGGATTACTGGCTCACTAGGAAAGCTCTGGTGTACGACATCTTCGTCGAGGAGTACGCACCACACCGCGTGTTGCGTCAGTTTGGCTTACAGCAGGCTTTCCCGGTCATTCCACATTCTGTTGTGCCTTCTTCAGTACATACGTAAGTGCTTCATCCCATCTCTATTTACTCATTTAGTTGTGCAAATTTAATGTACATATTTCTCATACAGGTACGGCCGTAAGGGTACGTCTACGCCCGGAGTGTGGGCAGAGCGCATGCATCCGTGGCTGTTGCAGTGGTCCCAGGCACTAGTCGACGTCGTGCAGGAGACTCGACCGTTCTCACACGAGGTGTACAAGGAGTACTTACGGTGGTTTCTTCCTCGCACCCGAGCAGTTCTCGGACACACTCCTGCGGAGCGACAGCCGCACGTACCCAGGGTGGTAGATACGTATCCGCGGCATAGAGATGAAGCTACATCAATGGCGGTAAGAGCTTTCATATTGTAGTTACTTTGTGTACTTTAACGTATAGACATTACTTAATTAAATTGTTTCTCTGATTACTTCTCATGAATGTGAAGATGCATCGGGTCCGTCTCATTACTGAGCAGTCCGCAGCAGGACTTCAGCGTTTGAGACAGGGGATATCGATGACTTCGTCGGATATGGTACACGTGCTCCATAACATCTACAGCAACGCGGTGGAGAGCTTATGGTTGGCTTGTTGTACACAGTCCTGTGTACAAGACACTACATTGCCTTCAGCACAGCACACGAGGCGTCACAGCACAGCAGGTACGAAATGCGTATCAAATTAAGTATTTTTAAACATTAGTAATACTGTACTGACATTGTTTTCGCAGGCACATCTACGCAGGTACCTACGTCGACGACCCCACACGTTACAACCTTTGCAGCGACGTCTACACAGGTCCCTGGTCCCGACTTCGCAGGCACGTCGACACAGGTGCCTGCTTGGAGTTCGGACTTCGCAGGCACGTCGACACAGGTGCCTGATTGGGGTCAGCACTTTACGGATCCCTCGGCACAGGTACCTGCTTGGGGGGCTCCGCATATCCCACAGACGGACGCAGGTACGATGTAGAATAATTTTTCTCATTCATTTATATTTTCGTAATTTGAGTTTGTACTGATAATTATTCTATAATTGCAGGTACGTACAGAGCGGACTTTGAGACTACGATGTCCGACTCACAGACACAGCACGACACTCCTCCGATGACACCTTTCCAGGTCGAGGACTTCCTCGTTGATATAGCGCAGTACGATACACTTCATGGGTCTCAGTTGGCCGGTGCTCCCATTCCGACTCAGCAGACTCAGCAGTTTCAGACACCGGAGCAGGCTGGCCGTCCGCAACGGCAGAGGAGACCGCCACTAGACATTTCATATGACCGAGCTCATGTGAATGCTGCGCGTAGGGCCGACAAGCGTGGTAGACGTTAGTGTTATGTACGACGTATATGTGTGACTTATGATGTAAAAAACTTATGTTCTATTATATTACTTCATTATGTTTCTATTTCTATGGTGTTTCGCATGGAAAGGAAGTATTACATACTACGCGTTACTTAAAAAACTAAAGCAAACGAGTATCTTATTGAAATTGAAGGCATAGGAACATTTAAACGATACATTTGATGGAATAATGAAACATAGTTCGTAACTAGTACATTTTCACTTGTGGTGAGGACATTCACAGGACATATTGTTGCACTTAGGACTAGTATCATCCTCCAATTGTTCTAACTCCATATCCGCAATATGACCTACTAATTCTCGGTTTCGATTTCGCAAATATTTTATGTAATCTTGAATAGGCTTGATAGGTACTGGATCAACCCACAATGTGTATCCGCAGTTATCTTCATCGAAATAAGACTACAAAAAACAAATTTAAAGTAAACATAACAAAAAGAAATACGTGAACGCACACAAAAACGATATGAACTTACTGCACGAGCCACAGGGCAACGAAAGAATCGACGACCACTATCCTCTTTTCCATCCATCATTTGCACCAAACAATCCAGGCCACAACGACACTTGGGCCATTCTTCTTTGGTACTATCATATGGACGAAGAGGATTAAACACACCAAAATCACTTTTTCCTAATAGAGGGAATTCATCAAGTGGTTCATCGAACCACGAAGGACCGCCAACTAAGTAGTTCTGAGGCACTGGCCTAATGTTTCCTTCTCCTCTCCTTGCACGACCTCTGTTTTCCATTGTGTTACTACTAACTTTAATCGTATACGAAATGTAAGAGGTGCGGACCCTTTTATAGACGAACGTGGATGGGTCTATAGACCAAGTGTACGAAAGTCTATGGACCATGTCAGGCGAATCTCGTAGAAGACACATACGACATTGCACTGGTACATGTTAGGGGAATCTCGTAAAAGACACATACGACAGTTCACTGGTACATGTCAGGAGAATCTCGTAAAAGACACATAGGACAGTGCACTGGGGGAATCTCGTAAAAGACACATACGACAGTGCACTGCTACATGTCAGACGAATAATCCAAATAGCCTCCCTGCAAAGTTTCAAGATTTTTGAATCCTTTTTGCTATTTTATTTCAGACGTTCAGGAAATTTCAATGAAATTCAAATCTGAATTTTAAAAATTTTTCAAAAAAAATTAAAATAACATCTGACCATACCATTGTGTTCTGCATGTTTCGCTTGACATATCTACAAAGTTTCATATTTTTTGCAAGTCATCTTCTATTTTTAATTGAATAAATAAACTGGCTGCTTATGTCGTATGAGGCACATACGACGGTACTGTGCATGTCGTATGGGCCTCATACGACATGCCACCGTGGCCGGTTTCGGCCCCGCTGGACGGCCCAGCCGACACACGTGGCATGAGCCACCACCAATGTCGTATGGGCCTCATACGACATACGCATGTCGTATGGGCCTCATACGACATTCATTATGTCGTATGAGACTCATACGACGGACGGTCAGATTTGAAAAAAATTTGAATCGAGGGTTATTAATATAAATTTGGATTAAAATACGTATATTAAAAAAAAAATTCTCATTTTGGCTCCCTGTGTTTGACATCCCCAGAGCTCAGCCGGCGCCGTCGCTCCTTTCGTCGTTTCATCGAGCAACCAATAACAAAAATCATCCCGAGACCATCCTCTATCCTTTGCACCGTCGGGTTCATCGAGTTCGTGGCTATACATGGCTGGTTTTGTTGTTTAACCGCCGGTCGTCCTTGGAGCCGCCGCAGACATCTTCGCCTTATCGACCAACCAAGCCTTCTCTCTCCTCCTCGACCACGCTGCAAGGTTCGGCATACTTTATTGAGTATGTTTGGCAACTTTTTTCCCCATGTTCTAGCTTGCTCAGCCTGGGCGCCACGAAGGTGGGTCGGATGGGGATGAAAATCTGTGAGGAAAGGGATTGAAATTCGAATTGTGGAGTTATTCTCACTTCAATTCAATTAGACAATATACTCCTTGTGCCATGGCACATCTTGTAGTACAAGAACCTAGAACGGCCGTGGTCTGGTTGTGATTTTTGAGGTGTTTTCGTGGCCGCTGGCTCCAACCCTAGCTGATCAGGGATAACCTTGTTCCTATCGATTTCCTCCCAATTTGTCTACACCTTTGTGTCCTCCATGCTCCCCTGGTGCTCCTAGGCCTGGTGGCATATCGAATTAGGGTTTCGTGAGGGTTGCTCATGGCAGCAGCCATGGTGGCCGCCGCCCATGGCAGTTGAGAGCCCTGTTCAGGCAAGGTCGTGGCCCATTGCCATGTCCAGCGTGTGTACCACCTCCTTGGCTTCATTTTGCTCAAATTTTGTGGTCTTTAGTGCTGGTCCGGTAGGGGAATGATGAGCGCCGCCTCCTCTGTCCTGTGGCCTCCATGGTCAGGTCTAGGGCCAAGTCTGGAGGTTGAAGAAAGGTGCTGGGGCCCAGCTGTCAAGGAGATGAAGGGAGAGTAACGCAGCGGGCCCATTGTTCAGTTTAAGAGTGAGGGAGAAAATACTTTGGGTCCCATTGTCAGTCACAAGTCAATTGCCTGCTGGGACTCAAATTCTAGTGGGCTCCATTGTCAGCCCCTGGATCATTTTTTCTGTTGAAAAAAATTTCAATAATACTTGCAATCTTTGAAATTCCATATCTCCCTGTAGACAACTTCAAAATTTCTCAAACAAACTTTGCTCAAATCCTCTCAGTTATTACTTTTCCGAAAGTCAAGGTTCATGGCATGAAACTCAGTATATAACCCTGTATAATTAATTCTTCCAAAAATTTTGTGCATTTATTCTGGGATGCCTAGACCTTCATAAATTCTCAACTTTTACCACAAATTACTCATGTCTTCATGTATCACCAGTAAAATTCCCGCACCTGTTTAACTGGATTTACTTATGTAAATCAAGGAGTTTGTTTCAGCTGTGTTGAAAATAGCAGAAAATGCCAGAGAAAAATACCCAAAAATTGATTCAAACTTTAGAATTGGATTATGAGCTGTAGGATGATCAGAAAGTTATGAAACAGATTTTCATAGAACTCTCATGACCTCATCTATCTGTTTATGATGTTGTTTCATATGATAAGCCTTGCTGAATTTCGGAACTGAGTTTTTTAGTGGGGATGTTTATCACATTCTCATGCCTAACTTTAGCCTCTGATTACCTTATGGATCCAAGAACTTACTGTAATAGGCTCAAGAACAAAATTCATCATTTCCTTGAGATTTGCTTATTTAACATTCACTAATCCATATAGTATATATACACATTACTAATTGCATTATTGTTCATATCGAATAGGAGGAATTCAAGAGGGGCGGCCAAATTCCATTAACTTTATTCTACTGGTGTTTGACTTTATTTTCGATCAACAACAAGGCAAGTCCCGATTTATATTTAATTTCACAGGTTTATCTTTATCACCGTGTCTAAGTCTATTTGGTATTGCATTACGTCTTGGATTGATTGATACTCTACTTGCATGACTAGAGATCTCTAGAGTTTATGGTTAATACGAAGATTATATGATGCTTAGTAATGCTATGCTGATATTTTTAATATGAGTTTAATGGCATAACTCGAGTATGGCTTTTCCTTGCTCGTGCCTGGTAGAAGTGGAATCAATTAAGATAATAGCATTGGTTCACTTAATAGGAAGGTAGGAAGCAACAGAGCAGAGCTCTGCGTGTATAGTCCTACCTGTGTCGATTGAGGATCTTATCGTGTGCGGCCCTGATGGACAAGTTTTAATTTGTACCGAATGCATGCTGGCTCTAGTGGATCCAACAAACCGATGTAACTTGTTAACCTGGGTGTCGAGGTGAGCCCCACATTCCTAGGCCGGTAGCTGACAGCAAATAGTAGTGACCACTGCGACGATCCCGTATGTGGGGCATGCTTCCGGGATGGTGGGACTGCTTCACCATTTGCGTGTCTTGTGAAAGGTTGTCACTTATGGAATTATGGGGGGGGGGGGGGACCGTAAGTCTTTTCTGGACGGGTGTATGTGACGTGCAAGCCAGGTGTTTCATGGTGCGAATCACCGTCGCTCGAAGAACGGAACATGCTTGTTCAATGCGCTATGACCTAGTAACAACTGGAACTGGATGAAACTTGCTGGTTGGTTAAGCAACTTCAGTGGAATAAATGAGGAGCGAACTAAAGTTATGATTCTAATACTTAACTTGATGCTTAAAAGTGAATATAAGGATCCACTATTATATTAGTGTTATGAACAGTTTAATTATTAATAGTAAGTCCCAGCATGTATCAGTAGTGAGACGGGTAAGTCTTGCTGAGTGTAAGATCATGGTTTGTTGATCCACTATTTTGTAGGTAATGTTATAGTTGAGGGCGAGCCTAGTGAGGCAGCACCCCCTGAGCGGTGCGAATCTCACTAGGAATCCTGCACGCTGTCGTGAACTCTTGGTGTTGCTACTGTGAAGCTTCCGAGGGCGAAATGACTTCACTCTTGCTTAAAGTAGGCTATAGGGTGTGAATTCTATATTATCTTTCCGCTGCTTGTACCTATGTACATTACTTTGTAAACTGAACAATACTATGGAATAAAGACCCATTATGTTTAAATGTGTGTTCTGTGTGTTGTGCTGTTGGATGTTGCATCGTACAATACCACCCAATGCAATTCTTGCAATGTCGAGACTGGGGTCCTCACACTTCCAAACACCTTAGGAATGTCCTAAACATTACTAAAACAACTCAACTTCGTGACCCACGCGAAATCTAACCAAAACAAACTCAAAACTTTCCATAAACAAACCATAACTACCTCAGCCGCAGTCTGAGACATAATCCAGCCGGTTGGACCTTTCCGGCCACATCTTCACGTCCACATCTCTTTCTCACACCTTGGAACAATGTAGCCACATCCATGCATCCCTTGCATATATACAAACACTTTCCAAAACGTTCATGATACCTTCATATCCACTGTTCTTGACCCAAACATGCCGTGTGACGTTCTCGATCAACACAACCACAATTCCTCCCAAACTTGGTTGTTGAGCCTCATCTTCTCCTTAAGACTAGTTCAATGGATCTCGTCACTAGCCATGTCTTGATCTCAAGCAACACTTGCACGTGAACAAACAACCAAATCTTTCGAGTACAATTCCGCAACTTGACTCACGTTAGTCCGGAAACCACAACAAATTACGTGAGGACCTCACATAAGCATGTAAACCATAGCAATGTTTAACTGAAAGTGCATCTAGGCACCCCTTGTGGGTTTTGGTTGATTTATGAGAAACAAATGAAATCCTAACAAAATTGTTAAGATGAGCGCATATTTTAAAGAAATTAAGAGGAAAACTCAAAAAGAAAGGAGCATGAGGAATCAAAAGGAAAATAGCTCAAGAGATGAAAAGATTAGATCATTGTGTGTGGAGTGTGTTGGAGAAACACACCCCAAGAGCTCAAGTTAACAAACAATTTAACTCACTGCACAATTCACAAGAAAATCAGACTAGTCCGATATACACCGGACTAGTTCGACATTTCTCTGACTAAGATCGGACTAGTCCCCCTTGTGCGGACTAGTCCTCAGCACTTCACTCTTGCACAAGAAATGGACAAGTCCGATATCCATCGGACTAGTCCGATAATCTTCTGACTAAAATCGGACAAGTCCTCCAAGACCAGACTTGTCCTTAGCCCCACAATTTTTCATGACACCGGACAAGTCCAATATCCATCAGACTAGTCCGAAAACTCTCTGACTAAAATCGTTCAAGTCCTCCAAGTGCGGACTTGTCCTCGATTCTACTTGAGGTTCACCACACCGGACTAGGCTGATTTGTGCCAGACTAGTCTAAACACTTCCAGAGCCCAAATCGGACTAGTCTGTAGATTTTCGGACAAGTCCAATATATCTAAACACTTAGGATTTTCCACACGCCGCACACCGAACTAGTCCGGAGTCCACCACAGACTAGTCTGGACATTGCAAACCCTAACGGTAACTTTTGGAAGCCCTAGTATAAATAGAGGTGTACGACCCTACAACCAAATCTCTCGGCGCTGTCACACCTTCCAAGAGCCCAAAATACATATCTCTCCACACATTCTAACCCTAGAAAGATCAAATCTTTGATGATTAGAATTGATCAAAAGGAGAGACTTGTTCCACACGATCTTGAGCTCTTGGGTTTGAACTTCTCGCACACTCCTGTTGTTTATTGTATATATTTCGAGTGTGTTTGGTGGTGTTCATCATTGTAAATCTTGAGGAGCCCTCAACTTGTGAGAAGGCCCCTTGAACACGGTTGTTTGCCCCTTTGTGATTAGTGGAAGAGAATCAGCCTCCGTGGCGATTCGACGAGAATAGGGTTGGTGAAGACCCGATCCTCCGTGGACTTCTCAACGTGGATGTATGTTTCCTTCGTGGGAATCGAACTAAGGGATAAAATCGTGTCTTGTGCACTTTTGTTTCATTGTTCATCACATTCCAGGGTTTACTTAATCTTGTGTAACTCACGTTAAAACATTGGAATTAAAGTTAATCCTTGTCATACACTGTTTCACTGTTCTAATACATCCAAGTTGTTATTTACTTTCCGCTGCATAGGGTACTAGAAGTGAAATTATCGATTAAACTTGATCTTTCTAGTCCGCGAATACCGAACTAGTCCGCACAATATTAGACTAGTCTGATCTGTCTGTATTTGATCAGTTTGTTAAGTGTTTCAGGGTCCGACAAAAGTTCAAAACGCCTATTCACGCCCTCTAGGTTACATTCAATTGGCATCAGAGCAGGTTTCTTCAAAAGAGACTCACCGCTTGAAGATAAGATGTCAGATGTCAAGGATGTACCCAAGAACTTCATTAATGAAAAGGGTGATGAAGAAAGAACTCAAAAGCTAGAGAAGCTTCTCGGCGCCATCCAAGACTGTGAGGATGATGATGAGGAGATGCTTGAACTCAAGGCACTCCTACAGAAGAAAGCACTTTCTCCAAAAGGGAAGAATAAGATCGACGACGAAAAGAAGAAGGGGAGTAGTCACACCGACTACTCCCGATATCCTTTTATCAATGATCGTTTAAATTCTAACAATAATCATTACTTATCAATTCCTCTAGGGAAAGAACCTTTCTTCGGTTGCAACGACTATTCTATGTGGAGACAAAACATTAAAATGCACCTCATATCTCTTAACCCCATTTTGTGGCATATAGTGTGTACAGGGATGGATATCCCGGATGATGATGAAGAGCTGACTCCAAGCCAAGAACAAGCTATTCATCAGAATGCTCAAGCTGCAGCTGTAATCACGTCATCACTGAGCTGAGACGAGTTCACCAAAGTGGATGAACTCGAAATTGCCAAGGAGATATGGGATACTCTACAAACCGCACATGAAGGTGATTGTCATGTACGCGAAGCCAAGATTGAAATGATTGAAGGCGAATTGGGAAGATTTGCCATTTAAGAAGATGAGTCACCACAAGATATGTACAATTGGTTGAAGAATCTTATCAACAAAGTCCAAGCATATGGCAGCAAGAAGTGGAATGATCACGAGGTCGTAAAGCTAATTCTTAGAGCATTCGTGCCTCGCAATGTGACTGTTTGCTCGATGATTAGAGAAAGCACCGAGTATTGGAAGATGACCCCGAACGAACTTCCTGGGAAGATTATCAACTTTGAGATGATGGAGAAGCAAGCCAAGCACGTCAAGGAAATTGCTGACCTTACCTTGGCAAAGAAGAAAGTAGTTGCTTTAAAGTCCACTTGTAAACCTGTATCAAAAGAAGCCCGGGAAGCTCATGGAGAAGACGACAGCGATGATGAAGCAGTGATATTGATGAAGAAGATATGATCTTATTCATGAAGAAATTCAAGAAAATAATGAGAAGAAGACAAGATGGTCGCTCAAATGAAGGAAGAAATAGGGACAAACCAAGACCAAAAATGAGGCGTGTTTACTATAACTGTGGAGAGTACAACCACTTTATAGTAGACTGTCCACATGAAGAAAATAAGAAGAAGACTAAGGACAACAAGCCTCAGCCAAAGAAAATGTTCAAGAAGAAGAAGCAATTTGGCCAAGCGCAGTTAGGGAAGGAGTGGGACTCCAATGATGAGTCCTCATCCGAAGAAGAAGAGAAGATGGCCATCATAGCCATCAAGAAGACTTCCAAGAAATCCACTCTCTTCCAAACCATGGGCGCATGGAAAGACACCAACAACACTTGTCTAATGCCCAAGGAAGGTAACAACTAAATCTTCCTCCTCGCACTCTTTTTACTAGTGATAGTGATAATTCTATTGAGGATGATTGCAGTGATGAACAACAATACATGCTTAGAGGTTTAGACAAGAACACTGCTGTTAAGATGAAATTTCTAATGGATAAGCTTGTTGATAAGGAGGAGCTAGTTGATAGTCAAGAAGATATGATCATCCTCCAAAAGGAAGAATATCTTAAGATCAAAAAGCTTTTTGAACTTGAGAATGAGCGAAGCAAATTACTAGAACTTGAGTTAGCTTCAAGCAAGGAAGCTTGCTTGAAGTTAAACGACTCAAATGCCACCATCAAGAATGAACTTGCTAGCTTGACGAAAGTTAACAAGATTCTTGAGGCACAAATTGAGTCACTCAAGCAAAGTGGTTCTTCATCCTCCTCAAGCTCATCTTCTCAACATATAAAATTTGAAACAATTATTGCTTGTAAAGTTCTAAAAATGACATTAACTTGAAGGAAAAGCCAACCTTGACAAAGGACAAGCAACCTTCCCACAGTGGCATATTTGACAAGGAGAAGGTCAAGTATGCACGCAGTGCATACTCGATCACAAGACCTCCTAATGTCAAATATGACATTGGATATCTTATGGTGAAAAGCAAAATGCTAGAAGCCACATGAACAACAAGGAACACATTTGTCAAGGTAAACTCCTCTCAAGTTAGAAAACTTAATAATGTTGATAAGTTTAACATTGTGAACTCATATGAACAGCAAGTTTTATTTAGAACATTTGATGCTTCATATGTACTTATGAAAAGTAATATTGGAAGAGTTTATGCCAAATATATTGGGCCATGCCATGGGAACACCAAGTCTCATGTGTGGGTTCCCAAATCACTTGTGACTAACCTCAAAGGACTCAAGCAAGCTTGGGTACCTAAGACCAAGGCATAATTTGTCTTTTGTAGGCCTATTCATCTGGTGGAGCTAAATGGATGCTAGACAGTGGATGCACCAATAACATGACCGGTGAAAGAAGAATGTTCGTGGAATATGAAGAAAATGAAGATCCAAGCGAAAGCATTTACTTTGGTGATAACAATCAAGGAAGGGTGCTTGGTAACGGTAAAATTGCAATTTCATCAAAACATACTCTTTCTCATATTTTACACGTTGATTATTTGGATTATAAACTTTTGTCCATATCTCAATTATGTGAAAAAGGTTATAATTGTTTATTCAATAATGAGGGTGTGACTGTCTCTAGGAGTGATAACTTGGTTGCATTCAAGGGTGTGTTAAAGGGAAAACTTTACCTGGTTGACTTCAACAAAGATAAAGCCGAACTTGACACATGCTTTATTGCAAATACCAACATGGGTTGGTTGTGGCATAGACGGCTAGAAAATGTTGGTATGAGGAATCTTCAAAAACTCCTTAAAGGTGATCACATACGAGGTTTAAAGGATGTGGTTTTTGAGAAAGACATGCCTTGTAGCGTGTGCCAAGCCAGGAAGCAAGTAGGAGCACCCCACCCCGCGAGGAATGTCATGACTACAACAAGACCGCTCGAGCTCCTTCGCATGGACCTATTTGGTCTAATTTCTTACATAAGCATCGGCGGTAACAAATATGATTTAGTCATTGTTGATGATTTTTCTCACTTCACGTGGGTTTTCTTTTTGCATGATAAGACAGAAACTCAAGGAACCCTCAAAAAGTTCATCAAGCGTGCTCAAAATGAATTCTCATTGAAGATCAAGAACATACGAAGTGACAATGGAACAGAATTCATGAATACTCAAGTTGAGAAGTATCTAGATGAAGAAGGGATAAAGCACGAGTTTTCAGCATCGTATTCTCCTCAACAAAACGGAGTAGCCGAAAGGAATAACCGAACCTCATTGAGATGGCGAAGACAATGCTTGATGAATACAAGACTTCGGACCGGTTGAGATTGAAAGTGCATCTAGGCATCCCTTGTGGGTTTTGGTTGATTTGTGACAAACAAATAAGATCCTAACAAAATTGTTGAGATGAGCGCACGTTTTAAAGAAATTAGGAGGAAAGCTCATAAAGAAAGGAGAATGAGGAATCAAAAGGAAAGGATCTCAAGAGCTGAAAAGATTAGATCATTATGTATGGAGTGTGTTGGAGAAACACACCCCAAGAGCTCAAGTTAACAAACAATTTAACTCACTGCACAATTCACAAGAAAACCGGACTAGTCCGATATACACTGGACTAGTCTGATATCTCTCTGACTAAGATCGGACTAGTCCCCCCTTGTGCGGACTAGTCCTCAGCACTTCACTCTTGCACAACAAACGGACAAGTCCGATATCCATCGGACTAGTACGATAATCTTCGGACTAAAATCGCACAAGTCCTCCAAGTCCAGACTTGTCCTTAGCCCCACAATTTTTCATGACACCGGACAAGTCCAATATCCATCAGACTAGTCCAAAAACTCTCTGACTAAAATCGGTCAAGTCCTCCAAGTGCGGACTTGTCCTCAATTCTACTTGAGGTTCACCACACCGGACTAGGCCGATTTGTGCCGGGCTAGTCCGAACACTTCCAGAGCCCAAATCGGACTATTCCAATATATCTGAACACTTAGGGTTTGCCACACGCCGCACACCAGACTAGTCCGAAGTCCACCACAAACTAGTCCGGACATCGCAAACCCTAACGGTAACTTTTGGAAACCCTAGTATAAATAGAGGTGTACGGCCCTACAACCAAATATCTCGACCCCCTGCGCCGTCACACCTTCCAAGAGACTAAAATACACATCTCTCCACACATTCTAACCCTAGAAAGATCAAATCTTTGAGGATTAGCATTGATCAAAAGGAGAGACTTGTTCCACACGATCTTGAGCTTTTGGGTTTGAATTTGTCACACACTCTTGTTGTTTATTGCATATATTTCGAGTGTGTTTGGTGGTGTTCGTCATTGTAAATCTTGGGGAGCCCTCAACTTGTGAGAAGGCCCCTTGAACACAGTTATTTGCCCCTTTGTGATTAGTGGAAGAGAATCGGCCTACGTGGCGATTCGACGAGGGTAGGGTTGGTGAAGACCCGATCCTTCGTGGACTCCTCAACGTGGATATAGGTTTCCTTTGTGGGAATCGAACCACGAGATAAAATCGTGTCTTGTGCACTTTTGTTTCATTGTTCATCACATTCTAGGGTTTACTTAATCTTGTGTAACTCACGTTAAAACAATGGAATTAAAGTTGATCCTTGTCATACACTGTTTCACTGTTCTAATACATCCAAGTTGCCATTTACTTTCCGCTGCATAGGGTACTAGAAGTGAAATTATCTATTAAACTTGATCTTTCTAGTCCGCGAATACCGAACTAGTCTGCACAGTACCGGACTATCCGATCTGTCATTATTTTATTATTTTGTTAAGTGTACTAGGGTCCGACAGAAGTTCAAAAAGCCTATTCACCCCTCCTCTAAGCTACATTCATTTACCACCATAATCAGCCATAACACATGAAAAACTTAGTAAGAGAATACTAAGCAAACATTCCATAAGCCAAAAAGCAAGTGAAACATTGCAAGTTAAAAAACAGATCCGCCGCACAATTATTTCAGCAAATAAATTTATCGTATAGACAAAAAGCGGCGCTGCAATGTAAAGACAAAAGATCGGACAATCCAGTCCCAAACTCACGTGCAAATCACGTGTCAGATTGTTCGGACAGTCCTAACCAAGTAAAGAGTAAATGTTACTCCTGAAAACACTCCCACCACGTTGACTCACGTGCAGCTCATAGGAGTGAAAGTTCGGACAACCCGAATCTTGAAACATGTGCAACTCACGTGAGAAAACGTTCGGACAATTCGAAACGGTTTTTTCAGCAATATTCAAAACTTTGAATGTAAACCCTCACTTTTATTCTAATTTCCAATATATTCAGCACACATAGATCTCACAATCCCCCCTTTATGAATACATTGACAACACCACCTAGAATCAAAATATTAGCTCATTCACATGGAAAGTTTTAAAAACAATTTTCTTCCCCATTTGAAAATAAAAAAAATCAAATGAGAAATAAATTTCAAAAACAAATACTCCCCCTGAGAAGAATGTGTAAAAACTCGTAGTGCAATGTGTGACATATTTCTCCTCCTTTGATAATGTATTCGACAATGTTCAAAAGAGAAATTTCAATTGTTATGAGCATATTATAACATATACATATAAAACAAAACTCATCCAAGTCATACTATCAAGTAACTTACACTATCACATCAATGAGATACATAAAGTAGTGAAAGTCATGCTAGAGATCAATTGTAATTTTTCAATTTAATCAAGTCATGATCTCACAAACTTATTTATTTCAAGACATTAAAGTATGACACATGTTGCTGCATTTTTATTAGTTTTAAAATACAAATTTGGGTCATTTGATATTTGCAACATATTATATGCCGCATCAGCCTTATTCTAACCAACGAAGATAAGCTTATGTCATTTGACAATCAAAAGCTTAAGAACATGGTTTTAGTCATACACAACTTCTTCCAAGTTCATATATAAGTGCAATGATAAGCCATCTCAAAAGAAGAAGTGTGATGCTTGCATATCTCTTGATCTTTTCTCATCATTTTTTTATTTGATCATAAAAGCCCATACATGGATAGTTGATTGATTAATTTTTCATTATTAAAAGCACTTGTGAGGATGCAACAAGTTCAAAATAGAAAGAAAGTTCGATGATGACTAGATTTAGTGTAAGTAATTATTCCAATTACTAGTCATGGCAAAAACTACAAAATGTATAACACGAGTCATGTAGTAAGAACTTTCAGCATGTAAAAGGAATCACAAAGTCAGATATGTATGAATTACTATGCTCATATTATTTTAAATTCATATTGACACATAGACTTCCCAAGTTTCGAAACTCCCCCTCAATTTAAGCCATGAGGATGCATAACCCCTATTTCACTACGAATGAAACAAAAAAGAGTGAATCCAAAAGTTTTGTAAAAATGTCAACCAATTGTTGTTCAGTATCTACATGGTGAAGCACAATGTTTTCATTTTCAACATTATCACGGAGAAAGTGATACCTAATATTAGTGTGCTTTGTTCTAGAATGTTGCACGGGATTTTAAGCAATACAAATGGCACTAGTGTTATCTCTAAACAGTAGAACACTATCTAGATCAACCCATAGTCGTTAAGTGTTTGAACAATCCAAATAATTTTGGAGCAAGCGCTAGCAACAGCTACATATTCAGATTTGGTCGTGGATTGTGCAACTGAATTTTGTTTTTCAAAGGACCAAGCAACAAGTGAATTACCAAGAAAATGAGAAGCACCCGAAGTACTTTTCCTATCAATCCTACAACCCCCCAAAATTAGCATCCAAAAAATCTTTCAGAGTAATAGTTGAGAAATAAGGAAGAATAATGCTAAATTCTTGAGTTTCATGTAATTACCTGAGAATTCTTTTGATGGCTTGACGATGTGAAGCACATGGGGAAGCTTGAAATCATGCACAAAGACATATGCTTAATTGTATGTTTGGTCTTGATGTCATGAGGTACAAAAATGTCCCGACATGCTTCTATATTCTTTTTGATCCATGAGTTCACCATCTTCGTCAAGTTCAAGTGTTGTTGTTGTTCCCATTGGTGTCCAAAGAGGCTTGCTTTTGTCCATGTTGAAGTGCTTAAGAAGGTCTTTCGTATACTTCGTTTGATGCACAAAAGTTTCTTCCTTGGTTTGCTTGATTTGCAACCCAAAAAAGTATGTGAGTTCTCCCATCATACTTATCTCAAATTTTGAACTCATCATAAATGGACCGTGTCAAATGTTAATGCAAGTTTCCAGCAATTTGTTGTGGAGGATGACTTTTGAGGACGCATAGGAGAGTAGACACTTCACAAGCTCCTTCATATTCATGTTCATCAAAAATCAAAGAACTTATGATTTGAGGAAGATCTGGATCAGTAGTAGTGGTCATTGATGGTGCTGGTTGTGGAGCGGGATCAAGAGCTAGAACATCATTGTTTATTTCTGAGATTTCGGGCAGCAGCTCCACTCCTTCATCTTCAACGAAAATACTCCCCCCCTACGAATATGCATCTTGACCTGTAGTAGTAGAGCTAGTACCAGGGCTAGCTTCATCAAAAGAAACTTCACAAGTCTCCACAATTTTGTTAGCGTCAAGTAAAAGCATACGATAGCCTCTAGTATGAGATGGATAACCAGGAAACATGCCATCAATGGATCTAGTTTCAAATTTATCAAGATTACCATGTTTCTTAACAAAGCATTTGCATCCAAAGATCCTAAAGTGTGTGACACTAGGCCTATATCCATAATGAAGGTCATAGTATTTTTCCTAACTTAGCTCTCAAGAAAACACGGTTTGAAACATAACAAGTTGTTGTAATTGCATCAGCCCAAGATTTTCTAAGAGTTTTATATTCATCATGCATAGTCCTAGCCATCTCAACTAAGGTTCTGTTCTTTCTCTCTACAACATTATTTTGTTGAGGTACATATGGTTAAGAAAATTGATGATCTATTACATTTCAACACAAAAGTGATCAAATGATTGGTAATTCGGTTCCATTGTCACTTCATAATGCTTTTGAAGATCCTGAGTGGTCAAGTGAAAGTCTAAGAACCAAACTTCTAAAGTGACTAAAATCTTCATTCTTAGATGTTATAAAGTAAACCCAAGAGTATATAGAAAATTCATCAAAAATTACAGGCACATACCACTTACTTCCAAAAGATTGAACACGTGAAGGACCTACGGTGTCATGGTGCAAAAGTTGTCCCGATACAACTGTCATGGTCGTTGTGAGAGAAGGATGTGAACCTGCAAACATATTAGTATGTCAACAAGAAGAGCACACAATATTGTTGTCTCCTTTAAGCTTAGGTAGCCCGCGAATGCGATTAATACCACTAACACGTGTGAGGTGATCAAAGTCTATGTGACCAAGTCTGCAATGCCAAAAACATAAGTTCTTTGAATCATTAGCAAATAGACACCTATGCTTAGAAGTTGACATATCAAAAACAGCTTTAAAAACTCTTCCAATCCTAGACATGTTAAATAAAAGTTCACCTTTTGAATCTACAACCTTACAAAATTTTTCATGAAATTAACTTCTAGATTTTCATTTAGCAATTATGAATCAGAAAGCAAGTTGTATTTCAAATTTTTAACAAGTACCACATCCTTCAAAGTGTAGTGTTTATTTACTTTAACCGAACCCTTAGGAATTATAGGAGTTGAAGAATTATCGGCAAAAGTAACATTCTCTACATGTGACACAAAAGAGAGGGAGAAGAACCATTCTTTGTTACCAGTCGGGTGGCGTGAGCAACCCAAATCCACAAGCCAAATGTTCTCCTCCCACAAGCACGTAACCTACATAGAAGGACAATATGTCGATGACTCAATACTGGGATTAGTCAAAAGGCATTTAGAAATCCAGTTCTATACTTTGTCTTATTACTCTTAAGTTAATTTACATATTCTGCTTCTTAACTATTCAATTAAAATACAGAAAAGAGTTAGGTTCTTGTAGGTGTTGCGACAACACCGAACTAGTCTCCAACCAACACCAGACTAGTTTGGACTTCCTGGTACTTGAAGGTTTTGCTAAGTGTTGCAGGAAATGTTTCAACGCTTATTCACCCCTCCTCATCTAAGCCACATTCTGTTTGTGAGACCTATGTGCTGAATACATTAGCAATTATGTTGAACGTGTAAGTTTGCATGCAAAGTTTTGAATATACTTGAGAAACACACTTTGCACTGTCCGAACTTTTACTGCACGTAAGCTGCATGTGTTTTGCATTTCGGAATGTTCAAACTTTTCTTGTATAACGCATAGCGGCTGTTTTGGATTGTCCGAAATTTCTATGTGCTGAAATAATGGTGTGGCTTCTATGTTTTCATTTGTAATTTTTCAAACTTTCTTTACACTTATCGGGAGATTTGCTTAGTAGAAAGTTGTTTCGACCAATTCTTTACGTCCACTTCTCTTCCCCCTTAATTAAAGCCATGAGGATGCATAACCCATATTTCACTATGAATGAAACAAAAAGGAGTGGAATCCAAAGGTTTTGTAATGTTGGCCAATTGTTGTTCGGTATCTACATGGTGAAGCATAATGTTTCCTTTTTCAATATTATCACAGAGAATGTGATACCTAATATCAATGTGCTTTGTTCTAGAATGTTGCACAGGGTTTTTAGCAATGCAAATGGCACTAGTGTTATCAGAAAACAGTGGAACACTATCTAGATTAACCTCATAGTTCTTAAGTGTTTGGACAATCCAAAGAATTTGTGAGCAAGCACTAGCAGCAGCTACATATTCAGATTCTGCTGTAGACTGTGCAACTGAATTTTGTTTTCTGAAGGACCAATCAACAAGTGAATTACCAAGAAAATGACAAGCACCCGAAAGTACTTTTCCTATCAATCCTAAAACCCCCAAAATCAGCATCTGAAGAGGCTTTCAAAGTAATAATTGAAGAAGAAGGAAGAAAAATACCAAATTCTTGAGTTCCATGTAAGTACCTGAGAATTCTTTTGACGGCTTGACGATGTGAAGCACGTGGGGAAGCTTGAAATCATGCACAAATACATACGCTGAATTGTATGTCCGGTCTTGATGTCGTGAGGTACAAAAGTGATCCAATCATACTTCTATATTCTTTTTGATCGACCGGGTCACCATCTTCATCAAGTTCAAGTGTGGTTGTTGTTTCCATTGGTGTTCGAAGAGGCTTGTTTTTTTCCACGTTGAAGCGCTTCAGAAAGTCCCTTATATACTTTGTTTTATGCATAAAAGTACCTTCCTTGGTTTGTTTGATTTGCAGCCCTAAAAAGTACGTGAATTATCCCATCATACTCATCTCAAATTCTGAACTCATCATAGCTAAAAACTTGGACACAAGATCATGAGAAGCACAACCAAAGATAATATCATCCACATACACTTGAACGAATAATGAGTCATTGCCATGCTTAAGCAAAAAAAGAGTTTTATCAACCTTGCCCATGGTAAAACCCTTTTCAAGTAAGAATGTTTTTTAACCTATCGTACCATGCTCTAAAGGCTTGTTTGACACTGTACAAGACTTTGGACAGTTTGTAAACATGATTAGGAAAATCTAGATTTTTAAAACCCGGTGGTTGCTTGACATAAACCTCCTCATCTTTGTAGCCATTAAGAAAATCACTTTTAACATCCATTGATATAGCTTAAAACCTTTTGATGTAGCAAAAGCTAACAAAATAATTATGGCTTCTAATCAGCAACAGGTGCAAAAGTTTCATCAAAATCTAGACCTTCAACTTGTGTGAAACCTTGAGCAACCAACCTAGCCTTATTCCTAACCACAACCCCGTCCTCACTTTGTTTATTTTTAAACATCCATTTAGTTCCAATTAGATTGCGACCTTGAGGTGGAGGTACAAGTTTCCAAACATTGTTTCTTTCAATATTTTCTAACTCTTCTTGCATGGCAATAATCCAAGATTCATTAGTGAGTGCATGTGATATATCTTTGAGTTCAAAAGAAGCAACAAAAGCAGAATGAGCGTGAGAGTTTAGATCGCAAAAACCTGCATCGTGTAACTCGTTCATGCAAGCTTCGAATGATTTGTTGTGGAGGATGACTTTTGAGGATGCGGAGGGGAGTAGACACTTCACAAGCTCCTTCTTCTTCATGTTCATCACATCTTGAAGAACTTGTGACTTGAGCACGATCTGTACCAGCTGCAATAGTTGTTGTGCTAGTAGTGGTGCAAAATCAGCAGCGTGATCAACGTCATTTGCTTCTGAATTTTCAGGCAGCAGCACCACTTCTTCGTCTTCTACGATGAAAATACTCTCCCCTGCGGATCTGGATCTGGACCTGCAATATTAGAGCTAGTACCTATGCTAGCTTCATCAAAAGAAACCTCACAAGTCTCCACAATTTTATTAGTGTCAAGTAAAAGCACACGATAGCCTCTAGTATGAGATGGATAGCAAAAAAACATGCCATCAATAGATCTAGGTTCAAATTTATCAAGATTACCATGTTTCTTAATAAAGCATTTACAACCAAAGAACCGAAAGTGTGTGACACTAGGCCTATGTTCAAACCGAAGTTCATATGGGATTTTATCTAGCTTAGCACGCAAGAAAACACGATTTGAGACATAACAAACGGTTGCAATTGCATCAACCCAAAATTTTCTTTGGAGTTTGATATTCATCAAGCATAGTTCTAGCCATCTCAAATAAGGTTCTGTTCTTTCTCTCCACGACACCATTTTGTTGAGGAACATAGGGTGAAGAAAATTGATGATCTATTCCATTTTCAGCACAAAAGTGATCAAATGATTGATTTTTAAATTCGGTTCCGTTATCACTTCTAATTGCTTTTAAAGATCCTGAGTGATTGATTGATAATCTAAGAAATAAATTTCTAAAGTGACTAAAATTTTCATTCTTAGATGCCATAAAGTAAACCCAATAGTATCTAGAATAATCATCAACAATCATAAGAACATACAATTTACCTCCAAAAGATTGAACACGTGAAGTACCTACGGTGTCAAGGTGCAAAAGTTGTCCTAGTTCAGTTGTCATGGTCATTATGAGAGGAGCATGTGAACCTGCAACCATCTTAGCATGCCTACAAGAAGAGCACACAATTTTTTTGTTTCCTTTAAGCTTAGGCAACCCACGTATGCAATCAAGAGCACTAACACGCGTGAGATGATCAAAGCCTACGTGACCAAGTCTACGATGCAAAAAAATATAAGACTTTCAAATCATTAGCAATTAGACATCTATGCTTAGAGGATGACATAGCAAAATCAGCTTCAAAAACTCTTCCAAATCAAGACATGTTAAAAATGAGCTCACTATTTGAATCTACAACCATGCATCAATTTTTAGTGAGAATAATTTTCAGATTTTAATCTAGCAATTGTGATCCTAAGTTTGAGGATTTTTGTACCCAAATACTGACCTACGAGGTGATACATGTGTAGCACGAAAAACTGTAGGTTTGGGAGTAAACTTTGTATGTATTTGACTCATTACAGCAGATTGCATGTTTCTAGCTTTCGATCCAACATTTGCAACAAATTTTGCAAGAGAATTATGAGATCTAGCTTGCATTCTTTCCTTTTTCTTTTGTTTAGAAAGTCTATAACAAAAATCTATGACGTGATCATCTCTGCCATAGTAGGTACAATGAAATTTAACTTTGTGTTCATGTCTAGACAAACAAACAACATGTTTATTAGAAACTAAATGAGACAACACATTTGCATATTTGAAAACCACTTTGTCGGTGGTTTTGATCCGGCAGATCTCCTGACACTACTAACGTGTTAGAGGAGTTTGAGGTTCGGTATGGGCGCGCGAAGATTCAAGAAGGTGAGATGTCGAGTGACACAAGGGACACCAAGATTTACGTGGTTCGGGCCGCCTGAGCATAATACCCTACTCCACGAGGTGTGTTGAAGTTGTATTGGATGTATGAGCTTAACGTGAGTTGAGAGTGTAGAATGAGTGCGTCTAGTTCGTGTGTGTTCGAGTCTATGTGTAGAGCCCGTGAGTGTATCGTCGGCCTGTCCTTTTATAGTACAAGGGCAGGCCGTTACAAGTTGGCCTGGCCCGACATGTGGCCCCGACGGTTACTGATATTGATACACATTCAACACGTTTAATTGCCCTTAATCACCGAGTTATGGCTTTGACAGCACCGTTACTGGTAATTAAAGTCATCCGATCGTGTGTCATTAATATAGTATTAATGACACTTGATCGGGTCTTAAGTCCTTGATTCCCCTTTGAAGATCCGGAGTCGTTGTGGAGTCTTCCGGAGGTTAGAGGCTGAAGATCCGACGGTTGGACATGTGGCAGCTCCGAAGCATACTGTGGGAAACAGATAAGCTCCAGAGCTACCTGACATGTGTCAGTTCCGGAGCTTCCCTTGGTCTGGGGTTAGGTCTGGGGGTGCCATTTCGGTACATAGCCCGGAGCTTCCCCCTTGTGGACGGTAGCTTCGGTTTGATAGTACACGTGGCGACCCTGGGACTAACCATGTTGGAGAAGCGGGTCCGGTTATGTCTGACATGTGGGCCTCCGAAGGTCTTCAAATCAAGTAGATGACTTTCCCTTGAGATCTTTGTAATCTCAAGGGGTGTACGGTTCCTAGGGTACCGACAGTGGCCCCCTGGGCCCACCTCTGGGGAAGACTCCTTGGGTGAAGTCATTCTGCCGGAGGTGGGTGCATCCTTTGACTTTTGAACTGAGTCTTCAAAGGTCTTCGGATGTGCCGTTGGCGATAGGTTGGAGTTAAATCCTCGCCGCGTGGCATATCATGTGTGCGACAGATGAGATCTTCGGCGTGCGGATCTCACGCAATTGAAGGTCGCCGGTTCCCAATACGAAAACCGTATCGGTTCCGCGCGCCTTGTCAGGTCGCCGCCTTCGGGCTTCCCGCCTCATGATGACAATCGTTCGCCTGGGTAAGAACCTCGACTAGATCGTCATGGTGGTCCCGGGCCCTCTTGTCATCATCTGGGTGGAATTTTTGAGTGGTATCTTCGGCTTCCTTGCGGTTTCCATCCAAGCGTTGCGAGGGCTTACTTAATGAGGAAAGCGTGCACCGTGTGGAGTTCTTTACGCCTCTCATCTGATCTTGCGCTCAAACTCCCAACTTGTGCTCGCTTTTCCTCTCTTGCCTTGCTGTGCTGCGATGGAGTTGGGTCTCCGCGAGAGTCGTTTGAAGATCGAAGGTGACTTGAAGAAGGTCCGAGCCCTCATGGGATGGTCCCCGGACTTCTTCAACCACCTGGTTCGCACCGGGGGAGAGCTCCCGTTCGAGAAGGAGCACGCCGGCGAAATGGTGTACTTCTCTTCGTACGCCATGGTGGGGTTGATCCCACCTTTTTCCTCCTTTTTCTTGATGCTGCTAGACTTGTATGGTCTGCAGTTATACCACCTTGGCCCCCACTCCATTCTTCTTGTGTCTATCTTCTTCCACTTCTATGAGATGTGGGTGGGCATCCCCCCTGCATTGAACTCTTCCGGACCTTCTTCACCGTTCATACCACCGGTAGGAGCAATGAGTACCTTGGCTTCTACTACTTCGTGAAGCGCAAGAAGTGCCCATTCAAGTACCTCCGGTCGTTTCCCTCTGGAAAGTGGGATGACTGGAAGAAGGACTGGATAGTCATCCGGGTGGAGGAGCACGAGAAGCTGGAGTTGCCCGAAGGCCTCCCCAACATTGACACTACAGTCTGGAGTGAAGCTTCGGTGCTGGCGGAAGCCTTCAACCCTTCTCTGACCAGGATCCGCCAGTGCGTGGAGGGAGGATTAACTCCTCAGGCGGTGTTTTGCAACTCCCTGGTCAACAGGTGGACACCGCTGAAGGGGAGAGAAAAACTCGCTTGGGCCCACAACAGCGGGATGGACAATGACCGGGTCAAGACCGGGCTGAAGTCCAACATGTTGGGGACAACCTTGGAGTTCCATCTCAAGAAGTTCCAGCACGGCATCGACGCCGCGGGTGACGACTTGACTCCGCCATCAGCTTTTCTCCCTCTGAACATGGAAGTAGAGTTCAGCAGGGAGCTCCGACGGAAGATGCCTGTGCTTGACGACCTTGGTGTCGTAGAGAGAAGATTGACCTCCAGGGTGGTGATCCCTGGGGCCTCCGAAGGTGGCTCTGACCCCGCCCCGAAGCCAAGGATCGAAGTCGTCGGCAAGGGCAAGGAGCCGGCAGACGAACCCTTGAGCCGGAAGAGGAAGCTGCAGCATGCCGACGGAAGGTCCGTCAGGCTTACCACCTCTGCATCAGCTCCTTCTCCCCAAAGATGGAGGTCTTCTTCAACTGCGGCGGTTGTTCCCGCAGCGGCGTCCTCCCGGGGTGCTAGTTCCAGGCATGCGACTTCAGCACCCGGGCCGGTTGAGGCATCTAGTTCCGGAGGTCCTTCCCGGTCGAGGGGGCCTCGACTAAGGAAATGCCCGTGGTTGCGACGAGTTCCGGGGGGTCTTCCGGGGTTTCCACGCCGGCGGCGGCTATGGTCAGCCCAGAACGCCCGGAAAAGAGGTTCCGCGCAAGCTGGTGCGGAAGCCTCCCGAGGTAATTTTTAATCTTTACCTCAAACAGTTGTTTTGTTATAGTAATTGTTTTTTTAAGTTTCTTCATCCATCATCTGCAGCGTTCCCAAGAAGAGGAGTGAGGCTCCACCCTCAGCCACAGCAGCTGAAGCTGTGAGGGCGGAAGCTTCTGCTCCTGTCCCGGTGCCGCCCCAAGTGGTGGCTGAAGCTGCGACAGCTCCGGCGCCAGCTTTCGTGGTCATGGACCTCGACTCATCCCCAGAGACTCCCGTGGTAGCGCTGGACCGTGGGAGAGGAGATGTGCCTGCCGCACCTGTTCCGGAGGTTGAAGCTCCGGGTCCTGGTGCAGAGATGATGGAAGCTCCAGCCGTTGAGCAGGAGGAAGCAGTAATTCCAGCCCCAGAGCCCGAAATTGCCGAAGCCTCGGCGGTTGAGCCGGAGGTAGTTGAAGTCTCGGCGTGCACGCCGGATGTTGAGGAAGTCCTAGCGGTTGGGCCGGCTACTTCTGAAGCGCCGACCGCAGAGCCGATCGTTGTTGGAGCTCCGGCCACAGGGCCGGTTGATGTTGAAGACTTTCCGGCTCCCGAGCCGGTTGTTGCGGAGGCGTCGGCGCTCGAGCCCCCAATAGAGGAGGTGCCCAGGCTGGAGCCAGAAGCAACCCCTGCTTCGGAAGTGACGACATCGGAGGTACTCGCGGCTGAGCCGGAGTGCCTTGGTGGAGTTGCTGGCCCCCTGCCTGAGGGGGCAAATGAGACCTGGCGGCGGGGCCTCTGGAACCACTTCCGGAGGTCGGAACTTCATCAGCGGGACCCTCGTCGATGGCGACTGAGGCCATCCCGGAGGACGGCCCCAGTGCCATGGAGACCCAGGGGACCACTCTTGTGGAGTGGGACCCAATTTTTGTATCTGAAAACCCGCTGGAACTAGCGGAGGAGACCCCAGCAGGTCCAAAACCTATCCCGTTGTCATTGTCTATTGACAACGCCTGTTCCAGTCTGCGTCAAGTTCAACTGGCCTTCTTCCACGACAACAAGGATCTTGAAGAGGAGCGCCAAACCCTTAGGCGGTGGCGTAACTGGCTCTACTTCAAGACCAAGCTGGCGCAGTCGAGGCTAGCAGATGACAAAGAGTGGATCAAATGGGAGAAGGTCTGCCTGGAATACTGGGGCAAATTGTTGGATGACAGGGAGAGTATGACTCGCGCCCTCGACGCTCAATCACGGGCCATTTACGAGCAGACCAAAGCAGCTAACAGTGCGGCTGATGAACGCCAAGAGAGGCTTGAGGCCATTAACACTACTCTCATCAAGCGCCGAGGGGCACTTGAGGAGAGGGAGAAAAGGCTCGAAGATGAAGAGCAGAAACTCCTAGAGCAGCGGGATGACGTCCTGAGGAGGGATGAGGAGCTCACTGAAAAGGTGGCTCTGATCGACAAAGGCCTCGAAGAGCGCATCAAGAAATTGGAAGAGCGCTGCACTGAGGAGGAGGAGAAGGCCTGGGTGCGAGGGCAGGAACTCTACGAGCAAGAGTGTGCCCTTGCTGCCAGGGAGAAGAAAGTGAGGGGCAGGGAGAAGGACCTGGTTGACTGCCAGAACAAGATCCACCTCCGGGAGGAGGAGCTCGGAAAACTCGAGAAGCGAGTTGCTGAAAAGATTCAGCAAAACGCCAAAGAAGTTGAGCGCCTCGCTCGCGAGAATTCTGAACTGGTGGCGGCCAGAAGATCCTTGGAAGAATTGAAGGGCTTGAGGACTGCGGACTCCCTACAGATTTGGGAGTTCCTGGGCAAGGCCAATGACGCGCTGACACCGATGGGCTTCAGTCCCGTGCGTCCGGATGATCCAGAGCCGAAGCCGGACCTGGCGTTGCAGGCGTTGAGCTCGGCAGGTAGCAAACTCTCCGAGGTGGGTGACATCATCGCAGACCAATTGGAGGTTGAGGGGCAATCCCTACCGAAGAACGTCGCAGAGTATGTGCTGACGTGCTACACCAGTCAGAATCCCCAATTCCCTCTGGACCCGATGCTTGAAGGTCCCGTCGAAGGAAAAGGTGAAGCTGCCCGAGCCAACGTGTCGGAGGTTGCCCAGAAGGTCGCCCAGTTCTTCCATAGGGTCTAGGACCATCTCCGTAGCTCCCACTTGTATTCTATCTTTTTCTTCCTCAATTTTGTAATCCCTTGTCTCCAGATGAATGAAATCCCCAAATTTTTGTGAATTTCACTTTTTTGTCTTCAACACTTTTGTCTTCACTTGGCCCCCTGTTAGATGTACACAATTTGATTGTGAACATGTACCAAGAGGATATTGTGTTTTGTTGAAGACTCATTTGCTTCGAACTTGTAGAGTGTAGGTCCGAAGTCTTCGATAGTGAAGGCCCCCTGAGGTTGTCGGAGCTTAGAAGCTCCGACATTATCTATCGTTGGAGCTTAATAGCTCCGGCAATAGTCCCTATCAACGCATAGAGCATCAATAGTTATTCCTTCGGGGTGTCGGTGCTAGTAGCTCCGGCAGTGACCTTTACCAACATGTAGTTTGTCGGCAGCAGACTCCATTTGCGGGGTCTTCTCACCATCTTTTATTTAGCGTAGACGGCTAGCCCCCCTAGCTTTACCGGAGCTTGGTTGCTCCGCTGATGCTCGTTTTCAATGCTTAACATCGATTACAAGCCATCTAGGGGAGTCGGAGCTTTGTTAGCTCCGGCTTTTCTCCATCAACGTGGATTTTTTATTTTTCCTGCACACCGAAGCCAAGAAAAATAGTAAAATTTGTTTCTTGTCTATAACTTCGCCGCGGCTTATGATTCTCAAGAAAATTTTAGGTCAAACGCGATTCTGAATACAACCGAATGCGTTGTCTTTTCTTCCAGATCCAATTGTACTTGGACCCGCCTTACTTCGGCCTGCCGGGTTGTAGGTAGAGTGGCGTACTTAGGGTGCTTGACCAGGCTAAGTCGATAGCACACTCCGGCCCTAGGTTGGCTTGGCAGCATTCAGGCGAGTGGGCCGCGAACAATATTTGAATCCAAAATAATCGACTACAACTCGAATTGTATATGAACCGGTCGAACTAAAATTTCTTAAGAATTGCACGTCCTTGTTATAGACAAGAAAGAGAAAAATAAAAAAGAATGTTGAGCCTGTACAAAATAAATGCACGTGGAGTCTGTTTCACATGAAGACGTCATTATAGGTCCGGGGTACAGGGGAAACGAGTACACTGTTAGGGTACGGAACCAGGCTAAGCGTAATTAATTTCTCGTTTGACCCAGTGTAGCTAGCCACACTTTTAGTCCTGAGACTGTGACAAGTGTTGCATGAACTTTGCGGACCTTCCGGGAAAGGTTCGGCTATTCTCCCGGAGGAACTACCCGACTCTGTACAATGACTCTATAACATACACCTCAAGTTACTACAGACTCACCTCCGTGATATTAAGTGTAGACCTTATGGAGGTGCTCAATGTTCCAAGGATTTGGGAGAGGTGTCCCATCCTCGGTAGCCAAGCGAACGCTTCCGGGAAGGGATACTTTAATCACTCGGAAGGGTCCCTCCCAGTTGGGGGAGAGTTTGTTTAACCCTTCTCTGGATTGTATTCTCCGTAGCACCAGATTGCCTTCCTTGAGCTGTTGGTTGTGTACATGCCGCTGATGATAGCGCCGAAGGGCTTGGCGGTATCGGGCATTCCGAACAGCTGCTTGGCACCTTCCCTCCTCAAGGAGGTATAGGTCTTCACGCCGGAGCTGGTCCTGCGTGGCTTCGTCGAAGGTCCGGACCCGGAGTGACCCCTAGGTGATTTTCGGAGGAAGGATTGCTTCAGCTCCATACATCAGAAAGAAGGGTGTCTCTCCAGTTGACCGGTTTGGAGATGTCCTGTTGGCCCATAAAGTGGGCGGAAGCTCTTCAATCCAGTTGGCTCCATGTTTTTTCAAACGCTCATAGGTGCGCATTTTGATTCCTTTAAGGATTTCAGCATTTGCTCTCTCGGCTTGGCCATTGCTTGCTGGGTGAGCTACGGAGGCGTAGCAAACTTAAATGCCGAGGTCTTCACAATATCCTTGAAATGCAGAGCTTGTGAATTGGGTCCCGTTATCAGTGATGATTTTGTTTGGGACTCCAAATCTGCATACAATGGACTGCAAAAAGTTGATAGCAGATTGCTTGTTGATTGTCACAACTAGAGTTGCTTCCGGCCACTTGGTGAACTTGTCAATGGCAACGTACAGGAACTTGTAACCTCCGACGGCTCTTGGGAAAGGTCCTAAGATGTCCATCCCCCACACAGCGAAGGGCCATGTAGGAGGTATCATTTGTAGGGGCTGAGCCGGTGTGTGAATTTGCTTTGCATGAAATTGACATGCTTCGCATTTCTTCACCAGCTCAGTTGCATCCTGCAGTGCTGTAGGCCAGTAGAAGCCATGTCGAAAGGCTTTACCAACCAACGTGCGGGAAGACGCGTGGTTCCCACACTCACCTTCGTGGATTTCTACGAGGAACTTGCAGCCTTCTTCCCTTGTAATGAACCGCATTAGGATGCCATTGGCACCACGCCGGTAGAGATCCCCTTCTACCAACGTGTATCTTTTAGCCAATCTGACTACCCGGTCAACGGATACATCATTGTCAGGAAGGATGTTGTCTTTCAAGTAGCTCCGGATCTCCGAGATCCATGCATCGGAACTGACTTGAGCATTTGAGTCTTGCATGCTGGGTAGCTCGGAGCTTCCGGCAGCACCTACGACCCTTGGTGGCTGCCATGGTAACAGGGCCATCGGGACCGTCAGCTTCGGGATGCTGATCTCGCCCCCTTCGCTCAGTTCGGCAGGCTGAGCTGTGGGTTTTGACAACCTCCGGACAAAAGTTCCGTCAGGAGCCGGAGCTCCGGTTGACACTTTCGTCGAGACTTCGTCGGCTTCAGCGTTGTGAGCACGTTGGACATGGTGGAGATCTAGGACTTCGAAGTCGTTCTCAAGCCTCTGGACTTCAAGGATGTAAGCAGCTAGCTGGAGATTGTTGCAAGAGCATTTACCCTTCACTTGCTTAATGATGAGTTGTGAATCTCTCTTGACCAGCAGTTGCTTGACACCGTATGACAGTGCCACCCTTAGTCCGTAAATGAGTGCTTCATATTCCGCCATGTTGTTGGTCGCCTTGAAGTCAAGGTGTACCATGTATCTTACGTTCTCTCCGGTTGGTGCGAGGAGAAGGATTCCAGCTCCGGCCCCCTGCTTTTGCATGGAGCCGTCGAAGTAGAGGGTCCAGTGAGGCTCTGTGAAGACCGGAGCCTTGTGTTCTGGCTTCTGCTCACTGGGGCCCCCAGGGTTTGATGGAGAGGGAGTCCATTCCGCCACGAAATCCGCCAATGCTTGACTCTTGATTTCTTGCCTTGAAATGAATTTGAGATAGAATTCAGCCAATTCCGCTGCCCACTTTGCAATATTCCCAGTTGAGTTGGGATTATGCAAGATTGCTCGAAGTGGGTAAGAGGTTACCACTGAGATTTTGTGAGCTTGGAAGTAATGGCGAAGCTTCCTGGAGGCAATAAAAACTGCATAGAGCAGCTTATGCACCTCTAGGTATCGAGTCTTGGCATCATGTAGTACTTCGCTGATGAAGTACACTGGGCGTTGAATGGTCCGGACCCTCCCGGAGGGGCCCGGAGCTTCCTCTTCACTAACCCGGATCCTCCCGGAGGGATCCGGATTTTCTTCGGGGACCTCCGGGTCCTGGCTGGAGGAACCTGGAGCTTCTTCAGAAGAAACCTGGACCCTCTCGGAGGGGTCTGGGTCTTCCGAAGTGACTTCTTGTGGATTCAAGTCTGGGAGCTGGGACCCAGACTTGCTTTCGGGATCCTCCGGACCCTCCCGAAGGGGTCTGGATTCCCGAGTTTGGGGTAGTTCTGGTCTCTCCGCGACCAGGACCATACCGACGACTTCGTCAGTGGCTGAAATGTAAAGCAGCAAAGGCTCACCAGGGTTCGGAGCTACCAGAATTGGTAGGGTGGTGAGGAACTGTTTTAGCTCCTGGAATGCCTTTTCTGCTTCTTCAGACCATTAGAATGGTTCGGGCTTCCTCAATAACTTGAAGAAGGGGAGTGCCCGTTCCGCCAGTCTTGAAATGAACCAGCTGAGGGCTGCTAGACATCCAGTTAGCTTTTGGACATCTTTGATGCGGGCTGGTGGCCGCATGTCTTCGATGGCTTTGATCTTTGCCGGATTAGCTTCTATGCCCTGGTGACTTACCAGGAAACCAAGAAGTTTTCCGGAGCTAACCCTGAAGACACACTTGTCTGGGTTTAGCTTTGTGCGGATGACCCGCAGCTTATCGAAGACAGCCTGCAAGGTGTCAAGGAGTGACTCCTTGTTCTTGACCTTGACCACGATGTCATCGACGTACACTTCCACTATGTCTCTAATGAGTTCTTCAAAGGTTTTGTACATAGCTCGTACAAAGGTTGAAGTTGCATTTTTGAGACCAAATGGCATGGTTGTATAACAGTACAATCCATCTACTGTGATGAAAGAGGTATGCTCTTCATCTTCCCTAGACATTCTGATTTGATGACACCCAGAATATGCGTCTAGGAAACACAGTAATTCACACCCGGAGGTGGAATCCACTATCTGATCTATTCTAGGTAGTGGGAATGGATCTTTTGGACATGCCTTATTTAGTGTTGTGTAGTCGATACACATCCGAAGCTTCCCACTGGCCTTGGGCACAACGACTGGGTTTGCCAGCCATTTTGGATGGAAGACTTCTCGGATGAATCCAGCTTCGAGCAACTTCTTCACTTCTTGTCGGATGAAGTTCTGTTGCTCTATGGATTGCTTCCGAGGCTTCTGATGCACAGGCCGGGCGTCGGGGTAGATCTTCAGATTGTTCTTAATCACTTCCCTGGGGATCCCAGACATTTGTGACGGTTGCCAGACAAACACGTCGACATTAGCCCGGAGGAAAGTGATGAGCGCGAGTTCCTATTTGTCGTTCAATCCCCCCGATATACGGGTGGTCTGAGCAGCATCAGAACCAATTTGTATGACTTTGACGGGAATGTCAGTGTCGCCGCTTGGCTGCACACGAGGTGCAGAAGTCGAGCCTCGCTGACGAATGCTCAGGGGTTTTGGAGCTTGCTCTTGCCTGGAGTCCTCCTCTTGCGCCGTGGTAAGTGCATGGAGTTCTTCCACAGCAGTTACTCCAGCAGTACGATCTTCGCGAATCCGGAGAACGCCTACTGGTGTTGGCATCTTTAACATCAGGTAACCATAATGAGCAGCTGCCATGAATTTGTACAAGGCAGGCCTACCCAAGATGGCATTGAAGGGTAAGTTGATCTGAGCAACGTCAAAGACCAACTTCTCGGTGCGATACTTCTCCCGGGTCCCGAAGGTAACGGGGAGGGTAATAGCTCCGAGTGGGGTAATGGCTCCCGGACCTACTCCAGAGAAAGGTCGGGAGGGGTGGAGATCCGAAGGTCAGAGCTGAAGCTTGGTAAAAGCTTCGAAGCTTATGAGATTGAGCCCCGAACCTCCGTCTATCATAACATGGTGGAGCTGGATGTTATTGATGGTAGGAGATACCATCAAAGGTAGCTGACCTGCTCCAACCATGCTTCGAGGGCAGTCCGAAGCATCAAAAGTGATGGCTATGTCCATCCACTTCCGATGAGGCTCCGCCCTGGCTGTAGGAGCTACAGCAGCCATGTCCCGACGCATAGTCTTGATGACGCGGCGGAAGGTAATGTCCCATGATCCACCAAAAATGGTGTTCATGGTCTTCTGACGCTCGTTGTCAGAGACGTCGGAATCGTCGTCGACGGATGTGTAGACGGCCTTCAGGACCTTTTTGGGATCCTAAAAACCTAACTCCTCTTCAGCCGGAGCTTCGTCAACTTTTTTTTTCCTTCCCTCTGTCGGAAAGGAGCTTCTTCCCGGCGCTTGTTGTAGTGCTCGGCAAGGTTTTGGACCTCCCGGCAGTCTTCCAAACTGTGGCTGTCCGTTTTGTGAATTGGACACCACACCTTGGGTTTGCCACCGTCTTCAGAAGACGGTCGAGGTCGCTTCTCGGGGCGTGCCCCCCGGCCACCCAGAGCTACAGCAGCTGCAGCATTGGATGCACCGGCCGACGACTTCTTCTTACTGTTGGTCTTTTTCTTCTTCTTGCCACTCCCGGAGGTAGCGGCTTCTCCTTTGGAGAATTTCTTGTGATCCTTCGGAGTTGGTTTGGAGTGCATTTCACGGCCCTCCGCAGCTCTGGCACATTTGTCAGCCAAGCTGAAGAGTTCCGTGACACTGGTAATCTCCTTGATCGCCAGTTTCTCCAGCATCTTCTTATCCAGCACTCCCTGTCTAAATGCCACGATGACAGAGGCGCTAGAGGTAGAAGGGATAGTGTTTCGTACCTGAGAGAATCTCTGGATGAATGATCGCAGGGATTCTCCTCCTTTTTGCACAAATGCAAAAAGGTCCAGTTCGGTGCCTGGTCGGGTGTAAGAACTCCCAAAGTTGGCGGTGAACTGCCGGCACAACTCCTCCTAACTGCTGATGGAGTTGGGTGGAAGGCTCATAAACCAGGACCTGGCGGTCCCAGTTAAAGCCACTGGAAAATAATTGGCCATTACGGCCTCATTTCCTCCAGCTGCCAAGATAGCAGTGGAGTAAATCTGAAGAAATTCGACAGGATTAACAGTCCCGTCGAACTTCTCCGGCAAGTGGGGCCGGAACTTCTATGGCCACCTGACCATACGCAGATGCATGGCCAGGGCTGAATAGCCTCCTCCTACCCCTTCAGGAGCAGGAATGTCTTGAGCTTCTCGTCTTTCACGAGCACGCTCAATATGGACTTGGCCGTCTTGTTGGCGATATCGGCGATCAAGCTCCGCCCGGAGGTCATGAGTTGAAAGCCTTGATACCGTGTGAGTGCGTCGTGCCCCGGAGGGCAACGACGTCAGCTGCTGTGATGCAGCATGTCTCTTGTTGTTGGAAACGCGCGGACCAAGTCTGCCAAACAAGGTCCGTCGCTGCGACGGGGCCCGTCCTGAAGGAGGAGGACCCTGGTTGCTGATGCGGTCGGCTGCTGCTATTACCAAATGTTCCACATCGGCCCTCCACTGCTCCAGTGCATCCCGGGATGCATCCGGAGGTGGTGGGCATTGGAGAAGAGCACGTGCTGCATGAAGCGCGTGTTATGGGTTGTCAAGATTCGCCGACGCAGTGATTGACGCCGGTGCACCATCGCGTTGTGCAGCTTGATTTGCTGGTGGAGGCGGCGGTGGTGGAAGTGTGACTCCTGCTGGAGCCGTGGTTCCTGCTAGTTGCTGCATATTGGAGGGGTTACCCCCAACAGCTTGAACAGCGGGATGACCATTGGATGATCTAGCTTGATTTTTGAAATCTCAGGCACCCCTACCTGGCGCGCCAACTGTCGGTGGTTTTGATCCGGCAGATCTCCCGACACTACTAACGTGTTAGAGGAGTTTGAGGTTCGGTATGGGCGCGCGAAGATTCAAGAAGGTGAGATGTCGAGTGACACAAGGGACACCAAGATTTACGTGGTTCGGGCCGCCTGAGCGTAATACCCTACTCCACGGGGTGTGTTGAAATTGTATTGGATGTATGAGCTCAACGTGAGTTGAGAGTGTAGAATGAGTGCGTCTAGTACGTGTGTGTTCGAGTCTGTGTGTAGAGCCCGTGAGTGTATCGTCGGCCTGTCCTTTTATAGTACAAGGGAAGGCCGTTACAAGTTGGCCTGGCCCAACATGTGGCCCCGGCGGTTACTGATATTGATACGCATTCAACATGTTTAATTGCCCTTAATCACCGAGTTATGGCTTTGACAGCACCGTTACTGGTAATTAAAGTCGTCCGATCGTGTGTCATTAATATAGTATCAATGACACTTGATCGGGTCCTGAAGTCCTTGATTCCCCTTTGAAGATCCGGAGTCGTTGTGGAGTGTTCCGGAGGTTAGAGGCTGAAGATCCGACGGTTGGACACGTGGCAGCTCCGGAGCATACTGTGGGAAACAGATAAGCTCCGGAGCTACCTGACACGTGTCAGTTCCGGAGCTTCCCTCGATCTAGGGTTAGGTCCGGGGGTGCCATTTCGGTACATAGCCCGGAGCTTCCCCCTTGTGGGCGGTAGCTCCGGTTTGATAGTACACGTGGCGACCCTGGGACTAACCATGTTGGAGAAGCGGGTCCGGTTATGTCTGACATGTGGGCCTCCGAAGGTCTTCAAATCAAGTAGATGACTTTCCCTTGAGATCTTTGTAATCTCAAGGGGTGTACGGTTCCCAGGGTACTGACACACTTCTTTATGTTTAGGAACTATTTGGATCAAACCACTTTCTAATGACTTTACAATTTTAGGTGGATGTGCCTTAGCATGACCATGGGAATCAAAACCTAAACCAGTTTTATCATTACATGATTTAGAGGAATTCAGCAGCAAGTTCAGATTCTTATTCCCATTACAAAACTGCTCTAGTGTCGTATTCATGTCATCAAGTTTTTTAGACAAGTCTAGTCAGTTTTCACATAAAGTTTTTCCTTTTAGTTTGCAATTATAATAATATTTAACTTCATGAGTATGTAAAACATTATTCAATATCAAAATCTCATTCATAGTATCATGTAGTTTCTTATCAAGATCATCAAAAGTAGAATAATGCAAATAAGTTTTTCTTATTAAGTGCAACAAGATTTCTGTTCTTTTCAATTTTAAGTTCAAGCTTCACAAGTGTGTTGTGTGCACACTCCTTAAAGAGGACAATGGTTCATATATAAGCTCACATGAGGAACAATAATCATCACTAGAAATCAAAGATTTGAAACGATTAATTTTAGATTCTAGTGATTCAATTTAACAACATTGTCCCTAAGTTTTTTTGTTCTTTTTCTTAACTATAACAGTGACACGAGAAATAGCATCACATGTTTCTTCGCAAGTGGAACATACCTCTTCATCGTCGCTATTGTGTTCTGCCTCCTCCATACTTGATCTTGAGTTGCCCGCCATGAAGCACATATTTGCCAAATTCTCTTCATATTCATCACTTTCGATGTCCACGTCGCTTGAGCCAAGTTCTTGAAATGTGGAGATAAAACTGTTTACCAAATCGCAACCTGTAAAACCCTTCTTCTTGTTGTTCTTTGCAGAGGAGGACTTAAACTTTGTTTGCTTCTCATCACGGAAAGTAGGACTTGAAATATTAGGGCAATTTGTACGAAAATGTTCTGTCTTTCCACATTCAAAGCATCGTTGATAAACATCACTTCCTCTTCTTCGAGTTCTCACATTTTGCAATACTTTTGAGAATCAAGTAGAAAGAAGTGCTAGCTCTCCCTCTCGAAACTCTTCAATCTATTCAAGGGTTAGAGAGGAAACCAAAGCAATTGTACCACATGATGAAGATTGGCTAGAGCTAGGCAGGTCACGTTGAGAAACAAATGCAAGAGACTTGTTGGGGTTCTTACGTGAGATTATGTCAATTTCATGAGTTTTTACTTGAAATATGGCATATCCAAAGTAAGTGTACTCCTGACACTAGATTCACGAATAGATGCAACTTTCATCTAAAAAATTGACATGTCTAATGCACTTAGTAATTTCTTAACATTCTCAGCATCTGAAAAATTAACATGGACGCTTGTTGAGAATTTTATTAAAGCGAGCAAACAAATCATCGATGGACTCACCTGGTTGCATCTCAAAGTGCATATATTCTTTCTTGAACATATCTTGTCTTACCTCCTTGATCGTGTTGGATCCTTCGTGGTAGTTGCAAAGTGCCTTCCAGACATCGTAAGCTGATCGGAGGTGTGCAACACGATCGAAGTCGGTTTAAGTCAATCCTTGTATGATCAAGTTGCGAGCCTTGCTATTGTTATCGACATCTCTCATGTTCACAGCCGTAACTTGATCATTTGACGGCACATCGTAAGGCTTGTACACCTTTTCCTATATTGCAAAGCCTTGTGCCTCGATGAAAGCCTCCATACGTACCTTTCAAACCTGAAAATCAATGCCACTAAACACACAAGGTTTTGCGGAGTATTTTTCCATGATAATTAGTCAAAACATATGCAAATCACAATGATTAGAGCACCATGGCACTGATAGCAATTGTAGGATCAAAGATCACGTGAAAAGCTACCAGAGGGGGGTGAATGGTAGATGAAAACTTTTTCAGCGGAAGCAACGAAAACCCCTCCGCAGAAAATGAATCTGTTAAGAAACCGTGTGTTCAACTGATCCGAACATGTTCAAACGTGACAAAAGTGGTATATATTATAGAGAATGAGGCCACAAAGACACTACAACAAGAATCACGAAAAACCGTCGAGAAAAACTAAAGTTATGATCGAAAGATCGATCAAAGGACAATCTGTTCTCCCCGAGTAAAAACAGATCTGCAACACTGCAAAGAAACTCGTGTAGATCAGAAACCACAAATCCAATGACCTTGAATTTATCTCAGATGATAGATAATCATGTGTAAAGGTAACAAAAAAGGAATCACATCAATTGGATCTGTAAAACTCAAGTTATGATAAATACTCTGACGCAATATAGTGCTGTGTAGAAACTCGATGAGAAAAACTTGTCTGAAGCAAGTCGGATGAACAAGGCACAAAAACTCCTCTAAAATATGAATTTTATTGATCAAAACACAAGACAAACAGTCCAAAGTCATCTTCCATGAGCTCTATCCTCCCTTGCTTATACAACCAGCCCTAAGGCCAACCCAATCCAGACTGGGACTCTAATCCTACTCAGTTTCAACCGAAACTTTCCATAACTACTCAAAACTCTTCCATACGTAGATAGAAGCAATCTTAAGACTTCCAAACACCTTAGGGACGTATCACACATTCCTAAAACAGCTTAACTTCGTGACCCACATGAAATCTAACCAAAACAAACTCGAAACTTTTCATGAACGAACCATAACCACCTCAGCCGCAACCTGAGGCATAATCCAGTCGGTTGGACCTTTCTGACCAATTCTTTACGTCCACTTCTCTTCAGCGTGCCTTGGAACTATGTTGCCACGTCTATGCACTCCTTGAACATGTCCAAACACCTTCCAACAATGATCACCATACCTTCATATACATTGTTCTTGACCCAAACATGTTGCGTGACCACAATTCAACTCAACCACAATTCCTCCCGAACTTGGTTATTGAACCTCATCTTCTCCCTAAGAATAGTTCAATGGATCCCATCATTAGCCCTGTCTTGACCTCAAACAACACCTGCATATGAATAAACAACCATCCTTTGCGATCCCAAGTCCTCGACTTGACTCTCGTTAGTTCAAAAACCACAAGACCTTACGTGAGAACCTCACATAAGTATGTTGCAAACCATATCAAAACATTAACCATCATGAACAGCCATAATACTTCAAACACTTAGTAAAAGAATACTAAGCAAAATTCTCATAAATGTAAAGCAAGTTAAAAGAAGAACCACTGCAATCTTACACCAGACCTTGCCAAAGCTAACCGGACCTTGTGTCGGACCATGCCAAAGCTAACCGGACCTTGCGTTGGACCTAGCCAATGTTTGTCGGGCCTATTGTCAGACCTTGCTGGAGCTGCCCAAAACATGTTGAACCTATTGTCATACCTTGCCGGATCTACCCAAAACATGTTGGACCTATTATCGGAACTTGCCGGAACTACCCAAAACATGCCAGACCCGTCGTCGGACCTTGTTGAAGAGGGTGTTTTGGCAATATTCAAAACTTTTATCGTAATAGTCAATGTATTCAGCACACGTAGGTGTCACATACTGTCTCCTATAAATTGCGATCACTCTTATTAAGAGTCTTGTCACTCAAAAAAATAATGGAGGTGTTGTGCATGAGCACATACTTAGTATGATAAACATAATGACTAAGCTTATAGATTTGAGACTAAACTATGAGTTTCTAGAGCATCTTATACTTGTCTCACTTCCAATAGATTTTTTTGAAATTTGTCATCAATCAAAATAGTAAGTAAGAGTAGTGAGATATTAAGAAATTGACCGCCATGTGCGTCTAAAAAAGGAGCATTGTTAAGTCCCTTAGACAATGCATCAAAAGTGTTAAGTAAAAGGAGGATCATAAAAGAATGATAATGGTCATTGAAGTTGTTGATGGCCACAAAGCAAAAGTTAAGCCGATTGAACTCCCATTAAGTATTAATAGAGATCTTTGTACTTAAGCTTCATAAAGTTATTATTGTATCCTCTTTAACAGAAAATTGATTTTAGTATCATGCTTGGACTATTAAGTTTTGTCTGTCATTTTGACAAACTATATTTTTAAGTTTACACAGTGAGAGGTCTTGCATTTCACAAGACATACTCCTAGTTCATGCATGATTAAGAGATAATACAATTTTTTCTCATAATAACTAAATATTTAGTAAGCGCATAAGAATCGATTGTGAAACATTTTTGAAATATGGCACTTCTGTTAAGGCCATATTTCAAAGGGGGTTGAACACTTTATTTCACAATCGAAGATTATATCTACTAAAATCTTCTTGATTCAGATGAATGCATAAATAATATTCAAGATCTGATTGTTAAGGGAGTACCACGATCAGAATACCCCTCTCAAGTTAAGGACATAAGTCCTCATTAAGTTTTAACTATGTGGCTGTCGTGATAAGACTATTTTTGTTAACCCAAACATAAGACAATAAGACTAATTGATAAGATAGCATTGTTTCCACTATCTTGAATGGCGCTCAATATATGGGAAACAATATATGTTATGATTAGGGGGAGTATGGTAAGACGAGAAAAATATTCTTGAGGCGAAGTGGATGTTTATCCATTTTATGATTCAAGAACTCTTTGTTTTCGATACTCGCTGATGTTGCATCACATGTGGTCATCATTTTTAACTCAGCACCTTTTGTTAGTTCTTCATGGGTGATATTTATGCTAAGTAAGGCTTCTGTTGCACTGGAGCATTCTTGATTTTGTAAGTTCACTAAGTTAGTCGTCCCTTATGATGAAGAGCAACAATTGCTTAAATAAGTGATGTGCTGGTAGGAGACCTCATTATGATATCTACATTCAAGTAGGAAGTAAATAGCCCTCATCTATCCAAATGACGTCAAGTCATGAATGATTTAATGAGGATTAAGCATGCCAATAAAGTCTTGAGTTAAATTGATATTCCTAATATAGTCAAAACAGTAGACTGTAGTGGGTCTACAAAATTAATAGTGACTCTAAAGGGAAATTCCACATATAATTAAGATAGACTTAAGGTAAAAGGCTTTACTGAGAGATAAGGTATTGATTACGATGAGTCGTTTTCACACCTCTAAACTAAGGATTCCTTCATAATCATTATGTCATCAGTAAGTGCATCATCACTTAGAATTACATCATATGGATGTAATAATTACAGTTCTCAAATTAGGATCAATACGAGAACATCTATATTACGCAGCTGAAAGGTTTGTTATGAAGAGTAAGGAACATTTGAGATACTAGTTAAGAATGTCCAATTATGGACTCAATAAGGCCTCGAGCAATAGTATCTTAGATTCAATAAGTCCATAAGAAAGTTTGAGTTATATTAAGAATAAGGAGAACAATTGTAAGAACGAGAAATAATTTTCCTTGTGTTTTGTAGATAACATATTACATGCGAGTAATGATGTTAATCTATTATTAGAAATTAATAAGTTCTCGTCCTCTATTTTTGGTATTAAGAATCTTAGAGAAATATCCTACGTGTTAGAAATAAAGATTCACTAAGAAAAATATAAGGGGTACTAAGATAATTATATAAGGCATAATTGAGAGTTTACTTGGGAAGTACAGTATGCATAAAATAAATCTTTGCCTGCTCTTATGAGTCAAGGTTGGTAATTATGAAACCAATAAGAGGTCGACCTAATAAAAATAGGTCCCAAAGCTTCTTGTTGTCCGAAGTTTTAAGTTTTGCTGAACTCATAAGGGTCCTTGACAAAGTTCAAGTAACGGGTCAATTTTGGCATAAGTAAATCCAAACCAGATAGATGGATTGGAGATAAGTATTACTTGCAGTTTTGTAAGTATTAAGGTCTCATAATAAGTTAAGTATAAGGATGACCCATTGTGATAATGGATCATTAAGATTTAATTTCTACGAGATGTGTAGTAAATCCACATCAGTAATCAACACTCGCAGATTGGAGCATTATTGTGGAAAAGGTCCTAACTTAGGATCACTACATCATGTGTGATGCATACCAAATATTTTATAAATGAGGCCACCAAGCGGACAAAGTAAGTAAACTTGAACTGTGAGTGGTTGACAACATTAAACCATTTAAATTTTTGTACTACAGAGACAACAAGTCATATGTGATGTCAAACACATTGACATAAGTTATGTATTGCAGAGGAGTAAATCTAGGATCATATTAAGTAATGACTACTGAGCAAATAAGTATCAAATGAATGCTTGCGGATCTTCTTATAAAAAGACTTCTACCCAATGTGTACGGTGAACACATAGCGCGCATGGGTTTAAGGAAGATCATATGATTTCCTGGATCACTAAGGGGCCAAAACTAAGTATAAGGTCATTTCTAAGTGTAAGACGTATTGTGGTCTTCGAGTCAAGCAGTACGTAAATGGTTGCTTTGATGCACCGTGCCCTATATGTCAAGCATGAGGAAAAGGACATTAAGTTTAGTATTAAGTAAGTAAGTTTTAAGTCCAAGTTCAAGGAGGAGAATGTTAGTTTGAACTCGAATTAAATATGTGTCTAATTCAAATAGACATGACCCACTGAACGGTTGTGTCCCTGATCCAGGGACACGACCATTCCTAAGGGGTGGGAAGGCCCCCTCTTCTATCTATTGGTCAACTATAAGATGAAAGCACTTGTGTGTGATGAATACACTTCCACTCTCTCAAATCCTAAGTATCCAATCTAATCACCAAGAGAAAACAAGGGGAAATGCCTCGTGGCGGTCTTCTCCCATCATCGATCTTCATGTGACCTTGCCCTATTGGCTCTATGGCTGCATCAACCATCAGTTGTGATAAAGAAGATAACTTTTGTATTGATCATGCTTGATTCTTTGTTAACCCAAATTGGATTAAGTGGCTAATTAAGATCCTAATGATTTCAGTAAATTCTAATAGGTCTATCTATTTTCTGGTGCATAAAATTTTGAGAAAATTCCAGGCATCGAGTAATTAGCAGCTAATTACTGTCATTAACCACTAATCTTGTAATAACTCATTAACCCTTAATTTTAAAAGTTGATTAATAACTAAATTGGTTCATTTGGTTATTTTATAGTTAACATAATCCTCACAATTAATACAAATTGACAGATTACAACATCACCTTACCTTCTTCGCCGTTGATGGCGGGCGCTGCCGCCACCGCGCTCTACGCTGCCGGCGCGGCTGCCTCCACGCTGCCCCAATAGCGCCATAACGAGCTCTTGCACCGCCCGCCATGAGCTCCTGTGCTGCCGCGAGATCACGCGTTGCCCGCGGTAAGAACCTTGGCTGCCACGAGCAATTGCGCTTGCGCAGCTGAGATCTTGCACCCGGGCCGCCACCGTGCTCCTGCTCCCGCTCCCACGCCCATGCTGCCACCGCCGTGTGTCAGGTGTGAATGGTTAGTGGTTAGGGTTTGGGAAAGAGTAGAGAAAAGGATAAAGGTTGTTGCATATCTTGAAGCGGAATCAATGGGTCGCCTGAAACAAAGTTGGATTTCATGCACCTTTTGCATCATGTGTGCTACAAAAACTTCCCGAAACGATGGATACGTCGTTACAAATTATCTACTTAATCCGGTTTCAGAAATTTCTGCCAGTTTTTGAGGGAGCCTACTACTTCCTTTATCTTAGATCGCTGAGGATTTACTTTCAATGGAGATTTATCTGCAGTAAATTACCAAAACACAATGTGTATACTATTCCTTAAATTGAAAAATATAATGGTCGCCTGTGTGCTGTTCGGAAACAGCCCTGCACCTACACCTCAGGATCACATCGGATTGGTATCACGTGTTGTGATACCATAATTGCATATCACAGTGATAATAAGTGAAAATACCAAACAAGTTCATTATATTACATTAAAGTGTGGTTGACAAATACGAGTGCGGATGAAAAGATGGTTCAAGTGTGTTACATCCTTCTTCATGACCATACAGCAAAAGTAGTACGTTCCGTCCACAAACACACCACATTAGCAACACACAATCACGACCGCGGTGACTCGGGTTCCCAATGCACCATCCACCCATTGGGAGGCGATGCAAGCTTGGGTTCCCCTCATTAGCATAGCACAAATCTTTCACATACTCACCTGAAAACATGGTTATCAACAACAGTGAGTTATAAAACTCAACAAGACTTACTCGACAAAATAAAACACTACACAGCTAACCTACATGCAGCGGGGAGGAAGTATCATGGGTGGCTGACTACATAAACAATAACTAAGTGTGAGTCCTTACAGCAGATTTTAGAGACCAAGTTATGTGTTGAGAAAAAATAAACTTTAGTTAGCACATGCAACTGAATACAATCATGGTTGCAATCAATAAATTAAATACAAAAATTTGATCATATTTGAATATTATGGGACTTCTTACTACACGACGATGCAGTGAACAGGCGGACTCAGTTTCACCGCGAGTGAATGGCAATTTGAACTGATTTTTAATTCTGTAGAATGAAACCAGAAAGAACGACACAAACACACTTTTTGAAGCCGCACACAACGCACAACGTGGATGTCATATGTTGGCATGTGGCAACCTTTCCAAAGTTACCCAATACTGAAAAAAGGCTAGCAGCCCGAACAAAGGGTTCCCCATGTGATGTCTTGCACATACCCGTGAAGGATTACCATATGTCCTCTCAATGCCTCATCAAAGTCGGTGGCAGGAACGTTTGACACAAGGTTCCAAGCTACATCGCTTTACTAGTTCCCATATACTAGCATCCTCTTGGTTGGTACAATATAAATGCATGTTCATGGGGTCGACTACGATATGATACTTAATTGACACAAGCAAGTCTATGCACACAGAACCCATGATTCACTACCCAACTACTTACTCGGTCTCAAATTCATCAATTGTGGTCTTAAGAGTCCAATTCAATCCTTATGAGCATAAATTCCTTGCTCATCTTCTACTGGATTTTCTTACATTTATCAAGCACTGAGCACTTTGGGAAATTAATCTACCCATAGACCATAATAGGCTTTATTCTGGTTATGCAAGTGGGATTCACACTCCAAATCCTAGACCGAATGCACATTAAAAAATAAATATATATCAAGGAGTGGGTAAAAACTTTCTATCAAGGTTTATGAACAAAATAGGGGATTGCCTTGATCTATGTTAGTACTTAAGTTAATCTCTGTGGTGCCTCCTCCTCTTGAATCTACTCCACAAGCTCCTCGTGTCCTAATTCATGCCATGGTATGCGAAAATGAGTTGGATGGTAATATATGCATATACGCGTTCACTATGATGACACATATGATTATGTGGCATCCGGAGACAATTAAGGATCATTGGCTGAATTATGGTCATTAGGGAATTATTAACATGTATGTGTACTTAGATAAATCCTTCTCACAAATTATGCATTTTGGTGTAAGGTTATGACCATGATTTAAGGGGCAATTGTGTTTTGACCATAGCTTTGGAGTCTAATTGTGATCTAGACCCTGATATCAAATTTTGCGTTTTCACCACAACTTTTTTCACCTGCAAGCTCCATATTACCACAATTATGTTTAGTGCCCCTAATGGTGTTAGCTTTGATGCGAGAAGATAACTTTATCCTTTGTGATTTGACCATAATTTTAATATTAAACACTGTATTTGTACCATTATTTTGACATGTACCATTGTAAATTGACTTTGAGCAATCAAACAAACTTACAAATAGTTCAACAAAAATTTAAGTTTTTCTTACCAAATTTTAAAAGTTGGACTTAATTTATTTTTTCAAAATCTTGAAAAACTAAACATATTTTTAACAACAATTTATTTATTCAAAAGAAAGACGCATGAGATGTCCATTGACCAAAATGATGTAAAAGTGACATGCTGACCATTGAGTTATTTACAGTGTTACAGTTACACTCGTTTGCTGTGCTAATTTGAGTTATAATCGATCATCAAGGTAAGGCAACAAGCTAGAGCTAAAGATGTGCATCTGTGCGTTGAGCAGCTTAACTCTTGTTTGCACGAGTGCCGCACCACCATGGAGGCCGATGCCGACATGGTTGCCACAATGTCATGGAGTGCCGCGGACGCGGACAGTGTGTCCACGACGGACTCGGCAAGCAGCCCGACCACCTCGACCTCCGCGGTGCTGTCGCCGTTGAAGCCGAGACGTGAGTTCCCGGTGCCGTCCCTTGCCGCTGCCACCAGCCTTGTGAGCTCCTGGCCAGCCTTGCGCTGCGATCTGAGCGCGGAGGCGAGGCGAGGTGCCACCCTCGTGGATGTAGATGACGCCTGTCAGAGTCTGGTTCCGACAATTCTCTCGGTACTACTGTTAGTAGCCCGCGGAGTTTCTTAGTTCGGTTGGGGGGCGTGGAGATTCAGCACAAGATGGTGACTTAACACGAGGATTTACGTGGTTCGGGCCGCCTGAGCGTAATACCCTACTCCACGGGTGTGTTGTTGTTGTTGTATTGAGTGTATCAGAGAGTGAGCCAGAGAGAGGCCCAAAAAAATCCCCTTGTGTATCGCTCGGCCAGCCCTTTTATAGTACAAGGGCTGGCCGTTACATCATTAGACTGACCCGACATGTGGCCCTAGCGGTTACTCATCCTAATACGCAATTAATGTGCTTAATTCCCCTTAATAGTGTGATAGTGCCCTTTAATTGTGGCGTTACTGGTATTAAGGGTCATCTGATCGTGTGTCATTAAGATAGCATTAATGACACATAATCAGGTCTTGAAGTCTTTAATGTCCCTTGAAGATCCGAGCCGTTGAAGGTCCACCAATCTACCTGTTGAGGTTGAAGGTCCGGTGATTGGACGTGTGGCAGCTTCGGAGCTTACTGTCTTGGACGAGTAGATCCGGTGCTGTTGTACACATGTCGGTATCGAAGCTTCCCTCTGTCGGGGGTTAGGTCCGAGGGTGCTACACAGGTATCCATTCCGGAGTTTTCTCATGTATGGGTTGTAGCTCCAGTTTTATGATACACATGGCAGCACAGGGACTATCATATGAGGGAGGCAGGCCCAGTTTCGAGTGACACGTGCGGCCTTCGGAGGTCTTCAACTCAGATAGGTGGAGTTCCCTTGCGCTCTTTGCAGTTCTAAGGGGTATCCGGTACACAGGGTACCGACAGTGGTGCCCCGTGCCCACCTCTTGTAGAGACCCTTCAGATTAAGTCATTCTGCCGGAGGTGGGTCCATCTTTCTATTTCTGCGCCATGTCTTCAAGGGTTTTTGGATGTACCGTTGTGGTGATAGTTTGCAGTTAAACCATCGCCGTGTGGCATCTTCTGGACGTGACAGGTGAGATTTGCGCGTGCGGATCTCACGCAATTGAAGGTCGCCGGTTCCCAATACGAAAATCGTATCAGTTCCGCACGCCCTGTCAGGCCGCCGCCCTTGGGTTTCCTGCCTCTCATCATGACAACTGTTCGCCTGGGGTAAGGACCTCGAGTTGATCGTCTGGGTGGCCCCGGGCCCTTTTGTCATTGGCAGGGTGTAATTTTTGAATTGTATTCTTGGCCCTTTTGCAGTTTCCATCCAAGCGTTGCAAGGGCTTACTTAAGAAGGAAAGCGTGCACGGTTTGGGGATTCCTTACGCCTTTGTTTGAACTTGCGCTCGAATCTCCCAAACTTTCGCTTGCTTTTTCTATCTCACCCCGCCGTGCTGCGATGGAGTTGGGTCTCCGCAAGAGCCATCTCACAAGCGATGATGATCTGAAGAAGGTTCGGACCTACATGGGGTGGTCTAGTGACTCCTTCAACCATCTGGTTCGCGCCGGTGAGCTTCCGTTCAAGAAGAAGCGTGGCGGCGACATGGTGTACTTTTCTGCGTATGCTATTGTGGGGCTGATACCACCTTTCTCAACTTTCCTCTTGATTCTGTTAGACTTCTATGGTCTGCAGTTGTACCACCTTGGCCCTCACTCTATCCTTCTTGTGTCAACGTTCGTCCACTTCTACGGGATGTGGGTGGGTATTCCTCCCTGCGTCGAGCTTTTCTGTACCTTCTTCACCATCCACACCACCGGCAAGAGTTCCGAGTATCTTGGCTTCTACTATTTTGTGAAGCGCAAGAAATGCCCCTACAAGTACTGGAGGTCGTTTCCTTCCGGCAAGTGGGACGACTGGAAGAAGGGTTGGATTATCGTCACGGCAGAAGAGCACGAGAAGATGGAGCTGCCTGAGGGTCTTCCCAATGTTGACACTGATGCTTGGAGTGTGGTTCCGGTTCTGTAAGAGGCCTTCAACCCTGCCTTGACCAGGATCCGCCACTGTGTGGAAGGAGGGGTGACCCCCCAGAAGGTCTTCTGCAACTTCCTGGTGAACAGGTGGGCTCCACTGAAGAAGAGGGAGAAGCTCGCCTGGGCCCTCAACAGCATGATGGACGATGATCGGATTGAAACCGGTCAGAGATCCAATTTGGATGGCGCTGCTTTGGAGCTTCATCTCAAGAAGTTCCAGCATGACATTGACATCGAGGGCGATGACTTAACTCCGCCGGCGGCTTTCCTCCCTCTGAACATGGAGGCAGAGTTCAGTAGGGAGCTTCAGAGGAGCATGCCGGTGCTTGACGATCTCGGTGAGGTAGAGAGGCGTCTGACCACCAGATTGGTGATTCCCGGAGCTTCCGAGAGTGGCCCTGCTTCCGCCCCGAGACAAAGAGTTGAAGTCAAAGGCAAGGGCAAAGAGTTAGCTGAGCCCTCCACCCGAAAGAGGAAGTTGAAGCACTCTGACGGGAGGCCCGTCAGACCTGCTCCTTCCACAACAGCTCCTTCTCCCAGGCGGGGGAGTTCTTCGATGGCGACACCAACTCCAGCATCGGTGTCTCCCCAGAACATCAGCTCCGACCAGGTGACTCTGGCGCTGGGGCCAGCTAAGGGCTCTAGGTCCGAGGGTCCTTCCCAGTCGAAGGAGGCCCCAACCAAGACGTTGTTGACGGCGGCAGCAAGCTCCGAAGAACCTTCTGGAGTTACTACACTAGTTGCGACTGGGTCGGGCTCTAAGCGTCCGGTGAAGAGGTTTCGCGCTAGCTGGAGCGGAAGCCTTCCAAGGTAAATTTGCTTTTTTACCTCAGTTTGTTATTCTTGTTGTAGTCATATCTTGAGCTTCTTTGTCCTTCATCCATAGGGTATCCAAAAAAGGGGCTGAAGCTCCGGTTCCTGTGACAGCAGCTCATGCTGTGCAGGAGGAGGCTCCGACTCCAATTCCAACACCGCCCCAGGTGGTGACTGAGGTCGCGGTAGCTCCAGTGCCAGCTGTCGTTGTTCTTGACCACGACCGATCTCCCGATGCTCCCGTGGTAGCACCAGACCACGTGAATGAAGATGTAGCAGCGGCACCAGCTCAAGAGGCTGAAGCTCCGGTTTTGGATGCTGTGATGATGGACGCTTCGACTTCAGAGCCGGAGTAGCTGCAGTTCCGACCTTTGAGCCGAATGTTACTGAAGCCCCGGTGGCGGAGCCGGCAGTTGATGAAGTTCTGGTGCCTGAGCTGGTTGACGTGGGGTGCCGACACCCCAACCGGTGGAGGTCGAAGTGCCGGTGCCTGAACCGGCAGGCGCCATGGAGGTCGAAGCGCTGGTGCCTGAACCGGCAGTGGAGGAAGCACCAGCGTCGGAGCTGGAGATGGCCTCAGCTGCGGCTGGGTCTTCAATGCCTGCCCCTAAGGTGATAGTTCTGGAGGTACCCGTTCTTGAGCCAGGGTGCCAAGACGAAGCGGCTGGTCCCTTGCCTAAGGGACCAGTTGATGATGACCTGGCGGCGGGACCTTCGGAGCCGACCCCGGAGGTAGAAACTCCCATGGTAGGACCTTCCCCAGCGACAACCGAGGCACTCCCGGAGGGCGGCCCTAGTGCCGCGGAAGCTCAGGGGACCGCTCTTGTAGAGTGAGACCTAATTTTTGTTCTGGAGGACCCGCTGGAGTCAGCAAAGAGGACCCCGGCAGGTCCAGAGCCGATCCCCCTATCGTTATCCATCGGCAATGCCTGCTCCAGCCTTCATCAGGTCCATCTTGCATTTTATCACGGCAGCAAGGCCCTCGAGGAGGAGCGCCAAGCTCTTAGGAGGTGGCGCAACCGACTCCAATTCGAGACCAAGCTGGCGCAAACAAGGCTGGCCGACGACAAGGAGTGGGTCAAGAGGGAGAAGGCCCGGATGGAGTACTGGGGCCGGTTGCTAGATGAGAGGGAAAGCATAGTGTGATCCCTTGACAATCAGTCCCGGGCTATACATGAACAAGCCCTGGCTGCTAATGAGGCAGTGAATGATCGCCAGGAGAGCCTCAATACCATCCATGAAGGTCTCGTCAAGCGCCGGGAGAGTATCGACAAGCGAGAGAAAAAGCTCGAAGAGGAAGAGCAAAAACTCCTGGAGCTAAGGGATGACCTTGTGAAGAGGGAGGAAGAGCTCGCCCAAAGGCTGGCTCTGGGTGGCCTTGCAGAGCGCACCAAAAAGCTGGAGGAGCTCTGCAAGAGTGAAGAGGAGAAGGCCTGGCAGCGAGGCCAGGACCTTACCAAAAGGGAGGCCGAAGTCGCTGCTAGGGAGAAGGTGCGAGGCCGGGAGAAAGACCTGGTTGACCACCGAAACCGTATCCACGTCCGGGAGAAGGAGCTTGGTGACCTTGAAAAGCAAGTTGCTGAGAGGATTCAACAGCACACCAAGGAGGTCGAGCGCCTTGCCCGGGAGGGTTCGGAGCTTGCGGCAGCCAAAAGGTTCGAGGCTCAAGGGCTACGGAGTCCCAACAAGTATGGGACTTCTTGAGCAAAGCCGATGTCGCGCTGGAGCCGCTGGGCTTTAGCCCCGTTCGCCCGGGCAATCTAGAGCCGGAGCTGGACCATGCGTTGGGGGCACTGAGCTCGGTTGGCAACAAACTCAGCGCGATGGGCGATGTCATCGCGGATCAGTTGGAAACTGAAGGAAAATCCCTTGCGCAGAACGTCGCAGAGTACATGCTGACGTGCTACACAAGTCGGGATCCTCTTTTCCCACTGAACCCGATGCTTGAAGGTCCCATCAATAGAGAGGGAGACGCCGCCAAGACCAGCATGTCGGAGGTTGCCCAGAAGGTTGCCTCGTTCTTCCATAGAACTTAGGACTTTCTCCTTTTAGCTCCCGCTTGTATCTTCTCTTCTTTTCTCCAATTTTGTAATATCTTGTCTTCAGATGAATGAAATCCAAAAAATTTATGAATTTCATTTTTTTGTCTTAAACCTTGTCTTACTTGGCCCGTGGTAGATGTACACAATTTGATTGTGAACATGTACCAAAAGGATGTAGCATTTTGTTGAAGACTTGAGTACTTCGAACTTGTATAGTATAGGTCTGAAGTTTTGTTGCACCGACAGCAAGGGCCCCCTGGGGTTGTCGGAGCTTAGTAGCTCTTGGAGCCACCACCGTCTACACGTAGAGCGTCGGTAGCAGACCCCATTGGGGTGTCCTTCTACAATATTTTCTTCAACTCCTTTTATTTCTTTACATTGAAGAATTGCCCCTGGATTTGTCGGAACTTGATAGCTCCGGCAACGCCCACTATCAATGTTTAAAACATTGACGGTAGGCCCCCTTGGGGGGTGTCGAAGCTTTGATAGCTCCGGCATTGTCCACCATAATCGTGGGATTTCCATTTTTCCTGAACACTGCAGTCAAGAAAAATAGTAAAATCCATTTCTTATCTATAACTCATTTGCGACTTACTATTCCCATATGAAATTTTAGGTCGACAACAATTCTATATACAATCAAGCGCGTTTGTTTATTTTCTGCAGGTCCTATTGTTTTCTGGACTCACCTTAATTAGGCCTGCCGGGGTGTAGGTAGAGTGGCGTACTTAGGGTGCAGGACCATGCTAAGTCGATAGCACACTCCGAACCTAGATCGGCTTGGCGTTCAGGAGAGTAGGCCATTCAACGATGTTAAGACCCGAAAGAAATAACAAGCAACTTGAATTATATATGAATTGTTTGAGCTAAAGCTTCTTAAGAATTGCACAACTTTGTTATAGACAAGAAAGAGAAAAATAAAAAAAAAGAATGAGCCTGTACAAAATAAATGCACGTGGAGTCTGATTTCACATATTGATGTCTTTCATTATAGGTCCGGGGTACGGGGGAGACAAGTACACTCTTAGTGTACGGAACCAAACTAAGTGTGTTACATTTCTTGTTCGACCCAGGGTAGCTAGCTACACTTTTAGTTCTGAGACTGTGTCAAGTGTTCCTTGAATTTTGTGGACCTTCCTGGAAAGGTCCGGCTGTCCTCCCGGAGGAGCTACCCGACTCTGTACAATGACGCTATAACATACATCATATGTAATTATAGACTCACTTCCGTGATTTTAGGCATAAAACTTACGAAGGTGCTCAATGTTCCTAGGATTAGGGAGCGGTGTCCCATCCTCGGTTTCCAAGCGAACGCATCTGGGACGGGATACTTTGATCACTCGAAAGGGTCCTTCCCAGCTGGGGGAAAGTTTGTTTAACCCTTCTCAAGTTTGTATTCTCCGTAGCACCAGATCACCTTCCTTGAGCTGTCAGCTATGCACATGCCTTTGGTGATAACGCCGGAGCGCTTGGCAGTATCATGCATTTCGAACAACTGCTCGACACCTTCCCTCTTCAACGAGGTCAAGGTCTTCACGCCGGAGCTGGTCCTGTGTGGCTGCATCGAAGGTCCGGACCCGGAGCGACCCCAAGGTTATTTCCGGAGGAAGGACTGCTTCAGCTCCGTACACCAGGAAGAAGGGTGTCTCTCCAGTTGACCGTTTTGGAGTTGTCCTGTTTGCCCACAAGGTGGGCGGAAGCTCTTCGATCCAGTTGGCTCCAGTTTTTTCAAGCGCTCATATGTGCATGTCTTGAGTCCCTTTAGGATTTCTGCATTTGCTCTCTCAGCTTGGCCATTGCTTGTCAGGTGAGCCACGAAAGCGTAGCTGACTTGAATGCCAAGGTCTTCGCAATATCCGTGGAATACAGAACTTGTGAATTAGGTCCCGTTGTCAGTTATGATCTTGTTTGGGACTCCAAATTTGTATACTATGGACTGCAAGAAATTGATAGCTGATTGCTTTTTTATTGTCACAACTGGAGTTGCTTCCGACCACTTGGTGAACTTGTCGATGGCGACATACAGGTACTTGTAACCTCCAATGGCTTTAGGGAAAGGTCCCAAGATATTCATACCCCACACGGAGAATGGCCATGACGGAGGTATCATTTTTAATGGTTGAACCGGTGTGTGAATTTGCTTCGCATGGAACTGGCATGCTTCACATTTCTTCACTAGCTCGGTTGCATCCTGGAGTGCTGTAGGCCTGTAAAAACCATGCCGGAAGGCTTTATCGACCAACGTGCAGGAAGACGCGTGGTTCCCACACTGTAGGATCGAAGAGCACGTGAAAAGCTACCAGATGGGGGGGGGGAGGGTGAATGGTAGATTTAAAAATCTTACGCAGCGGAAACAATTAAACCCCAAACCCTTCGGCAGAAAAACGATCTGTTAAAGAAATCGTGTGTGAGACTAATCTAAATGTGTTTCACCGTGACAAAAGTGATAGATATCAGAGAGAATAAAGTCACGAAGACAACACAAAAAGAATCACTCAAATCCGTCGATAAAAACTCAAGTTATGATCGAAAGATCAAACAATGGTCAATCTGACCTACCCGAGAAAAAACAGTTCTGGAACGCTGCAAAGAAACTCGTGTAGATCATAGACCACAAATCCAATGACCGTGAAATTTTGACATATGATATATAATCAAGTTGTGAAGACAAACCCAAAAGAATCACGTCAATTGGATCTGTAAAACTCGAGTTATGATAAAACCACCGACAAAAGGTAGTGCTGTCCAGAAACTCGACGAGTAAAACTTGTCTGGAACAAGTCGGACGAACAAGGCACAAAAGTTCCTTCAAACTACGAATTTTATTCAATAGAACACAAGAGTAACAGCCCCAAAGTTGTGCCCCACGAGCTCTGGGCTCCCTTGCTTATATAACCAGCTCGAAAGCCAACTCAATGTCAACTAGGACTCTAGTCCTACTCAGATCACGAATCGTAACTTTCCATAACTGCTCAAGATTCTTCAATACGCAGATAGAAGCAATCTTAAGACTTCCAAACACCTTAGGAACGCATCCCACATTCCTAAACAACTAAAATTCGTGATCCACACGAAATCCTATCATAACCAACTCAAATCTTTCCATATTTGAGTCAAACCCGACCCAGCCGCAACATGAGTCCATAACCTCGTCGGTTGGACCTTTCTGACCAATTCTTTATGTCCACATCTCTTCATCACGTCTCGGAACCATGTAGCCACGTCCATGCACTCCTTGCACACGTGCAAACATCTTCCATCGACGTCCACGATACCTTCATATGCATGGTTCTTGATTCAATCATGCTGCGCAACCTCCTGATCAGCTCAACCACAATTCCTCCTGAATTTGGTTGTTGGAACCTCATCTCCTCCCTGAGACTAGTCCAATGGATCCCGTCACCAGCCATGTATTGAACTCAAGCAACACCTGCACATGAATAAACAACCAATCCATACGAGTCCAAGTCCTTGACTTGACTCAAGTTAGTTCCGAACACAACACCTTACGTGAGAGCCTCACATAAGCATGTTGCACAGTATAGCAAAAGCGATATCAGCCATATCATCCAAAACGCACCAAAAACTTAGCAAATGAATACTAAGCAATCTTTCCAACAATGTAAAGCAAGTACGAAACATTGCAAATGTAAAGCAGAAGCACTACGATCAAGTTCCGGATCTTGCCAGAGCAACCCGGACCTTGAGCCGGAGCTAACAAAAGCTAGTAGAACCTAGCACTGGAGCTTACCATAACTAGTATAACCAAGCTCCCGCTGGAGCTTACAAAACTAGTAGGACCTAGCGCCGGAGCTAACCAAAACTAGTCGGAACTAGTAAACCCAAAAACCGGAGCTAGACAAAGTACGTCGAAGCTAAGCAAAAGCATGCCGGAGCTATCAAATATATGACAGAGCTATCAAAGACATGCCGGAGCTAACAAAGACATGCCGGAGCTACCCAAAACAAGCCGGACCTACCGTCGGACCTTGCTGTAGCTCGAAGCTAGAGTCGGACCTTGATAAAAAGGTGTTTTGGTGAAATTCAAAACTTTTATCCTCAAGGCCAAGTGTATTCACTACAAGCCAATGTATTCAGCACACATAGGTCTTACACACACTCGCCTTCATGGATTTCCGCGAGGAGCTCACGGCCTTCTTCCCTTGTAATGCACCGCATTAGGATGCCGTTGGCACCACGCCGGTAGAGATCCCCTTCTACCAATGTGTATCTTTTAGCCAATCTGACTATCCAGTCAGTAGATACAGTGTCTTCAGGAAGTATGTTGTCTTTCAAGTAGCTTCAGATCTCCGAGATCCATGCATTGGAGCTAACTTGAGCTTATGAGTCTTGCGTGCTGGGTTGCTCGGAGCTTCCGGCAGCACCTACGACCCTTGATGGACGCCACGATAACAGGGCCATCGGGACCGCCAGCTTCGAGGTGCTGGTATCGCCCCCTTCGCTCAGTTCGGCAGGCTGAGCTGTTGGTCTTGACAATCTCTGGATGAAGGTTTCGTCGGGAGCAGGAGCTCCGGTTGAAGCTTTCGTCGAGAGTTCATCAACTTCAGCATTGTTGAGACGCTGACATGGCAAAGATCTAGGACGCCGAAATCCTTCTGAAGCTTCTGGACTTCAAGAATATATGGAGCTAGTTGGGGGTTGTTGTAGCAGCATTCACCTTTGACTTGTTTTATAATGAGCTGCAAATCACCCTTTACCAACAGCTGCTTGACACCATATGGTAGTGCCACCTTGAGCCCATAGATTAGTGCTTCATACTCTTCCATGTTGTTGGTCGCCTTGAAGTCAAGCTGAACCATGTATTTGACCTTATCTCCGGTCGGAGCAAGGAGAAGGATTCCAGCTCCGGCCCCCTGCTTCTGCACGGAGCCGTCAAAGTAGAGAGTCCAGTGAGGCTAAGTGAAGACCGAAACCTTAAGTTCCGGCTTCTGCTCACTAGGGCCCCCAAGATTTGATGGAGAGGGGGTCCATTCCGCCATAAAGTTTGCCAATGCTTGACTCGTGATCGCTTGTCTTGGGATGAATTCAAGATCGAACTTGGCCAATTTTGCTACCCACTTTGCAATGCTCCCAGTAGAGTTGGGGTTATGCAAGATTGCATGTAGTGGATAAGAGGTTACCACTGAAATCTTTTGAGCTTGGAAGTAGTGACGAAACTGCCTAGAGGCGATAAGAACTGAATAGAGCAGTTTATGCACCTCTAGGTACCGAGTCTTGGCATCATGGAGTACTTCACTGATGAAATATATTGGGCGTCGGATTGTTCGGATCCTCCCGGAGAGGCCCGGAGCTTCCTTCTCATCAACCCGGACCCTCCTAGAGGGGTCCGAACCTTTTTCGGGGACCTCCCAGTTCTTGCTAGAGGAACCCGGAGCTTCTTCTGAAGTGACCCGAACCCTCCCAGAAGGATTCAGATCTTCTTGTTCAGCAACAGTAACTCTTTCATTTGAAGGAGGTTGATCCTCTGGCGTCTCACCTCGAGGATCCGGGTCTGGGGGCTGGGACCCAGACTCGCCTTCAGGTAGTTGTGGACCTTCCCGAAGGGGTCTGGATTCCTGAACCTGGGATGGTTCTGATCTTTCCGCAACCAGGACCATGCTGACAACCTCGTCTGTTGCTAAAATGTAAAGCAGAAGTGGCTCACCAGGATTCGGAGCTACCAAAGTTGGTAGAGTGGTGAGGAGCTGCTTCAGCTCTCGGAATGCCTTTTCTGCTTCTTTAGACCATTGAAATGGTCCGGACTTCCTCAATAGTTTGAAGAAGGGTAGCGCCCATTCTGCCAGTCTTGAGATGAACTGGCTGAGGGCAGCTAGACACCAAGTTAGCTTCTGGACATCCTTGATGCGAGCTGGTGGCCGCATGTCTTCAATAGCTTTAATCTTTGTCGGATTCGCCTCTATTCCTCGATGGTTCACCAAGAATCCAAGAAGCTTTCCGGAGCTAACCCCAAAGACACACTTGTCTGGGTTTAGCTTTGTGCGTGTGATTCGCAACTTGTCGAAGACAGCTTGCAAGGTATCAAGAAATGACTCCTTGTTCTTGATCTTGACAACGATGTCATTGACGTACACTTCCACTACATCTCTGATGAGCTCTGCAAAAGTTTTGTACATAGCTCACACAAACTTTGAAGCAATTTTTGAGACCAAATGGCATGGTAGTGTATCAGTATAACCCATCTATTGTGATGAAGGCAGTATGCTCTTCATCTTCTCTAGACATTCTAATTTGATGATACCCAGAATAAGCATCTAGGAAACATAGTAATTCACACCTGGAGGTGGAATCCACTATCTGATCTATTCTAGGTAGTGGAAATGGATCCTTTGGGCATGCCTTATTCAGTGTTGTGTAGTCGATACACATCCGAAGCTTCCCGCCAGCCTTAGGTACAACGACTGGGTTTGCCAGCCATTTTGGGTGGAAGACTTCCCGGATGAATCCAGCTTCGAGCAACTTCTTCACTTCTTGGCGTATGAAGTTATGTCGCTCTATTGATTGCTTCCGAGGCTTCTGATGTACAGACCGAGTGTCGGGATAAATCTTCAGATTGTGCTTAATCACCCCCCTAGGGATCCCAGGCATTTGTGATGGTTGCGAGGCAAACACGTCGACATTAGCCCGGAGTAAAGTGATGAGTGCGAGTTCCTATTTGTCGTTCAGGCCTCCCGATATATGGGTGGTCTGAGCAGCGTTGGATACAATTTGGATGACTTTGACGGGAATGTCGGTGTCACCGCTTGGTTGCACACGGGGTGCGGAGGTTGAGCCTTGATGATGAATGCTCGGGGGCTTCGGAGCTTGCTCCTTTCTGGATTCTTCCTCCTGCGCTGTAGAAAGCGCGTGGAGTTCTTCCAGAGCAGTAACTCCGGCGGTGCGATCTCCACGGATCCGGAGAACGCCTGAGGGTGTTGGCATCTTCAACACCAAGTAACCATAATGAGCTGCAGCCATGAATTTTTTATAAAGCTAGCCTGCCCAAGATGGCGTTGAATGGCAAGTTGATCTGTGCTACGTCAAAGACCAGTTTCTCAGTCCTATAATTCTCCTGAGTTCCGAAGGTCACCGGGAGAGTAATGGCACCGAGTGGGGTTATGGCCCCCGAACCTACTCCTGAGAAAGGTCGGGAGGGACGAAGATCCAAAGGTCATAGCTGAAGCTTGATGAAGGCCTCGAAGCTTATGAGGTTCAGCCCCAAACCTCCGTCCACCATCACGTGGTCATCAGAGTCATCGTCAATGGAGGTGTAAACAACCTTCAAGACCTTTTTGGGGTCTTGAAAGCCTAACTCCTCTTTAGCTGGAGCTTCGTCGACTTTTTGTTTTCCTTCCCTTTGACGGAAAGGAGCTTCTCCCTGGCGTTTGTTGTAACGCTCGGCAAGGTTCTGGACCTCTCGACAGTCTTCCAGGTTGTGCCTGTCCGTCTTTTGTATGGGACACCACATCTTGGAGCTGCCACCGTCTTCAGACGACGACTGAGGTCGTTTCCCAGGGAGCTGCGGCAATAGGTGTGCCGGCTGACAGCTTCTTCTTTCTGTTGGACTTTTTCTTCTTCTTCCCACTCCCATAAGTAGTGGCTTCACCCTTGGAGGATTTTTTGTTGGCCTCCGGAGTTGTTGGGAGTGCATTTCATGACCCTCCGCAGCCTTGCCACACTTGTCTGCCAAGCTGAAAAAGTTCCGTGACGCTGGTGACTTCCTTGGTCGCCAGCTTCTCCAGCATTTTCTTGTCTCGAACGCCTTGCCTGAATGCTACAATAGCAGAGGCGCTTGAGATAGAAGGAATGGTATTTCGTACCTGGGAGAACCTCTGAATGAAGGATCGCAAGGACTCTCCCCCTTTTTGCTTAACCGCAAAAAGATCCAGTTCCGTGCCTGGTCGGGTGTATGAGATCCCAAAATTTGCGGTGAACTGTTGGCACAACTCCGCCCAAATATTGATGGAGTCAGGCGGAAGGCTCATGAACCAAGACCTGGCGGTCCCAGTCAAAGCCACAGGGAAGTAATCGGCCATCACGGCCTCATTGCCCCCAGCCGCAAGGATAGCGATGGAGTAGATTTGAAGAAATTCGGTGGGGTTAATAGTCCCGTCAAATTTCTCCGGCAAGTGAGGCCGGAACTTCTGGGGCCATCTGACCATGCGTAAGTGCATGGCCAAGGCAGAACAGCCTCCTCCTACTCCCTCAGGTGCAGGACTGTCCCGAGCCTCTGCCTCTCGCGAGCGCGCTCGATGTGTACACAGCCGTCCTGTTGCCGGTAACAACAATCGAGCTCTGCTCGGAGGTCGTGAGTCGAATGCCTTGTTATAGTGTGAGTACATCGCGCCCCGAAAGGCAGCGATGTTGCCTGTTGAGATGCAGCACGCCTCCTGTGCTATGAAGCTTGCGGACCTAGTCTACCCGACAAGGTCTGACATTGCGATGGGGCCCGCCCCAAGGGGGGAGGACCTTGATTGCTGATGCCATCGGCTGCTGCTGCAACCAGATGATCCACATCAGCTCTCCACTGCTCCATTGCACCCTGGGGTGCTCCTGGAGGCGGTGGACATTGGAGAAGAGCACGCGCAACAATAAGCTCGTGTTCGGGGTTGTTGTTCGCCGATGCAGTGATCGACGCGGACGCCCCATCTCGTTGTCCGAGTTGATTCACCGGTGCGGACGGTGGTGGTGGTGGCATGACTTCTGCTGGGGCCACAACACCTGCTGGCTGCTGCATGTTGGAGGGATTGCCTCCAGTAGGTTGCTCAGGGTGGTTACCGTTGGATGATCCAGCATCAGAATTCACCATCTTCGAATCTCTGGCGCCCCCTACCTGGCGCGCCAAATATCGAGTCTGGTTCTGACAATTCTCTCAGTACTACTATTAGTAGCTCGCAAAGTTTCTTAGTTCGGTTAGGGCGCGCGGAGATTCAGCACAAGATGGTGACTTAACACGAGGATTTACGTGGTTCGGGCCGCCTGAGCGTAATACCCTACTCCACGGGAGTGTTGTTGTTGTATTGAGTGTATCAGAGAGTGAGCCAGAGAGAGGCCCAAAAAAAATCCCCCTGTGTATCGCTCGGCCAGCCCTTTTATAGTACAAGGGTTGGCCGTTACATCATTAGCCTGGCCCGACATGTGGGCCTGGTAGTTACTGATGCCTAATACGCAGTTAATGTGCTTAATTTCCCTTAATAGTGTGATAATGCCCTTTAATGGTGGCGTTACTGGTATTAAGGGTCATCCGATCGTGTGTCATTAAGATAGCATTAATGACACATAATCAGGTCTTGAAGTATTTAATGTCCCTTGAAGGTCCGAGCCGTTGAAGGTCCACCAATATGCCTGTTGAGGTTGAAGGTCCGACGATTGGACGCGTGGCAACTTCGAAGCTTACTGTCTTGGACGAATAGATCCGGTGCTGTTGTACACGTGTCGGTACCGGAGCTTTCCTCTATCGGTGGTTAGGTTCACGGGTGCTATACAGGTATCTAGTCCAGAGCTTTCTCATGTATGGGTTGTAGCTCCGGTTTTATGATACACGTGGCGGCACAGGGACTAACCATATGAGGGAGGCAGGCCCAGTTCCGAATGACACGTGGGGCCTTCAGAGGTCTTCAACTTTGATAGGTGGAGTTCCCTTGTTCTCTTTACAGTTCTAAGGGGTATCCATTACGCAGGGTACCGACAATGGCTAGAGCCTCGACCGTCTCATCGCCACCGTCTCTCTTCAGTTACAGCAAGACCGAAGCAAATGCGTGCGCTCCGGGCATCGAAGAGATGGCCGCCACCCTCATGGATGCGACAATCGCCAGCACTGCAGCTTCTGCGGCCCTCTTTTTGGATGATGCATCGATGTCCTCGTCTTCCACCACACCTGCTGCTCTTTGATTGCTCAAGCCACCGCGCCCTTGCTTGCGCGCAGGCCTACTATCACCGCCGCTGCCTACCGCCGTCGCTGGAACCCCTAAGTTTCTCGCCGCTGCTCACCACAAAGGAGAGGGTCAAGTATTCGGGTCTTGGTTGGGTAGAAACAACCGACACATAAAAATGGGCATTATGATCATTTCCTGGTTTCCAAACGTTTTTTCTGTTTTTTATTTTGTTTATTCCAGTTCAACTAACGGTGTTACAAATTTGTAAACGGATGGTTCGGGTGAAAAAAATTTATAGTAAAAACACAAAATCTGAAAATAGAGGTCTAAATCACAATTGGACACGAAATGTATGGTCAAAACACAATTGTCCTATGATTTAATAGAATGAAATGTCACATAATTGCATATGTTTATAAGGCCATGCTCTTGTGAGGAATATTATGTGCAAGGTGAGTACATTAACTGTAAAAGCCCACATTTGAATAAAGAAGAATTCAAAAATGTGAAAAAATTAAGTTGAAATTGAATTTAAACTCACATGAGCCATGTTTACGAATAAATGAAGAACTTCTAAAAACGTCACATTTAAAAGAGAGGTTTTAAGGGTATGTTGCACTTAAGCAAATAATTAGGGAAAGGAGGGAAAATGCCAAATACGAATGCTAGTTTCAAATTCAAATTTCATTTCCAACATTATCTAATGAAAAATCTGGTTTCGCATTTGAAACCCCTGTGTGTGAATTACCCTAGCTGGCAGCTTGGACAATTTTAGAACATGTTTGTGATGGTGGAAAGGATTTAAAAACATGGACTTGAAAATTCAGCCTATTCAAAACATTATGTTTGAATCAGCAAAAATGCAATAATGGAAGCAAGCAATTAAGTGACATACTAGGGAGTGTCCTTGCTAATTTTTAGAAAATATGAAGGACAAATAAAGCAAGTGCAAAAAGGGTAAATTCGAATTCGAATTTGGTTTTCCATAATCAAATTATCAAATTCCATATTTCAGTTTATCACCATCTTACTCATAATCAGATTAGTGCTTCTTCAAATTTGTAACCAAGTTGGAACTGATTAGCTGAAGATATTTGACTGAGAATTGAAGATAAGGAGGAGGAGTGGGGTGGGACCCACTTGTCATGCAGTGCAACACCTCAACCAGAGCAAGAGTCTCTGTTTTGCCTCTGCCCAAGTGAGCGCAGCGGCACAGCTCCAAGCCACCTCTGCTTGCCCTCATCCACTGCAGAGCGCGGCTCACAGGTTTCTTTTGCACACAAACTCACAATCTTTCTCTCCCTCGTGGCTCAAGCTTGCGCCCGCACCTCTGTTTGTTTTTCCGTCCGCCTCCCTGTTCCGCCGTCGTCCAGCCGAAGCAAGGGTCCCCAAGCCAACCTCATGCAGCATTTGGGTGCGCTGGCGTCTTCTCAACCTCCCCACGCAGCTACCCATCGTCCCTTCATCTGCCACGGTGGTAGGCGTGTTTCTTCCATGGAGTCAAAAACGACACTGCCGCTCTGTTCCACGACAGCCGGCCGCCCCGGCCCGTCTCTCACACCACCAAAACTCGCCCAGAGGTTCGCCACAACATCATGTTGCTTACCCAGTCACTACCTTTCCAGTCATGGCCTGGTTTAAGCAGGTTTGAGAATTTCATTTCGGATGTTCATAAGAACAGTGGGTTTGCGACGAAGCAATTCTGTTTCCATGTGAAATAATTGTCCAATCCAGTTAGCAAATAGTCTCTCTAAGATCCTTCGAACCCCCTGGATCAACAAGCAAGGAAAATGATCGATCATATGCTCTGTTCTTCGAGTTCCCGTTGCTGCCAAACCTTTTGACCTAGGTCGGAGGTGTAAATCCAATTCCGGCCATTTTCTCCTAGTTTTGGTTCCAAATTCGTGTTCCCCATTGCCTACTGGTGCCTTAAAATCAATTTCAAAGAGCAAAATGGCACTCCGCACCGTGCGACTTTGCCGGAGTGGAGCACGCCGCTGTCTTCACCGCCGGCTATGCTCCGGTTGGTTCCTGTCCAGTCTGACCCCATAGCTGTGTTCCCCGACCTTATTTACTCTGTGGCGGCAAGTCTCTTGTTAGGAGGAGCAGGGGGGGAACCGACGGCGAGCTGCACCGCCACGGGCGCCATCGGCCGCGCTGCCCGCACCAGCTCAGGCCGAAGGTAGAAGAAAGCCTGGGAGGCCCCACTAGTCAGCCACCGTTGCACCTCCCCGGATCTGTTGCGGCTTGGATTAAGTGTGGCCGCGGATTAAATTGGTGTCCCACTGTGTTGCTTTGTCCCCAGTGGTCCATTTGAAACTCTAGGGCCCACTGGTCAGTGGTTAAATCCTTTTTCTATTGAAAAATAAATGCAGAAAGTCTCCAAAATTAGGAAATTCACCATTCCCTGTAGCAATGTCCAAAAATTGTGAAACAAATTTCCTTAATTTGCTCATATCATTTAATTTGCAGTGGTGCAAATTATTTGGTATGAAAGTCCCTAGTTTATCCTCAATAATTTGCTCAATTAAAGTCTTTGGGAATTTATTCCAGGTGATTTCTTTTATGGAAAATTCTCAAATTTGGCTAAAGTTGTCCGCTTAAAATCATTGAGCTCCAGGTAAATTTTCAGAACCATTTGATTTCATTTACTGGAGCAAATTCTATGTTCCTGAAAATTTGAAAAATAACAGACATTTTCAGAATATTGTGGAAACTTGTAAAATGCATATCTCCCTGTAGAATACTTAGCAAACTGTCAAACCAGTTGTGTTGGACTCTATATGAACCCCACTATCCAGAAAATATAGATTGACTTATGACAAAGCCTTTGTTTGGCGTTGAAAATTCAGAGAAGGCTAAATAATTAAGGAATCTTTGTAGACCAACATAGTCTATTACTGTAGCTGAAATTTACCTGGTTATTCCTCCATGACCACATGACTCTACTGTAAAAATTACAGTTCCAGTTGCTTTGTTTAACTCAAGTAATGAGATGTTCATTGCCAAGTTCAAAACTATACCTATTTCATTTCATATCCCCATTTCCTAAGTTCATCTTGTTTCTTCTCTATTGCTCTACATTCCAGCAGCAGAACTTTCATCCCTAGCTAGTATTAATCCTCCTTGAGTTATTAGCAACTCCATTTATTACTTTGCTAAGTTGTGTTCTCCTTATATGCACCTTCATGTCGATAGTGTACGCGACGAAGGTAGTCGACATGAAGCACAACCCGGAATGGTGGAATTCTTGGTTGGTGCTGCTGTGGTGTGGTTCCTCAGCGGAGTTTATTAACTGATTCGTCACTGACTTTTATTCCAACCAAAAGGCAAGCCCTGGTTTGTATTTAATCGCTATTACAAAGTTTTGATTTGTATCACCTATGTCTAGAGTGAGTTATGTGCATTAGGGCTAAGGTGGTTGATACTCCACTTGAATGACCAGAAAATCCCATGGAGTATTTGGGTAGTTGTTAAATCATCGTGTAGAATATGCTATACTAAAAGTTGTATAGGATCTGGTAGAAGTCGAGTGGTTAGAATCTACTCAATGGCTTGGAATTTTTTCACATGGGATTGGTTCGAGAAATGGAGTAGTAATCTGAATATGAGACCGAGCAGGGGTGTAGGATGCAGCAAGGCATGGTCTTGCGTGCCTAGCTCTGTTGTGTCGATTAAGGACCGATCTGTATGCCGCCCTGCTTAGCAAGTTTGAACTGTACCAGATTCATACTGGATATATGTGGTCCAAGAAGCCGGTGTACATTGGGAAGCCATTGTTGAGACTTTTTCGATCGCCTCAAGCTTCCGGCCGCAATACAATAGACGTAAACTCTGCCACAACATCTTCACAGCAGAGGGTGCACCGTGAGTGGTAATACTGTCCTAGACGATCGAATCGATTCAATTTGGGTGGGACTTGGGAAAGGTTGCTGCGTACAACATCCGTGGGGTGCACCTACGTGACTTTCAGTATGGGCGTACGTGTCGTGTAATCCAGGTATCTTTGATTCCAATCATCGTCCCTTGCGGTTATATGAGTACTACTTGTTCCTTGACTTATGACGTAGTTAATACTTGCACTTGAGATGAGAATTAATTACTGATGTTATGAACATTATATTATCATTGTATCGCTATGTTGTATGGATTTTTTTAGTGCTCACTAAAATTATTTTTCACCTTGGGCAAGCAGCTTCTTGATGAATCGTTTCTTGTTTGATTGTGGAGTTATGATGTTGCCCCGCACAAGGTTTAAGCTCTGCTAATATATCTGAAAATAAGTACCCACATTTAGGCGAGTCCCTTATGCAAATCTGTCATACTGTGTTTAGGTCTTTACCCTCATGTAAAGTTCCATGTTTAGGTGAGCCGTTTAAGTCTTGTTGAGGCTTCATGCTATATTAGTTTTTTACAGGTACTAACCTCTATCCTTATATTTATGGTTGTCCGGTGAGACTCGGAACTCTCGGAGCGGTATACTCACGGGCGACCATGCCGCTGCCGTGTGATCTTTGTGTGGCTAGTGAGGAGCATTTGTGGGCTAGACAACTTCTCTTTTGCTTGGTGGACTTGAGTACGAGAGTTATAATCTCATCTTCCGCTGTAGTTTATTTTATGAAAACTATTTGTAAACTGAACAACTTTGTAAATTTCAGCAAATGATTTATGTAATACGTATTCTTTACATGTGTGATGTTTGGTGCCGCATCACACTCACCACCCAATACTATTCCTAGATATTGTGGACCTCGGTTGTCAGTACCCTGCGTACCGGGTACACCCTCGACACCGCAAGCAAAGCCGATGAGTTCCTATGTCCAAGTGGTGGATGTCCGAAGGGGATACGCATCCCACGGAACCGGATCTACCTCCCACCTTAGGGTGGCACCGATGTAGCCACGTGTCCAGAAAAGTCGGACCTGCCTCCCTCGTTTGGGTAGCTCCGGTGTTGCCATGTGTCCTGTAGAGTTGGACCTGCCTCCCTCCTTAGGGAAGCTTCAGCACTGCCACGTGTCCAATGGCACCGGACCTATCCCCTAGTAGAGGGAAGCTCCGGAGCTTCCACGTGTCAATGCTTGGACGTACGTCAACAACGGGAAGACAACGGGATCTCCAACAACGCTGACATTCAAGGGCCATCAATTGGTTGTTACAAGACCTGGTTAACGCGTCATTAATGGTATATTAATGACGCACGATCAGAGGACTATCGAGACCGGTAACGCTGCTATTAAGGCATGTTATCATGCTATTAACCACCCATTACACTGTTGATTGTGTATAGAGTAATTTATTACAGCTGGGGCCACTTGTCAGGCTGGGCACATACTGTAAGAGTCAGTCCTCTGCATATAAAAGGGTTGTGCTGCATGGTAGAAGGACAAGTTATATCAAGCTATCTGAATTGATCTCAGGCCATCACATACTCATGCAATCAACACACACCACGTGGAGTAGGGAATTACTCTCAGGTGGCGCGAACCACTTGAAACTCCCAGTATTCACCTCTTGCCTTGATAATGACTCGTGCCCCAATCGTATACAAACCTCCACGGATTATTTCTTAGTAGTACCAGGGGAAGTGTCCTAGTCCACACTTCGACATTTGGCGCGCCAGGTAGGGGGCTTTCAAGCTTACAAGATGGTGAACTCTGCCACCGCTTCATCCAACGGACTGGCTGTGCAGCCTACTGGAGGAAATCGCTCCAATGTGCAGCAGTTGACCAATGTTGTCGTTCCGCCGGGTGCCGTTCCTCCACCACCACCACCATCTTAGTAGGATGGTGTGTTCGCATCGGTCTCAGCATCAGCAAAAACCCCAGAGAACGCGCTGGTAGCTCCTCCCACCGTGCTAGAACTGTGGCATGATGATGTTGAGCATTTGGTTGTAGCCGCAGCCAATGCGATCAGTAACCAAGGTCCGCCCCATGTAGGGCAGGCACCATCTAGCAACAGGACTTTGTCTGGTAGACTTGGTCCTCAGGCGTCGCAGCTCAAGCGACGTGCGCCCTCCCAGCAAGTGACGTCACTGCCCTCCGGGGCTCGTCGTACTCACACGGTGACAAGGCTTCTGACTCAGGATCTCTGGTCTTAGCTCGATCGTCGCTACATGCGGCAAGACGACCGCGTCAACATTGAGTGTCCTCGCAAGAGGCGCATTGCTCGAGAAAAGCCTTCTCCTCTTCGAGTGGGGAGCAGTTGTTCAGCCCTTGCCATGCACCTCCGCATGGTCGAGTGGCCACCCAAGTTCCGGCCTCATTTGCCAGAGAAATACCATGGGACAGTTAACCCCTTTGAATTTCTTCAGATCTACTTCACCGCCAACTTAGGGAGCTCCTACACTCGGCCTAGCACCGAGCTGGACCTGTTCGCGTATAGCAGAAATCGAGGGAGTCGCTGCAATCCTTCATCCAACAATTCTCTTAGGTACATAAACTATCCCTTCTATATCCAATGCTTCTGTCGTTGTCGCATTTCAACAGGGGGTCCGAGATAAGAAGATGCTGGAGAAGTTGGCAACCAAGAATGTCAGCAGCATCACAAAGCTCCTTAGCCTGGCTGACAAATGCACCAGAGTCGTAGAGGGCCAGGAGATGCACTCCAAACAAGCTGCGGAGGCAAGACAAGCCTCCAAAGCTGAAGCTACTGCCTCTAATAGTGAAAAAAGAAGAAGATGTCAAGTGAAAAGAAAAAGTCACTTGCTAGCAAACCTACTGCTGCTGCTGCTGCCATAGCTCCGGGTGGTCGGGGGCCATGCCCCGACAAGCGACCTCAACCATCGTTTGAAAATGGCGACGGTGAGAAGATCTGGTGTCCGATACATAAATCGACGACCCACAATCTTGAAGACTGTCGCAAGTTCAAGAGGCTTGCTAAATGTAATAGCAAGCACCAAGACGAGACCCCTTTCCGTCAGCGGAAAGGGAAGCAGAAAGTCGACGAAGCTCCATCTGATCAGGAGCTAGGCTTCCAAGACGCCAAGAAGGCTTTGAAGGCGGTCTACAACACTGTCGGTGATGACTCTGACATATCTGATAATGAGCGTCAGAATACTCTCCATATGATGTATGGAGGGTCATGAGATATCACCTCCAGGTGCATCTTGAAGACTATGCATCGAGAGATGGCTGTTGCTGCTCCTACTACCAAGGCGGAGCCACATCGGAAGTGGATGGATACTTCCATCACCTTGGATGCTTTAGATTGTCCGAAGAGCATGGTGGGAGCTGGACAACTGCCCATGATGGTCTCCCAGACTATAAACAATATCCAGCTCTACCATGTCCTTCTGGATGGAGGCGCGACGCTCAACCTCCTCAGCTTCACAGCTTTTGTGAAGCTTCAGCTCAACCTCCTAGACCTTAGGCCCTCAGGAGTAGGTCCAGGAGCTATCACACCTCTTGGATTGGTTAATTTACATGTGACCTTTAGGACACTGCACAACTATCGGTCCGAGAAGCTGGTGTTTGATATGGCTCACATCAACCTACCCTTCAACGCAATCCTAGGTAGGCCATCCCTGTATAGGTTCATGGTCGTGTTCCACGACGACTACCTCGTGTGGAATATGCCAACTTCTTCAGGCATCCTCTGGATCTGAGGGAACCACATTTCTGGGGTCACTGCGCTAGAAGAACTTTATGCGCTTGCAACAACATAAGAAGAAGGGTCCGACAAGGAGCAAGGTGCTGAACCACCCCCGAGCTTGCATTAGCGCGGCTCATCTTCTGTGCCTCATGTGCAACCAACCGGCGACACCTACGTTTCCATCAAAGTCGTCCAAATATGTTCTGACGCCGCTCAGACCACCTGTATATCGAGAGGTCTAACTGACAAATAGAAACTCGCGCTTGTCACTTTCCTCTCGGCAAATGTCGATGTGTTTGCATGGCAACCGTCACAAATTCATAGGATCCCTTGGGAGGTGATCGAGCACCGTCTAAAGATCTACCCCGACACATGACCAATAAAACAGTGTCCCCGGAAGAAATCTGTTGAGCAACAGAACTTCATTAAACAAGAAGTCAAGAAGCTGCTCGATGCTGGGTGATCCAGGAGGTTCACCATCCACAGTGGGTGGCAAACCCAGTTGTTGTACCAAAGGCTGGCTGGAAGCTTCGGATGTGCATCGACTACACTACACTGAATAAGGCATGCCCAAAAGATCCTTTTCAACTACCTAGAATAGATCAGATAGTGGATTCTACCTTAGGGTGTGAACTATTGTGCTTCTTAGATGCCTATTCTGGATATCATCAAATTCCAATGTCTAAGGAAGATGAAGAGCATGCTGCCTTCATTACAGTAGATGGGTTGTATTGTTACACTTCCATGCTTTTTGTTCTTAAAAATGTTGCCTCAACTTTTGTGCGAGCCATGCACAAAACCATTGGGGAGCTGATTAGGGACCTAGTAGAAGTCTACGTCGATGGCATCATCGTCAAGGTGAAGAACCAGGACTCACTTCTGGAAAATCTTCAAGCCGTCTTCGACAAGTTGCACCTGACGCGTAGGAAGCTCAACCCGGACAAGTGTGTTTTTGGGGTTAGCTCCGGAAAGCTCCTTGGTTTCTTGGTGACTCACTGAGGAATTGAGAAAAATCTGGCAAAAATCAAAGCCATTGAAGAGATGCGGCCTCCAGCCCGTATCAAGGATGTCTAGAAGCTTACTGGGTGTGTAGCTTTGCTCAGTCGCTAAATCTCACGGCTAGCAGAGCGGGCATTACCCTTCCTCAAGCTATTGAGGAAGTCCAAACCATTCCATTGGTCTAAATAAGCAGAGAAGGCTTTCCAGGAGCTCAAGCAACTCCTCACCACACTACCAATCATGGTAGCTCCGAAGCCTGGTGAGCCTCTTCTGCTTTACATCGCTACAACAACGGAGGTTGTCAGCATGGTTCTAGTTGCAAAGAGACTAGAAACATCTCCAACTCAGCATCCTAGACCCCTCCGGGAGGGTCCGGAGCTACCCGAAGGCGAGTCTGTGTCGCAGCCCCCAGGCACGGATCCTAAAGGCAAGATGCCTGTTGATCAACCTCCCTCAATCGAGGGAGTACCTATTCAAGAAGGAGAAGGTTCAGACCCCTGCAGGAAGGCCTGAATTGATAAAGAAGAAGCTCTGAAACCCTCTGAGAGGGTTCAAACTGTCCACCAGCCAGTGTATTTCATTAGTGAAGTACTTCATGACGCCAAGACTCTATATACTGAGGTGCATAAGCTATTGTATGCAGTCCTGATTGCCACAAGGAAGCTTCATCACTACTTCCAAGCCCATAAGATATCAGTGGTAATTTATTATCCACTGCGAGCTATTTTGCATAATCCCAATTCTACAGGAAATATCGCCAAGTGGGCTGTGGAGTTGGTAGAGCTCGATCTCGAATTCTTGCTTTGACATGCGATCAAGAGTCAGGCGCTGGCTGATTTCATGGTGGAGTGGACACCTTCTTCATCAACTCCAGGGGGCCCCCACAAGCAGAAGTCAGAACCTAAGGTCCCGATCTTCATCGAGCCTCACTGGACTCTCTACTTCGATGACTCTGAGCAGAAGCAGGGGGCCTGTGCTGGAATCCTTCTCCTCGCTCCGACCGGGGAGAAGGTTAATTACATGGTATGCCTCGACTTCAAGGCAACCAAAAATATGGCAGAATATGAAGCTCTCATCTTTGGACTCAAGGTGGCGCTATCATATGGCATCCGACAGCTCCTGGTGAAGGGTGACTCACAACTCATCATCAAGCAAGTCAAAGGTGAATGTAGTTGCAACAACCCTCAACTTGCTGCTTATTTACTTGAAGTCCAGAAGTTGTAGATGGACTTCCATGTCCTCGATCTCTGCCATGTACGGCGTCTCGATAATGCTGAAGCTGACGATCTCTTCACTAAGGCTTCAACCGGGGCTCAAGCACACTATGGGGTTTTTGTCAGGAGATTGCCATCACCTATCACTCAGTCTACCGAACTGAGTGATGGGGGCGAGAACAGCACCCCGAAGCTAGCGGTCCCCGTGGCCCTGTTATCATGGCACCCACCAAGGATCTTAGGCGCTACAGGAAGCTCCGAGCAACCAAGCACGCAGGATCCAGAAGCTCAAGTTAGTCCCGATGCATGGATCTCGGAGGTCCGAGACTATTTGACAGACAATATCCTTCCTGAAGATGGTGTATCCGCTGAGCGAATTGTCAGGTTCGCTAAAAGATACACATGGTAGAAGGGGATCTTTATTGACATGGCACGAACAACATTCTAATGCATTGCATTTCCTGAGAAGAAGGATGCAAGCTACTCGTAGAGATCCATGGAGGCGAGTTTGGGAACCACGCCCGCACGCTGGTTGGTAAGGCCTTTCGGCATGGTTTTTATTGGACTACAACACTCAAGGATGCAGTCGAGCTGGTCAAGAAGTGTGAAGCGTGCCAGTTCCACGTGAAGCAAATTCACACACCAGCGCAGTCACTGCAGATGATTCCTCCCACTTGGCCATTTGCTGTTTGGGGGATGGACATTTTGGGACCTTTCCCAAAAATCGGCAGAGGTTATCGGTTTTTGTATGTCGCTATCGACAAGTTCACAAAGTGGCCGGAATCAACTCCAGTTGGGACTATCAACAAGTAGTCAGCCATCAAATTCTTGAAGTCCATTGTATGCATATTTGGATTTCCGAACAGAGTCATCGCTAACAATGGAACCCAATTCACAAGTGCATCTTTCCAAGAGTACTGCGAAGAACTCAACATTCAAGTCAGTTACGCATCAGTAACTCATCTGGCAAGCAATGGCCAAGCTGAGAGAGAAAACACAGAAATACTCAAGGGACTCAAGATGCACATTTATGAGTGCTTGACGAAACATGGCGCCAACTGGATAGAAGAGCTTCCGTCCGCATTGTGGGCAAGTCGGACAACACTGAGCCGGGCAACAGGAGAGACACCTTTCTTATTGGTGTACGGAGCTAAAGCAGTCCTTCCTCTGGAGATCACCATGGGTTCTCTTCAGGTCTGTACCTTCAACGAAGCCACACAGGAAAATCTCTTACATGAAGACCTGGACCTCATCGACGAGGCAAGGTGTCAAGCATCTGTCTTGAATGCACGCTACCGTTAGGCGCTCTGGCTCTATCACCAAAGGTTCATGCACAACCGGCAGCTGGAGGAAGGCGATCTGGTGCTGCAGACAATACTTACTCATGAAGGGATGAACAAACTTTCCCCTAGCTGGGAAGGTCCCTTTTGGGTCATCAATGTTTCTCGTCCCAGATGCGTCCGCTTGTCAACAAAGGATGGGATACGCCTTCCCAATCCCTAGAAAATCAATCATCTCCGTAAGTTCTACACTTAGTAGCAAGGAGGTGAGTTTGTGCTTATAGAAGATGCATTGTATAGAGTCTATGAACAGAGTCGGGAGGTCTTAGATCAAAAGTGCACCTAACTTGGTCCTGTACTTTAGGTGCATCTTTACCTTCCCTGGGTTAGAACAAGATGAAAGCCATTTGTGCAAGCAGACTCTACGTGCATTAATTTTGAACAAGCTCATTATTTTCATCATTTTTACCTTCTTTTCAATAGAAATGTTGTGCAATCCATTTGAAATTTTGTCCTAGAGATTCATGTGATATACAACTCTTATTGGTGATCTTCTATCAAATCTTGGTATTACTAGATGACCTACTCGCCTGAAAACCAAAGCCAATGGAAGGTCCGGAGTGCGCTATCGACTTAGCCTGGTCAAGCACCCTAAGTACTCCACTCTACCTATTCTGGCGGGTCTCAATAAGGTGGGTCCAGAAGGCATTCAGATCTAAGGAAGTTTAACCCGTATACTTCTGTTGTCACAGTGAGTTTGTTAGGATCCAAAATTAAAAGTTGGATAATTAGTCGCAAATGAGCTATAGGCAAGAGGACGAATATTACTACTTTTCTTGTCTTTTATGCACAGGAAAATGAACAATTGACGGCAATCTACATGGGCGATTGTGGATGCTGTCGAAGCATCAAGCTTCAACAACCCCCAGGGGGCCCGTCGTCGACGTTCTACGCGTTGACAGTGGATGCCGTCGAAGCATCAAGCTCCGACAACCCCCAGGGGGCCGCCGTCAACTTTTAATGCGTTGATAGTGGGCGCCGTCGAAGCAACAAGCTCTGTCAACTCCCAAGGGGCCCATCGTCGACATTTTACGCGTTGACAGTGGGCACCATCGAAGCATCAAGCTCCAACAGAACCCAGGGGGCCCGCCATCAATGTTTTACGCATTGAAAGTGAGCACAGTCGAAGCATCAAGATCTAACAAATGGGGGCCCGCCATCGATGTTTTGCATGTTGACAGTGGGCGCCATTGAAGCATCAAGCTCTAGCAACCCCAAGGGGGCCGCCGTCGACGTTTTACGCATTGACAATGGACGCCGTCGAAGCATCAAGCTCCAACAACCCCCATAGGGCCCGCAGTTGACATTCCAAGGGTTAACAATGGGTGCCGCCGAAGCAAACAAGCTCTGACAACTCCTAGGGGGCCTGCCGTGGACGCAACAAAGGGTCCTTGGAGATTTCAGAAGAAAGACTCGGATCTCGGAGCTATCATACATGCTACGAGTTCGGAGCTCTCAAGTTTTCAAGGCATTGTTGTCTAAATCCTAATGGTAGATGTGTGAGACCTATGTGTGATGAAACATTGGCTATGATGATAAAAGTTTTGAATATTGCAAACGCCCTTTTAACTAGGTCTGACTTCTTTGGCTAGGTCCGACTAGCTTTGATAAGCTCCGGTGCTAGGTTCGACTAGCTTTGGTAAGATCTAGTGCTAGGTCCGACTAGCTTTGGTAAGCTCCAGCGCTAGGTCCGAATAGCTTTTGTAAGCTCCGGCGCTAGGTCCCGCTAGTTTGGTAAGCTCCAACTCAAGGTCCGGTTAGCTTTGGCAAGGTCCAGCGCTCGATTGCAATGGTTCTGCTTTTAACTTGTAATGTTTCAAACTTGCTTTTTACACTTATGGAAAGTTTGATTAGTATTCTTTTACTAAGTTTTTGATGCATTTTGGCTTATCATGGTGGTTAATGTTTTTGCTATGGTTTGCAACATGGTTATGTGAGGTGCTCACGTAAGGTGTTGTGGTTATCGGAACTAACGAGAGTCAAGTGGAGGACTTGTGCTCGGAAGTATTGGTTGTTTATTCATGTGCAGGTGTTGCTTGATTTCAAGACATGGCTGGTGATGGGATCCATTGAACTAGTCTTATGGAGAAGATGAGGTTCAACAACCAAGTTGGGGAGAAATTGTGGTTGAGTTGATCGAGAGATTGCGCAACATGTTTGAATCAAGAACAATGTATATGAAGGTATCATGGACGTCGTTGGAAGATGTTTGCACATGTGCAAGGAGTGCATGGACGTGGCTACATGTTTCCAAGGCATGATGAAGAGATGTGGACATAAAGAATTGGTCGAAAAGGTCCAACCGACTAGGTTAATGACTCAGGCTGCGGCTTAGTCGGGTTTGACTCAAATATGGAAAGATTTGAGTTAGTTACGTTGGGATTTCATGGTGAGCACGAAGTTGAGTTGTTTTAGGAATGTGGGATACGTTCCTAATGTGTTTGGAAGTCTTAATATTGCTTGTATCTACGTATGGAAGAGTCTTGAGCAGTTATGGAAAGTTTCGGTGGAAACAGAGTAGGATACGAGTCCTAGTTTGGTTTTGGTTGGCCTCATGGCTGGTTATATAAGCAAGGGAGGCCAGAGCTCATGACACATGGATTTTTGGCTGTTTCTCTTGTGTTCCATTTAATAAAGATCGTAGTTTAAAGGAACTTTTGTGCCTTGTTCGTGCGACTTGTTTCAGACAAGTTTTTCTTGTCGAATTTCTACATAGCACTACCTTGCTTTGGTGGTTTTATCATAACTCGAGTTTTCAGATCCAATTGACATAATTCTTTTTGGGTTGTCTTCATAACTTTATTATCTACTATCTGTGAAAATTTCACGTTCATTGGATTTGTGGTTTATGATCTATACGAGTTTCTTTACAGTGTTGTAAATCTGTTTTTTCTCGGGTAGAACAGATTGACTTGTGTTCGATCTTTCAATCGTAACTTGAGTTTTTCTCTACGGATTTTCATGATTCTTGTTGTGACGTCTTCGTGACTTGATTTTCCTTGATATATACTTGTTTTGTTATAATTTATATCATTTATATTAGTCGCACACACAATTTCTTTAACAGATCATTTTTCTGCTGAGGGGTTTTTGTTGCTTCCGCTGAAAAAGTTTTAATCTAACATTCACCCCCTTCTGGTAGCTTTACACGTGCTCTTCTATCCTACAATTGGTATCATAGCCACGATGCTCTAATCTTTGTGATTTTTACGTGTTTTTACTAATCATCATGGAGAAGTACTCCGTAAAACCTTGTGTGTTTAGTGGTATTGATTTTCAGGTTTGCAAGGCACGTATGGAAGCCTTCATCCAGGCGCGGGGCTTTGCAATATGGGAAAAGGTGTACAAACCTTACGAAGTGCCGCCAAACGATCAAGGTACAACTACGAATCTGAGGGATGTCGATAACAACAACAAGGCTTGGAACTTGATCATACAAGGATTAACTCAAAGTGACTTCGACCGTGTTGCACACCTCCAATCTGTATACAATATGTGGAAAGCACTTTGTGACTACCATGAAGGATCCAACACGATCAAGGAGGTAAGGCAAGATATGTTCAAAAAGGAATATATATGCGTTTTGAGATGCAACCAGGTGAGTCCATCGATGATTTATTTGCTCACTTAATAAAATTCTCAGCAACTTGCGTAGTATCAATGTTAAATTTTCAGATGCTGAAAATTCTAGGCAGTTATTAAGTGCATTAGATATGTAAATTTGGGATATGAAAGTCATATCTATTCGTGAATCTACTATCATGAAACTCTTACATTAGATTTTGTATTCTAAATTGAAAACTCATGAAATTGACATAATCTCACATAAGAACCCCATCAAGTCTCTTGCATTTGTTTCCCAACATGACATGCCTAGCTTCGGCCAATATTCATATTGTGGAACACTTTCTTTGTTGTCCACTCTAACCCTTGAACATATTGAAGAGTTTCCAGAGGAAGAACTTGCACTCATCTCTTCTCGGTTCTCAAAAGCATTGCAAAATGTGAGAACTAGAAGGAGAGAGTGCAGGATCTCAACATTGCTTTGAATGTGGTAGGACATGACATTTTCGCACGGATTGCCCTAACCTTTTAGGTACTACTTCCTGTGACGAAAAACAAACAAGGACAAACCACTCCTCTGTAAACAACAACAAGAAAAAGAAGGGTTTTACATGACGCCAATTGGTGAATAGTTTTATCACCGCACTTCAAGAACTTGGCTTGAGCGATGTGGACATCGGAAGTGACGAAGATGAAGATGATTTGGCAAACTTGTGCTTCATGGCGGGCAAGTCAAGATCAAGTATGGAGGAGGCAGAACACAATAGCAACAAGGAAGAGGTATGTCCTACTTGCGAAGAAATGTGTGATGCTATTTCTCATGCCACTGTTATAGTTAAGAAAAAGGACAAAAAGATTAGGGACAATGCTGTTAAAGTTGAGTCACTAGAATCTGAAATTAATCGTTTGAAATCTTTGATTCCTAGTGATGATTCTTGTTTCTCATGTGGTTCAATATATGAACAATTGTCCTCTCTAAGAAGTGCACACACCTCCACAATTGATAAACTTGAGCTAGAGATTGAAAAGAACAAGGAGCTTGCTGCACTTAATGATAAAAACATGAAAGATGCTAGCTGTTCTACAATTGATTTGTATTGTTCTACTTGTGATGATCTTGATAAGAAACTACATGATTCTATGGATGAAATCTCTTTTTTGAACAATGCTTTACGTGCTCATGAAGTTAAAAGTTGTTCTGATAGCAAATTAAAAGGAAAAACTTCATGTGAAAATTGCCTTGGTCTGTCCAATAAACTTGATGATATGCATAGCACATTAGATCGGTTTTGTAATGCAAATAAGAACCTAAACTTGCAGCTGAATTCTTTCCAACTCTTGCAATGATAAAACTGGTTTAGGTTTTGATTATCATGCTCATGCTAAGGCACATCCACCTAAAATTGTAAAATCATTAGGAGGTGGTTTGATTCAAATAGCTTTTAAACAAAAAGATGTGGTTTTCAAATCTGCAGGGGTGTTATCTCATTCGGTTGCTAATAAACATGTTGCTTGCTCATCGAGACATGAATACAAAGTTAAATTTCATTGTACCCACTGTGGTAGAGATAGTCAAGTCATATATTTTTGTTATAGACAAGCTAAACAATAGAAAGAGGAAAGAATGCAAGCTAGATCTCATTACTCCCATGCAACATTTGCTTCACATGCTAAACTAAATATCAAGAACATGCATCCTGCTGTTATGAGTCATAAACATGCAAAGTTTTCTCCCAAACCTACTGTTTTTGTGCTACACATGTAACACCACGTAGGTCAGTAGTTGGGAACAAAAATTCTTAAACTTTGGCTCATAAACCTGCTGCTTTATCTCAGCTTTCGAGCGTTATTCCTGCTGCACGTCGTACACGTCGTATGACTCAGTACTGGATTCCTAAATGCCTTTTGACTAACCCCAGTATTGGGTCATCGACGTATTGCGCTTCTATGTAGGTTACACATTTGAGGAAGGAGAACATTTGGATTGTGGATTCAGGTTGCTCATACCACATGACTGGTAACAAAGATTGGTTCTCCTCCCTCTCTTTTGTGTCACGTGTAGAGAATGTTGCTTTTGCCGATAATTCTTCAACTCCTATAATTGCTAAAGGTTCAGTTAGATTAAATAATCACTACACTTTGAAGGATGTGGCACTTGTTAAAAATTTGAAATACAACTTGCTTTCTGTTTCACAATTGCTAGATGAAAATCTGGAAATTATTTTCACTAAAAATTGCTGCAAGGTTGTATATTAAAACAGTGAGCTTATTCTTAACATGTCTCGGTTTGGAAGAGTTTTTAAAGCTAATTTTGTTATGTCATCCTCTAAGCATAGGTGTCTAGTTGCTAATGATTCAAAGGACTTATATTTTTGGCATTGTAGACTTGGTCACATAGATTTTGATCATCTAACACGTGTTAGTGCTCTTGATCGCATACGTGGGATGCCGAAGCTTAAAGGGGACAAATAAATTGTGTGCTCTTCTTGCAGACATGCTAAGATGGTTGCAGGTTCACATGCTCCTCTCACAATGACCATGACAACTGAATTGGGTCAACTTTTGCACCTTGACACCGTAGGACCTTTGCGTGTTCAATCGTTCGGAGGTAAATGGTTTGTTCTTGTGGTTGTTGACGATTTTTCTAGATACTCTTGGGTTTATTTTATGACATCTCAGAATGAAAATTTTAGTCACTTTAGAACTTTATTTCTTAGATTATCAATTGATCACCCAGGATCTTTAAAAAAAATTAGAAGTGATAATGGAACCGAATTTAAAAATCAATCATTTGATCACTTTTGTGCTGAAAAATGGAATAGATCACCAATTTTCTTCACCTTATATACCTCAACAAAACGGTGTTGTAGAGAGAAAGAACAAAACCTTAGTTGAGATGGCTAGGACTATGCTTGATGAATATCAAACTCCTAGAATGTTTTAGGAAGATGCAATTGCAACCGCTTGTTATGTCTTAAGTCATGTTTTCTTGTGTGCTAAGCTAGGAAAAACACCATCTGATCTTTGGTTTGGACATAGGTATCACACACTTTCAGGTCTTTGGTTGTAAATGCTTTATTAATAAACATGGTAATCTTGATATATTTGAAGCTAGATCTGTTGATGGCATGTTTCTTGGTTATATATCTCATACTAGAGGCTACTGTGTGCTTTTACTTGACACTAACGAAATTGTGTAGACTTGTGAGGTTTCTTATGATGAAGCTAGCCGAGGTACTAGCTCAAACATTGCAGGTACGGATCCATATCCTTAGGGGGAGGGTATTTTTGAAGAAGAAGAAGAGTCGGTGATTTTGTCTGATAGTTCCGAAGTTGACACGTGTCCAGCCCTGAACTTTGAACATGCTCCGACCACCATCTATGCTAGTCCTGATCGTCCACAAGCCACAAGCTCATCAATCTACGATGAACCTGATGAGGAAGTAGCTTGTGAGACATCTGTTCCCCTACGGATTTACAAGAATCATCCCCAGCAACAGATAATTGGAAGCTTGCATGAATGAGTTAGAAGATACAGGTTTTCTGAACCCAATTCTCATGCTCATTCTGCTTTTGTTGCTTCTTTTGAATCGCTTAAGTTGTTATGGTTATCGGAAATAACGAGAGTCAAGTCGAGGACTTGTGCTCGGAAGTATCAGTTGTTTATTCATGTGCAAGTGTTGCTTGAGTTCAAGACATGGATGGTGACGGGATCCATTGAACTCGTCTTAGGGAGAAGATGAGATTCAACGGCCAAGTTCGAGAGGAATTGTGGTTGAATTAATCGCGAGGTTGCGCAGAATGTTTGAATCAAGAACAATGCATATGAAGGTATCGTGGACGTTATTGGAAGATGTTTGCTTGTGTGCAAGGAGTGCATGGACGTGTCTACATGTTTCCAAGGCGTGATGAAGAGATGTGGACGTAAAGAATTGGTCAGAAAGGTCCAATCGACTAGGTTATCGACTCAGGCTGCGGCTGAATCGGGTTTGACTCAAATACGGAAAGATTTGGGTTGGTTACGTTAGAATTTCGTGATGATCACAAATTTGAGTTGTTTTAGGAATGTGGGATACGTTCCTAAGGTGTTTGGAAGTCTTAAGATTGCTTCTATTTGCGTATGGAACATTCTTGAACAGTTATGGAAAGTTTCGGTGGAAACTGAGTAGGATACGTGTCCTAGTTTTGTTTGGGTTTGCCTCATGGCTGGTTATATAAGCAAGGGAGGCCAGAGCTCGTGACACACGGATTTTGGAATGTTCCTGTTGTGTTGTACTAAATAAATATCATAGTTTAAAGGAAATTTTGTGCCTTGTTAGTCCGACTTGTTCCAGATAAGTTTTCTTGTCAAGTTTCTGCACAACACTACCTTACTTTGGTGGTTTTATCATAACTCGAGTTTCACAGATCCAATTGATGTGATTCTTTTTGGGTTGTCTTCACAACTTGATTATATATCGTCTATGAAATTTTCAAGGTCATTGGATTTTTGGTATCTTATCTATACGAGTTTCTTTGCGGTGTTGTAAATCTGATTTTTCTCGGGTAGAACAGAATTACTTGTGTTCGATCTTTCGATCGTAACATGAGTTTTTCTCGATGGATTTTCGTGATTCTTGTTGTGACATATTCGTGACTTGATTCTCTGCGATCTATATTTGTTTTGTCACAATTGATCACGTTTATATTAGTCGCACACATGATTTCTTTAACAGATCGTTTTTCTGTCGAGGGGTTTTTGTTGCTTCGGCTGAAAAAGTTTTAATCTACCATTCACCCCCCCTCTGGTAGCTTTACACGTGCTCTTTGATCCTAGTAGATGTCCTCAATCCATTTAACACATCTACCAGGGGGCCAACAAGATAAAAGGCAATGCATTGAAGATACACAAATTGAATTCGAAAGGATTTCATTCATATAAAAGTGGAGAATTACAAGTTGAAGGCACAAAGAGAAAGATCCTAGCTACTAGAGTTCCTCACGAAGAACGAAGCAACCTTCTCGGTGGCTTCTTGGATGCTAGTCTTGGCAGATCGCTCCTCTTCGGCGGTGGGTCCTTCGAACACCAGAGCTAGAGACATCGAAGAGTCCTGGCTTCGGAACCATGTCATCACATACTCTGCAACGTTCCAAGCCAGTGACTTCCCTTCAGTCTCGATCTCGTCGATGACCAAAACTCCAATAGCTTCCAGCTTCGAGCCGGCGGAGTTGAGTGTTACCAGGGCCTTGTCCATCTCTAGCTCTGGATCAACTGGTCGAACTGGGCTGAATTCGAAAGGTACCAGAGCTTCATTTGCCTGTCCGAGGAAGTCCAAGATCTATTGGGACTCGATGGTTCTCACACTTCAGAGCTCCTCTAGTGACTTCCTTGCAAAAGATAGCTCTGTAGAACCCTCCTTTGAGAAGCGCTTGACCTCATTGGCATGATGCTGAATTCACTCAGCCAACAACTTTTCTTGGTCAACAACGTTCTTCTCTCGAAGGTGAATGCGGCCTCACCTGTCTGCAATGTACTTTTCCTTTGCCTTCATTTGTCCTCCCGCGCAGAGACAACACATTCTCTTTCGCTGACATCTTGACCTGCCCACCACAACCAGTGCTTCTCTTGTTCGCACCAAGACTCAAACTCTTTCACGCGGTTAGCCAAATCTTGCTCGTCGTGTGCCAGCTTCTGGGAGAGCTCATCCTCCCTCTGCTAGATCTTTTCTTCTTTTTCTTGGAGGTTAACCTCCTTATTATCGAGCTAGCCCTGGCGCTAGAAGATACTTTCCCTCAACTATTCGAGACTCTGCGAGCGGTCGTCGACCATTTCACAGACCCTCTATGCATGCTCGTAGATCTCCTGAGTCTTCTTGTCGAAGGCCTTAATAGCAGCCTCTTGTTCATCTAGCGCCTTGTTCAGGCGCGACTGCCGGGCCTTCTCCAATGCCACCCACTCTTTCTAGTCAACGAGCTGGGACTGCCTCAGCTTCGTCTCGAAGAAGAGCTTTTGGCACCAGCGCCCTAGCATGGAGCGCTCTTCTTCAAGAGACCTCCACTCGTCGTCGAAGGCAAGTTGGACCTGTCGGAGGCTCGAGCAAGCATTGTCAGTTGATATCTCTAGAGGGATTGGATCTGGGCCTGCTTGAGGTGGTTCCTCCGGTTCCTCCAAGTCTTCTGGGATGGTCGTTGGAGCCCATGGCACGAGCATGGAATCCAGCAGCTTGACATCCGCGGGGCCAGTCTATGGCAATTCATCCATCTCCGGTGCTGTTGAGGAAGGTCACGCAACTAGATCTTCTGCCTCCAGAGTTGATGAGGAGTGTCCCACAGCCGAAACTTCATCCATTGGCACAGAAGTTGAAGGTCCCGCAATCGGATCCCCTTGTGCAGGATAGGGCATGGACACCACTGGCGTTGCCACCTCTGGAGCTGGCGCCGGGACTTCCATTGGAGTTTCATTGATTTCTAGCATTGATGTTGGAACCTCCACATCTGGCTCTGGGATAGCAGGAGCCTGCTCAAGCATTTCTTCCTCGTAGTCCAGCGCTACCACATGTTCTTTGGGTGTCGGTGTTGAAGTCGTCTCCATGACAGCCGATGCTGCAGCCATTGTGTCGTCCGCCACAACCATTGGAGGAGGGGCCAGAGCAGTAGCAGGAGCTTCAGCTGGCGCAGTCTCCGGGGCTGCAGTAGGCACCGGAGCTGTTGTACTTGTTCTCGGCACTCTGGAAACAGAGAGTAGAGAATTTAAGACAAAGCAAGAAACAAAATGAAGACATAAGCTAAAGATCCGACCCTTACCTAGGGATGTTGCTACTCCAGCCGGTGCATATTTTCTTCTTCGGACACCTGGAGCTAGAGCCCCCCACTGTTGATGTGGTGGAAGCTCTGGGCTCTGTATCAGGCATTGTGGCAGCCGCCGGCGCTGCCTCAACCAGTACCTCCATCATCGGAGGACTCACTCCAGACCCAGAGCCCTCCACAGGCACCAGGACTGGAGTAAATTTACCGTACCCAACGCCCTCTATGGACACTGGAGCCGAAGAATCAGCCAGAGCTGGAGGCACAACCATCATAGACCTCAACCAAGGTTGAGGGGTCACTTCTTTTGGAGTTTCCACCACATAGCTCTCGTTGCTTCTAACCATCTTTCACTTGCGGCTCGGGGTGACGACGGGGTATTTTCCCTTGCCTCTGCTTGAAGTCGACTCCTTGGAAAAAGGAGTTGCGGGACCTTTGCCTTTGCCGCTGATTTGTGCAGGTCCGGAGCCCTCATGAGCACAAGGAGCTCCGGAAATCACGATCCCTGCTGGAGGGGTTACTCCTATGCCTCTCCACAAGGCCCAAGTCATCAAGCATCGACATCTTCCTCCGTAACGCGCTCCGGAGCTATGGAACCATATTTAGGGGCAGAAACTCCTCTAGAGGTGTCAGATCGTCGGGTTGATGGCTCCGTGGTGCAGCTTTTGGAGATGAATCTTCAATGCCTTTTCACCCAAATTGGACCCGATACCAAAATCAATCCGGTATGGATCCATCTCTCCACTGAACGCCCAAGCTGGTCATTCCCTTGTCTTCAGTAGAGCCCACCGGTTGGTCAAAAAATTTGCAATGACCATCAAGGGAGTCACTCCTCCTTCCACGCACTCTCGGATCCTTGACAAGATCAGGTTATATGCCTCCGACAGCTTGGGGACCACCTCCCAGACATCAGTGTCAATGGTGGGAAGGCTGTCAGACAGCTCCAAAATGTCATGGTGAGCCACCCTCATGACCACCCAATCCTTCTTGCAGCCATCCCACTTCATGGAATGGAATGTCTTCAAGTACTTGAAACGCGAGTTCTTGCGCTTCACGAAGTAGTAGAAGCCGAGAAGCTCATTCCCTTTTCTAGTTGTGTGGACCTTGAAGAAGGTGCAGAAGAGCTCGATGCAGGGCGGCACACCCACCCACATCTCGCGAAAGTGGGCAAATGTAGCCACTAGCAAGAAGAAGTGGGGGCTGAGGTGGTGGAGCTGCAGGCTGTAGAAGTCTATCAGCATCAGCAGGAAGCTGGAGAACGGCGGAATAAGCCCCACCATGGCGAACGCCGAGAAATATACAATATTGCCGGTGCTTTCCTTCTTGAAGGGGAGCTTGCCGAGGCGAATTGAGTTGTTGAAGGAGTCGCTCGAGCACCCCATGTAGGTGCGGACTACCGACAACTCTTCGTCGCTCTTGATCCGGCTGCAAGGAAGACCCAACTCCATCGGCGCAATGTGGAGCAGAAGTAGAAAAGCGATGCAAGGGCAGAGAGCTCTAAGCGTAAGATCAGATGAAAGCGTAAAGAGTTCGCTTCCCGTGCAGGGTTTCTCCCTTTAGTAAGCCTCCGCAACACTTGGATGAAAACTACCTCCAAACCCAAATCTAAAATGACCTCGCCAATGACAAGGGGGCACGAGTCTACTTTGTAAAAAAGTCGCACCAGGCGAACTGTTGTCATGATGAGAAGTTGGAAGCCTGAGGGCGGCAGCCTGACTGGGCTACAATGATTACGCCGGGAACCGATACAAATTTCGTATGGGGAACTGGCGACCTTAAATTGTGTGAGATCCGCACGCCAGGACCCCACTCACCATAACAAGAAGGTCCACGTGGCGATAGCATAACTGTGTGTTGTTGTTTCAACCGCCCAAAAAAAGTCTTTGAACTCGCAACGCGGGAATCAATGATGACCCCACCTCCTGTAGCATAACCTCTTCCTGAGGACTTCTCCCTGAGGTTGGCCTGGGGGCCGCTGTCGCTACCCTGCGTACCGGGTACCGCCCGACACCGCAAGCAATGCTGATGAGTTCCTATGTCCAAGTGGCGGAAGTCCAAAGGGGATACGCATCCTGCGGAACCGGATCTACCTCTCAACTTAGGGTGGCTCCGATGTAGCCACGTGTCCAAAAGAGTCGGACTTGCCACCACTCGTTTGGGTAGCTCCGATGTTGCCACATGTCCTGCAGAGCCGGACCTGCCTCCCTCCTCAGGGAAGCTCCAGTATTTCCATGTGCCAATGGCACCAGACCTATCCCCCAGTAGAGAGAAGCTCTAGAGCTTCCACGTGTCAACGCTTGGACCTACATCAGGAATGGGAAGACAGCAGGATCTCCAACGGCACGAACATTCAGGGGCCATCAAATGGTCGTTAGAAGACCTGGTTAATGTGTCATAAATGCTATATTAATGATGCACAATCAGAGGACTATCAAGACCGGCAATGGTTCTATTAAGGCACGTTATCATGCTATTAACCATCCATAACACTGTAGATCGTGTATAGGGTAGTTTATTATAGCCAAGGCCACTTGTTGGGCCAGGCACATACTGTAACAGGCAGTCCTTGGCATATAAAAGGGTTGCGCTGCACAGTAGCATGACAAGTTATCTCAAGCTATCTGAACTGACCATAGGCCATCACATACTCATACAATCAACACACACCCTGTGGAGTAGGGTATTACGCTCAGGCGGCACGAACCATGTAAAAATCCTGGTGTTCACCTCTTGCCTTGATCTTGACTCATGCCCCAACCATATACGAACCTCCACGTATTACTTCTTAGTAGTACCAGAGGAAGTGTCCTAGTACACACTTCGACACCGGTCCTCACAGCCAAAAACAAGCAAGGAAAATTATCGATTGTAGGCTCTGTTCCTCGAGTTCTCGTCGCCGCCAAACCTTTTGACCTAGGTCAGAGGTCGAAATCCAAATCCATCCATTTGCTTATAGTTTTGGTTCCAAATTCGTGTTCCCCATTCCCTACTGGTGCCTTAGGATCAATTTCCAAGAGCAATAGAGCACTATGCGCACCGTGCGACTTTGTCGAAGTGGAGCACGCCGCTGCCATCACCGCCGTCTATGCTCCGGTTGGTTCCTGTCCAGACTGCCCCCATAGCTGTGTTCCCCAACCTTATTTACCCTGTGGCAGCAAGTGTCTTGTTAGGAGGAGCAGGGAGAAACCGGTGGCGAGCTGTGCCACCTTTGGTGCCGTTGGCTGCGCCGCTTGCACCAGCTCAGGCCAAAGGTAGAAGAAAGCGTGGGCAGCCCCACTAGTAAGCCACCGTGGCACCTCCCCAGATCCGTTGCGGCTTGGATTAGATTGTGGCTGCAGATTTAATTGGTGGCCCACTGTGTTTCTTTGTCCCCAGGGGCCCATTTGAAACCCTAGGGCCCACTAGTCAGTGGTTAAAACCTTTTTCAATTGAAAAATAAATGCAGAAAGTCCCCAAACTTAGGAAATTCACCATTCCCTGTAGAAATGTCCAAAATTCTGAAACAAATTTTGTGGGATTCCTCATATCATGACTTTGCAGTGGTGCAAAATATTTGGTATGAAAGTCCCCGGTTTCCTCAATTATTCACTGAAGTAAAATCTTTGGGAATTTATTCCATGTGATTCCTTTTATGGAAAAGTCTCAAATTTTACCAAACTTGTCCTCTAAATATCATTGAGCTCCAGTAAAATTTTAAGAACCATTTGACTTCATTTACTGGAGCAAATTTTGTTTTCTTTTTCTATGTTCCTGAAAATTTGAAAAATAACAGAGACATTTTCAGAATATTTTAGAAACTTGTAAAATGCATATCTCCCTGTAGAATACTTAGGGAAATGTCAAACCAGTTGTGTTGGACACTATATAAACCTCACTATCCAGAAAATATAGTTTGACTTATGACAAAGCCTCTATTTGCCCATGAAAATTTAGAGAAGGGTAAATAATTAAGGAATTTTTGTTGACCAATATGGTCCATTACTGTAGCTGAAATTTACCCGGTTATTCCTCCATGACCACATGACTCTACTGTAAATTACTGTTCCAGTTGCTTTCTTTAACTCAAGTAATTAGATGTTCATTGCCTAAGTCCAAAACTACACTATCGGTACCCTGCAGATGGGGTACCCTCGAACACAAGATGAAGACACCGAGACACGTCCGGAGCCGCCACGCGTCGTGTAGGCGCCAAGGACATTGCCTCCTTCATGATCGAGCTGCGATGCTGCCACATAAGCTTTAAAGTTTGTAACACCCTAATTTTCATGCATCATGCCTTGCATACATTCATATACATGTTTAACATTGATCCACATAAAGAGGAACAAGTTTAAAATTGATTCGGAGCATTTAAAATTGATTTGGAACAAAACCGCACTTAAAATGCAGGAAGTGCTGACTAGTCCGATTTTGCTGAGGACTAGCCCGATTTCTCTCTGACTAAAAACGGACTTGTCCGGTTTTGTTGCGGACTAATCCGATTTTTGGCACTGGAAACTTTCGGACTTGTCCGATTTTGCGCGGACTAGTCCGTTATTCCATGAATCCTTGAAAATTCGCTAAGTCCTTGGACTTTTCCGGACTAGTCCGGTGTTCCAGCGGACTTGTCCGTTTTCCTTTCTGTTCAAATTCGGACTTGTCCGATGTTTGGCCAGACTTGTCCGATTTTCTCTCTGGACGACTTCGGACTAGTCCGGTCGTTTCCGGACTTGTCTGATATTTCGTGACTCCGAGTTGATCTTTTGTTTTACAACTTGTTTCTTGGGTTTCATGTTAATTGGGCCTAGGGACGCCATGCCTAACTCTTTTAGAGCCCATGTGGGACTCTAAACCGGCCTCTACTCATCCCAAACTCGAAATCCATCTAACCCTAGCCTCCACCTCTATATAAACAGCCCCACCCCTTGGATTGACATCTATTTGCCACTTTTCCACCCACCCAAACCCTAGTTCGTGGGGAGCCACCATTAAGGAGGGAGGAGAAGATCCCAAGCAAGAAGAAGAGGAGGAGGAAACGAAAGAGGATCAAGATCTCCACCAAGTTTCGTCCTTCACCACCAATTCATCTCCAAGTTCATTACCAACCCTAGATCATCAAGATCCAAGTGTTACCTCCAAGTTTCTTTATTCATTGGAGTTCTAAACACCTGGTATACCTTATATCCTGTTTTCCTTACGTGAATTCAACCCCTAATCTCCAAATTCACGTCGATCTAGAAAACCCTAATCTGCTGATCTCGTACAGTGCGGACTTGTCCGGTCCCTAGCGGACTAGTCCGATCTTCCTGGTTAAATTGTGTTGAATTAATTCTAAAATTTGTATAAACTTGTTAAACTCTATTAGAACTAGTTAGTGATCATTAAAAGCAATCTAGTAACAAGTTCTACCTTGCATTTGCATCAATCATGCATGTCATGACATATTGAGTAATATTTGTGCATCTTTGATTGTGTTTCTTGTCTTGTACGTTTATTGTGTGGATTAGACGGATTTGCGCTAGAAAGTGCCGCGGAGGATCTACAACACCAAAAGTTTGAAGGCTTTGACCCTAATCAACAGCAAGAGCAAGGCAAGTGTCCTTGAAGCATATTGATCCTGTTTTTAAAATAAATGTTTTTGGTTGTAAAAATGCATGCTTGTTTCAATTTGATGGGAATCCTATGATAGGAAGTTTACTAGAATTGTTTAACCACCCTTGTCACCTGAAATTTATGGTAGAGAGTCGGGAAGGGTTTTTACCTTTTGCTTCGCTTAATCAACTGGGATGGAAACCAACTATACCACTCAATTTAATTATGCATTAATGATATTATGGTTAACATGAACTGGTTAAATATGATATGGTAATGGGTGATCTAAGCAAGCCTGGTATGTGGATGGGTTGGATGTTATGGTGGTTTTGCTTGCTTTAGATCTAAGGACTGGTTCATGCGAGAATAAGCCAGGACTATAGTGCCACCACGAGGCCAAGTATGGGTGCAGCGTAGCTGATTAATTAGGGCTTTGCTAGTGCTGTTTGGACCATTGTGGATGCTCGGGGAAGGGGTAGTCGGATTGGGTTTGTTGATGATTGGTGGGACTACCCTGGGATCCGAATGGCTCAAGAGGGGGCCCTTGGTTGAAGATGTGCTCTGCGGGAGACATCGCCACCAGTGAAACCTCAGTGGGGGTCTAAATAGGCTAGTAATCCCTTTGTAAAGGCTATTTTGTGATCTCTTGGCCATACACCAAAGGAAGTGTAATTGGCATAAGGGAGGTTCTTTAGTCGCCGACGGGTGATGAAACCACAAACACGTGGGTAAAGAGGTACAAACTCTGCAGAGTGTGTTAAAACTATCATGATAGTCGTGCTCCCGGTTATGAGCACCTGGACAACTTCCATGATTAGAGGGTACTCGGTATTGGGATGATATTTGGGATGGTAACGGTTTGGTAATGGTTATGGATGGTTATGGATTTATTTCTGGTATTGAATATGGTTATTGGCAATGGTGAAATCTGGAATTATTGATGATGGTAGTGAATTCAGATCGATATTATAATATTACTTATGGTTATGATGGGTTTACTTCACATACATATAATATATTGTTTTTCAAAAGTTTTCATGTACTTTTCAGCACTTTGCCATTATTATTGTCGTCATTTAAATCAGCCACATGTCATACTTTACACACTTGCTGAGTACGACATGTACTCACTCTTGCAATCCCCCCAACAGTTGCAGGTCAGGACTGGGAGTTTAATGGTGATAATGCGGAGTTCTAGGCCGTGTCTACTGTCAGCTTTGCCTGTGGTGTTATTGGAGCTGCGCTATACCCTATTGCTTATGCTGCCTAGCTGTTTAGTTTGCTTAATTAGTTTATTTCTGCTACATTAGTTGAACTTGTCATAAATATTCATTAGAGCTTGTATTTGAGGATAATCAGGTTTTTGTAATAAAACTTGGTTAATTGATCTTGTTCTGTGGTAATTTTCTGTATACTCTTTTGTTATTGCACTCGTGTATGTGTGATGAACATCCTGGGCACACATATGCGTTACCTTGGTTCATTTTCGGAACCGGGCGTCACAGATTGGTATCAGAGCCACAGGTTGATCGTAGGATGCAGCCTAGATAGAATGGACACTTTAGAGCACATAGGAGCACTCAGGAATCGATGTGTTTTTGCTTGGAGTGTTGTTTGCTATATATATTGTTTTCTTGTGTGCTTAATAGAGGATTTTGGGATGCCTTAGCATTGCCATGTCCACCTAGGCTAGTATAGCTAGTTGGTTAGCTTCATATCCCTTGATGCATATAGTTGGGGACGTTTTCTAATTCTTACCTATTGATTTCCTTCAGATGGTGAGGACTCGCAACCAGAGGGATGGCAATGATGAGGAGGAGAACAATGGAGTGCCTCAGAACAATGTTGGACAAGGACCTGCTCATGGAGCTATCAACATTGAGCAGCTTTTGGCTATGCAAAACCAGCTCATGCAGACCATGATACAGACTATAGGACAACTGCAAGCTGGCAACATCAACAATCAGCCCCACATGCCTCCACCGCCACCCTCGCCTCCTCATAACCGATTGGGAGAGTTTATGAGGACTAGGCTGCTGACCTTTGGTCAAGCTGCTGACCCTATGGATGCGGATGATTGGCTCAAGACCGTGGAGAAGAATTTAGCTATTGTCCAATGCAATGACCGGGAGAAGGTGCTATTTGCTTCTCATCAACTCGTTGGAGCAGCTGCGGATTGGTGGGATGCTTATTGCAATGCTCATGAGAATCAAGAGAGGATCACTTGGGCCGAATTCAAGGAGAATTTTCATTCTCATTATGTGCCCGAGGGTGTTATGATATTGAAGAGGCAAGAATTTGAGAATTTAAGGCAAGGAAAATCAAGCATAAGTGAATATCTTAATAAGTTCACTCAGCTCTCAAGGTACGCGCCTGAGGATGTTAGTCGGGACAGCCGAAAGCAATATTTGTTCATGAGAGGCCTCAACAATGAGATCCAAGTGCAACTACTCAACTGCGATTATGCCAATTTTCAGAAGCTCGTGGACAAAGCAATTGTGGTGGAGAACAAGATTCGCGAGATGGAGCAAGAAATCAAGAGGAAGGCGCCATATCAAGGACAACAACAAGGAAGTAATGTGCGCCCTCGCCTTACACCACCCAATGCGCCCTATTACAGCCCTTCTATTCCTGCTCAGCGCCCTGGTTATGCACCACACCCAACTCAGTTTGTGCAGCAACGCCCTGTTATGCAAGCACCTAGGCCTCCAATGCCTTATGCGCCTCGTGCTAATTTTCCTGCTGCAAGTGCTCAAAACCAAGCTCGTCCCAATAATTCTGGTGGAGTTAAGAAGTGCTATACTTGTGGAGAAGCTGGACACTTTGCGCATCAATGTCCTATGTCAGGCCTTGGTCAAGGAAGTAATGCTCCGAGGCAAAACCCAAGACCCAATGGAGGACAACCACAAGGGAACCGTGGACAGCAGAATTTTGCTCGTGGCAACGTGAACCATGTCTCTACGGAGGATGCTCAACAAGCGGATGACGTGGTCATTGGTATGTTTCTCGCCAACTCCAACCCTGCGACTATGTTATTTGATTCTGGAGCATCGCATTCATTCATTGTATCAAAATATGTTGCCAAGTATAGTTTGCCTATCTCTCATATGAAGTTTACTCTATTGGTTAAGTCTCCTGGAAGAGAGATGAGGACAAATATAGTATGTCCAAAAGTAAGCCTTAGAGTAAGGGGGTAGACTTCTCCGCCAACCTCATTGTTTTAGATTCCCAAGGATTGGACGTTATACTTGGTATGGACTAGTTGAGGAAGCACAATGGAGTTATTGAGTGTGCCACGAAGACGGTGAAGTTGACCAACGAAGAAGGGATCACCGTAGAATTTGAAGCATCTCAAACCGCACCGAAGCAATTGGATTTGAATCATATGGACGGTGCCACAATTGAGGAGAATCCGGTGGTGTGTGAATTTTTGGATGTTTTTCCGGACGAGTTGCCAGGAACACCACCCGATCGAGACATTGAGTTTGTTATTGATTTAATACCTGGAACTGCACCTATAGCTAAGAGGCCGTATAAGATGCCTCCTATGGAATTAGCGGAGCTCAAGATGCAAATTCAAGAGCAATTAGAGAAGGGTTTTATTCGTCCTAGATCTTCACCTTGGGGAGCGCCCGTGCTGTTCGTGGACAAGAAGGATGGATCCCAAAGGATGTGTGTGGATTACCGAGCTCTCAAGGAGGTAACAATCAAGAACAAGTACACCTTGCCACGCATAGAAGACTTGTTTGATCAGATGAGGGGTTCTTGTGTTTTCTCTAAGATTGATTTGAGGTCCGGATACTTTCAAATGAAGATTAGACCATCGGACATACCCAAGACAGCTTTTAGAACACAATATGGATCTTATGAGTACACCATGATGTCCTTTGGATTGACAAATGCACCTGCCTACTTTATGTACCTCATGAATAAGGTCTTCATGGAGTACTTGGATAAGTTTGTTGTGGTGTTTATTGATGATATTATGATCTACTCGAAGGATGAGAAAGAACATGAGGAACACTTGAGGCTTACGTTGCAGAAATTGAGGGAGCATCAATTGTATGCCAAGTTCAACAAGTTTCAGTTTTGGTTGAGAGAGGTGTCGTTTCTCGGTCATATAATTTCAGGAGGAGGAGTATCGGTTGACCCCGGAAAAGTGAGAGACGTGTTGAAGTGGGAACCGCCGCAAAATGTCAAGGAAATAAGAAGTTTTCTTGGGATGGCTGGATATTACCGTAGATTCATCAAGGACTTTTCCAAGATAGACAAGCCTATGACGGAGTTGCTAATGAAGGGAAAGACGTTCCAATGGACCCAAGCTTGTCAAAATAGTTTTGACGAGTTAAATAAGAGGTTGACAACAGCCCCAGTTTTGGTATTGCCAGATGTAAGCAAGAGTTTTGACATTTATTGCGATGCATCGAGACAAGGACTTGGATGTGTATTGATGCAAGAAGGTCAAGTGGTTGCATATGCTTCGAGACAACTGAAGAAACATGAGCAGAATTATCCAACACATGATTTAGAACTTGCAGCCGTGGTACATGCATTTAAGATTTGGAGACACTATGTTCTTGGACATAGGTGTGAAATTTATACGGATCATAAGAGTTTGAAGTATATTTTCACACAAACGGATCTAAACTTGAGGCAACGGAGATGGTCGGAGCTCGTCAAAGACTATGATTTGGGGATCAACTATCATCCAGGAAAAGCCAATGTAGTGGCCGATGCTTTGAGTAGAAAGGGAATAAGTCACCAACTCACAGTTCGAGAGTTACCATCCGAGTTATGAAAGGAGTTTGAACGGTTGAACCTCGGGTTTGTAAATGAGACGGAGATGATGGAGTTAAACCCAACCTTGGAGCAAGAAATTCGAGAGGCACAAACCACAGATGAGGAGATCAAGGAAATCAAGGAAAGGATCGAGGAAGGGAGAGAATTCAGATTTGATGAAGACGAACATGGTACCTTATGGCTTGGAAAGAGGATTGTCGTGCCCGATGTGAAGCATATTTGGGAGACAATATTAAAGGAGGCACATGACTCGCCTTACTCAATTCACCCTGGTTGTACAAAGATGTACAAAGAATTGAAGACTTGCTATTGGTGGGATAGCATGAAGAAGGACATAGCTAAATATGTAGCATTGTGTGATGTGTGCCAACGAGTCAAGGCGGAACATCAAAGGCCAGCAGGATTATTGCAGCCATTAAAGATACTGGAGTGGAAGTGGGAAGAGATTGGTATGGACTTTATAGTTGGGTTACCACGTACTCAGTCCGGGTATGACTCAATTTGGGTAATTGTGGATCGCTTAACCAAGTCAGCTCATTTTTTTCTGTGAAGACCAAATATACAGCTGCACGATTGGCCGAAATATACATGGAGCATATTATGTGTTGACACAGAGTCCCGAAGAAGATAGTCTCAAATAGAGGTTCTCAATTTACCTCCAGATTTTGGCAAAAATTGCATGAAGCTTTGGGAACTTGGTTGAATTTGAGTTCAGCATATCATCCTCAAACGGATGGACAAACCGAGAGGACCAATCAGATTTTAGAGTACATGTTAAGAGCTTGTGCTTTAAAGCATGGGAAAAGTTGGGACAAAAGCTTGCCATACGCAGAATTTTCATACAACAATAGTTACCAAGCAAGTTTGAAAATGTCACCATATGAAGCGCTTTATGGGAGGAAGTGTAGAACACCTTTATTCTGGAATGAGGCAGGAGAAACTCAAGTATTTGGTCCATATGTGTTGCAAGAAGCCGAAAAGCAAGTCCAAATAATTCGTGAAAACTTGAGGGCTGCCCAATCAAGGCAAAAAGGCTATGCGGATAATAGAATAAGGAAACTAGCCTTTGAAGTGGGAGATTTTGTTTACCTCAAGGTGTCACCAATGAGAGGTCATAAGAGGTTTAACATAAGGGGCAAGCTCGCACCTCGTTATATTGGACCATTCAAGATTTTGGACAAAAGAGGAGAAGTAGCGTATAAGTTGGAGATGCCAACTCATCTCTCAAACGTGCATGATGTCTTTCATGTTTCCCAGCTCAAGAAGTGCTTGAGAGTGTCGGAAGAACAAGTGCCAATTGAAGAATTGGAACTACAGGAAGATTTGACTTATGCCGAACAACCGGTCAAAATCTTGGAAACAAAGGAGAGAGTCACAAGGAACAAGGTTATTAGATGGTGCAAAGTTCAATGGAAGCACCACACAGAAAAAGAAGCGACGTGGGAATTGGAGGATGATCTCAAGAAGGAATTTCCCTATCTCTTCTCCTTTGCGTCGAATCTCAAGGGCGAGATTCATTTTAAAGGGGGTAGGTTTGTAACACCCTCATTTTCATGCATCATGCCTTGCATACATTCATATACATGTTTAACATTGATCCACATAAAGAGGAACAAGTTTAAAATTGATTCGGAGCATTTAAATTTGATTGGAACAAAACCGCACTTAAAATGCAGGAAAGTGCGGACTAGTCCGATTTTGCTGAGGACTAGTCCGATTTCTCTCTGACTAAAAACGGACTTGTCCGTTTTTGCTGCGGACTAATCCGATTTTTGGCACTGGAAACTTTCGGACTTGTCCGATTTTGTGCGGACTAGTCCGTTATTCCATGAATCCTTGAAAATTCGCTAAGTCCTTGGACTTTTCCGGACTAGTCCGGTGTTCCAGTGGACTTGTCCGTTTTCCTTTCTGTTCAAATTCAGACTTGTCCGATGTTTGGCCAGATTTGTCCGATTTTCTCTCTAGACGACTTCGGACTAGTCCGGTCCTTTCCGGACATGTCCGATATTTCGTGACTCCGAGTTGATCTTTTGTTTTACGACTTGTTTCTTGGTTTTCATGTTAAGTGGGCCTAGGGACGTCGTGCCTAACTCTTTTAGAGCCCATGCGTGACTCTAAACCGGCCTCTACTCATCCCAAACTCGAAATCCATCTAACCCTACCCTCCACCTCTATATAAACAGCCCCACCCCTTGGATTGACATCTATTTGCCACTTTTCCACCCACACAAACCCTAGTTCGTGGGGAGCCACCATCAAGGAGGAAGGATAAGATCCCAAGCAAGAAGAAGAAGAGGAGGAAGTGAAAGAGGATCAAGATCTCCACCAAGTTTCATCCTTCACCACCAATTCATCTCCAAGTTCATCACCAACCCTAGATCATCAAGATCCAAGTGTTACCTCCAAGTTTCTTGATTCATTGGAGTTCTAAACACCTGGTATACCTTCTATTCTCTTTTCCTTACGTGAATTCAACCCCTAATCTCCAAATTCACGTCAATCTAGAAAACCCTAATCTGCTGATCTAATAAAGTGCGGACTTGTCCTGTCCCTAGCGGACTAGTCCGATCTTCCTGGTTAAATTGTGTTGAATTAATTCTAAAATTTGATCTAATTTACTCCAAACTTGTATAAACTTGTTAAAAGCTATTAGAACTAGTTAGTGATCATTAAAAGCAATCTAGTAACAAGTTCTACCTTGCATTTGCATCAATCATGCATGTCATGACATATTGAGTAATATTTGTGCACTCTTTGATTGTGTTTCCTATCTTGTATGTTTATTGTGTGGATTAGACGGATTTGTGCTAAAAAGTGTCGTGGAGGATCTACAGCACCAAGAGTTTGAATGCTTTGACCCTAATCAACAGCAAGAGCAAGGCAAGTGTCCTTGAAGCATATTGATCCTATTTTTAAAATAAATGTTTTGGTTGTAAAAGTGCATGCTTGTGTCAATTTGATGGGAATCCTATGATAGGAAGTTTACTAGAATTGTTTAACCACCCTTGTCACCTGGAATTTATGGTAGAGAGTCGGGAAGGGTTTTTACCTTTTGCTTCGCTTAATCATCTGGGATGGAAAACAACTATACCACTCAATTTAATTATGCATTAATGATATTATGGTTAACATGAACTGGTTAAATATGATATGGTAATGGGTGATCTAAGCAAGCCTGGTATGTGGATGGGTTGGATGTTATGGTGGTTTTGCTTGCTTTAGATCTAAGGACCGGTTCATGCGAGAATAAGCCAGGACTATAGTGCCACCACGAGGCCAAGTATGGGTGCGGCGTAGCTGATTAATTAGGGCTTTGCTAGTGCTGTTTGGACCATTGTGGTTGCTCGGGGAAGGGGTAGTCGGATTGGGTTTGTTGATGATTGGCGGGACTACCCTGGGATCCGAATGGCTCAAGAGGGGGCCCTTGGTTGAAGATGTGCTCTGCGGGAGACATCGCCACCGGTGAAACCTCAGTGGGGTCTAAATAGGCTAGTAGTCCCTTTGTAAAGGCTGTTTTGTGATATCTTGGCCATACATCAAAGGAAGTGTAATTGGCATAAGGGAGGTTCTTTAGTCGCCGACAGGTGATGAAATCACAAACACGTGGGTAAAGAGGTACAAACTCTGCAGAGTGTGTTAAAACTATCATGATAGCCGTGCTCCCGGTTATGAGCACCTGGACAACTTCCATGATTAGAGGGTACTCGGTATTGGGATGATATTTGGGATGGTAACGGTTTGGTAATGTTATGGATGGTTATGGATTTATTTCTGGTGTTGAATATGGTTATTGGCAATGGTGAAATCTGGAATTATTGATGATGGTAGTGAATTCAGATCGATATCATAATATTACTTATGGTTATGATGGGTTTACTTCACATACATATAATATATTGCTTTTCAAAAGTTTTCATGTACTTTTCAGCACTTTGCCATTATTATTGTCGTCATTTGAATCAGCCACATGTCATACTTTCCACACTTGCTGAGTACGACATGTACTCACTCTTGCAACACCCCCCCCCCAACAGTTGCAAGTCAGGGCTGGGAGTTTAATGGTGATAATGCGGAGTTCTAGGCCGTGTCTACCGTCAGCTTTGTCTGTGGTGTTATTGGAGCTGCGCTATACCCTATTGCTTATGCTGCCTAGCTGTTTAGTTTGCTTAATTAGTTTATTTCTGATGCATTAGTTGAACTTGTCATAAATATTCATTAGAGCTTGTATTTGAGGATAATCTGGTTTGTGTAATAAAACCTGGTTAATTAATCTTGTTCTGTGGTAATTTTGTGTATACTCTTTTGTGATTGCACTCGTGTATGTGTGATGAACATCCTGGGCACACATATGCGTTAGCTTGGTTTATTTTTCGGAACCGGGCGTCACAAAGATGGGACTTGTCCCTTCCGGTGTGATGGGCTCCCGCGATGCCACGTGTAGGGACGGGACCTCATCCAACCTTGGGGGAGCGCCCCCGGAACAACCACGTGGCACGGAGTGCAAGGACAAGCACCCCCACCCCCAAGGGAAAGGGCCTGGAGCTACCACATCCCCTGACGAGCCCCGAAGCTGCCACGCGTCACGGAGGACCAGGTCTGACCTCCCCGGCGGAGATCAGCCCCGACGCCGCCACGTGTCCCGCAGCGCACCTAGGATAGTAAGATACGGAGACAAGGGATGGAGCGCCCTGCATTGAAGATGCACGCCCACCTCCGGCGCCCAACACAGAGCACGCCTGTGGTAAGAGACCGCTATGACCAATCGCGTCACAGTGAAGATGCCACAGGTCTATCCCACTTGGCCAAGTTGGTAGCTTGTGACAACAAGACAGGCCGACAGGACACCTTCTGCCACCGTTAGCAATGGCGCGTGGGCTACTGACAAGAGAGGAGGCAAGACGGTGAGTCTTCGCCTCGGTTGAGGAAGCTTATGGAAGAAGCCTTAGATCTTTAGGATAAGATCGCCCCGAGACCACCTGTCGGGCCCCGAGACCCCACTTGTAAGGCATCCGGGCTTGTCTATAAAAGGCCTGGACCGCCAACGCTACAAGGGAGTGGACCGAAACATCACACACGCATACACACATACTAGCAATACCATCTACCGTGGAGTAGGGTGTTACGCTCCTTGCGGCCCGAACCACGTAAAAACCACTGTATCATATTTCCATCCGCTAGAATATTTGATTGAGGCCTAAGCCTCGCTGAACAAAGAACCTTCGTGGGCTGCTCCTTAGCAAATCAGGGGGAAGTGTCGCTCTAACACTTTGACATTTGGCATGCCAGGTAGGGGCTTTTTCCCTCAAAAAAGTGGTAGAGCTGTCAACAATCATGGTGTTCATCAAGCTGTGACGCCCAGTTCCGAAAATGAACCAAGCTAATGCATATGTGTGCACATGACGTTCAACACACATACACGAGTGCATTCACAAAAGAGTATACAGAAAATTACCACTGAACAAGATTAATTAACCAAATTTTATTACACAAACCATATTATCCTCGAATACAACCTCTAATGAATATTTATGACAAGTTCAACTAAGCAGCGGAAATAAACTAATTAAGCAACTAAGCAAACTATGCATAAGGGGTAGCGCAACTCCAATAACACCACATGCAAAGCTGACGGTAGACACGGCCTAGAACTCCGCATTATCACCATTAAACTCCCAATCCTGACCTGCAACTGTTGGGGGGGATTGCAAGAGTGAGCACATGTCGTACTCAGCAAGTGTGGAAAGTATGACATGTGGCTCATTCAAATGACGAATATAATAATGGCAAAGTGCTAAAAAGTGCATCAAAACATTTGAAAAGCAATATTTTACATGTATGTGAAGCAAACCCATCATAACCGTATGTAATATCATAATACCAGTCTGAATTCATTACCATCATCAATAATTCCATATTTCACCATTTGCCAATAACCATATTCGATACCAGAAATTAATCCATAACCAGCCATAACCATTACCAAACCATAACCATTTCCATCCATAACCATTATACCAAGTTCCCTCTAATCATGGAAGTTGTTCAGGTGCTCATAACCAGGAGCACGGCTATCATGATAGTTTTAGACACACTCTGCAGAGTTTGTACCTCTTTACCCATTTGTTCGTGATTTCATCACCTTTCGATGACTAGAACCTCTATTATGCCATCTCACACTTCTGTCGGTGTGTGGCCAAGAAATCACAAAATAGCCTTTACAAAGGGATTACTAGTATATTTAGACCCCACTGAGGTTTCACCGGTGGTGATGTCTCCTATAGAGCACATCTTCAACCAAGGGCCCCCTCTTGAGCCATTCGGATCCAGGGGTAGTCCCACCAATCATCAACAAACCCAATCCGACTACCCCTTCCCTGAGCATCCCTAATGGTCCAAATAGCACTGGCAAAGCCCTAATTATTCAGCTACGCCGCACCCATACTTGGCCTCATGGTGGCACTGTAGTCCTGGCTTATTCTCGCATGAACCAGTCCTTAGATCTAAAGCAAGCAAACCACCATAACATCCAACCCATCCACATACCAGGCTTGCTTAGATCACCCATTACCATATCATATTGACCAGTTCACATTAACAGAATAACATTAATGCATAATTAAATGTGTAGTGTAGTTTTCCCATCCCAATTAGTTAAGCGATGCAAAAGGTAAAAACCCTTCCCGACTCTCTACCATGTATTCCAGGTGACAAGGGTGGTTCAACAAAGCTAGTCAACTTCCTATCATAGGATTCCCATCAAATTGACACAAGCATGCAGTTTTGCAAACAAAACATTTATTTTAAAACATGATCAATATGCTTCAAGGACACTTGCCTTGCTCTTGCTGTTGATTAGGATTAAAGCCTTCATACTCTTGGTGTTGTAGATCCTCCGCGGCACTCTCTAGCGCAAATCTGTCTAATCCACACAATAAACATAGAATACAAGAAACACAATCAAAGAGTGCACAAATATTACTCAATATGTCATGACATGCATGATTGATGCAAATGCAAGGTAGAACTTGTCAATAGATTGCATTTAATGATCAATAACTAGTTCTAATAGCTTTTAACAAGTTTATACAGGTTTGGATGTGATTAGATCAAGCTTTAGAATCAATTCAACACAATTTAGCCAGGAAGATCGGACTAGTCCGCTAGGGACCGGACAAGTCCGCACTCTGCGAGATCAGCAGATTAGGGTTTTATAGATACACGTGAATTCGGAGGTTAGGGGTCAAATTCACGTAAGAAAAAGAGACTAGAAGGTATACCAGGTGTTTAGGACTCCAATGAATCGAGAAACTTGGAGGTAGCACTTGGATCTTGGTGATCTAGGGTTGGTGATGAACTTGGAGATGAATTGGTGATAAAGAACAAAACTTGATGGAGATCTTGATCCTCTTTCGTTTCCTCCTCTTCTTCTTCTTGCTTGGGATCTCCTCCTCCCTCCTTGATGATGGCTCTCCACAAACTAGGGTTTGGGTGGGGTGGAAAAGTGGCAAATAGATGTCAAGCCAAGGGGTGGGGTTGTTTATATAGAGGTGGAGGCTAGGTTTAGATGAACTTCGAGTTTGGGATGAGTAGAGGCCGGTTTAGAGTCCCACATGGGCTCTAAAAGAGTTAGGCACGACGTCCCTAGGCCCACTTAACGTGAAACCCAAGAAACAAGTCGTAAAACAAAAGATCAACTCAGAGTCACGAAATATCCGACAAGTCCAAAAAGGACTGGACTAGTCCAAAGTTGTCCAAAGAGAAAATCGGACAAGTCTGACCTAAAATTGGACAAGTCCGACTTTAGTCAGAGAGGAAAACGTACAAGTCCGCTGGAACACCGGACTAGTCCAGGGACTTAGCAAAATTTCAAGGATTCTTGGAATATCGGACTAGTCCGCACAAAATCGGACAAGTCCGAATGTTTCCAGAGGCAAAATTGGACTAGTCCGCAGTAAAAACAGACAAGTTCGTTTTTAGTGATAGATTAATCACACTAGTCCTCAGTAAAATCGGACTAGTCCGCACTTTCCTGCATTTTAAGTGTGGTTTTGTTCCAAATCAATTTTAAATGCTCCAAATCAATTTTAAACTTGTTCCTCTTGTTGTGGGTTAATGTTAAACATGTATATGAGTGTATGCAAGGCATGATGCATGAAAATGAGGGTGTTACAAACCTACCCCCCTTAAAATGAATCTCGCCCTCGAGATTCGACGCGGAAGAGAAGAGATAGGGAAATTCCTTCTTGAGATCATCCTCCAATTCCTACGTCGCTTCTTTTTCTGTGTGGTGCTTCCATTGAACTTTACACCATCTAATAACCTTGTTCCTTGTCACCCTCTCCTTAGTTTCCAAGATTTTGACCGGTTGTTCGGCATAATTCAAATGTTCCTCTAGTTCCAATTCTTCTATTGGCACTTGTTCTTCCGGTACTCTCAAACACTTCCTGAGCTGGGAAACATGAGAGACATCATGGACATCCGAAAGATGAGCTGGCATCTCCAACTTATACTCTACTTCTCCTCTTTTGTCCAAAATCTTAAATGGTCCAATATAACGGGGTGCGAGCTTGCCCCTTATGTTAAACCTCTTATGACCTCTCATTGGTGACACCTTGAGGTAAACAAAATCTCCTATTTCAAAGGCTAACTTCCTTCTCCTATTGTCCACATAGCCTTTTTTCCTTGATTGGGCAGCCCTCAAGTTTTCACAAATTATTTGGACTTGCTTTTCGGCTTCCTGCAACACATCCGGACCAAATACTTGAGTTTCTCCTGCCTCATTCCAGAATAAAGGTGTCCTACACTTCCTCCCATAAAGCGCTTCATACGGTGACATTTTCAAGCTTGCTTGGTAACTATTGTTGTATGAAAATTCTGCGTAAGGCAAGCTTTTGTCCCAACTTTTCCCATGCTTCAAAGCACAAGCTCTTAACATGTCCTCCAAAATCTGATTGGTCCTCTCGGTTTGTCCATCCGTTTGAGGATGATATGCTGAACTAAAATTTAACCTCGTTCCCAAAGCTTCATGCAATTTTTGCCAAAATCTGGAGGTAAATTGAGAACCTCTATCCGAGACTATCTTCTTAGGGACATCATGTCGACACACAACATGCTCCATGTATATTTTGACCAATCATGCAGCTGTATATTTGGTCTTCACAGGGACAAAATGAGCTGACTTGGTTAAGCAATCCACAATTACCCAAATTGAGTCATACCCGGACTTAGTACGTGGTAACCCAACTATGAAGTCCATACGATTTCATACCACTTCCATTGCGGGATCTTCAATGGTTGCAATAATCCAGCTGGCCTTTGATGTTCTGCCTTGACTCGTTGACACACATCACACAATCCCACATATTCAGCTATGTCCTTCTTCATGCTATCCCACCAATTGCTAGTCTTCAAGTCTTTGTACATCTTTGTAAAACCAGGGTGAATTGAGTAAGGTGAGTCATGTGCCTCTTTTAATATCGTCTCCCGAATATGCTTCACATTAGGCACAACGATTCTCTTTCCAAGCCATAAGCTACCATGTTCGTCTTCATCAAATCTGAATTCTCTCACTTCTTCGGTCCTGTCCTTGATTTCCTTGATCTCTTCATCTGCGGTTTGTGCCTCTCGAATTTCTTGCTCCAAGGTTGGGTTTAACTCCATCACCTCCATCTCATTTACAAATCCGAGGTTCAACCTTTCAAACTCCTTACATAACTCGAATGGTAACTCTCGAACTGTGAGTTGATGACTTACTCCTTTTCTACTCAAAGCATCGGCCACTACATTGGGTTTTCCCGGATGATAGTTGATTCCCAAATCATAATCTTTGATGAGCTCTAACCATCTTCGTTGCCTCAAGTTCAGATCTGTTTGTGTGAAAATATACTTCAAAATCTTATGATCCGTATAAATTTCACACCTATGTCCAAGGATGTAGTGTCTCCAAATTTTCAATGCATGTACCACGGCTGCAAGTTCTAAATCATGTGTTGGATAATTCTGCTCATGTTTCTTCAGTTGTCTCGAAGCATATGCAACCACTTGACCTTCTTGCATCAATACACATCCAAGTCCTTGTCTCGATGCATCGCAATAAATCTCAAACCTCTTGCTCACATCCGGCAGTACCAAAACTGGGGCTGTTGTTAACCTCTTTTTCAACTCCTCGAAACTATTTTGACAAGCTTGAGTCCATTGGTAAGCCTTTCCCTTCATTAGCAACTCCGTCATAGGCTTGGCTATTTTGGAAAGTCCTTGATGAACTGACGGTAATATCCAGCCATCCCAAGAAAACTTCTTATTTCCTTGACAGTTTGCGGTGGTTCCCACTTCAACACGTCTCTCACTTTTCCGGGGTCAACCGATACTCCTCCTCCTGAGATGATATGACCCAAAAATGGCACCTCTTTCAACCAAAATTGACATTTGTTGAACTTGGCATACAATCGATGCTCCCTCAATTTTTGCAACGTAAGCCTCAAGTGTTTCTCATGTTCCTTCTCATCCTTCGAGTAGATCATAATATCATCAATAAACACCACAACGAACTTATCCAAGTACTCCATGAAAACCTTATTCATGAGGTACATAAAGTAGACAGGTGCATTTGTCAATCCAAAAGACATCACAGTGTACTCATAAGATCCATACCGTGTCCTATAAGCTGTCTTGGGTATGTACGATGGTCTAATCTTCATTTGAAAATATCTCGACCTCAAATCAATCTTAGAGAAGACACAAGCACCCTTCATCTGATCAAACAAGTCTTCTATGTGTGGCAAGGTGTACTTGTTCTTGATTGTTACCTCGTTGAGAGCTCGGTAATTTACACACATCCTTTGAGTCCCATCCTTCTTGTCCACAAATAGAACGAGCGCTCCCCAAGGTGAAGAACTAGGGAGAATAAAACCTTTCTCTAGTTGCTCTTGAATTTGTTCCTTGAACTCCGCTAGTTCCATAGGAGGCATCCTATACGGCCTCTTAGCTATAGGTGCAGTTCCAGGTATTAATTCAATAACAAACACAATGTCTCGATCAGGTGGCATACCTGGCAACTCGTTCGGAAAAAACATCCAAAAATTCACACACCACCAGAGTCTCCTCAATTGTGGCACCGTCCATATGATTCAACTCCAATTTCTTTGGTGCGGTTTGAGATGCTTCAAATTCTACGATGATCCCTTCCTTATTAGTCAACTTTACCGTTTTTGTGGCACACTCAATAACTCCATTGTGCTTCCTCAACCAGTCCATACCAATTATAATGTCCAATCCTTGAGAATCCAAAACAATGAGGTTGGCGGAGAAGTCTACCCCCCTTATTCTAAGGCTTACTTTTGGACATACTATATTTGTCCTCATCTCTCCTCCAGGAGACTTAACCAATAGAGTAAACTTCATATGAGAGATAGGCAAACTATACTTGGTAACATATTTCGATGCAATGAATGAATGTGATGCTCCAGAATCAAACAACATAGTCGCGGGGTTGGAGTTGGCGAGAAACATACCAATGACCACGTCATCCGCTTGTTGAGCATCCTCCGTGGAGACATGGTTCACATTGCCACGAGCAAAATTCTGTTGTCCACGGTTCCCTTGTGGTTGTCCTCCATTGGGTCTTGGGTTTTGCCTCGGCGCATTGCTTCCTTGACCAAGGCCTGACTTAGGACATTGATGCGCAAAGTGTCCAGCTTCTCCACAAGTATAGCACTTCTTAACTCCACCAGAATTATTGGGACGAGCTTGGTTTTGAGCATTGGCACGAGGATAGTTGGCACGAGGTGCAAAAGGCATTGGAGGCCTAGGTGCTTGCATGACAGGGCGTTGCTGCACAAACTGAGTTGGGCGCGGTGCATAGCCAGGGCGCTGAGCAGGCGCAGAAGGGCTGAAGTAAGGCGCATTGGGCGGCGCAAAGCGAGGACACATATTACTTCCTTGTTGCTGTCCTTGATATGGCGCTTTCCTCTTGTTGTCTTGCTCCATCTCACGGATCTTATTCTCAACCACGATTTCTTTGTCCACAAGCTTCTGAAAATTGGCATAATCACAGTTGAGTAGTTGAACTTGGATTTCATTGTTCAAGCCCCTCATGAACAAGTATTGCTTCCGACTGTCCTGACTCACATCGTCAGGCGCATACCTTGAGAGTTGAGTGAACTTGTTGAGATATTCACTCACGCTTGATCTTCCTTGCCTTAAATTCTCAAATTCTTGCCTCTTCAAGATCATAACACCCTCAGGCACATAATGAGAACAAAAACTCTCCTTGAATTCGGCCCAAGTAATCCTCTCTTGATTCTCGTGAGCATTGCAATAAGCATCCCACCAATCCGCAGTTGCTCCAACGAGTTGATGAGAAGCAAATAGCACCTTCTCCCAGTCATTGCATTGGACAATAGCTAACTTTTTCTCCACGGACTTGAGCCAATCATCCGCATCCATAGGGTCGGCAACTTGAGCAAAGGTCGGTGGCCTAGTCCTCATAAACTCTCCCAACCGGTTATGAGGGGGTGGGGTGGCGGTGGAGGCATGTGGGACTGATTGTTGATGTTGCCAGCCTGCAGCTGTCCCATAGTCCGTATCATGGTCTGCATGGCCAAAAGATGCTCAATGTTGATAGCTCCATGAGCAGGTCCTTGCCCATTGTTGTTCTGAGGTACTCCATGGTTCTCCTCCTCATCATTGACATCCCTCTGGTTGCGAGTCCTCACCATCTGAAGAAAAGCAATAGGTAAGAATTAGAAAATCATTCCCAACTATATGCATCAAGGGATATGAAACTGATGAGGACATCACTTCTATGGATACAAACAACACTCCATTGAACACAAGATCGATTTGATTCCAGGAGCAAGTTTGCCAAATCGTGCAGCATACAGGGCGAATCCACAAGAAACTAAGGAAATTCAGCGACAAGTCCAAGATCTTTTGGACCGCAGGTACATTCGTGAAAGCCTTAGCCCTTGTTCCGTTCCTGTTCTTTTGGTTCCTAAGAAAGATGGTAGTTGGCGCATGTGTGTTGATTGTCGAGCAATTAATAACATCACCATTCGATATCGTTATCCTATTCCTCGATTAGATGACATGCTTGATGAATTGAGTGGTGCTATCATCTTCACAAAAATTGACTTGCATAGTGGTTACCACCAAATTAGAATGGCACTAGGAGATGAATGGAAAACTGCATTTAAAACCAAGTTTGGACTTTATGAGTGGTTAGTCATGCCTTTTGGTTTAACTAATGCACCCAACACCTTTATGCAATCAATGAACGAGGTTTTACGTGCTTTCATTGGACAATTTGTGGTGGTTTACTTCGATGATATCCTCATTTACAGCAAGTCATATGATGAACATCTTGATCATTTACATGCTGTTTTTACTGTTTTGAGAGATGCACGTTTGTTTGGTAACCTCGAAAAGTGCGTTTTTTGCACCAATCGAGTCTCGTTTCTTGGCTATGTCGTTTCCTCGCAGGGATGAGATGGATGAGGCAAAAATTGAAGCAATCACCAGCTGGCCAGCCCCAACTACCATCACACAGGTTCGTAGTTTTCTTGGTCTTGCAGGATTTTATCGGTGCTTTGTGCGGGATTTCAGCACCATTGCAGCACCTCTACACGAGCAAGAACGTAGAAGACACGATCGGAAATCGCGAAATTGGGGTCTCACAAACCAGTTTTGTTTTTCATCTATCCATTACACTAGTTTTGTTTTTCATACCTAGAGTCCACAAAAAAGCCACAAAAAACTTACAGTTTAGTAGATCTGTTCATGACTTTGTCCAAACCACATTAAGCCTTTGCAACTTTGTTATTCAGTTTGGTTTTGTTGAGTTTATGTCCGTGGTTGAGTCATATTGCTGGTTTAGAAGTGTTTTTAGTCTTAGTTTGAGTTTTGCATTGTGTTGATTCATCCTTTTGAATCACGTCATCACGTCCAGATTAGATTCATCTCTGTCCAGTTCAGTATTTTCATCATATCTAGCTCATACAAACTCGGATTTTTGTGTTCTTATACTTTTTTGAAATATTAAGGAGTTCTCTATAACTTTATTATTCATCATTTTCCCATAAAATATAGTTATCAATGTCGAAATTGCATTAGATCCGAATCTGTTATTGACCTAAAAATTCTGAACAGTCTGTATTTCGGGGGCAGTATCTCCTATTGTTCTTTTCCAAAATAGGTCTTCCATATATTGAAATTAAAGACGAGAGATATATCTACAATCTTGCTGTTCTAAGTTTTCCAATTTAGAGCCTATAAGTGTGCCTATTTGTCCTTGGAAGATTGAGCAGAAAATCTGCGGCAGACACACGAGATATCTTGGATTGATTTTCATTGTGTTCTTCCCTTGCAGCACATTCTGAAAAAAGAAGGAAGAAAAAAGAAAAAGGCAAGTGCAAAACAAGAAACAAAAGCCGCACAAAAAAGAGGAAAAAAACAACAACAAAAAACAGAAGTGCTTGCATTCTTTGTGTCATCTAGTTTTGTCTCATGTCTTGCTAGCTTGAACTACTAGGAACACATTTAGGCCAGCAACTTTGACAAATACTTTGGACACTTATTCAACTTTACTACCTGATTTCATTGTTGCTAATCCTTGCTACATAGAAAGTGTCATCCAAGCTACACCTTACTCTTGAGCAGAATCGATACACCTTTGCAATCATCCCACGCTTCATTGGTTTCTTCATACCGTCCACCGATTGCCACCTGCAGTGTCGGTAAGAACACTTGTAAGAGCGTGGTAAGACGCTTGAGAGTGTGTGATTCCACTTCCACTTTGCCATTATCCTTTGTAGTTGATAGGGATAACATATTTTTTATGTTGTCTTCTGTTTGCTACTAACAATGTCAGGTAAAAGCAAGAATCATGCATTATATGCTGAGATGATGGACATGATGAAGACGACGATGGAGTTATTAACTAAAAATCAAACATCAACCAAGGATTCACATGACATTCAGACCACCTTTACAACACCTTCCACAAGAAGTAATTACATTCTCCCATCTCTTCCTTCTTATGATGGTTTTGGTTATGATGAATATATTGCTTGGGAAATAGAGTTGGATAAAATTTTTGGAAAATTGCATATGTGTGAGAGGAGAAAGATTAGATATATTTCTAGTGCGTTAGTTGATTGTGCATTAACTTGGTGGGACAACTTAAGCGATATAGAAAAACCTCGAACATGGAAAGATATGAAAATTCTTATGCGAGAAACTTTTGCTAATGTATCTAATTGCAAAGATGAAATACATGAACTTGAGAAGAATTTTCTTGTTGTACCTCCTCCTTTGCCTAACCTTTTGCAGGAACATGAACAAATAAATGTAGATGCAAATGAGAGTGAGGTGTTGAACAACTCTTCTGAATTTTTTGATGAATCAACTCATAATGCATTTGAATTTCTTGCTGAAAATGAGAGTAGTGTTAATGGACAATGCTATACAGTTCACCAAGGTATGACATTTTCAGATGTGCTGAATTTTGCTACCAATCATACTATCGATGAGCAGCAACAAGATGAACCTTTTCATAATACACTTTTACCATTAGTTGATTTTCTTACTGATTCTTACAACAAAAATGAGTTGTGTGCTGATAATTATATTGTACCTATGCTAGAACAACCAAATGAATTTGATACTTTATCACTCACTTGTGTTGAAATTAAGCATTTGATCCCAACTACATGTGAAAGGGATGAGCTGAAATTGTTATCTTCTCTAAATACTTTGGGCTATATTGAATTTGACACTCTTTGTGATCTAGATATCGTAGAGAAGATAATATTTTCTCAATCTGAATCGCCTTTGTTAAGTAGAAATATTTTTCATGCTATAGGCAAATATGAACATAGTGGTATGTTTATGGTGCATAAAGTTTACATATGTTCAAATGAGGAAGCTCCTTTTGTGCTGCAACAATATGGTGAAATGAATGGATGCACTAACACTAAAAATGTTTTGTCAAGCTTTTCTAGTATTTTTTTCTTGCAGCAGGGACAAAAAATAAAAGAGAAGTATTGTTTACTGCAGTCGTGCAATATGGACAGAGTTCATTCTACCCCCAAAGCAATCCTTTTTCCTGGACATACGAGCAAGCCGAGAACAGCTTGTCATAAAGAAGGGGAGAATGACGAGATCATGCACATTATTATTGCACCTACAAATATGGTACAAAGTTTATTTGTTTGCGATCCTGGCTCAAGTGAATGTGCGCTCTTGTTTGGACAAGATCAAGATGGTGCACTATGCCGTCCACCACCTTGGCCTCCTCCTTTCATGCTTACAAGAAGATTTGATGGCGTTGCACATATGGACCCACACATGATAGAAGATGAACTTGAGTCGAGGACGACTCCAATTCAAGAAGGGGAGGATGATGAGGACATCACCTCTATGGATACAAACAACACTCCATTGAACATACAAGATGCAATCAATAGAGTTCATACACAACAATTAATTTCAGAGGTGAACTCGTTCTTATATATTTCCTTATATGTTTTTGAGCATAAATTGCTACTTAATGATTTATTTGTAATTAGGATCCATGGAGAGGTTCAAGGAGTACTTGGAAGGAGTATTATGGACATGGAAGACCAGAGAATTCGTTCAAAGAAGATGGAAACCGAACCAAACTCCAAATCGTATCCAACTCGGAGTCCAGGAGCAGTACGCACTGAAACGGACGCCCAGGACGCATACGAACTCCGTTTTGGAAGTTCTACATATGCACGGAAAGGGGAGAGGATAACCTTTCCAATGGCACCGGTGCCATGTCAAAATTCGTTAGGAGTCGAAGGGAATCATCGAAAAAAAATCAAGTACAGAATCTGTCAGGGTGCTGCGCCACCGTATTGGGCTATTGGGCCTTGTATCAAGTCTAAGTCTATTATTTTCGTGTATTAGGTTTAGGTCACGACCCTAACACCCCCTTGGACTTCCTCCCACCTATATATACTCCATTGTAGCCGCCATAGACAATTGGGTTTTGCTTAGATCAATAAAATCGCCGTTCTACGGTTTATGAGACCCCAATTTCGTGATTTCCGATCGTGTCTTCTACGTTCTTGCTCGTGTTCTCGATTGCACTTGCAGGGATTAGCCTTCTTGGCGAGGTCAAGCGTGTGCAGCACGGTTGATAACCAACGGAGCCGTAGTGTAGTGATTGCAGGGGTACTCGAACCGGTCGAGTGCCGCGGATCATCAACGTCGAGTTCTCCACCCCAATCGACATACCTTTCGGAAGATCGGGCCTAAACCTACTCATCAGAAACTAAACAACTGGCTACACTAGCCTAGGTGGACATGGCAATGCTAAAGCATCCCAAAATCCTCTATTAAGCACACAAGCAAACAATATATATAACAAACAGCACACCAAGCAAAAACACATCGATTCCTGAGTGCTCCTATGTGCTCTAAAGTGTCCATTCTATCTAGGCTGCATCCTACGGTCAACCTGTGGCTCTGATACCAATCTGTGATGCCCGGTTCCGAAAATGAACCAAGCTAACGCATATGTTTGCCCAGGACGTTCAACACACATACACGAGTGCTTTCACAAAAGAGTATACAGAAAATTACCACAAAACAAGATTAATTAACAAAATTTTATTACACAAACCATATTATCCTCGAATACAACCTCTAATGAATATTTATGACAAGTTCAACTAATGCAGCGGAAATAAACTAATTAAGCAACTAAGCATAAGGGATAGCGCAGCTCCAATAACACCACAGGCAAAGCTGACGGTAGACACGGCCTAGAACTCCTCATTATCACCATTAAAATCCCAATCCTGACCTGCAACTGTTGGGGGGGGGGATTGCAATAGTGAGTACATGTCGTACTCAGCATGTGTGGAAAGTATGACATGTGGCTGGTTCAAATGACGAATATAATAATGGCAAAGTGCTGAAAAGTACATTAAAACATTTGAAAAGCAATATTTTACATGTATGTGAAGCAAACCCATCATAACCATAAGTAATATCATAATACCAGTCTGAATTCATTACCATCGTAAATAATTCTAGATTTCACCATTTGCCAATAACCATATTCAATACCAGAAATTAATCCATAACCAGCCATAACCATTACCAAACCATAACCATTACCAACCATAACCATTATACCAAGTTCCCTGTAATCATGGAAGTTGTCCAGGTGCTCATAACTGGGAGCACGGCTATCATGATAGTTTTAGACACACTCTGCAGAGTTTGTACCTCTTTACCCACGTGTTCGTGATTTCATCACCTTTCGATGACTAAAACCTCTATTATGCCGTCTCACACTTCCATCGGTGTGTGGCCAAGAGATCACAAAATAGCCTTTGCAAAGGGATTACTAGTCTATTTAGACCCCACTGAGGTTTTACCGGTGGCGATGTCTCCTACAGAGCACATCTTCAACCAAGGGCCTCCTCTTGAGCCATTCGGATCCAAGGGTAGTCCCACCAATCATCAACAAACCCAATCCGACTACCCCTTACCCGAGCATCCCTAATGGTCCAAATAGCACTGGCAAATCCCTAATTATTCAGCTACGCCGCACCCATACTTGGCCTCGTGGTGGCACTATAGTCCTGGCTTATTCTCGCATGAACCGGTCCTTAGATCTAAAACAAGCAAACCACAATAACATCCAACCCATCCACATACCAGGCTTGCTTAGATCACCCATCACCATATCATATTGACCAGTTCACATTAACAGAATAACATTATTGGATAATTAAATGTGTATTTTAGTTTTCCCATCCCAATTAATTAAGCGATGCAAAAGGTAAAAACCCTTCTCGACTCTCTACCATGTATTCCAGGTGACAAGGGTGGTTAAAAAAAGTTAGTCAACTTCCTATCATAGGATTCCCATCTAATTGACACAAGCATGTAATTTTGCAAACAAAACATTTATTTTAAAATAGGATCAATATGCTTCAAGGACACTTGCCTTGCTCTTGCTGTTGATTAGGATCAAAGCCTTCAAACTCTTGGTGCTGTAGATTCTCCGCGACACTCTCTAGCACAAATCCGTCTAATCCGCATAATAAACATACTAGACAAGAAACACAATCAAAGAGTGCACAAATATTACTCAATATGTCATGACATGCATGATTGATGCAAATGCAAGGTATAACTTGTCAATAGAATGCTTTTAATGATCAATAACTAGTTCTAATAGCTTTTAACAAATTTACACAGGTTTGGATGTGATTAGATCAAAGTTTAGAATCAATTCAACACAATTTGGCCAGGAAGATCGGACTAGTCCGCTAGGGACCGGACAAGTCCGCACTCTGCGAGATCAGCAGATTAGGGTTTTATAGATCGACGTGAATTCGGAGGTTAGGGGTCAAATTCACGTAAGAAAAATAGACTAGAAGGTATACCAGGTGTTTAGGACTCCAATGAATCGAGAAACTTGGAGGTAGCACTTGGATCTTGGTGATCTAGGGCTGGTGATGAACTTGGAGATGAATTGGTGATATAGAACGAAACTTGATGGATATCTCGATCCTCTTTCGTTTCCTCCTCTTCTTCTTCTTGCTTGGGATCTCCTCCTACCTCCTTGATGGTGGCTCTCCACGAACTAGGGTTTGGGTGGGGTGGAAAAGTGGCAAATAGATGTCAAGCCAAGGGGTGGGGTTGTTTATATCGAGGTGAAGTCTAGGGTTAGATGGATTTCGAGTTTGGGATGAGTAGAGGCCGGTTTAGAGTCCCACATAGGCTCTAAAAGAGTTAGGCACGATGTACCTAGGCCCACTTAATGTGAAACCCAAGAAACAAGTCGTAAAACAAAAGATAAACTCAGAGTCACTAAATATCGGACAAGTCCAAAAAGGACCGGACTAGTCTGAAGTTGTCCAGAGAGAAAATCGGACAAGTCTGGCCTAAACTCGGACAAGTCCGACTTTAGTCAGAGAGGAAAATGGACAAGTCCGCTGGAACACCAGAGTAATCCGGACAAGTCGAGGGACTTAGCAAAATTTCAAGGGTTCTTGGAATATCGGACTAGTCCTCACAAAATCGGACAAGTCCGAAAGTTTCCAGAGGCAAAATTGGACCAGTCCGTAGAAAAAATGGACAAGTCCATTTTTAGTCAGAGAGAAATCGGACTAGTCCTCAGTAGAATCGGACTAGTCCGCACTTTCCTGCATTTTAAGTGCGGTTTTGTTCCCAATCAATTTTAAATGCTCCAAATCAATTTTAAACTTGTTCCTCTTGTTGTGGGTTAATGTTAAACATGTATATGAGTGTATGCAAGGCATGATGCATGAAAATGAGGGTGTTAAAAGCCTTCGAGTAGCGGCAAGATTGAGCCGCAAGAGGTCGACCAGCGTGCCGACAAAGACGAGGAGATGGAGTTCCAAAGGACAGAATGCGCCATGGAAAAGGTCCACCAGGTTGTGAACTTCGACCTCAACAGTGACCACGAGCGTCACAAAGCACTCCACATCATCTGTGGAGGATCTTGGGAAGCCGCATCCAGGAATGCGGTCAAGACCCTGCATCGGGCAATGGCTTCAACAGCCTCTACACATGCCCCAGCGCTGCATCACAGATGGATGGAGACATCGATCAGCTTCGACGCCTCTGACTGCCCCGAGAACATGGCGGGAGCTGGGTAGCTGCCCCTCCTTGTCGCCCCCACCTCGCCAATGTAAAGTTCTACCACGTCCTGGTAGATGGTGGAGCTGGCCTAAACCTCATCAGCCGTGCGGCCTTCGACAAGCTGAAGATCCTCGTGTCCAAGCTCGCCCCGTGGAGACCATTCTCGGGGGTGGGACCAGAGAGTGTTATCCCATACGGCTGCATCCACCTCCGGGTGATGCTCGGGACACCCGAGAACTTCAGGACGGAGAATATCCTATTTGACATTGCGGAGGTTAGCCTCCCCTACCATGCCATTATCGGCAGGCCAGCCCTGTACCGGTTTATGGCTGGGGCTCATTACGGCTACCTTGTCCTCAAGATACCGACATCCTCCAGCGTCCTCAAGATCTGCGGAGATCATGCTGCTGTGGTGATGGCTTTGGAGAAGCTTCGAGCGCTAGCAACAGCCCCAATGTCTGTTCTGAGCGATGCTGGATCAAGTAAGCCTTCGCCAGACCCACGCACGCGCAGTCATGCCGCTGCACCATGAGTGCATCCCTCCGATGATGATGACGTGCCCATCAAAACAATCCAGATTGGCTCTGATGCTGCTCAGACCACTCGTATCACGGGGAGTCTAGACAGTGAGCAGGAATCGACGCTCACTGCTTTCCTATGAGGTAATGTCAACATCTTCGCCTGGCGACCATCGTAGATGTCAGGCATCCCCAGGGAAGTGATCGAGCATCATCTGAAGATCTACTGCGATGCATGAACACAACAACAAAGGCCCCGTAAGCAGTCCATTGAGCAGCAGAACTTCATCCGTGAAGAGATCACGAAGCTACTCGATGATGTCTTCATACAGGAGGTCCACCATCCCAGATTGCTGGTGAATCCTGTTGTTGTCCCAAAGACCGACAATATGCTCCAGATGTGCATCGACTACACCAAACTCAACAAGGCATGTCCTAAAGATCCTTTCCCCTCCCTAGAATAGATCAAATTGTAGATTCAACCTCGGGATGCGATATGTTGTCCTTTCTAGATGCCTACTCAAGGTTTCACGAAATCCCAATGTCTAGAGAGGACGAAGAACATACCGCATTTTAACCGTAGATGATCTTTACTTCTATGTCTCCATGCCTTACAGTCTTAAGAATGCCCTCCCCACCTTTGTTCGTGCCATGAATAAAACATTTGGGGACCTCATTCGGGACCTAGTAGAGGTATATGTCGATGACATTGTAGTTTTGATCCATACCCATACATCATTGCAAGAAAACCTCGCCATAGTCTTTGATAGACTACGAATCACACGCACGAAGCTCAATCCCGACAAGTGCATGTTCGGGATCAAAGCTGGGAAGCTCCTCGGTTTCTTGGTCTCACACCGAGGGACTGAGGCCAACCCAGAGAAGATCAAGGCATTGGAATTGATGCGACCTCCAGCCCGCATCAAGGACGTGTAGAAGCTTGCAGGGTGCTTGGCAGCGCTCAGCGGATTTATCTCTAGGCTGGCTGAGCAGGCCCTCCCGTTCTTCAAGCTCCTGTGCCAGTCCGGACCATTCATCTGGACCGAGGAAGCAGAGAACGTGTTCCACGAGCTGAAGTAGCAGCTGACGACGCTGCCGATAATTGTGGCACCGAAGCCCAAGGAGCCCCTGTACCTCTACATTGCCACCACAACAGAGGTGGTGAGCATGGTTTTGGTTGCAGAGCGGGTCGGTTACTAACAGCCTCGATGGACGGGAGGGGCCCCTACCACTGATTCTGAGCCTGAGGGCTTGGATCTTGCAGAGTGCCCCAACAACGAAGAAGCCTTTGGGTCTGAACCCCCAGAGGAGGTCCAGGTCCCCCTAGGAGACTCCGGAGAATAAGAAACCTCTGGGTCCGAGCCCCCAGAGGAGGTCCGAGTCCCCCTAAGTGGCCCTGAAAAGCAAGGAGCCTTTAGGTCCCAACCCCTAGAGGAGGTTCGGGTCCCCCTAGGGGGCCCTAGAGAGCAAGAAGCCCCTGGGTCCAAGCCCCCAGAGCAGGTCCGAGTACCCCTAGGGGGCCTAGAAGAGCAAGAAGACTCTGGGTCCTAGCCCCCAGAGGAGGTCCGGGCCCCCCTAGGGGGCCCCTAAGAGCAAGGAGCCTTTAAGCCCCAGCTCCCAGAGGATGACCGGGTCCCCCCAGAGGGCCCCGGAGATCAAGGATCCTTTGGGCCCCAGCCCCAAAAAGACGCACTGGGCACTGGAGACATGGACTTACCAGGCCCGGAGCAGATGGAAGAGGATATGCTGCTTTCTCCAAGGAGATCCTGGACCATCCAATGCCCGGTCTACTTCATCAGCGAAGTCCTACATGAAGCAAAAACAAGGTACCTTGAGGTGCACAAGCTGCTCTATGCAGTACTAATTGCATCGAGGAAGCTCTGCCATTACTTTTAGGCACATAGAGTCTCAGTGGTGACTTCGTTCCCACTGAGGTGGTGCTATGCAGTCCCAACGCAACAGGCAATATCGCCAAATGGGCCGCTGAACTGGCGAAGTTTGAGCTTGACTTCATACCACAACATGTAATCAAGAGACAAGCTCTGGTAGACTTCATTGCTGAGTGGACTCCTTCATGAAGCAATCCATGGGGCCAGGAAATCAGCGAGTCAGAGCCCATAACACTGGTGCTTACCGGGCCTCACTGGACACTCTTCTTCGACGGATCCTTGTGGAAGCAAGGCGCTAGAGCCGGTGTACTGATCATCTCTCAAACAGGGGAGCAGCCCAAGTACGCGGTGCTCCTCGACTTCAAGGCGACGAACAACTTGGCAGAGTACGAGACCCTGGTCTTCGGACTCACAGCTGCGCATAGTCTCGGTGTCCAGCAGATGCTGGTCAAGGGAGACACCCAACTGATCATCAAGCAAGTCCGGGGAGAGTGTTGCTGCAACAACCCACGGCTTGCGATGTACCTACTACATGTCAAGAAGTTGGAAGCTAGCTTCGAGGCCTTGGACCTCTGCCATGTGCCACGCGCCGACAACTCCATCGCCGACGCCTTGTCAACCATGGCATCAACGGTAGCCTCGACCCTGAAGGGGTCTTCGGCAGGAGGTTCGTGCGACCAACTGCAAGGCCTGGGGGCCTAATGAAGAAGGTGAGCCCAGCACCAAAGAGCTGGCGACCGCAGCGGCCCTGCAACCATGGGGCCCCCGAGGATCTTGTGCGTCACCGGGGACTCCATATTACCTAGCACCCAAGATCCAGTAGCTCAGGAGAGTCCCGATGTGTGGATCACGGAGATTCGGGACTATTTGATGGAAACATCCTCCTGGAGGATCCAGTATCCGTCGAGAGGATCGTGAGGATGGCAAAGTGCTACACGCTCGTAGAAGGTGACCTCTGCTGGTGTGGCGCCAACGGCGTACTGCTACGGTGCATAACTCGGGACGAAGGCGGTGACTTGCTCGCAGAGATCCATGAAGGAGAGTGCGGGAATCATGCAGCCTCCCGCACGCTGGTTGGCAAAGCCTTCCGACATGGCTTCTATTGGCCAACAGCACTACAAGATGCCATCAAGCTGGTCAATAAATGCAAGGCGTGTGAGTTCCACTCCAAGCAAATTCACACTCCGGCGCAGACGCTGCAAATGATCCCGCCCTCCTGGCCTTTCACGGTCTGGGGGCTGGATATCCTGGGACCCTTCCCCAGGGTTGTTGGAGGGTACAAGTCAAAAGGGCCAACGCTGTGATCCTTAGGAGCCTCAAGACGCGCACGTATAACAACCTGGACAAGCATGGTGCCAAGTGGGTTGACGAACTCCCCTACACACTTTGGGCAAGCCGAACATCACCCAGCCGCGCCACTGGGGAAACAGCTTTCTTCCTGGTGTACGGGGTCGAGGCTGTCCTCCCCCCGGAGATCACAGTAGGCTCACTGCGAGTCTGAGCGTTCGATGAAGCCTCACAAGACCAACTCCGATGAGAAGATGTCGACCTCATCGACTGAAGCAAGGTGGCACGCCACCATCTGAAACGCATGCTACCGACAGGCGCTACCAGGAGCGGTTCATGCGGAGTAGAGAGCTCCAGATAGGTGACCTGGTGCTATGGCGCATACTTTCCCGAGAAGGGTCACACAAACTCTCCCCCAGCCGTCGACGCCTCAACGACTATGGTGGATGAAGACAGAACATCCAACTCCGGCACCTCCCAGGGGGCCAGCCGTCGACGTCCCAACACGTTAATGAAAGCAACAAGCATGGACAAATGAGTAAACTCTCTTACCTCGCTCTTGTCGCTAATAGGATTCTCTTGCGATAGCCTGTGCACCAGGGGCCCGTCGTCGACGTACCTACAAAGATGGTAGGTGACGCTGGAGCATACAACTCCGACACCTCCCAGGAGGCCTGCCGTCGACGTTTATACAAAGATGGTGGGTGATGCTGAAGTATACAGCTCCGACACCTCCCATGGGGCCTACCATTGACATTTCTACGACGATGGTGGGAGACGCCAGAGCATACAGCTTCGGCACCTCCCAGGGGGGCAGCCGTCGACAATTCTACGAAGATGATGGGCGACGCCGGAGCATCCAGCCCTGGCAGCCCCCAATAGGTATGTCTTCGATGACTCAACGACGATGGTGGATGACGCCAGAGCATTCAGCTTTGTCACATCGCAGAGGGCCTGCCGTCGACGTCCCAGCATGTTAACACGGGAAACAAGCGTGAACAAATGAGTAAACTCTCCTACCTCACCCTTGTCGCTAATAGGATTCTCTTGCAATAGCCTGTGTACTAGGGGCTCGCTATCGATGATTCTACAATGATGGTGGACGACACCAGAGCATCTAGCTCCGGCACATCCCATGGGGCCTGCCGTCGACGTTTCTATGAAGATGGTGGGCGACGCCGGAGCATACAGCTCCGGCACTTCCCAGAGGACCTGCCGTTGACGACTCTATGACAATGGTTGGCGACGCAAGAGCATCCAGCTCCGGCACCTCCCACGAGGCCTGCCGTCGATGTCCCAGCACGTCAACAACAGCAACAAAGCGCGGACAAGTGAGTACACTCTCCTTCCCTGGTCTTGCTGCTAACAAGGTTTGCTTGGGGTCCTATACACCAGGGGCCCGCCGTCGACGATTCTACAATGATGGTAGATGATGCTGGAGCATCCATCTCCAGCACCTCCCAGGAGGCCTGCCGTCGACGTTTCTACGAAGACAGTCGGCGATGCTAGAGCATATAGCTCTGGCACATCCCAGGGGGCCTGCCGTCGACGACTCTATAGTAATGGTGGGCGACAGCAGAGCATCCAGCTCCGGCACCTCCCAAGGGTCTGCCGTCGATGTCCCAGCACGTCAATGACAACAACAAGTGCGGATAAGTGAGTACACTCTCCTGCCCTTGTCTTGCTGCTAACAAGGTTCGCTTGTGGTATCCTGTGCACCAGGGGTCCGCTGTCGATGACTTTACGACGATGGTGAACGACGCCAGAGCACCCAGCTCCGGCACCTCCCAGGGGGTCCGTAGTCAATGACTTCATGACGATGGTGGACGACACTGGAGCACCCAGCTCCGGCACCTTCCAGGGGGCCTGTCGTCGACGACTTCACAATGACGGAGGGCGGCACCGGAGCATCCAGCTCCAGCACCCCCCAGGGGGCCTGCCGTCGATGACTACACTCAGGAAAAGCCCGGTGCTCCCGAAATAGGCACGCTGAGACCAGTCACTCACGCTCCCCCACTCTGTTGGGGGCCAGTCGAAGATATCCTGCATTCAAGTGGCAGGCGTACCCAACAATTTGGCCACTCCTACCTAGCGGCCTCTGAGTCAGGTTCCATAGGCAGGAATATCTAGCGACAAACCGGTTGTGTCAACTGTGCAAGCGTTGGTCCCTAAAAGGCTAACAGGATCAACAAAGGCTCTTCAAGACCTAACACAAGAGAAGGAATTGGGGCAACAGTTTGAAAGCACGAGACAAGCCAACAAGCAAAACAACATGAATCCAAATTCATAAGCAGTTATTTACACAAGGGGGTCATCCCCGGATACAAAGCATTGCGCCTAGGGTCCGTCGGCCTCAACTCCACTGGAACAAAGAAGACACCTCCTTGGCAAGGTCTTGGACTTCGGCCCTAGCCTCATCCTCCTGCTCATCAAGGGGACCTTTCTCCACAGGCTCCAGCGAGATCTTCGGGTAGCAGCTTCGGAAGCATACCAGGACGTGGCAGGCCACCAGCTCAGCCAACTTCTTTCCTTCAACCTCAAGCCACCTTGCAAGGACGGTGTTCACCGACCCAAACAACGAGCAGAGGGAGTCTAAGGTGGGAAGCGGTTGGGCCAACTCCTGTGGCTCCCCGCGTGGCATGGGACCAAGGTCGAGGGGTTCCAACACCGCCCCAGCACGGGCCAAGAAGTCTTAGACCCCTTGGGCCTCGGCCGTGCGGGAAGCCTGGAGGCTCTCCGCCTCCCTCCGAGCAGTCTCCTCCCAGACGGTGAGCTCCCGAGCACGACGCTCCAAGTCATCCTCCCGGCGCTGGATGGCCAGCTCCAAGTCCTATAATGCCTGACATTTATCCTCCAGGCTCCAGGAGACCTACTCCTCCTTTGCCGCCAAATCTCGTTCAACTTCAGCAACGGCAACTTCGCGATGGACCAATTCTAGCCGCTGATCCTCACACAGCCTCAGGCGGGCATCAGTGGCAGCATGGGCCTTCAGGGCCTCCATCTCGAGCTGCTTATTCTTGGCATCGACCACCTTCACCAAAGGCCGCTCCTCTACAAGATTTTCCCACTCCCGAACGAAAGCAGTCTGCGTCTGGCGCAAGATGGACTAGGCCACGACAACAGCATCGGCAAGAGGAATCGGCGTGACCATTGCCACAGAGGACCGCCCCTCCACCTCTTCTGCTGATGCCGCGGCAGACACCAGCGCCGGGGGACCACATGGTGCCCCAGCTGGAGCTCTGGAAACTATCGCGCCACTGCCCGACGCTGAAGTACCCTCCTCCGATGTAGGGGCATCACCGGTCACTGGTGGCAAGTCAATGATTTGTGTGCCAATAACGTCAGGCGCTGGTGCTACTTCAATGACGGGCGGGTCAGCCTCACCAAGGGAAGCAGATGTGACCGATTTAGCCCCCTCCTCACTTGGCACCTCCCCGCAGGGCACCTCCGCGCTGGGCACCTCCTCACCTGGCACCTCCTCGCTGGGAACCCCCACGCCGGGCACCTCCTCGCCTGGCACCTCCTCACCGGGCACCTCCACACCGGGCACCTCCTCGCCTGGCATGACTTCACTGGGTATCTCCATGCCGGGCACCTCCTCGCCTGGCACCGCCTCGCTGGGCACCTCCTGTCCTAGCACTTCCACGCTTGACGCCACTCCAACCCCACCCGCCTTGACGGACGAGGGTACAAAGTCATCGACGGCACCTAAGGCCGATTCACCCTCGGGCGAAGGATACGACCCAATTCCAGCACCGGGAAGGGCAGGGGTTATCAAGCCCACCCCTGGAAGCACCAAGGACACCAAGTCGGCTGACGACACCCTAAAAATCCAAGATAAAACTCCGTCAGAATGAAAGAAGGGAAAAAGCAGAGAAAGAAGTTGCGCCTTACCGGTGGGTCAGACCACTCTAGTGACCTTGTCCCTCCACCCCGAATGATAGTTCGAGGTCGTCGAGGCCTGTCGACAAGGCCGACGCTGCCGTCTCTAGCTCTGGCTCTTGATCAACCCACGCAGGTGCAGTCTCCTGCGCAAACCCCTCTGCGCCTCCTACGGAATGAGTCACCCCTAGAATCGGAAACCAAGTTTACGACGGGAGCTTCGTCCAACCCGGCCCCATCATAATGAGAAATTAGGGTACCATCCACCCGCATCAACTTCCGCTTCTTCGATGCAAGAATAGCCAAATCCATGGCCAAATAGCGGGAACGTCGTCCTGGCGATGGAGCTGGTGCTGGTTGGATGCTCCCCAGATCGACAGAGGATGTTGGGAGCCCTGCCTCCGTCCTTTCCGATGAGTGGGAGGAAGACTCCGACCTTTGTTGCAACATGGTGCGGCACTGCGCCAGAACTGCTAAAACCCCAAACGACCCCTAGGGTGCAGGCGGGTAGCGCCGAAAACGTTGACCGCCGACATTGAGCTCAGCAGTTCGTCCCTCAAGTCAGGGGTCATGAAGAGCGGCTGGCAGTCAACTGGGGTGGAGACATGCTCATCGTCGACCATATCACAAGTCACAACCTTCAGCAAACCCTCCAAAATCTCCAGGGTAAGGTCGTTCAGAGCCAGCCAACACCGATCATCAGTACCGGTGTAGTGGCAGGCCTCGTATTGATGATTCTATAGAGGGGTGGTATGGAAGAGCAAGAAGTCGGCCAACACCATCAAGGAGGTCAAGCCTTTGCTTGCCAGCAGTTGGATCCTCCTCAATTCCGGTATATACTCCTTCGGCAACCCCTGGTATGCTTCCCAGGTGGTAGGATTTGAAGTTGGACCTGCATATGGCATCTTCAGTGCAGGATGGGACTTGACATGCAAGATCGCCCAATCTTCCCTCCAGGTCTTCCACTTGCCCTCTTTGAGTGAAGGGATGTAGAGTATGGAGGTCTTGTCCCGGTGCCGAAAGTAGTAGGCACCCACCTGGGTCATCTCGCTCTTCCCGGTGGTCTTCATCACAAAGAAGAACTGGAACATCTCAACTGATGGCTTGCAGCCCACGAACACCCCACAGAAGTGGACGAACACCACCATCACGGCGATGGAGTTCGGCGACAGGTGGTGAAGCTGCAACCTATACTCCTCCAGCACCACGAAGAAGAACCTCGACAACGGAAGCCCAAGCCCCGCAGACACGTAGGCGAGTAAGAGGTTGGTCTCATCTTCGTGCAAGTCTTCGAGAGCGGGAGATCCACAGCGGATCATCCATGCATACTCTGCCGCCAACCAGCCAAGCAGCCGCTGCATTGATAATAGATCATCGATCAACCAAAGGTGAGACAGAGGCAGTGGGGACGCCATGGGAACAAATGAAGGAGAGATATTTGGCTAAAGTATGAAGGCTCGGGCGTTTGAGGAAGAAGACAAAAACTTAAGTTGCATGGTGAAAGTAAGGAAGGAACCATTCCCTCTAAAGGTTTCCTTTTTTATCATCCCCATGACACCTCAGTACCTCAAGCAAAGGATCGGACCACACCACTTGAGCACACGGCACCCATGACAATGGGCCCTATGCCCCTTGATAGAAGCACTGGGCCAGGCGGTCAGCCACCCAAAAAAACTAAAGCGGCTCCCGTAAAGGCGGAGCGAATGAAAGTGTTATAGCCGCATCGGGAACTGTCACGATGAAAGGCACTGCAGAAGGCAAAGATACGACAGCAAGCGAAGATCTCATTGCCATAACTTCTCAACTTGAGACAGACATGTGGCGACGTTGGCAGAAGATCCCACCACTTCGGCTGTCCAAGAAAGAATTCAAAGCACAGTGCGGGAAAATATGAAAAGGGCTCCACCTATGGGCTCTTCACCTTGCCCCAAGGTGGACCCACAGGCCACTGTCGGTACCCTGCAGACAGGGACCAGGTCTGACCTCCCCAGTGGAGATCAGCCCCAGCACTGCCATGTGTCCTGCAGCGCACCTCAGACGATAAGATACGGAGACATGGGACGGAGCGCTCTGCATTGAAGACGCGCACCCACCTCCAGTGCCAACGCGGAGCACAACAGCGGTCAGAGACCGCTATGACCAATCGCCTCACAGTGAAGGCGCTGCAGGTCTATCCAACTTGGCCAAGTGGGTAGCTTGCAGCAACAAGACAGGCCGACAGGACACCTTCTGCCACCGTCAGCAACGGCGCGTGGGCTACTGACAATAGAGGAGGAAAGACAATGAGTCTTCACTGCCTCGGTCGAGCAAACTTACAGAAGAAGCCTTAGATCTTTAGGATAAGATCACCCCGGGACCACCTGTTAGACCCCGAGACCCCACTTGTAAGGCGTTCGGCCTTGTCTATAAAAGGCCCGGACTGCAACTGCTACAAGGGTGCGGACCGAAACATCACACACGCATACACACATACTAGCAATACCATCCACCATTGAGTAGTGTGTTACACTCCTTGTGGCCCGAACCATGTAAAAACAACTATCTCATACTTCTATCTGCTAGAACACTTGATTGAGGCCTAAGCCCCGCCGAACAAAGAACCTCCGCAGGCTGCTCCTTAGTAGATTCAGGGGAAGTGTCGCTCTAACACTTTGACATATACCTATTTCATTTCATATGCTCATTTCCTAAGTTCATCATGTTTCTTCTCTCTTGCTCTAAATTCCAGCAGCAGAACTTTCATCCCTAGCTAGTATTAATCCTCCTTGAGTTATTAGCAGCTTCATTTATTACTTTGCTAAGTTGCGTTCTCCTTATGTGCATTTTCATGTCGATAGTGTACGCGACGAAGGTGGTCGACAAGAAACACATTCCGAAGCGATGGAATTCTTGGTTGGTTATGCCGTGGTGTGGTTCCTCGGAAGAGTTTATTAAGTGATTTGTCACTGGCTTTTATTCCAACCGAAAGGCAAGCCCCGGTTTGCATTTAATCGCTATTACAAAGTTTTGATTTGTGTCACCGATGTCTAGGGTGAGTTATGTGCATTAGAGCTAAGGTGGTTGACACTCCACTTGCATGACGAGAAAACCCCATGGAGTATTTGGGTAGTTGATAAATCATCGTGTAGAATATGCTATGCTAAAAGTTGTATAGGATCCGATAGAAGTCGAGTGGTTTGAATCTACTGGCATGGCTCAGAACTTTTTCACACGAGATTGGTTCAAGAAATGGAGTAGTAATCTGAATATGAGACTGGGCAGGGATGTAGGATGTAGCAAGGCATGATCTTGCGTGCGTAGCTCTGCTCGTGTCGATTAAGGACCGATATGTATGTCTCCCTACTGAGTAAGTTTGAACTGTACTAGGGTCATACTGGATATATGGGGTCCAAAAATTTGATGTACCTTAGGAAGCCGTTGTTGAGGCTTTTTGGATCGCCTCAGGCTTTTGGCCGTAGCACAGTAGACAAAAACTTGCCCACGACATCTTCACAGCGGAGAGTGCATCGTGAGTGGGAATATTGTCCTAGACGATTGAATCGATTCAACTTGAGTGGGACTTGGGAAAGGTTGTTGCGTACGACGTCCGTGGAGTGCACCTATGTGACTTCTAGTACGGGCGTACGTGTCGTGTGTTCCAAATATCTTTGATTCAAATCACCTTCCCTCGCGATTATATGAGTACCACTGGTCCACTCAGTTGTGATGTAGTTAATACTTGCACTTGAGATGAGAACTAATTACTGTTGTTATAAACATTATATTATCATTGTATTGCTATATTGTATGGATTCGTTCAGTGCTCACTAAATTTATTTTTCACCTTGGGCAAGCAGCATCGTGATGAAGAGTTTCTTGTTACATTGTGGAGTTACGATGTTGCCCCGCATAACGTTTAACCTGCTGCTAATAAATCTGAAAATAAGGATCCACATTTAGGCGAGTCCATTATCAAATCTTCCATGCTATGTTATGTCTTTACCCTCATGTAGAGTTCCATGTTTAGGTGACACGGTTAAGTCATGTTGAGCCTTCGTGCTCATAGTTGCTTTATATGTGGTTTTGCATGTTTACTTATATTGTTGCTGTTATGGATTGTCCGTGGGACCTCGAGTTGTCCAGATGTATCTCTCACGTGACACCACACCGCTACCATGTGTTGTTGTGTTGCTAGTGAGAAGTGTCCGTGGGTATGGACAGCTTCTCTTGTGCATAGATAGGTTGAGAGTGTGAGTATGTACTTTCCACTGTGTGTGCACCGCTATTGTATACTATGCTGTAAACAATATATTATTATTAAATGAAGACTTTGTATCTTTACTATGTCTTTCCATGTGTGCTGTTGGGTGCCGCATCGCATGACACCCCCAATGCGATTCCTAGAAAGTGAGGACCCCACTCCTCACATTAACTATGATTTTTGAAATACTGCTCATTATGGAGTGTGATGATCTAAGGATGATGTAGCAAGAAATGCATTTTAGGTGATCTTGTAAGTGTAACCAAATATGTCCATGGGAGAGTACTGTGTACAAAGTAAGAACAATGATTATGATTAATGAAATTTTGATGATGATCGAATATAATACTCCAATTATGCAGCTCGTGTTTTAATTCTTGATGCCTAGGTCCATTCATCAACATAAACTCCTAAACTTTAGTTTTGATGGTGCATCATACTAAATCTGGAATTAATCAAATTCTACATGTGTAATGGAGCTAAAACTTTACTATAGGCTATGGAAACAAGAGAAGTGTTTTTGTATAGTGACTCGAATTAAATCTCAGATGCAGATGAGATCAAGACCGCTACTGGATACATATTCACTATTGGTGGTTTTGCTGTTTCATGAAGGTTTCATAAATAGACTATATTAACAAAGTCTACAGTGGAGGTTAAACTTGTAGCACTTGAGATAGGCACAACTGAGGCGGAGTGGCTGAAACAGCTCTTGATTGACTTGTCATTGTCCGATAAACCAGTGCCAACCATTATTTTGCATTGTGATAACAAAAGTGTTATCACTACTGTAGGAAATACAAAAGAAAAGACAAAGTTCTCATGACATGTGAAACGGCGAATCAAATCCGTGAGACATTTGAGAAATACAAGAGAGATTGTCATTGAGTATATTAATACTACAAGAAAGCTAATCGACCCTTTTACTAAAGGATTAGGACATGCTGTAATTGATGAAGCATCAAGGAAAATAGGTTTGAAACCCACGTGAAGTTATCATATAATGATAACCCAAACTATTTGATCGGATTCCCTTGAAGTATACCTTGAGAAAAACAGTTTGTATGGATAACTGAAGAGTACTTGTTTATTACTCATTTCTCGCTAGCAGATGTGTACTCAGTACTGCAAGGAAGTATGACTTTAATGTCATAGTGTGTTCTGATGCCCATATAGACAAGGTATTGTCCTGCAGGGTACACTTGTAAGAACGTAGCTTTGAGAGTTTGAGTGTAAGGTCACAATCTATGAGATGTGGGTAATCTCAAATAAACTCATGAACAGAAACGGGGGCAAGACCATAGTGCTATGATCATAGGCGTGACTTTAGGCGGCCCAGTATCAGCCATGCTTTGATGTGAAACTTGCTCACGTAAAACTAGCAATTCAATGATGTGTCCATTGCAAAGTTGTGAGTATATGAATCATGGAATGCTAGATGCAGCTCAGCCCGTAATGGATATACACTGCAAAGCTGATATATAAAAGTGCAGAACAACATTACTTCTAGGCCTTGCCTTTTGGTGGAGATTGTTAGTATTTGGCCTGTAAGTGAAGCAACCCATTTCGTGAGCTGGTTCCTTTGGGCCAATTGCCCTAGTGGAAAGCCAAGGTGATGTGGAGCGATGAAAAGAAACTTTAGTCCCACATTACCCATCTAGATACGTGTATCCCAATATATATAGTGGTCCTTTATGTGGTTCTCAACATTAGAATAGTATGGAATAATGGTGGCTGTCGCTATGAAAACCAACACACATGCACGCGCGCATGAGTTTCAAGATTTTGCATGTGTTTACCACGTGACTTGTGACTTGTAGCGTTGTGCTTACACGTCGTGATGACTGTGTTCTACCAAGCAGTTTTATTTTTGCCACGGGCTTAAAGCGATACTCTATCAACACCTAGACTGTCACTTCCACATGGACAATAATATGAGGAGTAACTGCAAGCTCATATTGTCATTGCATAATGCCCCATTACTGCACCCATTAGTTTCAAGTTGAGAGGTTTCAAGGAGCGGTTTTCTGAAATCAAATTTGAGGTGGTTGCTGGCTCGAGTACAAAGGAGATGTCCTTGGTACTGGAGTACACATACACAAAAACTCGCCTCTCTCTTCATCAACTACTTTTGCATCGCCATTTTTCATCTTGACATCCCTCCGTCCACCGTGCAGTGGATCGAGTGAGAGCGATGTCTCTAAACCGACGCCGGTGATCTGAATACCTGCACGGGTGTCGACGATTAGGTTTTTGGGAAGTGTGCTCCCACATCCGCTCGCTGCACTTCCATCTTGATCCTCTACTACTTCTTCGTGTTCTCCCATCCTCTACTTCATAGAGGGACGCTCTGTAAGTAAATTACTCGATCTGTGGTTACTTTGATATGATGATATTCATATAGAGCGATTTGTTCACATATGGTTATTTCTATAGTATAATTAATTTTTGTGTATACTAACACTATTTATTTTGACTGCTAGTAGATCTAGTCTAGTTGTTTTATTTTATTGTTCATCAAATTAATTGCATGCCCTGTTAATTTTCCAACAATCCAGAAACCTGATTTAATTAAATGGTTGGACTCTCGGATGTGTTGAAACTTGAGTGATTTGCTATTGGTGATAACTTGAAGAGATGGAAGACACGGGTCAAGTTCTGGCGGATGTATGTTGGTGTTTTTTAACGTCTACAGGTCATCCGAGCAGCAAGGCTAGTTCTGTAGAGGCATTAGGCTAACCTAAGCCAAAGCAAGATGAGTTCTGCAAGCGCAGAAAAAGTATCGCTGTAGCATTTCATAGAGAGTATTCCCAATGTTATTGTATTTGTTTCTCCCAAAGAAAGGCAACATAGAAGAGAGACAAGGTGAAGGATAGAAGAGGGTGTTCTAGTAAGATATTCAGTAGGATGGATAATAAAGTGATGGGGTAGTGTGACATACACCTAACAAAACTACTCTAAAGGGTAAGGATGTCCTAGTGGGAGGATAAGTTAAGGAGAGAGAGAGAGCTACTCCTACTGTGCTTTACGTATTCATATACATAGTCAACTAATGTACATATGGCCGTGCTAAAATGAGTACTAGGTCTTAGCGGTCCAACATATTGGGCACGGGTTTACCCTGAGAATATCAAAATGATTCCTACCACGAGCCTGCGGTGTAGCCAAATGTGGGGGATTACAAAGGATGGACAAAGCTGTCAGCACCTGCCGCCTACCCCTGCAAATCGTGGGTCTATGAGACATCCAATGCTACTTAATTATCTAAGCACCATGCTTACATAACAAGTAAATACCTTAAGATCCTAGGTACAAGCACCATCCTAAGGCAATGACTAACCTAAACATCGTTGAAACCAATGTTGGAACCAAGCACTACATTACTCATATTAACATAATCACATTAATACCTAATTAGACTATAGTGAAGGTACATGATGTTTATGATAATATAATAAGAGCATTATAGCTAGATCATAATGAAATCTATACCTAACACATGCATGGAATCCACAACCTAACAAGGAATGCTTCATCCAATTATATGAATAAAAAAAGACTAATAATGATATTATAAAGCATAATGTCAAGAAGATACATGAGCGACATCTTTCCCAATTTGGACTTGGGACTAGAGGCTCCTCTCTTCAGCCTAACCTCCACTAAGGGACTAAAAGCACTTGTGTAATACAAGAGAGAATGCTTAAGTTGTGTGTGTGAGAAGTGAGGCACCCCCTATCTATACATGGAGTAGAGGCGGTTCCCGCCACAATTAGTGTGCGAATCAGTCTTCACCGGCTTCAGGGAGCCATGAGGAGCCAACACGTGGAGGAAGATCGAGTTTGGTGCCAGGGCCAAGTCGGCCGACTAGGGGGGTCGGCCGACCTGGTCCTGGCCCCCCTTCGGGTGTGCTTCCTCAAGGTGACTTCCACGTGGGCTCTTATCCTCTTCCCAGATGATACACCGTTGGATATCCTTGGATACGCCTTGGAATGAGTCATTGATCCATGTGGTGCCATGTGTCGTTGTGTGATTGGTTGAGGTGGCACTTTTTAGGATGGCTCCCCTCATTCTCCATCATTTCTGCATAAAAACTCCTGCATGCACTATTTATCCAAGTACAAGTGGGATTATGTTAAATCTAACTATGATGTGTGTAAGAAATATTTATTCCCTCACATAATTGAGTTATTTGACGGTCAAAATTGGTATGTAACGACAGTTAACAAACTCCCTCAAAACTATCCTTTACTCGTCTCGAAGCAAAGATAAAGACTTAGATTTTTTTGAAGGAAAACTGCAAGCGAGACCCCGGCAGTGTTAATATATAAATTAAAGGGGGGTGAAAACACCACAATACAAACACCTAGGGCAACAATGGTTGGGAGGGGAAAAGCATGTCCCTCTTGAGATAAGAGGGGACAAAGCTTAGTCCAACAGCACAAACTAGCCGCCCGACATGACCATTACAAACTGAAATGACCGATACAAACTGACATGGCTGATACAAACTGATCAAAAAAGATTAATAGACGACCAACAACCGCTACCATCTAAGCAGAATGCAAAGCAAACCAACTTAATAGAAGGAGATATGGCAGCTTCATGGATAATCGGATCTCAATCATCGGACAAGCGCTCAATGACCACTAGATGAACCAGTTGTCCATCGATGACCAAACGATGGTCCCACCAAGTCTTCTCATCCCTAGTAGAACACCCCGTAGTCGAGATGAGATCTGGCTCCTTGTCAAGGTGGATGACCACTCGACGAACTTTGACTTGGTGTAGTGAGGCACGAGAAGAAGCATCCAGAGCCGCTGCAGCGAGAGATAAGGGGCCACTACAGCAGTCACACTCTAGCTTCCCGGAGCTAGTTCTGATGCATATTTCATCTTGGACTGCTGATGTAGCCACAAGATGTGTTGGGGAAGGCGGTGTCATAGTCGTCTAGGTTGATGAAGAACGGCGATGGGCAAGCGCGCAATTGCGAGATTTGTAGCCTTCTCCCTTGCAGCAGAAGCAGCGTGAGGCCTCCTTACACATGGTAGCAAATTGGTGGTGGGAGAAGAAATTGAAGAATTTACCGATCAAATCATTAGGGAGTGATAAAGCAACATGCCGACGAGGGCCGCTTTTCGATTGCTTGCTGCAGTCGCCAGAATAGTGAGTCGGTTGACCGATCGGCTAGAGGGGGGAGGGCGAGGAGGGTAAGATAGGATGGATAGATGACTTTGGAGGAGGCACCCTTGGAGAAGATATAGTTGGGATAGAAGAGGCAGTGATGCGGCGGGGCTCGAAGGCATCAATGTGGCGGAGCTGGAAGGCAGCGATGTAGCAGAGCTGGTAGGCAATGAGAGAGGGGCAGTATTGGGCGCAAAAGGCAGGGTGGGGAACAACGCAGAAATGAGAAAGCAACAGAGGCAGACTGAGTAAGAGAAGTGACTGCCGTAGCTTCCAATGAGGGGGGCTGCAGCGTTGGCGCAATCTTCGATTTGGATGAGGACAACCATAGTTTCCTCATCAAAGAGAAGATGGCGGGTGTGGTGGCAGGAGCAGCAAGGGGTCGATCAAGCAACAATGGTGAAGATGAAGATTCCACAACCGAGGAAGGAGTGAAGGGCGCATTTGTCAAGGCAACCGGGGTAGCATCGCCAGAGAGCGAGGAGACCATTGGGGAAGGCGACGTCTGCCGTGCCCCCGAGTGCTCAAAGGTAGCAGGGGCGACCAAGGCAGTGAAGAGGGTAGTGCGGTGGACAAGAAAGGTAGTGGGGAAATCGATGGTTGAGGGGAAGACGACGCACAAAGAGGGGCGACCACCAGTGGCACCTGAGGCGCTGGATCTGGCAGAGGAGCAGCTAGATCAGCCTGTCCCTACGCAGCAACAAGCCTCCAAGGTGGGGCCGGAGATGGATGGGAGAGGGGCGACACCAGAGCCAAAGTGGCTGCCGGTTAAGGTTGAGGGAGCTCCAACCATTCCTTGGTTAAGGTCACGATAACCTCGGGCCGAAAAGGAAGGTTGAGTAATCAACAGTGGAGGATGCAAGCTACTAGAGCTTGAGCTCCCTCTGGTGGTATCCCACTCTTGCCACGATGATCCTCTTGCCTCATACGTTTGAGGTTGGGTCCAATCGGGAGCATCACCCGTTGGATCCACTTCTTCTTAGTATTCATAGACGGGAGGGTATCGTTGTGGCATCTCCATGGCTGCTCTACGTGAATGGCTCCTTGTGACCTTGCCATACACATTACTCCTACATGTCTCTTTAATAGGTTGAAGAGCAATGGTTAATTCCCGACACTTATATAAATGAAAATTCAGGTTAGGTAACTAGATCTCATTTACGTGGACGGGATGGAAAACACTAATGATCCATCTAGGCCATGTTTAAGAGTATGTCCTTGCACTAGATAATCCTTATCTATTAAGCAGCGGGCTGTTGGAATATATTCAATTAAAGCATTTTCTAAATCCCCTACTTTCATAGCAATATGAGTAATTAATGAAGTACATTCAATTGGTCCCGTTATTTTAGTGTTTTCTAACCATTGTCACATCATAGCCTTAACAGAAGCAATTTTAATCTTTTTAACCATGGAATAATGGGTCCTAAGTTCATCATTACGCGCAATCCTAACATCCCCTTCTAGGAAACATAGTCATAGCCACCCATCTATTCATGAAACGTACAGTGGAATTTTGAAAGTGGCTATTTCTAGGGTCCTTGCATACTACTTCACCAGTTAAGTCTTGCCAAATACTTTATTTGTTAAATGTAGGCAAAACATCTAAATCTATCAAACAACGTCTATGGAAGCCTAGGAGTTCACTAAATTATTTCTGTAGGATAAAGTATTCATTTAAGAAAAACCTAAAAGAAACATCTTCAAATCCTATTTTAAGGGTGCATAGGAATTGAATAGTGAGGAGATGTGAACCTTTCTCATCTACTTGAGCAAAATTATCCCATCTTAGTCCATGCCAAACGGTGAAGTATTCGGAATTCATACCTATTTTGGAGAGTAGTGTCAGATTGTAGACCTTTGTGTGGGTGAACTCACGATCTCAGAATATGTTGTAGGCTTGTCATGCAACGTCATCCCTCAAGTTGAGGTCGTCTTCGTTGAGGAGGCAGAGTGGAGCATCATCTTCCTCCATCGGGACGTCGTCTTGCGCACCTCTCCACCATGGACTTGGTGTACTCTGGGGAAAGGTGTGAGCTTGAGTTCCTCGCAAGGCTTGAGTTTGATGAAGGTCCCTTCCTCTTCCTAAAAAACTTCTTCATGCTCTTTATGGCTGCACAACTTGAGAACAAAAAGCAAAAGAAACTCAAAATGAGTTACATTAGTGAAAACCAAACGAAAACGCTTGACGAATGGTTTTGTCAACTTGAGAGCAACTTGCAAATGCAAGGTGCAAATGGAAATCAAAGCAAATCTTTCTTGGCTTGAACTTTGGATAAGTGTTGCCACAAAGTGCACCACAATTCTTGAGCAAATGTGAGAGTGAGTTGGAGAGGTGAAAATGAGGTGAAGTGGGAAGCAAACCACTCACCCGAGCATGTATAAATAGCATAGCACCCCCCAACAATCACAAGAGGCAAGAATATAGCCGTTGGAGGAGAGAGTGCCAAAATGGCGCTCTCCCCAGCTCGACCGACTAGGGGCATCGACCGACCTATAGGTCGGCCCCCTTGTCTCCCAATTGGCAAGTGGCTCCCCAACGGCTATATTTCTAGCTGTTGGGTGAATCAACCACAACTTCGGGTGTGCTTCCTCGGGCTGACTTCCAGGTGGGCCCTTATCCCCTTCCCTGGTGATACACCATTGGATCTTCTCGAATAAGCCTGGGAATGAATCATGGATCCATGTGGTGTCACGTTTCGTCGCGTGATTGGTGGGGTGGCACTTTTTAGGATGGCTCCCCTCATTCTCATTTCTGCATAAGAACTCCTGCATGCACTATTTCTCCAAGTACAAGTGGAATTATGTTAAATCTAACTATGGTGTGTGTGAGAAATATTTATTCTTTAACATAATTGAGTTATTTGACAGTCGAAATTGGTATATAACGATCATCAACAATGTCGATGAAGATTTGGTCGGTTATTTCTCCAGTTCTTCCTCTCAGTAAGGTGCAGAACCATGACTATGACATGGATAACTCCACATGTCTTGGCTGCCTGTTGTCACTTCTGTCAGATCAGCTTTGTGACGTTTACATGAACCACACCTTGGCAAAGGAATTATGGAGGCCCTATACCGCAAGTATGCAGAATCAAATGCTGGTGTGAACTTTATTTAATAACTAGTACCACGAATACAAGATGGTCAATAACCGATCTGTCGTGGAGCAGGCTCATGAGATCCAACTTCTGGAGCGGAAACTTGCACATTTTGATATTGTCTTTCTTGACAAGTTCGTGGTTGGTGGAATTATTTCCAAACTACCTCCATCTTCGAGGAGTTTCTCCACGAGCCTTATGCACAAGAAAGAGATCATGATCTGATCTCAACTCTAAATGTTAAGGAGAAGGTCAGGTTGAAGGATGTTGTTGAAGGTAAATTTCGTGGTGGCAATAAGAACAATAAGAATTGGAAGGGAAAAGCCAAACAAAACACTAGCTTCCAGAAGAAGAAGGAAGACCTGACTTGCTTTGTGTGTGGTCAACATGGTCACATAGTCAGGAAATGCCGCAATTGAAAAGGCAAGAATGTTGGTTGTCAAAAATCTCTAAATATCACTGTTAGCAAGGTTGGGGTAGCATCTGGATTGGGGTATATTCCCAAACTTGTTCTAGCTCATCAATCCACTGATTGGTGGTTGGACATGGGAGCTATTGTGTATTTGTGTTTTGACTATAATTTACTTTCTTCTTACCAGACTACCAACAGTTGCTTAGTATTGATAGGCATTGGATCTAGGATTGCGTATATGGAATTGGAAGAGTCGATCTGAAGTTAACCAACTGAAAGACTCTATGTTTAAAGAATGTGCAGCATATCCCTAGAATAAATAGGAACCTCGTTAGTGGTTCCCTTTTGTGTCGTGATAGCTTTAAGCTAGTGTTTGAGTGAAACAAATTTATTATTTTGAAGTTAAGTTTATTTATCGAAAAAGGTTGTGATAGCAAATGTTTGTTCCATCTTTTAGTTGTTCAAGATTTTAATAATCTTTTTAACTCGATTGCTTATTCTAGTTCTAAAACCAATGGTAGACAGGCTACTGTTTGGCTCTCTCGTCTTTGTCATATCAATTTCGACCGCATTATCCGATTGTCCAAACTTAATTTAATTCCAAAAATTCCTGTTAAAAAGAGATCTAAGTGTCAAGCGTGTATGCAAGCGAAGCAGCCATGTAAACCATTTAAAAGCATGGAGGAGGAAAGTTTGACACCACTTGATCTCACTCACTTAGATTCGTGTGAAGTGAATGGAATTATGAATAGCACAGAGAAGAGATATTTCATACCTTTTATTGATGATTGAATGTTGTGAATAGGCTAATAAAGCCTAAAAACACTTAATTTAATAATCAGAAACTCAGTGGCACACTAATCCAGTCAGGTATAGTAAATGCGCAAAAGGTTGGATTTTATGAGTTTTACTTCGAATATGTTTAAGTTGAATGTAAGTGGACACTCTAGCAACCTAATCAAGCAAGTAAGAGTGCTACAATCAGATTGGATTGCCAGATCAAAGATATGAACGAGATGAACGATATATGAACAATACAAGCCCTAGCAAGTAATTCTATCGGTGAACTTGAAAGTAAAGAAGACAAGAGACATGATTTATTCTAAGGTTCGATTCCACACATGAATCTACGTCCACGTTGAGGAGTCCACAGAGGACCGAGTCTCTTCTAACCCTAACCTCTCCATGTCACCACAAAGGCCAACTCGGTTTCTCCACTAAAACACAAGGGTGAATATAATATCCTTGGGGTTACTTATAACCTGAGACTTCCACAACAATCAAGCAAGTCTAGTGATCAAAAAACAATAGCCACAAACTCAAATCAACAGTTTCAGAGTGAGAGAATCAAATTGAGATCTCAAAACCGATCAACCACCCTTCTCTCCTCTCGCAAATCACCACAACCCTCAAGAATCACTCTTAGGGGCAAGAAAGCAAAGAGGAAGGCTTAGAAGATATCTATAGATTTGTTATGGCAACGCTAGGGTTCAGGAGAGTGTAAAAAGATGTTGGAGGATCCCTTTTTATATGGCTCCTTGAATGTAGGCCTAGAGGCGGGGGTGAATAGGCCTTTTTGAATTTTTCTCGGATCCTGTAACACTCAACAACACAGTCAATACCAGAGATATCGGACTAGTCCGGTAAAGTGTGGACTAGTCCGGTTTTCACGGGCTAAGTTGATCAAGTTCAGTCAATTTGATTGATTCGTTAATGTAGGCAGCGGAAATATAGACTTAAATGACAGTTTAATAGTTGTATGTCAACTTCTATAACAATTAAGGCTCTTGTTTAACAAATTAACTCAAATTGAACAAAATGAATGAAACCCTAGATTAAGTTGATCAATTAAGATGAAGAACACAAAAGGACAAGACACAAGATTTATCCCGTGGTTCGGCTACCACGAAGGCAACCTACATCCATGTTGAGGAGCCCACAAAAGGACCGGGTCTTCTCCAACCCTTCCCTCGTCGGATCGCCACGAAGGCCAATCCTCTTCCACTAATCACAAAGGGGTAAATAACCAAGTTGAAGGGGCGTTCTCACACGTTGAGAGCTCCCTTGATTACAACTTACAAAGCCACCAATAACACACTCGAAAATTACAAATTGAAACGCAAGAGTGTGTTAGAGAATCAAACCAAGAGCTCAATGATGTGTGCCAAGTGTCTCTCCAATGATCTAGAAGTGATCTTCAATAGATTGATCGATTTTGCACTTAATTTCGTGGAGAGAGGTGGTTTTTGAGTCTCTTGGGAGGTGTGACGGCGCTAGGGTTCGAGAGATTGTGAAAGCGGGCTGTGCACCTCTATTTATATGGGGTTTCTAAAAGTGACCGTTAGGGTTTAGAAAGATCGGACTAGTCCGTGGTGGTCGCCGGACTAGTCTGGTGTGCTGTGTGTAGCAAACCCTAAGTGTCCAGGAATATCGGACTAGTCCGTTTGAAAACGGACTTGTCCGATTTCGCTACTGGAAATCTTCAGACTAGTCCGATTGCCATCGGACTTGTCCGGACACATGAAACCCTAAGTGTTTAGAATGACAAGTCCGCACTTGGAGGACTTGTCCGATTTAGATCAGTGTGTATATCGGACTAGTCCGTGTCGACACTGGACTTGTCCGAAGTGGATCAGAATGAATATCGGACAAGTCCGGACTACAACGGACTTGTCCGATTTTGTGTGACTTGTGCATTGTGTTGAGGACTAGTCCGCATTGGAGAGGACTAGTCTGAAGTGAATCAAAAAGATATCGGACTAGTCCGGTGGGGACCGGACTTGTCCGATCTAGTGCAGAATGTGATATCGGACTAGTCCGGCTATTTTCGGACTAGTCCGGTCCTGTATAACTTTGTGCATTGTGTGTGTGTGTGTGCTTGAAAGTGATTGAGCTCTTGGATGTGTTTCCTTAACACACTCCATACATAATAAACTACTATTTTCTTCTCCTTGAGCTCACATTTACTTTGCTTCTCATTTCCCTTCTTTTTGGCATTTTGCTCATTTTTCATCATTTGTCTGCATTCATCTCAACAAAAGGATTAGGATCCCAATTGCTTGTCATAAATCATCCAAAAGCCACAAGGGAGTCCTAGATGCACTTTCAATCTCCCCCTTTTTGGTGATTGATGACAACCAATTGAGATTTCACAAAATAAGGCAAAAAATTGAGATTTTCAGAAAGTATGCACATATGACTCAAAAATACATCAAGCAACAAGAGAATTATTCATATGTGCATTCTTTATGGTGGGATGCATACTAAGTGCATGAATACATTGAGAATGACAGAATTTACATTAATCAACTGATACAAAGTGCATATGACATTCCAGGAGCAAAAATGCAGTTTTCATCACATACTCGCAAATAAATTGAGCAATTCATCACAGGACCAAACTTAATAGGAAAACAGAGTTAAACTATTACAATCACAAATAAAAGATAAAGAGAACTCTCTCCTCGCACCCTACCATAGCTAAATCTAAGACTCCCCCTCAATCTCTCCCCTTTTGGCATCAAGACACCAAAAAGAAGGAGAGGAGGGTCCTAGGGTCTTCACTCTTCACTGTCGGTCCTCTCGTCATCGTCTTCATCTTCATCGCTTTCCGCTTGACGAGGAGGAGAGGGAGGATGAGGAGCAGAGCTGCTCGATCCCCCAATGCCAAAGTAGGCAAGCTCGGAGGGGTTCAGAGGCCCGACCTCGGTGATGTCAAGATCAGAATCTTCAGAAATTACTGGATATCCAATGGGGTTGATCTCCAGCTTTTCACTCAGTTGCTTCACGTTGGCTTTAATGTATCTCATATCCTCCTTCCTCTTCTGATTGAGTTTATGAAGCTTTACTTCAGTCTTCTTGCAGGAGGAGAATATGGCGGTCAGGTACTTGAGGATCCCACTAGCTGATCCTCTCTAAGGGGCTTCCCTGGAGGTAGGGACAGCCCTGGCAGCATCTCCTTCTCTTGCCGGTGCCTCAGGACTTGAGGCCGGCGAGGGAGCAGCCTGGACACTCACAGGCTGAGGCTTCTGAGGCCTCAGAGGAGTGTGCTCCACATCCTTCACAAACTCAATACCTGTGACTTTCTCAATCATAAACATCAGGTAGGGAGCATAGCCACAGGACCTATTGGGAGTGCTTGAGATGTTGACCATGTCATTCCATATGTAATCTGCAACATCAAACTGCCTCTTCTTGCTTACAACCCTCATTAGAGTCCGGAGGTAGCCCTGTACACTCCCTGCATCCCCATCCTTGGGGGCAATGGTCTTCCGAAGAACTCTATTCAGGACCACAAAGAAGGGCTTCATGTTCTTTTTGGAGGGAGGAACATACTTAGAGTTGGGCTCATACATGAACTTCATTCCGTCCCTCTCAATGACCCCTATGTTGTGGATGGTCAGCCTGTCATTGTCAGAGGTGTCCAGATGAAGCAGATTATTGAAGTCCTCTTGAGTGATACTATACTTGGATCCGTGGGTCATCCAAGTCACACTCTCTTCATCTTCACTCGAGAAGTGGCACGTTGCATAGAACTGTGCAATCACCTCATCATTCCAGTTATGCCTGAAGGCAAAGAGATCCTTCAGGCCATGCCTCTCAACTGCTGCAATAACTTCATCAAAAGCTGAGCACTTCTTCTTCTCTAGGTAGACCCAGTCAATCCACTGACTGCGCACCACCGGAGTCTTCATTGGCAGGTAAACCAGCCTGTAGAAATCTACATGGAAGTTTGTCCAAAACCTACCATCAGCTGCCTGCTTTGGCCTTGCATAGCAATCAATGCTTCTAAGCTTGGCTGACACATCGCTGCCTTTCCCATTGAATTTCTCTTCATTGGGGTCCCGGACCCCTTCCCTGGGAGCATGGAGCTTCAAGGGCCCAACTGGCCCCGTTGCTACTCCCTTGCCCTTTCCTTTTGCTTGACGAAGGCCGCTTGTAGACGGAGCAGCCTTCGAGGCGGCCTTCTTGACACAAACCTTCCTCCGAACTTGGGGAGGGGAAGTAGCAGGCTCAGAAGGTCTTTCTTGGCGTTTCTTGCCAAGTCCCGCTGAGGACCAAGGTGCCACCTCGTGGTCCAACTCGGCCTCAAAGTCGGAGATCTCGTTGTCAGAGCTCGACATGATCTGAGAATGATTGAGCAAGAATAATGACAAGTTATACAAGGAATTGGTAAGGAAAGATAGCAATGAATGGCATTAAGGAATTAAGGAATTAGGTTTCAGGTTCAGAAACATCGGACTTGTCCGGTGCTCAGGCACGGACTAGTCCGGGGGTACCGGACTTGTCCGTGCATGGACCGGACTAGTCCGTTGTTCATTCTCAAAAACCTAACAGATTGGTCAAGGGATGATTCCTAATGCAAATCTAGTCTAGCATACATGTAGTACATCAAATAAGCATGTATCTAGTGAAGGATGCTAGGCTATATGATCAACAATGGAGAAAAACAAGATTTCTAGGGTTTTGAAGAAATTTACCGAAGAAATCGATGGATGCTCGAATTGTTGGGGGTTGGAGGTCGGACTAGTCCAATAGCTTCAATCCCCAAGAGGTCAAGCTCGATCTCCGCCCAAATGTGGACTTTTTCGACGGAGGGAGGAGAAAATCGCCTTGGGAGCTCGAGCGCAAGAGAGAGGAGGCGTGAGCAAAAGTGGGGATGAGGAGATTAGGGTTTGGCGGCGGCTAGGGTTATGGACACGAAAAATCGGACAAGTCCGGACATGACCGGACTAGTCCGAAGTCATCCAGAGACCTATATCGGACTAGTCCATGGTATATCGGACTAGTCCGGCCTAACCAGCACTCTGCGGACTAGTCTGCATGGGCGGACTAGTCCGGGTAACCACGGACTAGTCCGTGGTCACCAGGAAAGAATTGCATAGCCCATTCATATATATTTGAAGGTTCAATAATAGAGAATAGAGAGGCAAAACAAATCAAGTAATCTTGATGAATTTGACCAGTAAGCATACAACAATCATACAATGATCAAAATTCATCAAGATCTAATAATTGACATAGTTTTTCGAGATAAAAATGGAGAGGGATGATTTTCACAATTCAATCAACATTTTGAAGCAATCATACAGGTATGCAACTTTTCAAGCCACACTCCGAGAATCAAGAATATTTAGCTCATTTCGGAGTTCACAAAAACGCTTTTCATCAAGTGGCTTGGTGAATATGTCGGCCAATTGTTTTTGGGTGTTGACATGTGAGATGGTTATGTCTCCTTTCATGGAATGGTCTCTCAAGAAATGATGTCTTATGTCTATGTGTTTAGTCCTAGAGTGCTCAACTGGATTGTGGGCTATTTTAATGGCACTCTCATTATCACAAAGAAGAGGAATACGGTTCATATTGTAACCGTAATCCCTTAGAGTTTGTCACATCCAAAGGAGTTGTGCACAAAAACTCCCGGCTGCAACATACTCCGCTTCGGCTGTGGATAATGCAATGGAATTTTGTTTCTTAGATGACCAAGAAACTAAAGATCTTCCTAGGAATTGGCATGTGCCAGAGGTGCTTTTTCTATCAACTTTGCACCCAGCATAATCTGTATCGGAGTAACCGATGAGATTGAATTTGGAGCCTTTTGGGTACCAAAGACCAAGGTTGGGTGTATGAACTAAATATCTCAAGATTCTTTTTACGGCTGTCAAATGACATTCCTTGGGGTTGGCTTGAAATCTTGCACACAAACATACACTTAACATAATGTCTGGCCTAGATGCACATAAGTAGAGTAAAGATCCAATCATGGAGCGATATACCTTTTGGTCGACGCTTGGTCCATCTTCATTGAGATCCAAGTGGCCATTCGTAGCCATGGGAGTCTTTATGGGCTTTGCCTTGTCCATGCCAAACTTCTTGAGTATGTCTTGCGTGTACTTAGTTTGGCTTATGAATGTTCCTTCCCTTTGTTGCCGCACTTGGAATCCCTAGAAGTACTTCAATTCTCCCATCATTGACATTTCAAACCTGTCTGTCATAATTCTACTAAATTCTTCACAGAAGGATTGGTTAGTTGACCCAAAAATTATATCATCAACATAGATTTGGCAAATAAAAAGATCATTATCTAGATTCTTAGTGAATAATGTATAATCTACTTTGCCAATTTGAAAACCATTATCAATTAAGAAATCTCTAAGACACTCATACCAAGCTCTAGGAGCTTGTTTGAGGCCATAGAGAGCCTTACGTAGTTTATATACGTGGTCGGGGAACTCTTCGTCTTCAAACCCAGGTGGTTGCTCCACGTACACCTCTTCCTTGATCGGTCCGTTGAGGAAGGCACTTTTTACGTCCATTTGATACAGCTTGAAATCATGGTGAGTAGCATATGCAAGTAATATTCTAATTGATTCAAGCCTAGCTACTGGAGCAAAAGTCTCATCGAAATCCAAACCTTCGACTTGTGAGTAACCTTTGGCCACAAGTCGTGCCTTGTTTCTTGTCACCACTCCGTGTTCGTCTTGCTTGCTGCGGAAGACCCACTTGGTGCCCACTATATTTGCATTGGGTCTTGCCACAAGTTCCCAAACCTCGTTTCTCTTGAAGTTGTTCAACTCTTCTTGCATTGCCACCACCCAGTCCGGATCCTTCAATGCATCCTCAGTCCTGCGTGGTTCCAAAAAGGAGACAAACGAGTAATGCTCACAAAAATTAGCTATATGAGATCTAGTGGTTACTCCCTTTTGGATGTCACCGATGATGTTGTCGATTGGGTGATCCCTTTGAATGCATTGGTGTACTCTTGGGTGTGGCACTTGGAGAGTTGTGTGTTGGTGATCATTTTCTTCTCCCCCTAAGTGGTTGCCCTCGTTGATTTGTTGATCATCTTCATATTCTTGTGATTGATATTGTATAGAAGCTCCCCCTTGATTGTTGATCTCCTCTCGTGGTTCACTTTCCTCTTGTATTTGTGACGATGACTCTTGTGGTCGAACTTCGCCTAGAGCCATTCTCTTCAATGCTTGATAAGGAGCTTCTTCTTTACCTAATTCACATTGATCAACTTGCTCCTTTTGGGAGCCATTAGTTTCATCGAACACTACGTCACGTGCCACTTCAACAAGTCCGGAGGCCTTGTTGAAAACACGATAGGCGTAAGTGTTCGAATCATAACCAAGCAAGAAACCCTCATCGGACTTCGAAGCGAACTTTGAAGTCCTGGGCTTCTTGTTCAAAATATAACATGGAGAACCGAAAACTCTAAAATATGAAATGTTTGGTTTGTTACCGGTGAGTAGCTCATAAGGAGTCTTCTTGAGTAGTCGATGAAGGTAGAGTCGATTTGCGGCGTGGCAAGCGGTGTTAATTGCTTCCGCCCAAAATCGATCTGAAATCTTGTATTCATCGAGCATTGTTCTTGCCATCTCTATGAGCGTTCGGTTTTTCCTTTCGGCAACTCCATTTTGTTGTGGAGAGTATGGTGCTGAAAATTCGTGCTTGATTCCCTCCTCATCAAGATACTCCTCCACTTGTATGTTCTTGAATTCCGTGCCGTTGTCGCTCCGAATACTCTTGATCGATAGTGAGAACTCGTTTTGCGCTCTCTTGAAGAATTTCTTGAGTGTCCCTTGTGTTTCTGACTTGTCATGCAAAAAGAACACCCAAGTGAAGCGGGAAAAATCATCAATAATGACTAAACCGTATTTATTACCGCCGATGCTTATGTAAGCAATTGGGCCAAACAAGTCCATATGAAGTAGTTCGAGCGGTCTTGTCGTAGTCATGATGTTCTTTGCAGGATGATGTGCTCCAACTGGCTTCCCGGCTTGGCACGCGCTACAAGGCCTGTCTTTCTCAAAAACAGCATCTTTCAAACCTCGGATGTGATCGCCCTTGAGGAGTTTTTGAAGATTCCTCATACCAACATGTGCTAGCCGTCTATGCCACAGCCAGCCCATGTTGGTTTTTGCAATCAAGCATGTGTCGAGTTCGGCTTAATCCTTGTTGAAGTCAACAAGGTAAAGCTTTCCCTTCAACATACCCTTGAATGCAACGGAACCATCACTCCTCCTTGAGACGGTCACACCCTCGTTAGTGAACAGACAATTATAACCTTTGTCACATAATTAAGATATGGACAGCAGGTTATAATCTAAAGATTCAACATGTAAAACATGAGAAAGAGTGTGTTCAGAGGATATTGCTATTTTACCGGTACCGAGGACCCTTCCTTGACTGTTATCTCCGAAGTAGATGCCTTCGTTTGGGTCCTCGTTTTCTTCATATTCCACGAACATCCTCCTTTCTCCGGTCATGTGGTTGGTGCATCCACTGTCTAGCACCCATTTGGATCCACCGGAGGAGTAGGCCTGCAGAAACAAGTTATGTCTTGGTTTTAGGTACCCAAGCTTGCTTGGGTTCTTGGAGGTTAGTTACAATACATTTGGGCACCCACACATGGGGTTTTGTGTTCCCATGGCGTGGCCCAGCATAATAAGCATAAACTTTAACAAGATTGTTTCTCATTAATACATAAGATGCATCAAAGGTTTTGAACAAAAGTTGTTGTTGTTTGTTGATCGGACTAGTCTGGGTGATCGGACTTGTCCGTATGACCGGACTTGTCCGGACCACAACCGGACTAGTCCGATGTTCATGAGAGTTCAGGTTTTTAACTTTCGAGTTACCAGATTGTGATGGTCCTCCCTTCACAAAGGTAATCTTTCCCTTGTTATTCTTATGACTTCCAGCATTTTGCTTTCCATCATAAGAGTAACCAATGCCATACTTGACATTTGGAGGTCTTTGGACCAAGTATGCACTACGTGCATAGTTGATCCTCTCCTTGTCAAATATTCCACATTGGGTAGGATTTTTATCCTTTGTGGAGGTAGACTTTTCCTTCAAACTGGTGTTGATTTTACTACATTTGCACATATGAACAAGATTAGTTGAAGTGGGTTGAGAAGGTAGACTTGAAGAGGAGGAAGATTCACTTAGATTGAGTGACTCAACTTGCACTTCAAGGATCTTGTTAACCTTGATCAGGTCATCAAGTTGATCCTTGATTGCAACGTTTGAGTTGGTTAACTCCAAGCAAGTTTTCTTGCTTGAAGCTAGCTCAAGCTCTAGTGAGCTGTTTTTCTCCTTTTCAAGAACTAGAAGATTGTCGAGTTTGACATACTTCTCCTTGTGGGAGATAATCATGTCCTCTTGACGATCAATTAGTTGTTCCTTCTCAACAAGTTGGTCAAGTAAAAATTTCATTTTAGCAGCAGTTTTTCTGTCTAATCCCATTAACATATCTTCATCATCACTATCTAGTTCATCATTACTTGAGTAGGAATGCATGGAAGGAGTTTTGATGTTTACCTTCCTTTGCCATGAGGCAAGTGCCATGTCCCTTCTTTGTACCGAGCGTGGGGAAGAGTGTGGGTTTCTTGGACGTGCTTTCAATGGCTATGCTAGCCATCTCTTCTTCATCGGATGATGAAGACTCATCGTTTGAGTCCCACTCCTTTCCAATGTGTGCTTGTTCAGCTTGTTTCTTCTTCTTGAAGAATTTCTTCGGTTGAGGCTTGACTTCTTTATTCTTCTTCTTGTTGTCCTCATACGGGCAATCGACTATAAAGTGGTTATACTCACCACAGTTATAGCACGCCCGCCTCATCTTCGGCTTTGTCCTCTCTTTGTACTTGCCTTCACTTGAATTTGTTCCCTGTCTTTTCTTCAATATTCTTTTGAACTTTTTCATGAACAAAATCATATCCTCTTCATCCAGCTCACTGCTTTCATCATCGCTGTCCTCCTCAAGCTGTGCTTCTCTTGCTTCCTTGGATAGTGGCTTGAGTGTGGACTTTAAGGCAACTCCCTTCTTCTTGGCCGATGTGAGGTCGGCTATTTCTTTGACGTGCTTGGCTTGTTTCTCCATCATTTCAAAGTCGATGATTTTGCCAAGCAGCTCATCTGGAGTCATCCTCTTGTACCCGGGACTCTCTCTGATCATAGAGCATAGTGTGACATTGCGAGGCATAAAGGCTCTAAGGATGAGCTTTACAACCTCGTGGTCATTCCACTTCTTGCTCCCATATGATCGAACCTTGTTTACAAGTGTCTTCAATCGGTTGTGCATGTCCTGGGGAGACTCGTCTTCCTCAATTGCGAACCTTCCAAGTTCGCCTTCGATCATTTCAATTTTCGCCTCCCGCACATGTCGGTCACCTTCATGGGTTGTTTGTAGCGTGTCCCATATTTCCTTGGCAATCTCCAATCCGTCCACCTTTGTGAGTTCATCTCGACTTAGAGAGGAGGTGATTATGGCTGCGGCTTGAGCCTTTCTGTGGATGGCTTGCTCTTGACTTGGGGTGAGCTCTTCGTCGTCATTTGGGATGTCTATTCCTGTGCACACAATATGCCATAAACTTGTGTTAAGGGAAATCAAGTGCATCTTCATATTTTGCCTCCACATGTAGTAATCACTCCCGTCGAAGTGTGGGGCTTTTCCAAGAGGAATAGATAGATAATGGCTGTTATTTGAATTTAAACGATCATAGTTAAAAGGATATCGGGAGTAGTCGGTGTGACTACTCCCCTTCTTCTTTTCTTCAACTTTGGCTTTCCCTTTGGAAAGTGCTTTCTTCCTGAGGAGTGCTTTCAGCTCCAGCGTCTCCTTGTCATCATCATAGAAGTCTTGAATTGCTTCGAGATACTTTTCCAGCTTTTGGTTCTTGTCGTTGTTCACTTCTTCCTGGTTGTTGATTTTCTGAACTTCCTTCATGTCCGACATGATCTCTTTGAGTGGTTGCACTCTTTATTGAAGAACCTGCTCTGATACCAATTGAATGTAGGCCTAGAGGGGGGTGAATAGGCCTTTTTGAATTTTTCTCGGTTCCTATAACACTCAACAACACAGTCAATACCAGAGATATCGGACTAGTCCGGTAAAGTGCGGACTAGTCCGGTTTTCACGGGCTAAGTTGATCAAGTTCAGTCAATTTGATTGATTCGTTAATGTAGGCAGCGGAAATATAGACTTAAATGACAGTATAATAGTTGTATGTCAACTTCTATAACAATTAAGGCTCTTGTTTAACAAATTAACTCAAATTGAGCAAAATGAATCAAACCCTAGATTAAGTTGATTAATTAAGATGAAGAACACAAAAGGACAAGACACAAGATTTATCCCGTGGTTCGGCTACCACGAAGGCAACCTACATCCACGTTGAGGAGCCCACAAAAGGACTGGGTCTTCTCCAACCCTTCCCTTGTCGGATCGCCACGAAGGCCAATCCTCTTCCACTAATCACAAAGGGGTAAATAACCAAGTTGAAGGGGCGTTCTCACACGTTGAGAGCTCCCTTGATTACAACTTACAAAGCCACCAATAACACACTCGAAAATTACAAATTGAAACGCAAGAGTGTGTTAGAGAATCAAACCAAGAGCTCAATGATGTGTGCCAAGTGTCTCTCCAATGATCTAGAAGTGATCTTCAATAGATTGATCGATTTTGCACTTAATTTCGTGGAGAGAGGTGGTTTTTGAGTCTCTTGGGAGGTGTGACGGCGCTAGGGTTTGAGAGATTGTGAAAGCGGGCCGTGCACCTCTATTTATATGGGGTTTCTAAAAGTGACCGTTAGGGTTTAGAAAGATCGGACTAGTCCGTGGTGGTCGCCGGACTAGTCCGGTGTGCTGTGTGTAGCAAACCCTAAGTGTCTAGGAATATCGGACTAGTCCGTTTGAAAACGGACTTGTCCAATTTCGCTACTGGAAATCTTCGGACTAGTCCAATTGCCATCGGACTTGTTCGGACACATGAAACCCTAAGTGTTTAGAATGACAAGTCCGCACTTGGAGGACTTGTCCGATTTAGATCAGTGTGTATATCGAACTAGTCCGTGTCGACACCGGACTTGTCCGAAGTGGATCAGAATGAATATCGGACTAGTCCGGACTACAACGGACTTGTCCGATTTTGTGTGACTTGTGCATTGTGTTGAGGACTAGTCCGCATTGGGGAGGACTAGTCCGAAGTGAATCAGAAAGATATCGAACTAGTCCGGTGGGGACCGGACTTGTCCGATCTAGTGCAGAATGTGATATCGGACTAGTCCGGCTATTTTCGGACTAGTCCGGTCCTGTATAACTTTGTGCATTGTGTGTGTGTGCTTGAAAGTGATTGAGCTCTTGGATGTGTTTCCTTAACACACTCCATACATAATAAACTACTATTTTCTTCTCCTTGAGCTCACATTTACTTTGCTTCTCATTTCCCTTCTTTTTGGCATTTTGCTCATTGTTCATCATTTGCCTGCATTCATCTCAACAAAAGGATTAGGATCCCAATTACTTGTCATAAATCATCCAAAACCCACAAGTCCTAGATGCACTTTCACTCCTGACATTTTTTACCGATGCCACCAACTAAAGTGCGGACTAGTCCGATCAACACCCTCGACTAGTCTGACCAGGTGCCACCACACACATCACTAGAACTCTTGAACTAAAGTCCCCACCATCTTTCGAATTCAAACGGTCACTAGACCACGGACTAGTCCGTCCCACAACCGAATAGTCTGACCTAAGGAGCCTTTTGCTCCAGTTGAGAACGGACAAGTTTGGTACGAACGGACTAGTCCGGCAACTGGGCGGACTAGTCCGGCCTTACAAGACTTATTCCTAACATCTCATAACTTAGGCACAACGAACTAGTATGTCCACACTTGGACTAGTGTGAGATCTTTGTGATGAATACATTGGCAATTATGTTAAAAGTGAGGCTTCACATGCAAAGTTCTGAATACACCTAAGAAACCCACTTCGCACTCTCTGAAATTATCATGCATGTGAGCTGCACGTGTCTTGTGTTTTGGAATGTGCAAACTTTTCCTTCTATGCATAGCTTCTATTTAGGACTGTCCGAACTTTCTACATGCTGAAATATTCGTGCGACTTTTATGTTTTTCTCTTGCAGTGTTTTAAAACTTGCTTTACACTTATGGGAAGGTTTGCCTCGTACTTTTGGACAAATTTTTTTATGTGTTTTGGCTGATCATGGTGGACATTATCTTGCTATGTTTGCAACATGCTTATGTGAGGTGCTCACATAAGGTGTTGTGGTTATCGGACTAATGTGACTCAAGTCGAGGACTTGTGCTCAGAAGAATTGGTTTTTTATTTATGTGCAGGTGTTGCTTGAGGTCAAGACATGGCTAGGTATGGGATCCATTGAACTAGTCTTAGGGAGAATATGAGGTTCAACAACCAAGTTGGGGAGGAATTGTGGTTAAGTTGATCGGGAGGTCATGCAATATGTTTGGGTCAAGAACAATGCATACGAAGGTATCGTGGACGTTGATGGAAAGTGCTTGCACATGTGCAATGGGTGCATGGACTTGGTAACATGTTTCCAAGACGTGATGAAGAGATATGGACATGAAGATGTGGCCTAAAAGGTCCAACCGGCTGGTTTATGCCTCAGGTTGCGGGTGAGGTGGTTATGGTTCATATATAGAAAGTTTAGAGTTTGTTTTGGTTTGTTTCATGGTGAGCAAGAAGTTTAGTCGTTTTAGAAATGTTTGGGACATTTTTAAGGTGTTTGGAAGTCTTAAGATTGCTTCTATCTGCGTATGGAAGAGTCTTGAGCAGTTATGTAAAGTTTCGGTTGAAACTAAGTAGGAGTAGGTGTCGTAGTTAGGATTGAGTTGGCCTAAGGGCTGGTAATATAAGCAAGGGAGGCCAGAGCTCATAGTGCACGTCTTTGTGTTGTTCCTATTGTGTCTTTGTTGAATAAACTTCGTATTTTAGGGGAGCTTTTGTGCCTTGTTCGTCCGACTTGTTTTTGTCAAGTCTTTCTCGTTGAGTTTCTGCGATGCCCAACCTTTCTTCATTGTTTTGATCGTAACTCGAGTTTTATAGATCCAATTGGCATGATTATTTTTGTGTTATCTTCATACCTCAATACTATATCACCTGTGAAAATTTCACGGTCATTGGTTTAGTGGTTTTTGAGTTACACAAGTTTCTTTGTAGTGTAGCGGATCTGTTTGCTTTCTGTTAGAACAGATTGACCTTTGCTCAGGGTTTTGGTCATAACTAGAGTTTTACTCGATGATTTCTTGTGATTCTTATTGTGGTGTCTTCGTTACATGATTCTCTACAATCTATATACTTGTTTTGTCATGGTTGATCACGGTTAGATTAGTCGAATACACTGTTTCTCTGTTAGGTTGATTTTTCTGCCGAGGGGTTTTCGTTGCTTCCGCTGAAAAAGTTTAAATTATCATTCACCTCCCTCTGGTAGCTTTTCACATGATCTTTGATCCTACAACTAGTCCGAAGTCACACATGAGTTTTTGCTTCGTCCAAACTCGGACTAGTCTAAATATATGGACTAATCCGACCTCTGTGGCGGACTAGTCCTATCTTCTGGGACTTAGTCCCAGAAACCCACTTGCCTCCTCACAACGAACTAGTCTGCCCCGTAGCAGACTAGTCCAACGTCACACAGGAGCTTTTCCTCCATATGAAAGCGGACAAGTCTGCTAGGGCGGAGTAGTCCGGCCCCGCTGGCGGATTAGTCTGACCCTCCAAAACATAGTCCTAGAGAAGCTCAGACACATACAGCTACGGACTAGTCCATCCTCAAACGGATAAGTCTGAACTCACACAGAACTCTCTGTTCCATCTAACATCAGACTAGTTCAATGTGACTGAACTAGTCTGGCCCCAAAGCCTCGAGAAGTCCGGTCTAGTCTAGCCCAAAAGCACGAACAAGTTCGGCCCAAAACGCCGAACAAGTTTGGCCTAGTCCTTAAGGTCATCCTAGACTTACTCTCTCACCAAAACCACAACCAGACTTTGAGCTCTCTATTGACTCTTAAGCACCTAAGTGGTTGAAAGCTTCCTTACAACATCGCAAATTTCCATTCAAAAAATTAAAAACCTAATTTCTACTCTTTTGAGCTTTTGATGCCGTTTTCAATCTTTTCCTTTATAAGGGTCTCCACATCCATTTTCAACTCAATAACATGTGCTTATACTCATGAATCTTATTAGACCCTTAATTGTCATAATTAATCATCCAAAACCCACGAGGATTACCTAGATGCACTTTCAATGATGCTACAAGATACTGTTAACTCTATCGTATTAAAACAAAAGATGAGGCAGAGGTAGAAAATAACCTAGAAAGGAAAATCAAATGTGTTAGGTCCAATAGAGGTGTAGAGTACCATTCTAATGATTTTGGCGCATATTGTGCGGAGCATGAAATCCTACATGATATAACGGCTCCATACTCGCTTCGATCTAATGGGGTAGCTGAGCGAAAGAACCAAACAGTTATAAACTTGATTAATCCAGCACAAAGCATACTGTGAAATGGCTTCCCCCACCATGAGATGGACAAACCTGAACTGTCCAACATAACCCCTTATGAAAGATTGAAAGGAAAAATGTTTGCTCTCGGTTTCTTGCATGCATAGGGCTGTTTGGTCAAAGTTAATGTGTCTGCATGTAAGAAATAAAAATTGGGACAAAAAATCATGGATTGTCTTTCTAGGATATGCACAACAAAGTGCAGCCTAAAGATTTTTGGTGATCAAATATGAGTTTCCTGATGTGCATGTTAACACCATGATTGAATATCGTCATTATCAAAAATTTTGAAGATATGTTCCAATGAAGGATAGGGTTGCAATCCATAGCGAATCACCTTTTAGTCTTACTCCTAAACCTTTTCCAAATTCTAGACCTACAACTTACACTAAGCTATGTGACAGTATAAATATTGCTCCATGGAAGAGCAAGAGACAAAGGATTGAAAAACCATTTGGTGATGATTTTAGTGTCTATCTTATTAATGATAGACCCAAGACACTTTGAGAGTCATATGCATTCACTACAGGAAACCCGATGATAAACGACGGCCAGAATCATTGGCGACGTGGCCGTCGTTTTTACAATAATTGGCGATGGCTAAAGCCAGCCATCATTAACAAGTTTATTTATTGGTGATGGTAACCCTAGGGCCGCCGAAAACAAGGTCTCAGGGTTTTATTTTCGACGGTGGGCCGTCGCTGCTACTAGGCCATCGTCAACATGGACCTCATACCCGGCCCACTCGATCCAGTATTGGCGACGGTTGCCGCGGGCCGCCGTTTACAACGGATGCTATTGGTGATGGTTACCCTAGGCTATCAAAAATTAAGCCTCGAAGTTTTATTTTTGATGCTTACCATCATTCTTTAACAGGTGGTCGTTAATTTCAGCCTAATACCTGCGCTGCCCGAGCCCAATGGTTCACTTTTCCTTCACATTTCACTCGCGCTGCTCCTGCTGCCTCGATCGGCCCGCCCTCTCTCGTCGTCGCACGCTGCACCACGCCCTCCCCTGCCGTGGACCGTCATGCCCGTCGTTGCACGCTTTCTTGGCTGCCATCGATGTCAGTCTCACACGCCACGCTGCTATCCTACGTGCTCACCATCGCGCACATCGATGATGTTGTCGCCCTCTTCCTCAAGTAAGTCCTCACATTTCTCTCTCCCTCCTCCACGGCTCCTCCACAGCGGCTGTTGAGCCCCCCCTCCCCCACACACACCATGGACACTGGTCGAGCCCCACCGCCTCCCCACCACCCCCACTGCCCTCCGCCGCCTCCCCACCACCGTCCACCACTCCCCACCGCCCTCCACCATGTTTAATGTGAATTATGATATGTGAATTGCAATGGTTAATGTTGATGTTGTGAATTATGTGAATGTTAAAATGTGAATTATAATGGTTATGTGAATTGCAATGTGCGTTACAATGGTTATGGTTAATGTTACAATGTGAATTACAATGGTTACATTTGATGTTACAATATGAATTACAATGGTTATGTGAATTATGTGAATTGCAATGGTTAATATTGATATGCAATGTTGAATTATAATTTTTATGTTGTTCATTAAATGATACTTATTGTTTATTGATATTTAATGTTTTTGAGTGATTACTTAATATATGTAAATAAACGGGTTTCGGACCAAGCCGATGCGACACGGCACGACATGCATTAAATATGTTTGTGCTATATAGACAGTTGTAGTCGTAACGTATGCATCCAGACGGCACAGAAGGAAACGGCGATGCTGAGGATGTCAATCACCTGCGCTTGCGTGGACGGTGGATCCGGACGTGGAAGTGTCATCTAAGACCAACTTTCCCTCCTATCTATTGTTCTTTCCTCTCTCGTAAATTACTCAAAAATGAAAATGAGTAACGTAACCTATAGAAATGCATCATCCATTTCGGATCGGCACGTCTCACATGCGATAGACATGTGAGATGTGCAGGTCCGGAATTGTCTGGACAGCCTGGGAGTGACCGAGGGCGTGCTTATGACAATCTAGGTACGGGGTCTTGATCCAGACGTGATTTCAACAGCATAACCCTGATGTTCTCCGCTACACCATTTCTGGGCGTGCAGTTTTAGAACATTGGGGTTATGCTGCCGAAAATTCATCCGATTCAGACCTCGTGTCTTGTCATAAGCACGTTCCCTCAATCACTCTTGGGTGGATGTAGGACCTCTCTGCCTAGTTCAGGGGTCGTGACATAACTAAAAATTAAACTAATAATGATTTGTCTGCTTTGAAGGTATACTCTCAAACATGGTTGAATACCGCACATGGATGTATACTGGTTAAAAAAAGGATGGGAGTCACTCAGAGGAGTGGTTCACCAAGACAGATGCTTTTATACAACGAGCTTTTTTGTTGTCAAACAACAGTAAGGTGTGGTGCCCATGTAGTAGATGTTAGAGTGAGAAGTGTTTCCATAATATGATGTTGATGTTCCACTTGTGTTGAAACGATTTCATGCAACATTATGAGGTGTGGACCTTTCACAGCGAGACACCTTCTCAAGCCGTAGAAGATTGAGATGAGGTTGACAACACGGGGGTCGATAGGATGGATGAGATGCTTGAAGCCATAAATCCTAAATTGTCAGAGGATCCTCCTACAATGAAGGTTGAATCGTTCTTCATGCATCTCAAAGCTTAAGAAAAGCCATTGCATGAACACACCGAAGTGACGCTCCTCAATTTCATGACTAAATTTATGGTAATTAAGTCTAAGTATTTCTTCTCCAATAACTGCTACAATGATCTCATCAAATTGATCAGCGATATCCTTCCACAGCCCCATAAAGTGCCTAAAGATATGTATCAGTCCAAGAAATTAATTTATGGTCTTGGTATGAGATATGAGAAGATTGATATGTTTCTAGATAACTGCATGCTTTTCTAGAAAGAGCATGCCAACGAGAACAAGTGCTTAAAATGTAATAAAGCAAGATTTGTTGAAGTTGTTAATTATGACGGTGCAAAAAGTGATGAATCATTTTGCACAGAAGCAGCTTCGCTACTTGCGTGTCCCACCTAGGTTGAAGCTCTTGTTTCTCTAAAAAAAACAGCCAGACATATGAGGTGGCGCAAAGAAGGTGTACGTGAGAACAACGGAATGATGGTGAACCCGTCGAGGTGAGGAAAGAAAGGCGCTTGACCTCTTTTATCCAGATTTGACCAATGACGCGAGAAATATTCGCATTGGGGTTGAGACAGATGGCTTCTCATCGTTTAGTACAAATGTCACACCATACTCTTGTTTTCCCATGTTTGCTATTTCGTAAAACTTACCACCATCTCTTTGTATGAAGTATGAATTCATGTTCCTTTGCCTTATTGTACCTAGACCGGATCATCCTGGTTCACGACTGAACGTGGTGTTGAAGTCATTGGTTGAAGAGTTGAAAATGTTGTGGACAGGAATCAAAGCGTACGACTGTCAAAGTGTAGCAACGACACTTCCCCCGGTACTACTAAAGTGTAGCCCGCAGAGGTTCTTGTTATGGTTGGGGCACGCAGAGATCAAGATCAAGATGGCGACACCAGAGATTTACGTGGTTCGGGCCGCCTGAGCGTAACACCCTACTCCACGAAGTGTGTGTGTGTTGTATTATCAATTGCTAGAGAGCGTAGACTCTGGCTCAGCCGGGGCTTTAGTCAGTTGTCCTTTGTATCATGCGGATCAGTCCTTTTATAGTCCAAGGACTGACCGTTACATCATTCACCTGGCCCGACATGTGGCCCTGGCATATTAAATTGCCTAATACACTGTCTACGGGTATTAAGCATGGTTAATAGTGCGATAACATGCCTTAATGGCTGCTTTACCTCCATTAAAAGCGCTCTGATCGTGTGTCATTAATACGGTATTAACGACACGTAATCAAGTCTTGTAACTGCCGCTTTAACTGTCCCTTGAACGTCTTTTCTAAAGGAGATCTGCCAGAGTATATGTTGAAAAAGATCCAGAGGCTCCACACGTGGCAGCTTCGGAGCTTCTCTTTGCGGGGAGGTAGCTCCAGCGCCGCTGTACACGTGTCAGCACCGTAGCTTCCCTCTGCCGGGGGTTAGGTCCGGGGTCATTACACACGTGTTGATCATGGAGCTTCCCTGTGTCGAGAGTTTAGCTCCGGATTTACATTACACGTATCAATCTTCGGAGTTACCCATATGAGGGATGTGGGTCCGGTGTAATATTACATGTGGGGCCTGAGGTGGCCTTCAATTTTGACGGGTAGGACTTCTTTTTCACTTCTTGCGGTATCATAGGGTACTCGATACGCAGGGTACCGACAGTGGCCCCTAGGCCCACCTTTGGGACAAACTTGAATGTGGCCTAGAGGGGGGGGGGGGGTCAATAGGCCTTTTTGAAATTTTTCAGAACCTACAACACTTAATCACCAGATCAAAACTTGAGATATTGGACTAGTCCGGTAAAGTCCGAACTAGTTCGCTGTGTACAGACTAGGTTGATGAAGTTTGATTTATTAAGTTTGATTCTAGGGTGTAGCAGCGGAAATATACTTGTAATTTATGTGTTGCAAGATTATGTATTAGGGTATATCACAAGTCAATCTTAAATTTGATATTTTAACGTAAAGTGAGCAAGATTAATTGAAACCCTAGATTGATATGATGTAAAGAACGTTGAACACAAAGCAAAAACACAAGAGATTTATCCCGTGGTTTGGTTCCCACAGAGGTAACCTACATCCACGTTGAGGAGTCCACAAAAGGACCGGGTCTTCTCCAACCCTACCCTCGTCGGATTGCCACCAAGGCCAATCCTCTTCCACTTATCACAAAGGGGTGAATAACCAAATTCAAAGGGGCCTTCTCGCACGTTGAGGGCTCCCCTTAGATTACAACATGAAATACCACCAAGAACACACTCAAAAAGATTACAATGAAATCATAGGAGTGTGTTAGAGAATCAAACCAAGAGCTCAATGAGTGTTGAACGTGTCTCTCCAATGATCTAGAGTGTATCCTCAAAGGATTGATCTTTGTTGCACTTAATTTCGTGGAGAGATGTGTTTTTGAGGCTCTTGGGAGGTGTGACGACGCTAGGGTTCGAGAGAGATTCAAGTTGGGTCGTGCACCTCTATTTATATGGGGTTTCTAAAAGTGACCGTTAGGGTTCAGAAAGATCGGACTAGTCCGTGGTGGACACTGGACTAGTACGGTGTGATGTGTGTAGCAAACCCTAAGTATCCTGAAATATTGGACTGGTCTGGCTAGGAGCGGACTTGTCCGATTTCGCTTTTGGAAATCTTCGGACTAGTCCGATGGACATCGGACTTGTCCGCATAGTGAAACCCTAAGTGGTTATGAGGACAAGTCCGCACTTGGAGGACTTGTCCGATTTAGGTCAGAGAGTTTTTTTGGACTAGTCTGTGCTAATATTGGACTTGTCTGATTTAGATCAAAATGAATATTGGACTAGTCCGGTGGCGATCGGACTTGTCTGATTTTGTGTGACTTGTGAAGTGTTTTGAGGACTAGTCCGCAGGAAGCAAATATAGCAGTCAAGTACTTGAAAATCCCACAAGCAGATCCCCTTTGAGGGGCTGCTCTACTGGCAGGGGCAGCTCTTGCATCTTCACTTCTTGCCGGAGCCTCGGGAATGGAGGCCGGCGAGGGAGCAACCTGGACATTTGCTTGTTGAGCCTTCTGAGGCCTCAATGGTGTGTGCTCCACATCCTTGACAAACTTGATCCCTGTGACTTTCTCAATCATGAACATGAGATAAGGGGCATAGCCACAGGATCGGTTGGGAGTACTAGAGATGTTGACCATATCGTTCCAAATGTAGTCAGCCACATCAAACTGACGATTCTTTCTTATCACTTTCATCAGGGTCCGAAGATAACCCTGCACACTCCGATCATCTCCATCCTTGGGAGCAATCGTCTTCCTCAAGACTCCTTACGACCACAAAGAAGGGCTTCATGTTCTTTGCAGAGGGAGGATTGAACTTTGACTTTGGCTCATAAATGAATTTCATCCTTTCCTTCTTGATGACACCAACATTATGGATGATCACATTGTCATTACTCAAGGTGTCAAGATGCAACATCATTGCAAATTCCTCATATGTTATAGTGTACTTGGATCCATGAGTCATCCAAGTCACCCTTTCTTCTTCATTGCTTGCAAAGTGACAAGTGGCATAGAACTGGGCCACCACTTCGTCGTTCCAATTGTACTTGAAGGCAAAGAGGTCCTTCAAGCCATGTCTTTCAGCTGCTGCAATCACTTCATCAAATGCGGAGCATCTCTTCTTCTCAAGGTGTGCCCAGTCAATCCACTGACTGCGCACCACCGGTGTCTTCATCTGTAGGTATACAACCCTATAATAGTCAGCATGAAAATTGCTCCAGAATCTTCGATCTGCAGCTTGCTTTGGATGACTGTAGCAATCCACACCATGGAACTTGGCTGCTGAGTCACTGCCCTTTCCATTAAACTTCTCTTTAGTGGGGTCCCGGACCCCTTCCCTCGGAGCATGCAGCTTCAACGGGCCAACTGGACCTGTTGCTATTCCTTTGCCCTTGCCCTTGGCTAGGCGGGCACTTGCCGAGCTAGGGCCACCATCGGTGGTAGCCCTAGATGCTGGAACCTTGGAGGTCGGCTTCTTCGCTAGCACTTTCCTCCGAGCATGTGGAGGAGACGGAGCTGGCTTGGAAGGACGCTCTTGAGGTTTCTTGCCAAGGCTCGTCGAGGGTCGAGGTGCCACCTCGTGGTCCATCTCAACCTCGAAATCAGAAATCTCATCATTCGTGCTTGACATGTCCTGAGAATGAATTGTGTAAGGCATGAATGAGTATTGATGATTCAAGGCATGGGTGAGAAAGAATAACAGGGCATTGCATTGAGGAATTGACAGGCTAGGTTTTGAGTTCAGAAAAATCGGACTTGTCCGGTGTACATACACGGACTAGTCCGGGGTGATCGGACTTGTCCGTGCATGGACCGGACTTGTCCGATATTCATCCTCAAAAACCTAAGCAACTAGACAAATGGTGATTCCTAATCCACAACTAGCATAGCATAAACGTAATACATCAAGGAGGCATGTATATAGTGAAATATGCTAGGCTATTCGATCAACAATGAAGAAATTTGGGATTTCTAGGGTTTGAGTGAAAATTACCAAGGAATTCGCTTGATTCTTGAAGGAGTTGTTGAAGTCTGGACTTGTCTGAGAACTTCAATCTTCGAGGGGGGGGAGCTTGATTTCCACCCAAATGCAGAGCTTTTTGGTGAAGGGGATGCAAAATCGCCTTGGGAGCTCGAGTGGGAGAGAGAGAACGTGTGAGGCAAGAGTGAAGGTGAAGAAATTAGGGTTTGGCGGCGGCTAGGGTTATGGACACGGAAATCGGACAAGTCCGGAGACGACCGGACCGGACTAGTCTGAACTTTTCCAGTGGCTATATCGGACTAGTCCGTTGTATACCAGACTAGTCTGGCCTAACCAGCACACTACGAACTAGTCTGCATGGGCGGACTAGTTCGGGTAACCACGGACTAGTCCGTGGTCACCAGACAAGAATTTCTTAGCCCATTCATATATATTTGAAGGTACATATTTAGAAAATAGGGAGGCAAATCAAATCAAATAATCTTGATGAATATGATCACTAAGCATACAACAATCAAGCAATGATCATAATTCACCAAGATCTAATAATTAACATAGCTTTTCAGAAGAAACTTGAGAGAGATGATTTTCACAGTCCAATCAACATATTTTGAAGAATTCATACAGGTATGCAACATTTCAAGCCACACTCCGAGCATCAAGGATATTTAGCTCATTTTGGAGTTCACAAAAGCGCTTTTCATCAAGTGGCTTGGTGAATATGTCGGCCAATTGCTTTTGGGTATTGACATGGGAAATGGCTATATCTCCTTTCATAGAGTGGTCTCTCAATAAGGGATGCATTATGTCTGTGTGTTTGGTTCTAGAGTGCTCAATGGGATTACGGGCAATTTTAATGGCACTCTTATTGTCACAAAGAAGTGGAATACGGTTCATATTGTAACCGTAATCCATTAGAGTTTGTCACATCCAAAGGAGTTGTGCACAACAACTCCCGGCTGCAACATACTCCGCTTCAGCTGTGGATAAGGCAATGGAATTTTGTTTCTTGGAGGACCAATAAACTAGGGATCTACCTAGGAATTGGCATGTATCGGAGGTACTCTTTCTATCTACCTTGCATCCGACATAATCTGCATCTGAGTAGCCAATGAGGTTAAATTTGGAGCCTTTTGGATACCAAAGACCAATGTTGGGTGTATGAACTAAATATCTCAAGATCCTTTTTACGGCTGTCAAGTGACACTCCTTAGGATTGGCTTGAAATCTTGCACACAAACATACACTCAACATAATATCTGGCCTAGATGCACATAAATAGACTAGAGATCCAATCATGGAGCGATATACCTTTTGGTCGACGCTAGGTCCATCTTCATTGAGGTCCAGGTGGCCATTCGTTGCCATGGGAGTCTTTATGGGCTTCACCTTGTCCATCCCAAACTTCTTGAGTATGTCTTGTGTGTACTTGGTTTGGTTTATGATCGTCCCTTCCTTTTGTTGCCGCACTTGGAATCCCAAGAAGTACTTTAGCTCTCCCATCATGGACATCTCAAACCTATCTGTCATGATTTTACTAAATTCTTCACAAAAAGATGGTTTAGTTGAACCAAAGATTATATCATCAACATAGATTTGACAGACAAAAAGATCATTGTCAAAATTCTTTGTAAACAGTGTATAATCTACTTTGCCAATCTTAAAGCCATTTTTAATTAAGAAATCTCTAAGACACTCATACCAAGCTCTAGGAGCTTGTTTGAGGCCGTAGAGAGCCTTACGCAATTTAAATACGTGGTCGGGAAACTCTTCGTCTTCAAACGCGGGGGGTTGCTCCACATACACTTCTTCCTTGATTGGTCCATTGAGGAAGGCGCTTTTCACATTCATTTGATACAACTTGAAATCATGGTGAGTAGCATATGCAAGTAATATTCAAATGGATTCAAGTCTAGCTACGGGAGCAAAGGTCTCATCAAAATCCAAACCTTCGACTTGTGAATACCCTTTGGCCACAAGTCGTGCCTTGTTCCTTGTCACCACCCCGTGTTCATCTTGTTTGTTGCGGAAGACCCACTTGGTGCCGACAATGTTCGCATTGGGTCTTGCCACGAGTTCCCACACCTTGTTCTGCTTGAAGTTGTTCAATTCTTCTTGCATTGCCACCACCCAGTCCGGATCTATCAATGCATCCTCAACCCTGCATGGTTCCAAAAAGGATACAAATGAATACTGCTCACAAACATTAGCTATGCGACATCTAGTGGTTACTCTCTTTTGTATGTCACCGATGATATTGTCGATTGGGTGATCCCTTTGGACGCATTGGTGTACTCTTGGGTGTGGCACTTGAGGTGTTGTATCTTCATGATCATCTTCTTCCCCCCCCCCCCCCCTAAATGGTTGTCCTCATTGATTTGTTGATTATATTTGTATTCTTGTGGTTGATCTTGTGTGGAAGCTCCCCCTTGATTGTTGACCTCCTCTTGTGGTTCATATTCCTCATACACGTGTAGAGGTGACTCTTGTGGTCGAACTTCACCTAAGGCCATTCTTTTCAATGCTTGAAAAGGAGCTTATTCTTTACCTAGTACACATGGATCAACTTGCTCCTTTTGGGAGCCATTAGTTTCATCGAACACTACGTCATGTGCTACTTCAACAAGTCCGGAGGTCTTGTTGAAAACACGATAGGCGTAAGTGTTCGTATCATAACCAAGCAAGAAACCTTCATCGGACTTCGAAGCAAACTTTGAAGTCATGGGCTTCTTGTTTAAAATATGACATGGGGAACCGAAAACTCGAAAATATGAAATATTAGGCTTGTTACCGGTGAGTAGCTCATAGGATGTCTTCTTGAGTAGTCGATGAAGATAAAGTCGATTTACGGCGTGGCAGCGGTGTTAATCGCTTCCGCCCAAAATCGATCCGAGGTCTTGTACTCATCGAGCATTGTTCTTGCCATCTCTATGGGAGTTCGGTTCTTTCTTTAGGCAACTCCGTTTTGTTGAGGGGAGTACGGTGCTGAAAACTCGTGATTTATGCCTTCTTGACCAAGGTACTCCTCCACTTGTGTGTTCCTGAACTCCGTGCTGTTGTCACTTCGAATGTTCTTGATTGTCAGTGAGAATTCATTTTGAGCTCACTTGAAGAACTTCTTGAGTATTCTGGAACACCCTCATTTTCATGCATCATGCCTTGCATACATTCACATACATGTTTAACAATGATCCACATCAAGAGGAATGAGTTTAAAATTGATTTAGAACAAAACCGCACTTAAAATGCAGGAAAGTGCGGACTAGTCCGATTTCTCTCTGACTAAAAATGGACTTGTCCATTTTTGCTGCGGACTAGTCCGATTTTGCCTCTGGAAATCTTCGGACTTGTCCGATTTTGTGCGGACTAGCCCGATATTCCAAGAATCCTTGAAAAATTGCTAAGTCCTTGGACTTTTCTGGACTAGTCCGGTGTTCCAGCGGACTTGTCCATTTTCCTCTCTGTTTAAAGTTGGACTTGTCCGATTTTTGGCCAGACTTGTCCGATTTTCTCTCTGGACGACTTCGGACTACTCTGGTCCTTTCTGGACTTGTCCGATATTTCGTGAATCCGAGTTGATCTTTTGTTTTACGACTTGTTTCTTGGGTTTCACGTTAAGTGGGCCTAGGGACGTTGTGCCTAACTCTTTTAGAGCCCATGTGGGACTCTAAACCGGCCTCTACTCATCCCAAACTCGGAATCCATCTAACCCTAGCCTCCACCTCTATATAAACAGCCCCACCCCTTGGATTGACATCTATTTGTCACTTTTCCACCCCACCCAAACCCTAGTTCATGGAGAGCCACCACCAAGGAGGGAGGAGAAGATCCCAAGCAAGAAGAAGAAGAGGAGGAAACGAAAGAGGATCAAGGTCTCCACCAAGCTTTCGATCTTCATCGCCAATTCATCCCCAAGTTCATCACCAACCCTAGATCACCAAGATCCAAGTGCTACCTCCAAGTTTCTTGATTCATTGGAGTCCTAAACACCTGGTATACCTTCTATTCTCTTTTCCTTACGTGAATTCGACCCCTAATCCCCAAATTCATGTCGATCTAGAAAACCCTAATCTGCTGATCTCGTAAAGTGCGGACTTGTCCGGTCCCTAGCGGACTAGTCCGATTTCCCTGGATAAATTGTGTTGAATTAATTCCAAAAACTGACCTAATCAACTCCAAACTTGTATAACTTGTTAAAATCTATTAGAACTAGTTATTGATCATTAAAAGCAATCCATTGATGAGTTCTACCTTGCATTTGCATTAATCATGCATGTCATGTCATATTGAGTAATTTTTTAGCACTCTTTGATTGTGTTTCCTGTCTTGTATGTTTATTGTGCGGATCAGACAGATTTGCGCTCGAGAGTGCCGCGGAGGATCTACAACACCAAGAGTTTGAAGGCTTTGACCCTAATCAACAGCAAGAGCAATGCAAGTGTCCTTGAAGCATATTGATCCTGTTTAAAAATAAATGTTTTGTTTACAAAACTGCATGCCTGTGTCAAATTGATGGGAATCCTATGGTAGGAAGTTTACTAGCTTTGTTTAACCACCCTTGTCACATGGAATTATGGTAGAGAGTCGGGATGGGCTTTTTACCTTTTTGCTTTGCTTAATTAATTGGGATGGGAAACAATACTACACATTTAATTATGCATTAATGATATTTTGGTTAACATGAACTTGTAAATATGATATGGTAATGGGTGATCTAAGCAAGCCTGGTATGTGGATGGGTTGGACGTATGGTGGTTTGCTTGCTTTAGATCTAAGGACAGATTCATGCGAGAATAAGCCAGGACTACAGTGCCAACACGAGGCCAAGTATGGGTGCGGCGTAGCTGATTAAGTAGGGCTTTGCTAGTGCTCTTTGGACCATTGTGGATGCTCGGGGAAGGGGTAGTCGGATTGGGATTGTTGATGATTGGTGGGACTACCCTGGGATCCGAATGGCTCAAGAGGGGGCCCTTGGTTGAAGATGTGCTCTGTAGGAGACATCGCCACCGGTGAAACCTCAGTGGGGTCTAAATAGGCTAGTAATCCCTTTGTAAAGGCTATTTTGTGATCTCTTGGCCACACACCGACGGAAGTGTGAGACGGCATAATAGAGGTTCTAGTCATCGAAAGGTGATGAAATCAAGAACACGTGGGTGAAGTGGTACAAACTCTGCAGAGTCTAATAAAACTATCATGATAGTCGTGCTCTCGGTTATGAGCACCTGGACAACTTCCATGATTAGAGGGAAATTTGGATTTGGGATGGTTATGGTTGGTTATGAATTTATTTCTGGTATTGAATATGTTTATTGGCAATGGTGAAATCTGGAATTATTGATGATGGTAGTGAATTCAGTTGGGTATTATGATATTACTTATGGTTATGATGGGTTTTCCTCACATACATATAATATATTGCTTTTCCAAATGGTTTTACTATACTTTTTAGCACTTTGCCATTATTATTGTCGTCATTTGAATCAGCCACATGTCATACTTTCCACACTTGCTGAGTACGACATGTACTCACTCTTGCAATCCCCCCCAATAGTTGCAGGTCAGGATTGGGAGTTTAATGGTGAGAATGCGGAGTTCTAGGCCGTGTCTACCGTCAGCTTTGCCTGTGGTGTTGATTGGAGCTGCGCTATACCCTATTGCTTATGCTGCCTAGCTGTTTAGTTTGCTTAATTAGTTTATTTCCGCTGCATTAGTTGAACTTGTCATTAATATTCATTAGAGCTGGTAGTCGTGGATAATATGGTTTGTGTAATAAAACTTGGTTAATAATCTTGTCTTGTGGTAATTTTTTGTATACTCTTTTGTGAATGCACTCGTGTATGTGTGATGAACATCCTGGGCACGCATATGCGTTAGCTTGGTTCATTCTTGGAACCGAGCGTCACAGATTGGTATCAGAGCCACAGGATGACTGTAGGACGCAGCCTAGATAAAATGGACACTTAAGAGTACATAGGAGCACTCAAGAATCGATGTGTTTTTGTTTGGTGTGTTGTTTGCTATATATTGTTTGCTTGTGTGCTTAATAGAGGATTTTGGGATGCCTTAGCATTGCCATGTCCACCTAGGCTAGTGTAGCTAGTTGTTTAGTTTCATATCCCTTGATGCATATAGTTGGAGACGTTTTCTAATTCTTACCTATTGCTTTTCTTCAGATGGTGAGGACTCGCTACTAGAGGGATGGCAATAATGAGGAGGAGGACAATGGAGTACCTCAGAACAACAATGGGCAAGGACCTGCTCATGGAGCTATCAACATTGAGCAGCTATTAGCTATGCAAAACCAGCTCATGCAGACCATGATACAAACAATGGGACAGCTGCAGGTTGGCAACATCAACAATCAGCCCCACATGCCCCCACCGCCACCCCCGCCTCCTCATAACCGATTGGGAGAGTTTATGAGGACTAGGCCGCCAACTTTTGCTCAAGACGCTGACCCTATGGATGCGGATGATTGGCTCAAGTCCATGGAGAAGAAGCTAGCTATTGTCCAATGTAGTGACCGAGAGAAGGTCTTGTTTGCTTCTCATCAACTAGTTGGAGCAGCTGCGGATTGGTGGGATTCTTATTGCAATGCTCATGAGAACCAAGAGAGAATTACCTGGGCGGAATTCAAGGAGAGTTTCCGTTCCCATTATGTGTCGGAGGGTGTTATGATTTTGTAGAGGCAAGAATTTGAGAATTTAAGGCAAGGAAGATCAAGCGTGAGTGAATATCTCAACAAGTTCACTCAACTCTCAAGGTATACGCCCGAGGATGTTAGTCGGGACAGCCGGAAGCAATACTTGTTCATGAGAGGCCTCAACAATGAAATTCAAGTGCAATTGCTCAATTGTGATTATGCAAATTTTCAGAAGCTTGTGGACAAAGCAATTGTGGTTGAGAACAAGATTCGTGAGATGGAGCAAGACAATAAGAGAAAGGCGCCATATCAAGGACAGCAACAGGGAAGTAATGTGCGCCCTCGCCTTGCACCACCCAATGCGCCTTATTACAGCTCTTCTATTCCTGCTCAACGCCCTGGATTTGCACCACGCCCAACTCAGTTTGTGCAGCAGCGCCCTGTCATGCAAGCACATAGGCCTCCAATGCCTTATGCGCCTCGTGCTAATTTTCCTGGTGCAAATGTTCAAAACCAAGCTCGTCCCAATAATTCTGGTGGAGTTAAGAAGTGCTATACTTGTGGAGAAGCTGGAAACTTTGCGCATCAATGTCCTAAGTCAGGCCTTGGTCAAGGAAGCAATGCGTCGAGGCAAAACCCAAGACCCAATGGAGGATAACCACAAGGGAACCGCGGATAGCAGAATTTTGCTCGTGGCAACGTGAACCATGTCTCTACGGAGGATGCTCAACAAGCGGATGACGTGGTCATTGGTATGTTTCTCGCCAACTCCAACCCCGCGACTATGTTATTTGATTCTGGAGCATCGCATTCATTCATTGCATCAAAGTATGTTGCCAAGTATAGTTTGCCTATCTCTCATATGAAGTTTACTCTATTGGTTAAGTCTCCTGGAGGAGAGATGAGGACAAATATAGTATGTCCAAAAGTAAGCCTTAGAATAAGGAGGGTAGACTTCTCCGCCAACCTCATTGTTTTGGATTCTCAAGGATTGGACATTATACTTGGTATGGACTGGTTGAGGAAGCACAATGGAGTTATTGAGTGTGCCACAAAGACGGTGAAGTTGACCAATGAAGAAGGGATCACCGTAGAATTTGAAGCATCTCAAACCGCACCAAAGCAATTGGAGCTGAATCATATGGACGGTGCTACAATTGAGGAGATTTTGGTGGTGTGTGAATTTTTGGATGTTTTTCCGGACGAGTTGTCAGGTATGCCACCTGATCGAGACATTGAGTTTGCTATTGATTTAATACCTGGAACTACACCTATAGCTAAGAGGCCGTATAGGATGCCTCCTTTGGAATTAGCGGAGCTCAAGAGGCGAATTCAAGAGCAACTAGAGAAGGGTTTTATTTGCCCTAGTTCTTCACCTTGGGGAGCGCCCATTCTATTTGTGGACAAGAAGGATGGGACTCAAAGGATGTGTGTAGATTACCGAGCTCTCAACGAGGTGACAATCAAGAACAAGTACACCTTACCGCGCATAGAAGACTTGTTTGATCAGATGAAGGGTGCCTGTATCTTCTCTAAGATTGATTTGAGGTCGGGATATTTTCAAATGAAGATTAGACCATCGGACATACCCAAGACAGCTTTTAGAACACGATATGGATCTTATGAGTACACCGTGATGTCTTTTGGATTGACTAATGCACCTGCGTACTTTATGTACCTCATGAATAAGGTCTTCATGGAGTACTTGGATAAGTTTGTTGTGGTGTTTATTGATGACATTATGATCTACTCAAAGGATGAGAAGGAACATGAGGAACACTTGAGGCTTATGTTGCAGAAACTGAGGGGGCATCAATTGTATGCCAAGTTCAACAAGTGTCAGTTTTGGTTGAGAGAGGTATCGTTTTTGGGTCATATCATCTCAGGAGGAGGAGTATCGGTTGACCCGGGAAAAGTGAGAGAAGTGTTGAAGTGGGAGCCCCCGCAAAATGTAAAGGAGATCAGGAGTTTTCTTGGGATGGCTGGATATTACTGTAGATTCATCAAGGACTTTTCCAAGATAGCCAAGCCTATGACGGAGTTGCTAATGAAGGGAAAGGCTTTCCAATGGACTCAAGCTTGTCAAAATAGTTTTGAGGAGTTGAAGAAGAGGTTGACAACAGCCCCATTTTTGGTATTGCCGGATGTGAGCAAGAGTTTTGATATTTATTGCGATGCATCGAGACAAGGGCTTGGATGTGTATTGATGCAAGAAGGTCAAGTGGTCGCCTATTCATCAAGACAATTGAAGAAACATGAGCAGAATTACCCCACGAACGATTTGGAACTCGCGGTCGTGGTACACGCATTGAAGATTTGGAGGCACTATATTCTTGGACATAGGTGTGAAATTTATACGGATCATAAGAGTTTGAAGTATATTTTCACACAAATGGATCTGAACTTGAGGCAACGAAGATGGTTGGAGCTCATCAAAGATTATGATTTGGGGATCAACTATCATCCGGGAAAAGCCAACGTAGTGGCCGATGCCTTGAGTAGAAAAGGAGTAAGTCATCAACTCACAGTTCGAGAGTTACCATTCGAGTTATGTAAGGAGTTTTAACGGTTGAACCTTGGATTTGTAAAGGAGATGGAGATGATGGAGTTAAACCCAACCCTGGAGCGAGAAATTTGAGAGGCACAAACCGCAGATGAAGAGATCAAGGAAATCAAGGAAAGGACCGAAGAAGGGAGAGAATTCAGATTTGATGAAGACGAACATGGTACCTTATGGCTTGGAAAGAGAATCATTGTGCCTAATGTAAATCATATTCGGGAGACAATATTAAAGGAGGCACATGACTCGCCATACTCGATTCACCCCGGTTGTATGAAGATGTACAAAGACTCGAAGACTAGCTATTGGTGGGATAACATGAAGAAGGACATAGCTGAATATGTGGCATTGTGTGATGTGTGTCAACGAGTCAAGGTGGAACATCAAAGGTCAGTGGGATTATTGCAACCATTGAAGATCCTGGAATGGAAGTGGGAGGAAATCGGTATGGACTTCATAGTTAGGTTACCACGTACTCAGTCCTGGTATGACTCAATTTGGGTAATTGGATCGCTTAACCAAGTCAGCTTATTTTGTCCTCGTGAAGACCAAATATACAGCTGCACGATTAGCCAAAATATATATGGAGCATATTGTGTGTCGACATGGAGTCCCGAAGAAGATAGTCTCAGATAGAGGTTCTCAATTTACTTCCAGATTTTAGCAAAAATTGCATGAAGCTTTGGGAACGAGGTTGAATTTTAGTTCAGCATATCACCCTCAACGGATGGACAAACCGAGAAGACCAATCAAATTTTGGAGGACATGTTAAGAGTTTGTGCTTTAAAGCATGGGAAGAGTTGGTACAAAAGCTTGCCATATGCAGAATTTTCATACAACAATAGTTACCAAGCAAGTTTGAAGATGTCACCGTATGAAGCGCTTTATGGGAGGAAGTATAGGACACCTTTATTCTGGAATGAGGCAGGAGAAACTCAAGTATTTGGTCCAGATGTGTTGCAAGAGGCCAAAAAGCAAGTCCAAATGATTCGTGAAAACTTGAGGGCGGCCCAATCAAGGCAAAAAGGCTATGCGGACAATAGGAGAAGGAAATTAGCCTTTGAAATAGGAGATTTCGTTTACCTCAAGGTGTCCCAATGAGAGTCATGAGAGGTTTAACATAAGGGGCAAGCTCGCACCTCGTTATATTGGACCATTCAAGATTTAGGACAAGAGAGGAGAAGTAGCGTATAAGTTGGAGATGCCAGCTCATCTTTCAGACGTACATGATGTCTTTCATGTTTCCCAACTCAAGAAGTGCTTGAGAGTATCGGAAGAACAAGTGCCAATGGAAGAATTGGAGTGATGAGGACATCATAACAGCGGAGACGCACATTGAACTGCAAGGACCAATCACAAGAGCACGAGCACGGTTATTAAATCAGGAGGTGAATTCGTTTCTAACTTCTTTTGCATGTGAGTTTGAGAATAGATTGCTATGTGATGATTTAATTGTTATTAGGAATAATGTAGAAGATCAACAAGTGAAGGAAAGGGGCCTTGGGAGCGTGGAGAACCAGCTGGGACGTCCACAAGTTGATGGAAACAGTTTACAACTCCGACTCGAGTTCAACTCGGAGTCCAGGAGCAGTCCACCTTAAAACGGACGCCCAGGAGGCATACGTACTCCGTTTTCGACGTTATACATATGCACGGAAATAGGAGAAGCTAAACTTTCCAATGGTTCTGGTACCACCTCAAAATTCCTCCAGAGTCATTGGAAATAGTCGAAACAATTCGAGTCCAGATTTATGTCCGGTGCTGCACCACCGAATCGGGCCTTTGGGCCTTGTATCCCGTAAGAGTCCATTAGGGATGCGACTAATCGTGTTTTGGTCGAACCCTAGCCTATAAATACTGCATCCGCCGGTCATATTCGGTGGGTTTTGCTTAGATCAATAATTCGCCGTTCTATGGTTTGTGAGACCCAACTTCGCGATTTCCGATCGTGTCTTCAACGTTCTTGCTCGTGTTCTCGGTTGCACTTGCAGGGATTAGCCTTCTTGGCGAGGTCAAGCGTGTGCAGCACGGTTGATAACCAACGGAGCCGTGGTGTATTGATTGCAGGGGTACTCGAACCGCTCGAGTGCCGCGGATCATCAATGTCGAGTTCTCCACCCCAATCGACATACCTTTCGGAAGATCGGGCCTAAACCTACTCATCAATTGGTATCAGATTTCCAGGTTGCCCGTGAGGTATCTTTGTTTTTCCTTCCATTAGATCGATTTTGTTTCGTACCTAGAGTCCACAGAAAAGCCACAAAAAAATTAGATCGTTTTTACCGCTTCCCAGACTATAGTACCTGCAGTTTCGTTTTTCAGTTTGCATTGTTGAGTTTGCATTCGTGTGGTTGAGTCTTGTTGCTGGTTTAGCTTTGTGTTTTGGATCCTATTTATCATGTTTCGTCCTTGTTTTCTTGCTGTTCGACACCTATTCCAGAATCCCTAAATAACAAACCGATCCACAACGTTCATTGGTTTGCCCTAGCTAGTCGCCTTGCGTGAACTCCCGCATCGCCAGCCCTAGATTAGGTGACAAACCTTTGTGCCACTCATCCTTGAATCATCACACACGACCCCATTAGTTGCTGTGCAAATTCCCGATCATTTTCATATCCGATTACGAGTTCTGTTCCCAAACCGAGTTGGAATCAACATCCAAAAAAACGTATCTCGGACAGCCTACCTTAAAACGGCCATAACTTTCGCATACGAACTCGAAATTGGGCAATTTTTTTTCAAATTCATCTACGCGAAATTTTGCATATGATTTTCCGCCGCATAGCCGAAATTAGATTGCCCAAATTCCCCTCGGAAGATAGGCTATCCGGCCTCCGAAGTTTCAATGTGAATTTTAAAGAATCTTCTTGATTTTCTATAGGCCGCATATTACATCCAACTGAGCTGCAAATTTGTGTGCTTCCTATATTTGTGCTCCTGAGTAAATAAAAAATTTCAAAAAAATATTACAAAAAAGAAAAAAATAGTGAAGAGCACGCATATTAAAGCAATTAGCCTATACCACTTGGTGCTGTTTTGTTGGCTATATCATTCTGTCTTTCTTTTGCCTTGATACTTCCTTGTGTTGTGCTAGGCTCTAGGGCACTTGGTTGACCAGCAACAGTTTCCTACATTGAATACTTATTCAACTTTGTTTAGCTGTTAACAATTTTCTGCTTATTAGGCACCATATTGTGCCATCCAAGCTCCACCTTTTTCTTGAGCATAACAGGTACTTTTGCAATCACCCCACGCTTCATCGGTTCATCTCACCGTCCACACCACCTGCTGTGTCGGTAAGAACACTTGTAAGAGTGTGGTAAGACGCTTGAGCGAGAGAGATTGTTTTCTTCCACCTTCCACATTGTCACTGTAGTTGATAGGGATAACATTTTTTTTGTTGTCTCTTGTTTGCTACTAACAATGGCAGAAGAAGACATTGATGACGAATGTGTTCAACATGCTGAGTTACGTGATATGATGAAGACCATGACGGATATGTTCGCCAAATACAACGCAGCAACGGAGGAGTCATTGGCGAACTTGACTCGTCAACTGGATGACCTTGCTCTTCGTATGAATACTTTTGAGGCTCGGTTGCCTCTCGCTGGAAGACAAGAAGACAATGCTTATGATGAACTGGAAGATCACAATAATCAGCCAAGACTACCACTTTATCGTCGAGGTATGGGAGGTAATAATCATAACAATTATTATAATCATCCTCCTGATGATCCTTTTGCTAAAGTGAAATTTACAATACCCTCTTTTTCTGGTGCTTATGATGTTGAGGCTTATCTTGATTGGGAGATAGAGAAAAAATTTAATTCCCATCTTGTTCCTGAACAACATTGAGTTCGTCAAGCCACTAGTGAGTTTAAGGACTTTGCTACCATATGGTGGAATGAACTTGTTAAAACTAGAACTGACCCTCCAACATGGGATAGATTAAAGGAAGCTATGCGCGTTCGATTTGTTCCTCCATCTTTTCAGCGGGACCTTCGCAAAAAATTGCAGCGTTTAGACCAAGGTAACATGTCCGTAGAGGAGTATTATCAAGAGTTACAAAAAGGTATGCTGCGTTGTGGGGCAGTAGAGGACATGGATGATAAAATAGCTCGTTTTTATGGGGGGTTGAGGCGTGAAATTCAGGACATTGTTGATTACAAGGAATATGATACTGTTAACAGATTGTTTCAGCTTGCTATGTTGGCAGAAAAAGAATTGCAGCGTCGACAACAACAGCAACATCGCATGAGGAGCAACTTCACGCCGCGTGCAGCGACTACACCATCCAAAACAGCACCATCTTCGACCCCACATGCAGCGACTACACCACCCAATGGCGGCCAACGAACTATACCTGCTGCTCCCCCTTCTCGTGTGCCGGAAGGCAGCAAGGCGACATCATTCAAGCCTTCTTCGTCCACTCCTTCTACGTGTCGTACTTCCGACATCAAGTGTCACTGCTGCCAGGGACTTGGTCATATGATGAGAAATTGCCCGAGCAAACGATCATACATAGCACACGACGATGGTGGGTATGATAGTACTTCGGATGTTGAAGATGAATATTATCTTGCTACTGACTTTACAGATCCAAATGACGAACACACTGAAGAAGAGGTAGTTGGTACAGCGGCAACGAAGAACTATAGGAGCATCATTGTGCAGCGTGCCTTGAGCTCCAAAGTGGAGACCGACGACAAGCTACAACGACACAACCTCTTCCACATGTTTCTCGTCGTCAAGGACTGCCGTGTACACACTATAATTGATGGAGGTAGCTGCAATAACTTGGTAAACACGGATGTCGTCAAGAAACTCGGTTTGACAACAAGAGCACACCCTCATCCGTACCACATTCAATGGTTCAACAACAGCGGTAAGGTTCGGGTAACACAAACAGCGAGAATACATTTTTCAATCGGTTCATACCATGATTTTTGCTGATTTTGATGTTGTTCCTATGGATGCTTGTTCTCTTTTATTGGGTCGTCCTTGGGAATTTGATACAGATGCTATTCAACATGGTAGAACCAATAAATATACTCTCATGCATAAGGGAAAGAAAATCACTTTGCTCCCCATGACTCCTGCTGAAATTGTGCATTTTGAGAAGAGTAAAATTCGTGATGGCAAAGCAACAAAATTAGAATCTGAAAAACAGCAAGTTATTAAGTTAAAATCAGCATCGTTGCTCCCAACTAAATCTGAACTTGCTGATTTATTCGATGCTAAGGGGATGTGCTATGCTTTAGTTTGCAAAGAAGCCATGTTTTCACTTCATGAATTGTCTATTGCATTGCCCCCTGCTGTTGCTAACCTTTTGCAGGAGTTTGAGGATGTGTTTCCCTCCGAGATACCCCCTGGTTTACCACCGATGAGAGGCATTGAACACAAGATTGATTTGATTCCAGGAGCAAGTTTGCCAAATCGTGCAGCATACAGGGCGAATCCACAAGAAACTAAGGAAATTCAGCGACAAGTCCAAGATCTTTTGGACCGCGGGTACATTCGTAAAAGCCTTAGCCCTTGTTCCGTTCCTATTCTTTTGGTTCCTAAGAAAGATGGTAGTTGGCGCATGTGTGTTGATTGTCGAGCGATTAATAACATCACCATTCGATATCGTTATCCTATTCCTCGTTTAGATGACATGCTTGATGAATTGAGTGGTGCTATCATCTTCACAAAAATTGACTTGCGTAGTGGTTACCACCAGATTAGAATGGCACTAGGAGATGAATGGAAAACTGCATTTAAAAACAAGTTTGGACTTTATGAGTGGTTAGTCATGCCTTTTGGTTTAACTAATGCAGCCAGCACCTTTATGCGATTGATGAACGAGGTTTTACGTGCTTTCATTGGACAATTTGTGGTGGTTTACTTCGATGATATCCTCATTTACAGCAAGTCATATGATGAACATCTTGATCATTTACATGCTGTTTTTACTGTTTTGAGAGATGCACGTTTGTTTGGTAACCTCGAAAAGTGCGTCTTTTGCACCAATCGAGTCTCGTTTCTTGCTATGTCGTTTCCTCGCAGGGAATTGAGATGGATGAGGCAAAAATTGAAGCAATCACCAGCTGGCCAGCCCCAACAACCGTCACACAGGTTCGTAGTTTTCTTGGTCTTGCAGGTTTTTATCGGCGCTTTGTGCTGGAATTCAGCACCATTGCAGCACCTCTACATGATCTAACGAAGGGAGTTCCATTTCGATGGGGCGAACAGCAGCAACAAGCTTTTGATGCTCTCAAATCGAAGCTTACACAAGCACCGTTGCTACAACTTCCTGATTTTGACAAGACCTTTGAGCTAGAATGCGATGCAAGCGGCATTGGTATTGGAGGCGTTCTCATACAAGGAGGTAAACCCGTTGCTTTCTTTAGTGAAAAAATTCATGGTACTTCTCTGAATTATTCTACTTATGATAAGGAATTGTATGCCTTAGTGCGTGTATTACAAACTTGGCAACATTTTCTTTGGTCTAAGGAGTTTGTCATACATTCCGATCATGAATCATTGAAGTATCTTAAGTGTCAAACCAATCTGAATAAACGATATGCTAAATGGATTGAGTTCATAGAGTCATTTCCATACATCATTAAGCATAAGAAAGGGAAGGAAAATATCATTGCCGATGCATTATCTAGGCGTTATACCATGCTGTCCCAACTTGATCATAAAATCTTTGGTTTGGAAACAATTAAAGCATTATATACTACTGATTTGGACTTCAAAGATGCTTTTGAAAATTTTAGAGAAGGAAGAATTTGGAATAAATATGATCTGCGAGAGGGTCTCCTCTATCGTGCTAACAAGCTATGCGTTCCAGCTAGCTCCGTTCGCCTATTACTTTTGCAGGAAGCACATGGAGGAGGTTTGATGGGACATTTTGGAGTGAAGAAACCGAAGATGTGTTGTCCACACATTTCTTTTGGCCAAAGATGAGGCGTGATGTCGAGCGCTACGTGTCACGATGCACTACTTGCAACAAAGCTAAGTCTCGCCTTAACCCACATGGTCTTTATATGCCTCTTCCTGTTCCTAGTGTACCTTGGGAGGATATTTCTATGGACTTTGTTTTGGGATTGCCTAGGACTAAGAGGGGGAGGGATAGTATTTTTGTAGTTGTTGATTGTTTTTCCAAAATGGCACACTTTATACCTTATCATAAGAATGATAATGCCTCACACATTGTTGATTTATTTATGACGGAAATTGTTCGTTTACATGGTGTGCCAAATACCATTGTTTCTGATCGTGATGCAAAAATTTTAAGTCATTTTTGGAGAACTTTGTGGTATAAATTGGGAACCAAGTTGCTGTTTTCAACTACATGTCACCCACAAACGGATGGACATACTGAGGTAGTTAATCGTACTTTATCCACTATGTTGCGGGCTGTCTTGAAAACAAATTTGAAGTTGTGGGAGGAGTGTTTACCACATATAGAATTTGCTTACAACAGATCCGTTCACTCCACGACAAAGGTAAGTCCATTCCACACTTGTATGGTTTCAATCCCCGTGCTCCTAGTGATTTACTACCTTTGCCTCCTTCTGAAACTATAAATTTGGATGTTACACAATGATCTGAATTCATTCTTAAGATGCATGAAACTACAAAGAAAAATATTGAAATGATGAATGAGAAGTATAGGATTGCAGGTAGTAAAGGTAGAAAAGAAGTAAAACTTAAACCGGGTGATTTGGTGTGGTTACATTTGAGAAAAGAGCGATTTCCCGACTTGAGAAAATCTAAACTTATGCCACGAGATGCTGGTCCTTTTAAGATCGTTGAAAAGATTAATGATAATGCATATAAGCTTGAATTGCCTCCCGATTTGGGGTTAGTCCTACATTTAACATTTCAGATTTGCAACCGTACTTAGGAGAAGAAGATGAACTTGAGTCGAGGACGACTCCAATTCAAGAGGGGAGGATGATGAGGACATCACAACAGTGGAGACACACATTGAACTGCAAGGACCAATCACAAGAGCACGAGCACGGTTATTAAATCAGCAGGTGAATTCGTTTCTAACTTCTTTTGCATGTGAGTTTAAGAATAGATTGTTATGTGATGATTTAATTTTTATTAGGAATAATGGAGAAGATCAACAAGTGAAGGAAAGGGGCCTTGGGAGCGTGGAGAACCAGCTGGGACATCCACAAGTTGATGGAAGCAGTCCACCTTAAAACGGACGCCCATGAGGCATACGTACTCTGTTTTCGACGTTATACATATGCACGGAAAGAGGAGAAGATAAAATTTCCAATGGTTCTGGTCCCACCTCAAAATTCTTCCGGACTCATTGGGAATAGTCGAAACAAGTCGAGTCTAGATTATTGTTCGGTGCTGCGCCACCGAATCGAGCCTTTGGGCCTTGTATCCCGTAAGAGTCCATTAGGGACGCATCTAATCGTGTTTTGGTCGAACCCTAGCCTATAAATACTGCAGCCGCCGGTCATATTCGGTGGGTTTTGCTTAGATCAATAATATCGCCGTTCTACGGTTTGTGAGACCCCAACTTCGCGATTTCCGATCGTGTCTTCGATGTTCTTGCTCGTGTTCTCGGTTGCACTTGCAGGGATTAGCCTTCTTGGCGAGGTCAAGCGTGTGCAGCACGGTTGATAACCAACAGAGCCGTGGTGTAGTGATTGCAGGGGTACTCGAACCGCTCGAGTGCCGTGGATCATCAACGTCGAGTTCTCCACCCCAATTGACATACCTTTCGGAAGATCGGGCCTAAACCTACTCATCATGGAGCTAGAGGAAGATTTGACTTACGCCGAACAACCGGTCAAAATCTTGGAAACTAAGGAGAGGGTCACAAGGAACAAGGTTATTAGATGGTGTAAAGTTCAATGGAAGCACCACACAGAAAAAGAAGTGACATGGGAACTGGAGGATGATCTCAAGGACTTTCCCTATCTTTTCTCATCCGCGTCGAATCTCGAGGGCGAGATTCATTTTAAGGGGGGTAGGTTTGTAACACCCTCATTTTCATGCATCATGCCTTGCATACATTCACATACATGTTTAACATTGATCCACATCAAGAGGAACGAGTTTAAAATTGATTTGGAACAAAACCGCACTTAAAATACAGGAAAGTACGGACTAGTCCGATTTTACTGAGGACTAGTCCGATTTCTCTCTGACTAAAAACGGACTTGTCCGTTTTTGCTGCGGACTAGTCCGATTTTGCCTCTGGAAATCTTTTGACTTGTCCGATTTTGTGCGTACTAGCCCGATATTCTAGTCCTTAGACTTTTCTGGACTAGTCCGGTGTTCCAGCGGACTTGTCCATTTTCCTCTCTGTTTAAAGTCGGACTTGTCCGATTTTTGGCCAGACTTGTCCGATTTTCTCTCTGGACGACTTTGGACTAGTCCGGTCCTTTCCGGACTTGTCTGATATTTCGTGACTCTGAGTTGATCTTTTGTTTTATGACTTGTTTCTTGGGTTTCACGTTAAGTGGGCCTAGGGACGTCGTGCCTAACTCTTTTAGAGCCCATGTGGGACTCTAAACCGTCCTCTACTCATCCCAAACTCGAAATCCATCTAACCCTAGCCTCTATATAAACAACCCCACCCCTTGGATTGACATCTATTTGTCACTTTTCCACCCCACCCAAACCCTAGTTCGTGGAGAGCCACCACCAAAGAGGGAGGAGAAGATCCCAAGCAAGAAGAAGAAGAGGAGGAAATGAAAGAGGATCAAGGTCTCCACCAAGCTTTCGATCTTCATCACCAATTCATCCCCAAGTTCATCACCAACCCTAGATCACCAAGATCCAAGTGCTACCTCCAAGTTTCTTGATTCATTGGAGTCCTAAACACCTGGTATACCTTCTATTCTCTTTTCCTTACGTGAATTCGACCCCTAATCTCCAAATTCACATCGATCTAGAAAACCCTAATCTGCTGATCTTGTAAAGTGCGGACTTGTCCGGTCCCTAGCGGACTAGTTCGATTTCCCTGGATAAATTGTGTTGAATTAATTCCAAAAACTGACCTAATCAACTCCAAACTTATATAAACTTGTTAAAATCTATTAGAACTAGTTATTGATCATTAAAAGCAATCCATTGATGAGTTCTACCTTGCATTTGCATTAATCATGCATGTCATGTCATAATGAGTAATTTTTGTGCACTCTTTGATTGTGTTTCTTGTCTTGTATGTTTATTGTGCGGATTAGACGCATTTGCGCTAGAGAGTGCCGCGGAGGATCTACAACACCAAGAGATTGAAGGCTTTGACCCTAATCAACAGCAAGAGCAAGGCAAGTGTCCTTGAAGCATATTGATCCTTTTTAAAAATAAATGTTTTGTTTGCAAAACTGCATGCTTGTGTCAAATTGATGGGAATCCTATGGTAGGAAGTTTACTAGCTTGGTTTAACCACCCTTGTCACCTGGAATTATGGTAGAGAGTCGGGATGGGCTTTTTACCTTTTTGCTTCGCTTAATAAATTGGGATGGGAAACAATACTACACATTTAATTATGCATTAATGATATTTTGGTTAACATGAACTGGTCAATATGATATGGTAATGGGTGATCTAAGCAAGCCTATTATGTGGATGGGTTGGACGTATGGTGGTTTGCTTGCTTTAGATCTAAGGATCGGTTCATGCGAGAATAAGTCAGGACTACAGTGCCAACACGAGGCCAAGTATGGGTGCAGCGTAGCTGATTAATTAGGGTTTTGCTAGTGCTGTTTGGACTATTGTGGATGCTCGGGGAAAGGGTAGTCGGATTGGGTTTCTTGATGATTGGTGGGACTACCCTGGGATCCGAATGGCTCAAGAGGGGGCCCTTGGTTGAAGATGTGCTCTGTAGGAGATATCGCCACCGGTGAAACCTCAGTGGGGTCTAAATAGGCTAGTAATCCATTTGTAAAGGCTATTTTGTGATCTCTTGGCCACACACCAACGGAAGTGTGAGACGGCATAATAGAGGTTCTAGTCATCGAAAGGTGATGAAATCACGAACACGTGGGTAAAGTGGTACAAACTCTGCAGAGTCTAATAAAACTATCATGATAGCTGTGCTCCCGGTTATGAGCACCTGGACAACTTCCATGATTAGAGGGAAATTGGGATTTGGGATGGTTATGGTTGGTTATGAATTTATTTCTGGTATTGAATATGGTTATTGGCAATGGTGAAATCAGGAATTATTGATGATGGTAGTGAATTCAGCTGGGTATTATGATATTACTTATGGTTATGATGGGTTTACCTCACATACATATAATATATTGCTTTTCCAAATGGTTTTACTGTACTTTTCATCACTTTGCCATTATTATTGTCGTCATTTGAATCAGCCACATGTCATACTTTCCACACTTGCTGAGTATGACATGTACTCACTCTTGCAATCCCCCCCAACAGTTGCAGGTCAGGATTGGGAGTTTAATGGTGAGAATGCGGAGTTCTAGGCCGTGTCTACCGTCAGCTTTGCCTGTGGTGTTGATTGGAGCTGCGCTATACCCTATTGCTTGTGGTGCCTAGCTGTTTAGTTTGCTTAATTAGTTTATTTCCACTGCATTAGTTGAACTTGTCATTAATATTCATTAGAGCTGATAATCGAGGATATTATGGTTTGTGTAATAAAACTTGGTTAATTAATATTGTCTTGTGGTAATTTTATGTATACTCTTTTTTGAATACACTCGTGTATGTGAGATGAACATCCTGGGCACACATATGCGTTAGCTTGGTTCATTCTCGTAACCGTGCGTCACATATTCCTTGTGTTTTTGACTTATCATGCAAAAAGAAAACCCAAGTGAAGCGAGAAAAATCATCAACAACTACTAAACCATATTTGTTACCGCCGATGCTTATGTGGCAATTGGACCAAATAAGTCCATGTGAAGTAGCTCGAGCGACCTTGTTGTAGTCATGACGTTCTTTACGAGGTGAGGTGCTCCAACTTGCTTCCCGGCTTGGCACGCGCTACAAGGCCCATCTTTCTCAAACACAACATCCTTTAAACCTCGGATGTGATCGCCCTGAAGAGTTTTTGAAGGTTCCTCATACCAACATGCGCTAGCCTTCTATGCCACAGCCAACCCATGTTGGTTTTTGCAATCAAGCATGTGTCAAGTTCAGCTTTATTCTTGTTGAAGTCAACAATATAGAGCTTTTCCTTTAACATACCCTTGAATGCAATGGAACCATCACTCCTCCGGTACCGAGCACCTTCCCTTGACTATTATCTCCAAAATAGATGCTCTCATTTGGATCCTCATTCTCTTCATATTCAAGAAACATTCTTCTTTCTCCGATCATATGGTTGGTGCAGCCACTGTCTAACACCCATTTAGATCCACCGAAGGAATAGGCCTGCAAAAAACAATTTATGCCTTGGTTTTAGGTACCCAAGCTTGCTTGGGTCCTCGAAGGTTAGTCACAAGAGATTTGGGCACCCACACATGAGACTTGGTGTTCCCATGGCGTGGCCCAACATAATGAGCATAAACCTTTCCATAATTATTTCTCATTAAGACATACGAGGCATCGAAAGTATCAAAAAGTAACTTTTGTTGTTTATACCCAGGACTGGTCTGGGAGGCCGGACTTGTCCGGAGTATCGGACTTGTCCAGACCCTCACCGGACTAGTCCGGCGGTCATGCATTTTGTACTCATTAATTTTTGATTTTCCAGATTGGAAGGCTCCTCCCTTTACAAAGACATTGCTATCCCTATTATTCTTATGGATTCTAGCTTGTTGCTTTTCACCATGAGAGTAACCAATGTCATATTTGACATTTGGAGGTCTTGTGACCAAGTATGCACTATGTGCATATTTGATCTTCTCCTTGTCAAATATGCCACTTTGGGCAGCATGCTTATCCTTTGTAGAGGTTGGCTTGTCTTTCAAACTGATGTCAACTTTATTACATGTACAAGTACAAGCAACTTCAGTTTCAATGGGTTGAGAAGATGAACTTGAGGAGGATGAAGGGTCACCATGCTTGAGTGACTCAACTTGCACTTCAAGGATCTTGTTAACCTTGATTAGGTTAGCAAGTTCTTCCTTGATTGCAGCATTTGAGTCGTTTAACTCCAAGCAAGCTTCCTTGCTTGAAGCTAACTCAACCTCTAGTGACTTGCTTCGCTCCTTTTCAAGCTCTAGAAGTTTGTCAAGTTCGACATGTTCCTCCTTTTGGGAGATAATCATGTCCTCTTGACAATGTATCAACCACTCCTTCTCAACAAGTTGATCAAGTAAAAATTTCATTTTTGTGGCAGTTTTCCTATCTAGTCCAATAAGCATATCCTCATTATCACTATTGATTTCATCATCGCTAGAATAGGAATGCACGGAAGGGGGTTTGGTGTTTACCTTGCGTTTACCTTCCTTTGCCATGAGGCAAGTGCCATTTCCCTTCCATGCGCCGAGTGTAGGGAAGAGAGTAGACTTCTTGGATGTCTTTTTGATGGCTATGCTAGCCATCTCTTCTTCTTCGGATGATGAGGACTCATCATTTGAGTCCCACTCTTTCCCTATGTGTGTTTGTTCGGCTTGTTTCTTCTTCTTGAAGAATTTCTTGGGTTGAGGCTTGTATTTTTTAGTCTTCTTCTTGTTCTCTTCATATGGGCAATCAACTATAAAGTGGCTATACTCACCACAATTATAGCATGCCCGCCTCAACTTTGCTTTTGTTCTCTCCTTGTACTTTCCTTCGCTTGATTTAGTGCCTTGTCTCTTATTCATTATTCTCTTGAATTTCTTCATGAACAATATCATGTCTTCTTCATCTAATTCACTGCTCTCATCATCACCGTCTTCTTCTAGCTGAGTTTCTCGAGCTTCTTTAGATAGGGGCTTGAGGGTGGACTTCAAAGCAATCCCTTTCTTCTTTGCCGAGGTGAGGTCAGCAATTTTTTTGACATGCTTTGCTTGTTTTTCCATCATCTCGAAATTGATGATTTTTCCAAGTAATTCATCCGGAGTCATTTTCTTGTATCCGGGGCTTTCTCTAATCATTGAGAAAAAGGTGACGTTGCGAGGCATGAAAGCTCTAAGGATGAGCTTCACCACCTCGTGGTCATTCCACTTCTTGCTTCCATAAGATCGAACCTTGTTGACGAGTGTCTTTAATCGGTTGTACATATCTTGAGGTGACTCGTCTTCTTCGATTGCGAATCTTCCTAGTTCACCTTCGATAATTTCGATCTTTGCTTCACGAACATGTCGGTCACCTTCATGTGCAGTTTGCAGTGTGTCCCATACCTCCTTAGCAATCTCGAGTCCATCCACCTTGGTGAACTCGTCCCGACTGAGCGAAGAGGTGATTACTGCCGCGGCTTGAGCATTTCGGTGAATTGCCTGCTCTTGGCTTGGTGTGAGTTCTTCATCGTCGTCCGGGATATCTATTCTTGTGCACACAATGTGCCATAGACTTGGATTGAGAGAGATTAGATGCATTTTCATATTTTGCCTCCACATTTGGTAATCACTTCCGTCAAAATGTGGGGCTTTTCCAAGTGGGATAGACAAATAATGATTAATGTTGGAATTGAGACGATCATAGTTGAAAGAATATCGGGAGTAGTAGGTGTGACTACTCCCCTTCTTCTTTTCTTCAATCTTCACTTTCCCTTTGGAAAGTGTCTTCTTTCTTAGGAGCGCCTTTAGTTCTAGCGTCTCCTCATCATCGTCCTCGAAGTCTTGAATAGCTTCGAGGAGCTTCTCCACCTTTAGGTTCTTGTCATCATCAACCTTTTCTTGGTTCTTGCTCTTGTGGATGTCCTTCATGTCTGAGATGATCTTCTTTGAGCGATTAGTCTCTTTCTTGAAGAACCTGCTCTGATACCAATTGAATGTGGCCTAGAGGGGATGGGGGTGAATAGGCCTTTTTGAAATTTTTTGGAACCTGCAACACTTAATCACTAAATCAAAACTTGAGATATCGGACTAGTCCGGTAAAGTGCAGACTAGTCCGGTGTGTACGGACTAGGTTGATTAAGTTTGATTCTAGGGTGTAGCATCGGAAATATACTTGTAATTTATGTGTTGCAAGATTATGTATTAGGGTATATCACAAGTCAATCTTAAATTTGATATTTCAATGTAAAGTGAGCAAGATTAAGTGAAACCCTAGATTGATATGATGTAAAGAACGATGAACACAAAGCAAAAACACAAGAGATTTATCCCGTGGTTCGGTTCCCACAGAGGCGACCTACATCCACGTTGATGAGTCCACAAAAGGATCGGGTCTTCTCCAACCCTACCCTCATCGGATCGCCACCAAGGCCAATCCTCTTCCACTTATCACAAAGGGGTGAATAACGGAATTCAAAGGGGCCTTCTCACACGTTGAGGGCTCCCCTTAGATTACAACATGAAATACCACCAAGAACACACTCAAAAGATTATAATGAAATCACAGGAGTGTGTTAGAGAATCAAACCAAGAGCTCAATGAGTGTTGAATGTGTCTCTCCAATGATCTAGAGTGTATCCTCAAAGGATTGATCTTTGTTGCACTTAATTTTGTGGAGAGATGTGTTTTTGAGGCTCTTGGAAGGTGTGACGGCGCTAGGGTTCAAGAGAGATTCAAGTTGGGCCGTGCACCTCTATTTATATGAGGTTTCTAAAAGTGACCGTCAGGGTTTAGAAAGATCGTACTAGTCTGTGGTTAGCAAACCCTAAAAGTCCTGAAATATCGTACTAGTCCGGCTAGGAGCGGACTTGTCCGATTTCGCTTCTAGAAATCTTCGGACTAGTCCGATGGACATCGGACTTGTCCGCACAGTGAAACCCTAAGTGATTATGAGGACAAGTCCGCACTTGGAGGACTTGTCCGATTTAGATCAGAGAGTTTTTCGGACTAGTCCGTGCTAATATTGGACTTGTCCGATTTATATCAAAATGAATATTGGACTAGTCCGGTGGCGATCGGACTTGTCCGATTTTGTGTGACTTGTGAAGTGTTTTGAGGACTAGTCCGCACTGGGAAGGACTGGTCCGATTCTAGTCAGAGAGATATCGGACTAGTCTGATGGATATCGGACTTGTCCGATCTTGTGCAGAAGGGATATCGGACTCGTCCGGTGACATTCGGACTAGTCCGGTCCTGTATAAATTTGTGCAATGTGTGTGTTTAATTGTGATTGAGCTTTTGGGGTGTGTTTCCTTAACACACTCCATACACAATGATCTACTACTCTTCTTCCTTGAGCTCATTTCCACTTTGCTCCTCATTCTCCCTTCTTTTTGGCACTTTGCTTATTTTGCTATTAAAACCTGTGCTCATCTCAACAAAGAGGTTAGGATCTCATCTGCTTGTCATAAATCATCCAAAACCCACAAGGTATTCCTAGATGAACTTTCAAAACCCTTTGGGTTAAGTTATTCTACCAAAGGTGGGGCCATCCTTTATTCCCGCGCTTCGACTTCAAAAGTCTTGTAATGTGTTGTTGGGGCGATGGTTCGAGGTTTAACCATCCCCGCGTGGCATGTTATGAATGCGGCAGATGAGATCTTTGAGTGCGGATCTCACGCAATTGAAAGTCGCCAGTTCGCGATACAAAAACCATATCAGTTCTGAGCACCTTGGCAGGGTGCCGCCTTTGGGTCTCCCACCGCTCATCATGACAACGGTTCGCCTGGGGTAATAACCTCGATCCCTTCGTCGAGGTGGCCCTGGACCCATTCATCATGGACAGGGTAGTTTTTTGTAATGTGACCCCACTCTGGTTGCGGTTTCCATCCAAGCGTTGCGGAGGCTTACTTAAGAAGGAAAGTATGCGCGGTTTGAGGACTCTTTATGCTTTCAATCAAACTTGCACTTAGAGCCTCCCAAACTTCACCTAGCTTTCTCTTTCTTCGCTCCACTTTGCCGCGATGGAGTTGGGTCTTCCCAAGAGCCGCCTCAAGAGAAAGAACAATTTGATGAAGGTCCAGAAATATATGGGGTGGTCCAGTGACTCCTTCAGCCACCTGATCCGCGCTGGCGAGCTCCCGTTCAAGAAGGAGCGTAATGGCGACATGGTGTACTTTTCTTCGTATGCCATGGTGGGATTGATTCCACCTTTCTCAACTTTTCTTTTGATGCTGTTAGACTTTTATGGTATCCAATTGTATCATCTTGGCCCCCATTCTCTTCTAGTGGCGACTTTCGTCCACTTTTGCGAGATGTGGGTGGGTGTTCCCCCCTTCGTCGAGCTGTTTCGCACCTTCTTCACTATCCACACCACCAGAAAGGGGACTGAGCTTCTTGGCTTCTACTATTCTGTGAAGCACAAGATCTGCCCCTTCAAATACTTGATGTCATTTCCTTCCGGCAAATGGGATGACTGGAAGAAGGACTGGGTCATCATTGTAGTGGAGGAGCATGAGAGGTTAGAGCTTCCCGAAGGACTCCCCAACGTTGACACTAAAGCTTGGAGTGTAGTTCTGGTGCTATCGGATGCCTTCAACCCCGTCCTGAATAGAATCCGCGAATGCGTGGAGGGTGGAGTGACCCCTCAGATGGTCTTTTGCACTTTCCTGTCAATAGATGGGCTCCGCTGAGGAAGAGGGAGAAGCTCGCGTGGGCCCTCACAGCATCATGATGGATGACGACCGGATTGAAACTGGTCTGAAATCCAACTTGGATGACAAAGCTTTGAAGCTTCATCTCAAGAAATTCTAGCATGGGATAAACGTCGACGGTAATGACTTAGTTCTGTCGGCAGCTTTCCTCCCTCTGAACATGGAGGCGCAGTTCAACAGAGAGCTCCGGAGGAAGATGCCGGCGCTTGACGATCTTGGTGAGGAAGAAAGGCGTCTGACTTCTAGGGTGGTAATCCCCGCAGCTTCCAAAGGAGGGCCTGCCTCTGCCCCGAGTCAGAGGGTTGAGGACATAGGCAAGGGCAAGGGCAAGGAGCCAGCCGAACCTTCCACCCGGAAGAGGAAGCTGAAGCATGCTCATGGGAGGTCCGTCAGGACTGCTCCCTCTACGATGGCTCCTTCTCCCCGGCGGGGCCGGTCCTCTGTGACTGCACCTTCTGTGATGCAGGCGTCTTCAAGAGGCACCAACTCCGGACAGTCAACCCTGGGCTCAGTGCTGGCTAAAAGCTCGAGGCCCAGGAGTTCTTCCAGGCCAAGAGAAGCTCCGGCTGAGAGGACTCCGGCTACAGCAAGTGGCCCTCAACTGAGGTCCAAAGCCGTTGTCTCACCAGACTTGGTGGGCTCTGGCTCTGGGCCTCAGAAGAAGAGGTTCCAAGGCAACTGGGGTGGTAGCATCCCTAGGTAAGCTTTCATTGCTCACCTTAAATGCTAGTCTTATTTTTTATGTGTCTTTAATCTTCTCTTCCCTTTATTTCTAGGGTGTTGAAGAAGGGGTCAGGAACTTCTGTGCCTGTCGCAGCGACTGGGGTTGCGCATAATAAAGCTCCGACTTCAAACACCGAGCCTCCTCCTCAAGAGGTGGCAGAGGTTGCAACAGCTACGGCGCCAGCTGTCGTGGACTTGGATTCGGAGTCCTCGCCCGAAGCTCCCGTGGTAGCACCAGACCACGAGAAAGAAATTGAAGATGTACCTCTGGCATCGGTGCCGGAGGCTGATGCTCCAATACCGGAGCCAGAAGCTTCAGCCTTAGAGCCGGAGGTCGTGGAAGCCCTGGCCGCTAAGCGAGAGGCAATCGAAGTCGTGGCCAGTGAGCTGAAAATCAATGAAGCTCCGACCCTTGTGCCAGAAGCAGTTGAAGGTCTGGCGGTTGAGCCGGAGATGCCTGAAGTTCCGGTCGTTAGACCGGAAGTGACCAACGCGCCGGTGTCTGAGCCGGCTATGGCAGGGGAGCCGGATGAAGCCCCGATTGTTTCCCTAGAAGTAGCTGTCCCGAAGGTGCCTGGGCCAGAGCCAGAGTAACACGAAGAAGTAGCAACAGGTTCTCCACCCTCGGAGCCAACAACTAAAAGCGCGGAGGTACCACCTTTGACTTCTGCTCCGTAGGCGGGAGTTCCTCCAGTGGGTTCCTCTTTTGCTGTTGCTGAAGGACTCCCGGAGAGCGGTCCGAGTGCCGCAGAAGCTCAAGGGTCCTCTCTTGTAGAGTGGGACCCAATTTTTGTAATGGAGAACCCTTTGGAACCAGCGGAGTTGGTCCCAGCACGCCCGGAGCCTATCCATCTAGCATTGTCCATAGACAACGCTTGCTCCAGCCTACGACAAGTCCAGCTCGCCTTTGATCACGAAAGCAAATCCCTGGAGGAGGAGCGCAACACCTTGAGGCGTTGGCATAACAGACTCCATTTCGAGACCAGGCTTGCACAGATAAGGCTGGCTGATCAGAAGGAGTGGATTAAGAGGGAGAAGGCCTGGTTAGAATATTGGGACAAGCTGCTGGAAGAGAAGGAAGCCACCATCCGAGCGTTCGACGCTAACTCCAGGGAGATCTTTGAGCAAGCCAAGGAGAGGCGTGATGCTGCTGATGAGCGTCACGAAAACCTCAATGAATTGAACGAGTTTCTTCTTAAGTGTCAGGCGGACCTGGAGGTGAGGGACGAAAAGCTCCTGGAGCAGCAGGAGGATGTTATAAAAAGGGAGGCGGAGGTCAACCAAAAATTGACTCTGGGTGAACAGAATTTGGCAGATCGCAACAAGAAGTTGGATCTATGGAAAAGAAGAAAAGGAGAAGTACTGGAAACTGGGGCAGGAGCTCTCGAAAAGAGAGGTTGACATAGCCACCAGGGAAGGGAAGGTGAAAGGCAGGGAGAAGGACTTGGTGGAAAGGTGGAAATGCATTCATCTTCGGGAGATGGAGCTGACCGACCGTGAAAAGCAAGTTGATGAGAGTATGCAGTAACATGCTAAATTGGTCTAGCACCTCGCTCGGGAAGGTTCAGAGCTTGCGGTCACCCAGAAGTCGCTGGAGGAGTTCCGGAGCATGAAGGAGACGGAGTCCATTCAAGTGTGGGACTTCTTGGGGCGGGCCAACGACGCACTGACACCACTAGTATTCAGTCCCGTACGTCCAGACAACCCGGAGCTGGACTTGGACCGAGCGTTGGTGGCCCTCAATGGTGCTGGCGGCAAACTCGATGCCATGGGCAATGTTATTGCGGACCAACTCGAGACAGAGGGGAACTCTTTGGCTACTAACATCGCAGAATATGTGCTGACGTGTTACGTAAGACGAGACCCCAAATTCTCCCTGGACCCAGTGCTTGAAGGTCCCGTTGCTGAAGAGGAAGATGCCGCCAAGGCCAGTGTCCAAGAAGTTGCTCAGAAAGTCGCCACATTCTTCCGCAGGACATAGATCCTCCAGTAGCTAGGACCTCTTCCTTTTGCCTTCTACTGTAATCCCAATTTTGTAATCCAGTGCTTCAAATTAATGAAATCCATTTCGCCATGAACTTCACTTTATTTTTGTCTTCAATATAGTGTGATCTACCTTGTTGGCCCCCTGGTATATCTGCACAATTGAAATGTGTACATGTACCAAAGGATTTGGCAGTATATTGATGACTTGAATGCTTTGCACTTTTAGATTTTAGGTCCGGAGTCTTCAATTCTGAGGCATCGACGGCAGCCCCCTGGTATTGGTGGAGCTTGGTAGCTCCGACAGTACCCAATATCAACATATAAACGTTGACGATCGGAGCTTGGTAGCTCCTGATGTCGCCGCACCAATAGTTGAATTTAGGCCTCCCAGGGGTTGTCAGAGCTTAGTAGCTCCGACGTCATCCACCACCACTTTGAATTTTTGTTTTTCCTACACATTAAATACAAGAAAAAGTAAAATTCATCCTCTTGTCTATAAATTGTTTGTGTCTTATTATTCTTACTTGAGTTTTATTTCGAAGCAACTCGATATGGTAGTGAGTATATTGATGTAACTCTTCCGGACCCATATGCTTTTCTAGTACTCACCCTACTGAGGCTTGCCGAAGTGTAGGTGGAGTGGCGTACTTATGGTGCATGACCAGGCTAAGGTGATAGCACACTCCGGACCTATGTTGGCTTGCGTTCAGGTAAGTAGACTATACAACATGTTAAGACCCAAAGAGATCAACAATATAACTTGCAACGCATATGAATCACTTGGGTAAAAACTAAAAAATAATTGCACAACTTCATTATAGACAAGAAGGTTAAAAACAATAATTTGATAAGTCGAGCCTTGTACAAAAATAAATGCATGTGGAGTCTGTTTTTACACAAAAATGTCTTTCATTATAGGTCTGGATTACAGGGGAGACAAGGACACACTTAGGGTGCGGGACCAAGCTGAGTGTGCTATACATATTGTACTAACCCAGGGTAGGTAGTTTCACTTTTTAGTACGGTGACTGTATGAAGTGTACTTGAATTTCCCGGACCCTCCCGGAGGGGTCTGGATGTTCTCCCGGAGGACCTATTCCTGTGTGTTTAACGACCCTATAACATACATCATGTGCAATTACAGACTCACCTCCGTGATTCTAAGCATAAAACTTACAGAGGTGCTCTATGTTCCAAGGATTAGGAAGCAGAGTCCCATCCTCAGTTGCCCAGCGAACGCATCCAGGTTGTGATACTTCGATCACTCGGAAGGGACCTTCCCAGCTGGGGGAAAGTTTGTTCATTCCTTCACGAGTTAGTATCTTCCAAAGCACCAGATTGCCTTCCTCGAATTGTCGGTTGCGCACATGCCTTTGATGATAGCGCCAGAGCACTTGGCGTAACGTGCATTCCCAACAGCTGTTTGGCACCTTCCCTCGTCGACGAGGTCAAGATCTTCACGCCGGAGCTGGTCCTGCGTGGCTTCATCGAAGGTCTGGACCCAGAGGGACATAAAGGTGATCTCCGTAGGAAGGACTGCTTCAGCTCCGTACACTAGGAAGAATAGAGTTTCCCCGGTTGACCGGTTTGGAGTTGTCCTGTTTGCCCATAATGTGGATGGAAGCTCCTCAATCTAGTTAGCACCATGCTTTTTCAGGCGCTCATATGTGCGCGTCTTGAGTCCTTTTAAGATTTCTGCATTTGCTCTCTCGGCTTGGCCATTACTTGCTGGATGAGCTACTGAGGCGTAGATGAGTTGAATGCCGAGGTCTTCGCAATATTCTTGAAATGTAGAACTTGTGAATTGAGTTTTGTTGTCAGTTATGACTTTGTTTGGAACTCAAAATCTGCATATAATGGACTTCAAGAACTTGATTGTTGATTGCTTGTTGATTGTCACAAATGGAGTTGCTTACAGCCACTTAGTGAACTTCTCAATGGCGACGTACAGGAACCTATAACCTCCGACGGTTTTTGGGAAGGGTCCCAAGATGTCCATGCCCCACACGACGAATGTCCATGTAGTAGATATCATTTGTAGTGATTGAGCCGGTGTATGAATCTGTTTTGCGTGAAACTGGCACGCTTCACATTTTTCTCTAGCTCAACCGCATCCTGAAGTGTTGTAGGCCAGTAAAAGCCATGCCAAAAGGCTTTACCGACCACCTTGCGAGAAGAAGCATGGTTCCCGCACTCGCCTCCATGGATTTCCGCGAGGAGCTTGCGGCCTTCTTCCCTTTCAATGCACCGCATTAGGATGCCATTGGCACCGTGCCAGTAGAGATCCCCTTCTACCAACGTGTATCTTTTAGCCAATCTGACAATCTGGCCAGCGGATACACTGTCTTCAGGAAGGATATTATCTTTCAAGTAGCTCCGGATCTCTAAGGTCCATGCATCGGAGCTTACTTGAGCTTATGAGTCTTGCGTGTTGGGTTGCTTGGAGCTTCTGACAGCACCTATGACCCCTGTTGGACGCCATGGTAGCAGAGCCACTGGGAGTGCCAGCTTCGTGGTGCTAGTCTCGCCCACTTCGCCCATTTTGGCAGGCTGAGCTGTTGGTTTTGACAACCTCCGGACGAAGATTCTGTCAGGAGCCGGAGCTCCAGTTGAGGCTTTCGTCGAGAGTTCATCAACTTTGGCGTTATGAAGACGCTGAACATGGTGGAGATCCAGGACTTCGAAGTCCTTCTGAAGCCTCTGAACTTCAAGGAGATTAGCAGCTAGTTGAGAATTGTTGCAGGAGCATTCACCTTTGACTTGTTTAATGATGAGTTGTGAATCTCCCTTCACTAACAGTTGTTTGACACCATAACATAATGCCACCTTAAGTCTGTAGATGAGAGCTTCATATTCCTCCATGTTGTTAGTTGCCTTGAAATTAAGGTGTACCACTTACTTGACCTTCTCCCCGGTCGGAGCCAGAAGAAGGATTCCAGCTCCGGCCCCCTGCTTCTGCATGGAGCCATCGAAGTAAGGAGTTCAATAAGGCTCGGTGAAGACCGAAACCTTGGGTTCTGGTTTCTACTCACTCTGGCCCCCAGGATTTGATGGAGAGGGAGTCCACTCCGCCACGAAGTCAGCCAAGGCTTGACTTTTGATTGCTTGTCGTGACACGAATTCTAGATCGAATTCGGCCAGTTCCGCTACCAACTTTGCAATGTTCCCAGTAGACTTAGGGTTATGCAAAATTGCACGCAGTGGAAAAGAAGTTACCACTGATAGTTTGTGGGCTTGGAAATAGTGACAAAGAACTGCATAAAGCAGCTTATGCACCTCAATGTATGTTGTCTTGGCGACGTGGAGGACTTTGCTGATGAAGTACACATGACGTTGGATGGTCCGGACACTTTCAGAAGGACCCGGAGCTTCTTCTCCATCAACCCAGACCCTCACGGAGGGTTTCGGACAATCATGGTGTGCTTCTTGGACCCTCCCGGAGGGGTCAAAAACTCCTTCTTGTTCGACCTGGACCTTGCTAGAATGATCCAGATCATCTTGGTCAGCCAGATGAACTTCCTCAGGTAAAGGAGATTGATCCCCTAGCATTTCATCTTGATGCTCCGTGTCTGGGGGCTAGGACTTAGACATGCCTTCAGGTGATTCCGAACCCTCCCGGAGGGGTCTGGGTTCCTAGAATGGATGTGGCTCCGGTCTTTCCGCGACCAGGACCATACTGACAACTTTGGTAGTTGCCAAAATGTAAAGCAATAAAGGCTCACTAGGATTCGGAGCTACCAATATCGGCAGCGAGGTGAGGAGATGTTTTAGCTCTTGAAATGCCTTTTCTGCTTCTTCATACCAGTGAAATGGTCCAGACTTCATCAAGAGTTTGAAGAAGGGTAGCGCCCGTTCGGCCAGTCTTGAGATAAAACGGCTAAGCGCAGCTAGACATCCAGTTAACTTCTGGACATCCTTAATGTAGGCTGGGGGCCGCATATCTTCTATGACTTTGATCTTCGCCGAATTTGCTTCAATTCCTCGGTGAGTCACTAAGAAACCCAGAAGCTTCCTGGAGCTAATCCCGAAGGCACACTTGTCCGGGTTTAGCTTGGTGCGCGTGGTGCGTAGCTTGTCGAAGACAGCCTGTAAGTTGTCAAGGAGTGACTCCTTGTTTTTGATCTTCACAACGATGTCGTCGACGTACACCTCCACCAAGTCTTTAACTAGCTCTCCAAATGTTTTGTACATAGCTCGCACAAATTTTGAAGCAGCATTTTTAAGACCGAATGGCATGGCAGTATAACAATACAATCCATCTACTGTTATGAAGGCAATATGCTCTTCATCTTTCATAGACATTTGGATTTGATGATATCCAGAATATGCATCTAAGAAACACAATAGATCACACGCGGAGGTGAAGTCCACTATCTGATCTATTCTAGGTAGTGGAAATGGATCCTTTGGACATGCCTTATTTAAGGTGGTGTAGTCAATACACATCCAAAGCTTCCCACCGGCCTTGGGTACGACAACTGGGTTTGCCAGCCATTTTTGATGGAAGACTTCCTGGATGAATCCAGCTTCGAGCAACTTCTTGATTTACTGTCGGATGAAGTTTTGTCGCTTGATTGATTGCTTCTGGAGCTTTTGGTGTACAAGCCGTGCGTCTGGGTAAATCTTTAGATTGTGCTCAATCACCTCCCTAGGGATCCCAGACATTTGTGACGGTTGCCAGGAAAACGCGTCAACATTAGCTCGAAGGAAAGTGATGAGCGCGAGTTCCTATTTGTTGTTCAGACCTCCTAATATACGGGTAGTCTGAGCAGCATCGGAACCAATTTGGACGACTTTGAAGGGAACGTCGGTGTCGCCGCTTGGTTGCACATGAGTTATGGAGGTAGAGCCTTTATGACGGATGCTCGGAGGGTTCAGAGCTGGCTCCTTACCGAATGATTCCTCTTGCGCCGTGGTAAGCGCATAGAGTTCTTCTAAAGCAGTAACTCCTGCAGTGCGATCTCCGCGGATCCGGAGAACGCCTGTGGGTGTTGGCATCTTCATCACTAAGTAACCATAATGAGCGGCGGCCATGAACTTGTATAAGGCTGGCCTGCCCAAAATGGCATTGAATGGCAGACTGATTTGCACGATGTCGAAGACCAATTTCTTAGTTCTGTAGTTCTCCCGAGTCCCGAGGGTCACTAGGAGTGTGATGGAATAGAGAGGAGTAATGGTTCCCGGAGCTATTCCAGAGAAAGGTCGGGATGGGCGAAGGTCCGAAGGCCGGAGCTTAAGCTTTACAAAAGCTTCGAAACTTATGAGGTTTAGCCATGAACCTCTGTCCACCATTACATGGTGGACTTGAATATTGTTAATGGTGGGTGACACCTTCAACGGGAGTTGACCAGCCCCAATCATGTTTTGGGGGCAGTCCAAAGTATCGAAAATGATAAAAGTATCTATCCACTTCCGATGAGGCTCTGCCTTAGTAGTGGGAGCTGCCACGGCCATGTCCCGCCGCATTGTCTTGAGGATGTGGCGAGAGGTGATGTCTTAGGAACCACCATAGATGGTGTTTAGGGTTTTCTAGCGCTCGTTGTCAGAGATGTCGAAATTGTCGTCGACAGTGTTGTAATCAGCTTTCAGGACCTTTTTGGGTCCTGGAAACCTAGCTCCTCCTCAGTCACAGCTTTATCGACTTTTTGTTTTCCTTCCCACTGACAGAAAGGAGCTTCTTCCTGGCGCTTGTTATAGCGCTCGACAACATTCTAGACCTTTCGGCATTCTTCCAGGCTGTGTTTGTCCGTTTTGTGAATTGGACACCACGCCTCTGAACTGTTGCCATCTTCTGACGAAGAACAAGGTCGCTTCTCGGGGCGTGGCCCCTGGCCACCAAAAGCTGCAGCAGCTGCAGCGGCTGGTGCGCCCGCCAACGGCTTCTTCTTGCCGTTGGGCTTCTTTTTCTTTTTGCCACTACCGGAGGTAGTGACTTCAGTCGTGGAGGACTTCTTGTTGGCCTCCGGAGCTGGCTTTGAATGCATTTCACGGCCCTTCGTAGCTCTAGCACATTGTCTGCTAGGATGAAGAGTTTCGTGACGCTGGTGACTTCTTTGATGGCCAGCTTCTTCAACATCTTTTTATCTCGAACACCCTAAATGAATGCAACGATAACAGAAGAGCTTGAGATTGAAGGAATAGTATTCCGTACCTGAGAAAACCATTGGATGAAGGATCGCAGCGATTCCCCCGATGTCTACTTTGAAGCAAACAGATCCAATTCAGTGCCAGGCCGGGTGTAAGAACTCCCGAAGTTGGCAGTCAATTGTTGGTATAGCTCCTCTCAACTATTAATAGAGTTGGGTGGAAGACTCATGAACTAGGACCTTGCAGTCCCAGTTAAAGCCACTGGTAAGTAATTGGCCATAACAGCCTCATCACCTCCTGCTGCTAGTATAGCAGTGGAGTAGATTTGAAGAAATTCAGCGGAGTTGACAGTCCCGTTAAATTTTTTCGGCAAGTGAGGCCAAAACTTCTGTGGCCATCTGACCATGCGTAAATGCATGGCCAAGGCAGAACAGCCTCCTCCTACTCCCTGAGGAGTAGGGTTGTCCCGAGCCTCCTGCCTCTCACGAGCACGCTCGATATAGACACGGTCGTCCTGTTGCTGGTAACGGGGATCAAGTTCTGACCACAGGTCATGAGTCGGAATCCTGGTGATGGTTTGGGTGTGTCGTGCCCCGGGAGGCAACGAGGTTACCTGTTGAGATGCATCATGTCTTATTTGCTGCAATACTTGTGCATCAGGTCCTTCTTAGTGATGGTGCTCGCCCCGAACGGGGAGGACCTTGATTGCTGATGACAGCGGCTGCAGCTACAACCAGATGGTCAACATCAGCCCTCCACTGCTCCATAGCACCCTGGGGTGCACCTGGAGGCGGTGGGTCTTGTAGGAGAGCTTGCGCTGCAATGAGCGCATGCTCTGGGGTGTTGTTCCTCGATGTAGTGATTGACCCAGATGCACCATCTTGTTGCCCAGCATTGTTTGCCGGAACAAATAGTGGTTGTGGTTCCATAGTGCCTGCTGGAAGAATGGCAACTGTTGGCTGCTGCATGTTGGAGGGATTGTCTCCAGCAGGTTGTTCAGCTCGATTGCCGTTGGAAGATCCTGCGGCGGAATTCACCATCTTGAGATATCGGGTGAGTCTCCCCCTACCTAGCGCGCCAAATATCGAAGTGTAGCAACGACACTTCCCCCGGTACTACTAAAGCATAGCCCGTGGAGGTTCTTGTTATGGTTGGGGCACGCAGAGATCAAGAACAAGATGGCGACACCCGAGATTTAAGTGGTTCGAGCCGCCTAAGCGCAACACCCTACTCCACGGAGTGTGTTTGTGTGTGTGTGTGTGTGTGTGTGTGTGTGTGTGTGTGTGTGTGTGTCTGTGTGTGTGTGTGTGTGTGTGTGTGTGTGTGTGTGTGTGTGTGTGTGTGTGTGTGTGTGTGTGTGTGTGTGTGTGTGTGTGTGTGTGTGTGTGTGTGTGTGTTTGTGTGTTGTATCATCAATTGCTAGAAAGTGTAGACTCTGGCTCAGCCGGGGCTTTAGTCAGTTGTCCTTTGTATCATGCGGGTTAGTCCTTTTATAGTCCAAGGACTGACCGTTACATCATTCACCTGGCCCGACATGTGGCCCTGGCATATTAAATTGCCCAATACACTGTCTACGGGTATTAAGCATGGTTAATAGTGTGGTAACGTGCCTTAATAGCTGTGTTACCTCTATTAAAGGCGCTTTGATCGTGTGTCGTTAATACAACATTAACGACACGTAATCAAGTCTTGTAACTGCCGCTTTAACTGTCCCTTGAACATCTGTGCTAAAGGTGATCTGCAAGAGTATACGTTGATAAAGATCCGAAGTTTCCACACGTGGCAGCTTCGGAGCTTCCCTTTGCGGGGAGGTAGCTCCGGCGCCGCTGTACACGTGTTAGCACTGAAGCTTCCCTCTGCTGGGGGTTAGGTCCAGGGTCATTACACACGTGTTGATCCCGGAGCTTCCCTGTGTCGAGAGTTTAGCTCCGGATTTACATTACACGTGTCAATCTCCGGAGTTACCCATATGAGGGATGCGGGTCCGGTGTAATATGATAAGTGGGGCCTGAGGTGGCCTTCAATTTTGACGGGTAGGACTTCTTTTTCACTTCTTGCGGTATTATAGGGTACTCGGTACGCATAGTACCGACAACGACTGTTACAAAAAATAGAAATTCAACCTTCGAGCGACATACTTGTGGTCTGTTCATGATTTATCAGCTTACGACATGTTTTCTGGATGTAGCACTCGTGGTCATTTGACATGTCTGATATGTGCTTCGGAGACGAAATGTTTTCGTCTAAGTCATGGTGGTAAGAAATGCTACTTTGATTGCCATAGACATTGGTTGCAGCCCAATCACATGTTTAGGCAACAGAGAAATGCTTTCAGGAAAGATACCGTTGTCAAAAATGGACCACCGCAACTTCTCAATGTGTCGGAGATTGCTGAATTGTTCAACAAGCTAGTGCTAGATGAAGGTTATCCTGAATATTTTGTTGGTTACGTAGAGGACCACAATTGGACTCATATATGTGCATTATTGGAGCTACCGTATGTGAAGTCCTTAATTCTAATGCATAACATTAATGTCATGCACCAGGAACGTTATATGGGTGAATACATAATAGCACATGCTTGGATATGATGGGAAAAAAAATATAATGGCTTGAAAGGATTTGGTAGAGGTTTGTAATCGTCCAACTCTTGAGCTCTCCGAAGCTAGTAGCAAACCACGTGCTTCATTCTGTCTTCGACCAAAAGAAAAGAAAGAAGTCTTGAGGTGGTTGAAAAGGTTGAAATTCCCAGACGGTTATGCTGCTAGCTTGAGATGAGCCGTGAATGTTACGACTGCAAATCTCACTAGATTGAAGAGTCATGATTATTACATGATCATGAAAATACTCTGCCGGTTATGTTTTGGGGCTATCTTGACGATGCAGTGTGCAAGGTGTTAGTCGATCTTAGCTACTTCTATATACAGCTTTGTGCTAAATAAATCACAAGGAAGATGATAGAGAAGTTGGAAAGGGAGATACTAGTGCTTTTATGTAAGATGGAAAAGTTTTCCCTGCAGGGTTTTTCAATCCAATGCAATACCTCCTAATCCATCTTCCATGTGAAGCTAAAGTGGGTGGTCCCGTGCAATATAGGTGTATGTATCACATTGAAAGAGCACTTAGATGTATTAAACTAATGGTTCGCAATCCAAAAAGTGTGGAAGGATGCATCGCCGAAGCATTTACACTTCAGGAGATAGGTGTAACGTCCTAAAATTTTCAAACTTGGCTAATTAAAATATAAAAGGGGATTCAAAATTTTATTTCCAAATCTCTTCTTCAATCCATCCGAATCTCGAGGGCGAGATTCATTTTAAGGGGGGTAGAATTGTGACACCCTGATTTTCGGGTTTTGGGAAATTAAAAACATAAATGGGAATTTAGAGTTAATAATAGAAGGAAGTTGTTTTTATAAATAAAAATATAAAATATATGAATCTCATATTGCATTTTGCATTTTGCATTCATACCCAAGCATTGAAAATTAGTTACCAAAATAAATATGCCAAAAGTATTTATTTGTCATAACAAATATGAGATAAAAGAAATAAATGAAACTAAAGGTATAGATATAAATATAATAGTATAATTATATGATGAATTCATGCAAACCATTAAGTATGATGATAAGCAACAAACTAAAATAATTAGAAATAAAGAAGCATGTAAAAATTGAGGCACGCGCCGGATTAGTCCGGACAATAACACACTAATCCGAGAGCCTTTACTGGACAACAACGGACTTGTCCGGTACAATACCGAACTTGTCCGATACACATCTCTGTACCGAGAACAGACTAGACCGATACTTAAAATTTGGCACATTATGACAATTCACCACACTAGATATATATAAATAATAAACATAAGTCAACTGCTGAGCGGACCACTTGTCGCACAAAAGGGCCTTGCCGGACGTAGAAGAAAATTAATGAAAAAGGTAGAAATAATATATATATATATATATATATATAATAGATAATAAATTAAAATACAAAGTAAATAGGAAAGAGGAAATAATAAAAAAATAAAGATAACCAATATAAGTATATACATAAATAAATAAATAAAACGAGAAATAAAAGAAACAACAACAGAAGTCAACTGTGGCCATATAAATGGCCGCACATACTGATCTCACGTACCGCACAAGGAGATAAGGAAAAAAACAATAGTCAACGTATGCTGCACGTAGACACCAAGCCCGTAAAACAGAAAAAAAAAAGAAGGAAGTCAACACTGAGCGTACATGACACAGATTGAGGCCATAATTTGCCATGCGTAAACTTAGTCAGCCACAATTTTCTTAGTCAGTGTTTGGTTTTAGCCACAACTAAGGCTGACTAACTTTGCCACACTTTGCTCCACATGTCATAGACACAATTTTTTTGCCACACTTTGCCTAAGCTTAGTTGACCAATTTTATTGCCACAAAAGTGTGGCAAGACTACCCTTAGTCACCTTAGGCAAGATTGTGTGGCAAACATAGTATACAATCCAAACAGCCCTTACAGCGCCACGGCCCTGCAGTTACGTAATAACCGGTAAAAAAAACAAAGACCGAGCTGGCTCGCTCTGGAGCCCCACCTACCGTAACTGGTGCCGCTTCCGATTGGAACACTAGTCCCGTATGCCGTGAGCGCCAAGCACGCGTCCAACATGTGCGTGACGGGACTCGGTGTCGTGGCCGAGTCGGCCGTGGTGCAGAGCCGGCCTTGGCTGGCGCCCCTGGTTCTATAAAAAACGCAGCTCGGTTAGTTTTCGATCGTAGTTCCAGCGCCCAAAAACCTAGCCGCCAGACAAAAGAGAACAGAGGCTGCGCCAGAGAAAAAAAGAGAAGAAAAAAGAGAGGAAGAAGAGCAACAGAAAGAAGGAGTCGCCGTCCATCGGAGATCATCACGTCGCTGTCGTCGTGCCGCTGCGCGATCTACTTCGTCTACACGTCTCCTTCGTCCCTCAATCTTCGAAGCCGTCGCATCTGCGGTAGGATTCATTTTTCCGATGCAAATTTTAGCGATGTATTAAATCTAGTAGACATAATTTAATTGTAGTTACACCATAAATTTATTTTCACCAGCATTAATTCTCGCTAAAACCCCGTAAACTCGTATGAACACGTATGAACTAGTTGCATCTAATTAAAAAACAACCATAGTTAATTAATAATTGATCTTTGCATGCATGCATATCATCGCATGTTGATTAATGTGTGTGCATCATGTTGATTTGTATATGTTTTCTTATATGTGTGATCGCGAGTAGAGAGAAGTGCTCAAGAGATCGTGTACGAGGATTTTCAAAACCAAGACTTCGAAGCGCTTGAGCAACCCTATCCGCTGGAGCAAGGCAAGTGTCCTTGAAGCATATTGATCATGTTTTTAAATGTTTTGTTTGCAAAACTGCATGCTTGTGTCAAATTGATGGGAAACCCATGATAGGAGTTTACTAGACTTGTATGACCACTCTTGTCGCTTGGGGTACATTGTAGAGAGTCGGGAAGGGATTTTTACCATTTTGCTTTGCTTAATTAACTGGGATGGGAAAACAACACTATACATTTAATTATGCACTAATGATATTCTGGTCAATATGAACTGGTCAATATGATGTGGTAATGGGTGATCTAAGCAAGCCTGGTATGTGGATGGGTTGGATGTTATGGTGGTTTGCTTGCCTTAGATCTAAGGACCGGTTCATGCGAGAAAATTTCAGGACAACAGTGCCACCACAAGACCAAGTATGGGTGCGGCGTAGCTGAATAATTAGGAGTGCTGCTAGTATTGTATGGACCATTGGATGGCGCGGGGAATGGGAGTCGAGGAGGGCTACCCTGGGATCCGCATGGCACAAGAGGGGGCCCGTGGGTGGGAGAATGGAGATTCAAGCCTGCCGGTGAAACCTTAGTGGGCCCGTACATACTAGTAGTTCCTTTTGAAAGGCTATTTTGTGATCTCTTGGTCGCACACCTATGGAAGTGTGATAAGGCATAATAGAGGTTCTTAGTCACCGAAAGGTTCTGAAATCACGAACATGTGGGTAAAGTGGTACAACCTCTGTAGAGTGTAAAACTATCATGATAGTCGTGCTCCTGGTTAAGAGCACTTGTACAACTTCCATGATTAGAGGATTTTGGTGTTGGGATGGTTGGATTATGGTTATGGTTTGGTAATGGTTAAGGATGGTTTATGGATTATGGTTATGGATATGAATTTGAGTTATGGTAAATGGACATGGATAATGATGATGTTGGCAATAATTGGATATGGTTTATATTATGTTAATATGATGGTTATGATGGGATTGTTTCACATAGACATAGTATAATGCTTTTCAAATGTTTTAATGTACTTTTCAGCACTTAGCCATTATTGTATTCGACATTTGTATCAGCTACATGTCATATTTTCCCACAATTGTTGAGTATGACATGTATTCACCCTTGCAATCCCCCCCCCCAACAGCTGCTAGAGATATTTTGGAGATCAACATGGAGCATTAGGTTGCGTACCGCCGTCGACAGCCCGTGGAGTTGGAGTCGCCTATGCTAGTTTATTTCCTCTGCAATAGAATCAAGGTATATTTATATTTGACATGGTTAAATTTTGATTTCTGTTTGTGATGCATTTGCGTATGTGTGATGAACATCCTGGGCACACATACACTACACTTGGTTCATTTTTCGGAACCAGGTGTCACAAATTGGTATCAGAGCAACAGGTTGACCGTAGGACGCAGCCTAGATAGAATGGACACTTTAGAGCACATAAGGACACTCAGGAAGCGTTGTGATTTTTCTTGTTGTGCTAATTGCTTTGTAATGTTGTTTGTAAGTTGTGTGCTTAGTAGAGGATTTTGAGATGTTTTAGCATTGCCATATCCAAATAGACTTGTATAGGTAGTTGTTTAGGATCATATACCTTGATGTATGTATATAGGTTGGGATTCCTTCTATCTTCATTCCTGTCTCTATTTCCGTGGAAGATTGGCACTACAAGAAGATTCATAAACCCGGATGAAGCTACATGGAAGCGTGAAGATGTTATCAAGGGTTTTCTCATTTCTTCTCTAATCCGTCCGAACCTCGAGGACGAGGTTCCTTTTAAGGGGGTAGATTGTAACGTCCTAAAATTTTCAAACTTGGCTAATTTAAATATAAAAGGGGATTCAAAATTTTATTTCCAAATCTCTTCTTCAATCCATCCGAATCTCGAGAGCGAGATTCATTTTAAGGGGGGGGGGGGGGGTAGAATTGTGACACCCTGATTTTCGGGTTTTGGGAAATTAAAAACATAAATGGGAATTTAGAGTTAATAATAGAAGGAAATTGTTTTTATAAATAAAAATATAAAATATATGCATCTCATATTGCATTTTGCATTTTGCATTTTGCATTCATACTCAAGCATTGAAAATTAGTTACCAAAATAAATATGCCAAAAGTATTTATTTGTCATAACAAATATGAGATAAAAGAAATAAATGAAACTAAAGATATAGATATAAATATAATAGTATAATTATATGATGAATTCATGCAAACCATTAAGTACGATGATAAGGAACAAACTAAAATAATTAGAAATAAAGAAACATGTAAAAATTGAGGCACGCGCCGAATTAGTCCGGACAATAACACATTAGTCCGAGAGCCTTTACTGGACAACAATGGACTTGTCCGGTACAATACCGAACTTGTCCGATATACATCTCTGTACCGAGAACGGACTAGACCGGTACTTAGAATTTGGCGCATTATGACAATTAACCACACTAGATATATATAAATAATAAACATAAGTCAACTGCTGAGCGGACCACCTATCACACAAAAGGGCCTTGCCGAACGCAGAAGAAAATTAATAAAAAAAGGTAGAAATAATATATATATATAATAGATAATAAATTAAAATATAAAGTAAATAGGAAAGAGGAAATAATAAAAAAAATAAAGATAACCAATATAAGTATATACATAAATAAATAAATAAAATGAGAAATAAAAGAAACAACAACAGAAGTCAACCGTGGCCATACAAATGGCCGCACATACTGATCTCATGTACCGCACAAGGAGATAAGGAAAAAAACAATAGTCAATGTATGCTGCACGTAGACACCAAGCCCGTAAAACAGAACAAAAAAAAGAAGGAAGTCAACACTTGAGCGTACATGGCACACTACAGCGCCACGACCCTGCAGTTACGTAATAATCGGTAAAAAAAACAAAGACCTAGCGTGGCTCGCTCTCGAGCCCCACCTAGCGTAACTGGCACCGCTTCCGATCGGGACACTAGTCCCGTATGCCGTGAGCGCCAAGTACGCGCCCAACGCGTGCGTGACGGGACTCTGTGCTGTGGCCGAGTCGGCTGTGGTCCAGAGGCGGCCTTGGCTCGCGCCCCTGGCTATATAAAAAGCGCAGCTCTGTTAGTTTTTGATCGTAGTTCCAGCGCTCAAAAACCTAGCCGCCAGACAAAAGAGAACAGAGGCTGCGCCAGAGAAAAAAAGAGAAGAAAAAAGAGAGGAAGAAGAGCAACAGAAAGGAGTCGCCGTCCATCAGAGATCATCACGTCGCTGTCGTCGTGCCGCTGCGCCATCTACTTCGTCTACACGTCTCCTTCGTCCCTCAATCTTCGAAGCCGTCACGTCTGCGGTAGGATTCATTTTTCCGATGCAAATTTTAGCGATGTATTAAATCTAGTAGACATAATTTAATTGTAGTTACACCATAAATTTATTTTCACCAGCATTAATTCTCGCTAAAACCCCGTAAACTCGTATGAACACGTATGAACTAGTTGCATCTAATTAATAAACAACCATAGTTAATTAATAATTGATCTTTGCATGCATGCATATTATCGCATGTTGATCAATGTGTGTGCATCATGTTGATTTGTATATGTTTTCTTGTACGTGTGATCGCGAGTAGAGAGAAGTGCTCAAGAGGTCGTGTACGAGGATTTTCAAAACCAAGACTTCGAAGCGCTTGAGCAACCCTATCCGCCGGAGCAAGGCAAGTGTCCTTGAAGCATATTGATCCTGTTTTTAAATGTTTTGTTTGCAAAACTGCATGCTTGTGTCAAATTGATGGGAAACCCATGATAGGTGTTTACTAGACTTGTATGACCATCCTTATCACTTGGGGTACATTGTAGAGAGTTGGGAAGGGGTTTTTATCTTTTTGTTTCGCTTAATTAATTGGGATGGGAAAACAACACTATACATTTAATTATGCACTAATGATATTCTGGTCAATGTGAACTGGTCAATATGATGTGGTAATAGGTGATCTAAGCAAGCCTGGTATGTGGATGTGTTGGATGTTATGGTGGTTTTCTTGCCTTAGATCTAAGGACCGGTTCATGCGAGAATATGTCAGGACAACAGTGCCACCACAAGGCCAAGTATGGGTGCGGCGTAGCTGAATAATTAGGAGCGCTGCTAGTATTGTATGGACCATTGGATGGCGCAGGGAATGGGAGTCGAGGAGGGCTACCCTGGGATCCGCATGGCACAAGAGGGGGCCCGTGGGTGGCAGAATGGAGATTCAAGCCTGCCAGTGAAACCGTAGTGGGCCCGTACATACTAGTACTCTATTTTGAAAGGCTATTTTGTGATCTCTTGGCCGCACACCTATGAAAGTGTGATAAGGCATAATAGAGGTTCTTAGTCACCGAAAGGTGATGAAATCACGAACATGTGGGTAAAGTGGTACAACCTCTGCAGAGTGTAAAACTATCATGATAGTCGTGCTCCTAGTTAAGAGCACCTATACAACTTCCATGATTAGAGGATTTTGGTATTGGGATGGTTGGATTATGGTTATGGGTTGGAAATGGTTAATGATGGTTTATGGATTATGGTTATGGATATGAATTTGAGTTATGGTAAATGGACATAGATAATTATGATGTTGGCAATAATTGGATATGGTTTATATTATGTTAATATGATGGTTATGATGGGATTGTTTCACATAGACATAGTATAATGCTTTTCAAATGTTTAAATGTACTTTTCAACACTTGGCCATTATTATATTCGTCATTTATATCAGCTACATGTCATATTTTCCCACACTTGCTGAGTACGACATGTACTCACCCTTGCAATCCCCCCCCCAACAGCCGCTAGAGATATTTTGGAGATCAACATGGAGCACTAGGTTGCGTATCACCATCGACTGCCTGTGGAGTTGGAGTCGCCTACGCTAGTTTATTTCTGCTGCAATAGAATCAAGGTATATTTATATTTGACATGGTTAAATTCTGATTTCCATTTGTGATGCATTTGTGTATGTGTGATGAACATCTTGGACACACATACATTGCACTTGGTTCGTTTTTCAGAACCGGGTGTCACAATAGGATAGTTTTCAAGAGTCTTCTTTTCAGAAGAATACATTATTAATGCTTTCATATTGCGGTAAAATATGGAGGAAGCACCCCCTTGTAGCGACCTCACCATTTTTCAAATGAGAGGGACCACTGTTGGTAGTGGCATGAGCTACAATGCTTCAAGAAAAGAAAAGACAGTTGCTTTGCTATAAATGTACGCTAGTATAGACGGATGGACAAATATTTTTCAGTAAGTGTTTGTTCAACATCTATACTAATTAGTGTGTTGTGTTATACATCTATGCTAATCATTCTGTTTTTTCCTTATTTAGTGAGTTCAACCAACAAAATTCAAAATCTAAGCATCCACCTATGAGCAGGCAAATACAATCGATGCGGCACTATGAATAAATGGAGAGCCTAACTTTCAATCCTAGTTTCGAGATCATGTAACATTTTCTTGTCTTGTTTCTCTTAGGAATTCGTGTATAGGGCAGAATAGTCTTCTAACTTCATATGTTGGACAGTGCAAAAAATAAGTCAGTGTCCATGAAGATTTGTGACAACTGTCCTACGGACCCATTAAAGTTAGAAGCTATGTTCGATACGACGTCAATGGGTTCCAATTTTTTTCAACTCAATATGAAGCTCCTCATCCTCTCAGGGAAACATCTAATACTGGAGTCGTGACGAGGGTAGTTGACGCTGAAGGACGTGAAACTAATTATTATGGTATCATTAAAAATTCCTCGAATTCAGTTTTGCCGGGAATAAGGACCTTAAAGTAGTGTTCTTTGACTGCGATTGGTTTCATCATAATAATCCAACTCGACAAAACCAATTTGGCATGGTAGAAGTCAAACACAAGGATGGCTACGAGGCTGCGACACCTTCGTCCTTGCACAGCAAGTCGAGCAAGTGTATTATCTACATTATCCATGCGAAAAGCTTAGTGCTTGGTGGGCTGTACACAAGGTGAATCCTGGTAAGTGGTTATATAGACCAGACAATTACGGGTTCCATGATGATGAGGTTGATGTTGTTTACCAAGAACAAGAGGTTTCAACTCTTTTTCATCGTGCGTGGTCTAGGAATCAATGACTTAGTTGGAGATGTCGAAGATGTAGAGACTCGTCAGATGCGAAAATGAAAACGAGAAACATTCACAACAAAAGATCGATGGCCCTATTTAAGGAGTAGAGTACGTGATCGTGATACTAATGAATTTTGAAATTGAGCACAAGTAACATTTCCTTCATCTCTTCTTTCCTCTTCTATAGTTTCCTTTAAATTCGTTAGCAAATTTTCCTTTCAACAGGATGTCTTCGAGCAGCAGACAGGGGGCGCGGGTGTCTCTTGCCAGGACAGCAGATGCTGTCTTCCAGGGCAGTTAGTCTAGCGGGGGTAGTCGGGCTCAGTTGTTGAGCCATCTACCGGAGCCATCAAGCGGACCTGTACAGCGGTCAGGACAGGTAAATAAATTTAACTACATAAATTAAACAAGTATTTCTTTAATCTATATTATGAATCTTTAAAATTGTCATGACGAATCTACGTCCAAGGACTCAGAGGCTAGGGGTCCTCTTCAGCCACCAGAGGCTGACCACGCTTTGGAGCCTACTTGGAGCCAGCTTCAGAGCCGGCTAGCGAGCCAGTGTAGTTGGGTGACCCCTCTTCTAGGTCACCTGATATGGAGCCGGCTCAGAGGCGACGGACTAAGAGCAACCACTATGTGGCTCCTCCTCTGACTCCTACAAAACCAAGTGATCGGATCGTTATTCGTCCGGTCGGCGATAGGTATGTAAATCTCTAACAATTCAATTTAGACATTTTTAGACTTATATATGTACTAATGGAGAATAATCTATTAGGTCTTGGTACGATGCCTCGTTCACTGGTCAGGGACGCCACCAGCAGGTGAACGGTGTACTGGGTCATCTTGTTTGTTTGCACTACCCCGGTGTAGTGGATGGACTCCTTGCTATGTCTTGGGACAATTACGGTACGGACCAAGACCTTGCTCCGGCAACCACCAGGAGGTTGTGTGGCTCGACTTCATGGTAAGTATGAAGAATATTTGTTAAATAAAATCTATTATTTACTTGTATATTTCTTCTTCCAGGCACGATACCGTTTGGAGGACGAGGCCCAGCGGTTGGATCACGCCCGTTCAGTCATCCATAAGAATGCCAGGAAGCTCGTGACGTAGTCAATATAGAAAGACCATATTCAAGCTACGAAGGCGTACTTCAAGTTGCATTCAGACAAGGTTGAGCCGGGCTGTTAGCAGCTGCTCTGCTACAACACCTTTAGCATTCTCTGCAATGCCTATTGACCGATGCGTCTGACATGTACTAGTTTGATGGGCCTGACCGGTGGGGCATGTCCCTAGTTTATTAAGGTGAACTACTGTATTGTGTGAGGGGATTATGGTTGTTATCGTGATACAGATTGATCTTCCTCTGTTCTCTTCCTCCCTAGGATCTTCCTCCTCAAGCCAGCTCCAATATTCCTCTCTTCCGCCTGTTCTGTCGATTGACCACTATTAGGTTGCTAACAACTGGTATCAGAGACTATGATTCTCGGATGGATCACAACCCAAAGTTGATGTTCAAGGACATGGCGGACCATATTTGTGTAGAGTTGTGGCTGTTTTGAGCTGAGATTGCAAAGTGCTTCCCAAGCAGAATGAGGCGTTCGACAAGAATCTTGTAGCGCTCGCCACTTCTAGGCACAAGTCCTCTGTGCCACACAAGCAGGTGAACGAGATCGAGCAACTGGTGGCTATCGTCGAGGAGACCAAGCCGTCCGTCGACATCGAGCTTGTGGCTTCCGTGACCATCGAGGAGCCCAACACCGACGTCGCGGTAAAGGAGGTTGCGCCGACGCCATCAGCTCGGGCCCATCTTTGGAGAATGATCTGCCGCTACTCGAGGAGTTCAGCATCAACAACCCACCATATCTGGGAGCTCCTCGCCGCACCATACTTGATTGGAGTGACTGCTATTGCCAACACGCTCCATCCGGTGCCCGTTGCTTAAACCCATCGCCACTTCTCCGGGGGCTTGACACTCGGCCGCTACGAGGAGGATGTATCCAGCGGCATCAAGGATGGTGTCAATGCCGCAGCTTTGCCTGTCTCCTCTATGACATCCGCGCCAAGCTCGACGAGTCCTGCGTCTGTGAGATCTTCGCCAATGACGTCGACATTGGGTGCTATACTGTTGCTGACGCGCTCCCATGTGTCTTCATCAGCATGAACAGCGTGCTCAAGAGCGAGTACATTGAGTTCATTGCTGTTCGCATGCTCAAGGCGTTGGGACGCAAGAAGACGTACAACATCACCAACACATTCGATTGGATGTGTAACACCCTCAATTTCATCCATCATGCATTGCATTCATTCTTATATATGTATAACATAATACAACATCAAAAAGGAACAAGATTAAAATGAATTAGGACAAAAACAACAATTAAAAACCTGTCTTAGTACGGACTTGTCCAGATTGGACCCCGGACTAGTCTGATTTAGCTGTTGTTGTTCCTCGGACTTATCCGATTATTGCTATGAATTAGTCCAAAAATCGTTTCTTCTGTTCTCCAGATTTGTCTATTTATTTTTATGGACTAATACGGTTTTGTTTCTATTTCCATCTGGACTTGTTCATTGCATATACGGACTAGTCCAATGATCGCTGCTGAAAACTCCCAAAATCTTGGTCTGGATTTGATACTGGACAAACCCCTAACTTGTCCAGCTTGGTACCAGACTTGTTCGATTGACTTTCTTATATTTAACGGACTTGTTTGGCATTGCACCAGACTTATCCGTCGAACTTTCTGTACCCGATCAGACTTGTTTGGCCTCACTACGGACCAGTCCGGTGTGTAGGGTTTCGACTCAGATTCTATTTTTCCTCCATGACGAGTTATTGGGTAATTAACTTAATTGGACCCAAGAACATCGTGCCTCACCCTTGAGGAGCCCATGTGGGACTCCACTCAGGCTTCTACTTGATCTCACCGCCTTATACTTGGAAGGAGTCTTCACCGCAAGGAAGAAGAAGGAGAAGAAGGAAGAGGGAGGATCAAGCGAGAACTGCTGCGATCTTCTTCATCAATTATTCAACGTCGACGTTTTTCTTCGCCAATTCTTAGTCTTCATTGATCTAGTTGTCAAGTTTTCGTGTTTCACCTATTCTCCGACTAGTGAACCCTTGAATTCATGGTAAATACCTTAGATCCATCTTTCCTACGTCAATCTTGGTCCCATACTTAATTCAACCGTGCTCTAGTTGGAAATTCGCATAACCCAAGAAATAGCAGATTTGTCCGGTCCAGTGCGGAATAGTCCATTGAACTTTCAGGTCCAGAGTGGACATGTCTGGCCCGTGGTGCGGACTAGTCCGATATTGAAAGTGCATCTAGGCATCCCTTATGGGTTTTGGTTTATATATGATAAACAAATGAGATCATAACAAAATTTTTGAGATGAACGCAACATTAAAAGAAATTAGGAAGAAAGCGCGAAAAGGAAGGAGAATGAGGATCTAAAGTGAAAAGAGCTCAAGAGCTGAAAAGATTAGATTATTTTGTATGGAGTGTGTTGGAGAAACACACTCCAAGAGCTAAAGTGAACAAATATTTCAACTAACTGCATAATTCATAGGAAAACCGGACTAGTCCGATATACACCGGACTAGTCCGATATCTCTCTAACTAAGATCGGACTAGTCCCCCCTTGTGCGGACTAGTTCTCAACACTCCACTCATGCACAACAACGGACAAGTCTGATATCCATCGGACTAGTCCAATTATCCTCTGACTAAAATAAGACAAGTCCTCCAAATCTGTACATGTCCTTAGCCCCGCAATTTTTCACTACACCAGACAAGTCTGATATCAGCCGGACGTCCAAAAACTCTCTAACTAAAATCAGACAAGTCCCTCCAAGTGCGAACTTGTCCTTAGTTCTTCACGGTGTTCACTACACCGAACTAGTCCAATATCAACCGGACTAGTACGAAAAGTTTTTGACAAACGGACTAGTCTGCACCAGTAGCGTACCAATCCAGTATATCTCAACACTTAGGGTTTTCCACACACCGCACACTGAACTAGTCTGGAGTCCACCATGGACTAGTCCGGACATCGCAAACCCTGACGGTAACTTTTGGAAACCCTAGTATAAATAGATGTGTACGGCCATACATTATAAACTCTCGATCCCCTGCGCTGTCGCACCTTCCAAGAGCCCAAAATACACATCTCTCCACACGTTCTAACCCAAAAAGGATAAAATATTTGAGGATTAGCAATTGATCAAAGGAGAGACTTGTTCTACACATCTTGAGCTCCTGGGTTTGATCTCTCGCACACTCTTGTTGTTTATTGTTGAAAGTGCATGTAGCCAGTCCCTTGTGGGTTTTGGACGATTGATGACAAGCAAATGAGATCCAAATGAATTTATTGAGATGACTGCAGGATAAGCAAAATGAGATAGTTTGGTGCACTCAAAAAGATGAAAAATGAAGTGGTGTGCAAAAGAGAAAAGTCCAACTGTCAACTGAAGCGCAAAGTAGATTTAAATGTATAGGGTGTGTGTTAGAGACACAACCCAAGAGCTCAAGTCTTTGCGTAGGGGTAAGGGCTTAACAACACCTAAAACTCACTGAGCACCAGACTAATCCGTTCATGGACCAGACTAGTCCATTTAACTCTCTGTGGTCCAAATACCTGTGCACCAGACTAGTCTGTTCATGGTCCGGAGGAGTCTGTTTAACTCTCTAGAATCTAATAACACAGTGCACCAGACTAGTCCGATAATGGACTGGACTAGTCCATTCAAGTCTCTGTAAATCCTGTTCATTGCACTCCGGACATGTCCGTCCATGGGACAGGACTAGTCCGTTGAACTCTTTGGAGTCCAATTACACATACCACCAGACAAGTCCATTCTAGGATTGGACTACTCCGTTCAACTCTCTGGAGTTGAATTACACTGGCACCGGACAAGTCCAGACATTCACCGGATTAGTACGGTATACCTCACACAATTAGGGTTTCTAGTGTGCTGCATTCCATGCTGACTTTTACACAGCACACCGGACAAGTCTGGTACCCAGTACGGACTAGTCCAGTTCTCGGGATTTCCAACGATAACTTTTTGGAAACCCTATAAATAGGAGATCCATGGCCCCACAAAGATAACTTCCGATTCCCACTGTCAAAATCATAAACCCTAGCGCCGCTGCCTGTTCCAAGAGCCTACAAACACATCTCCCCACGTGTCTAAGGTTCCAAAAAGTGAAAATCAATTGAACACTTAGATTAGAGATTGGGATATCGTCGTCCACACTTCGTTGAGCCCTTGGGGTTTGATCTCTTTACACTCGTGCTCTTTCTTGTAATCTTTTCGAGTGTATTTGATCACTTTCTCATTGTAATTCTTGTGGGAGCCCTCAACGTGTGAGGTTGCCCTACAAACTTGGTGATTACCCGTGATAGTGAGATCAAGTCGGCCTTGTGTGGTGACTTGAGGAGGGAAAGGGATTGAAGAGACCCGGCTCTATGTGGGCTTCCTCAACGAGGAGTAGATCTCTTTGGTGACATCGAACCTCGGTAAAAATATGTGTCTCGTGTGCTTCTTTATTTTTGCATCTTTATTAGGGCACATAGTTGATCAACATCATAATTTGAATTGCTAATTGTTTTTCACGTGCAACTTTGCGACATCAATTACGAATTCAAGTAATCTTATCTGTCGTTTACATTTCTGCTGCTTAAAACAATTTAAATCTTGTATAGATACTTAATTAAATCGGCACACACCAGGCACACTGGACTAGTACGCCCATGCAATCGGACAAGTTTGGTCAATCAAGTTTTTGACCGTTTGATTAAGTGTGCAGGAAATTTTCAAAGCCTATTCCCCCCCCTCTAGGCCACACTCAATTTGTATTAGAGCAAGATTCTCTGAAAGTACCTCTAGGCATCCCTTGTGGGTTTTGGTTTATTTATGACAAACAAATGAGACCCTAACTAAATTGTTGAGATGAGCGCAGGTTTTAATGAAATTATGAAGAAAGCGCAAAAAGAAAGGAGAGTGAGGAATCAAGTTGAAAAGAGCATAAGAGATGAATAGAATACTCTTTGAGTATGGATTGTGTTGGAGAAACACACCCCAAGAGCTCAAGCAAAAGAAAACACTCTCATTGCACAAATTTACACAGGGCCAGACTAGTCCGATATACCCCAGACTAGTTCGATAATCTCACTGTCCAGGATCGAACAAGTCCTCCCAGTGCGGACTTGTCCACAACGGACTAGTCTGATAAAGTTTGGACTAGTCCAATAACACCTTTGTTCAACATCGGACAAGTCCAATATTCCACGGACTAGTCCGAAATCCTCAATGACCAACTTTTGACAAGATCCCCAATTTTGAACTTGTCCTTAGCCCCTCAAAATTTCACGACACCGTACTAGTCCGATATTATCGGAACTAGTCCGATAACCTCTCTGACTAAAGTCGGACAAGTCCTCCAAGTGCGGACTTGTCCTCCATTCACTAAGGGATTCACCACGCCAGACTAGTCCGATATGTGCCGTACTAGTCCAAATATCTCCAGTGCCCAGATCGGACTAGTCCGCATGTTTATAGACAAGTCTGATATTCCTAAACACTTAGGTTTTTCCACACGCCGCACACCGGACTAGTCCAGAGTCCACCACGGACTAGTCCGGACTTTGTAAACCCTAACGGTAACCTTTGGAAACCCTCATATAAATAGCGGTGCACGACCCTACTATGATCTCTCTCGACCCCCTGCACCGTCACACCTTCCAAGATGTGACACCCAGTTCTGAAAAATGAACCAAGTGCAGTATATGTGTGCTCAGGATGTTCAACACACATATACAAGTGATTCACAAATGATAAACAGATAATTACCACAGCTCAAATTATTAAATAAGTACTTTAATTACACAATTCAAAATATCCTCGAATACAAGCTCTAGTGAATATTAATGACAAGTTCAACTAATGCAGCGGAAATAAACTAATTAATCAACTAAGCAACTAAGCAAACTAAGTGTAAGGGATAGCGCAGCTCCAATAACACCATAGGCAAAGCTGACGGCAGACACGGCCTAGATCTCCACATTATCGACGTTATAATCCCAATCCTGACCTGCAACTATTGGGGGGATTGCAAGAGTGAGTACATGACGTACTCAGCAAGTGTGGGAATGTATGACATGTGGCTGATTCAGATGACGACAATAATAATGGCTAAGTACTAAAAAGTACATTAAAACATTTGAAAAGCAATATATTATATGTAAGTGAAATAAACCCATCATAAACCATGAAACCATCATAATACCAGTCCATAATTCACCATTGCCAATATCCATAATCAATGTCATAAACCATGATGCCATCCCATAACCATCCCAATACCAAAACCCTTCTAATCATGTAGGTCATCCAGGCGCTCATAACCGGGAGCACGGCTATCATGCTAGTTTTAATACTCTGCAGAGTTTGTACCACTTTACCCACGTGTTTGTGATTTCATCACCCATCGGCGACTAAAGAACCTTCCTTTCGCCAATTACACTTCCTTTGGTGTATGGCCAAGAGATCACAAAATAGCCTTTACAAAGGGACTACTAGCATGTACGGACCCACTGAGGTTTCACTGGTTGCGATGTCTCCTACAGAACACATCTTCAACCAAGGTCCCCCTCTTGCGCCATTCGGATCCCAGGGAGTCCCTGCCACAAATCCAAACCCAATCTGACTGCCCTCCCCGGTGCGCCAAATGATCCGCGCAATACCAGCAATGCCCTAATTAATCAGCTACGCCGCACCCATACTTGGCCTCGTGGTGGCACTATAGTCGGGGCCTATTCTCGCATGAACCTGTCCTTAGATCTAAAACAAGCAAACCACCATAACATCCAACCCAACCACATACCAGCCTTGCTTAGATCACCCGTCATTTTAACCAGTTCATGTTAATCAATTTATCATTAATGCATAATTAAATAATATAGTGGTTTCCCATCCCAATTAATTAAGCGATGCAAAAGGTAAAAACCCTTCCCGACTCTCTACCAGGTATTCTAGGTGAAAAGGGTGGTTAAATAAAGCTAGTCAACTTCCTATCATAGGATTCCCATCAAATTGACACAAGCATGCAATTTTGCAACCAAAACATTTATTTTAAAACAGGATCAATATGCTTCAAGGACACTTGCCTTGCTCCGACGGATAGGGTTGCTCAAGCGCTTCGAAGTCTTGGTTCTGGAAATCCTCGTATATGACCTCTTGAGCGCTTCCCTCTACTCGTGATCACACATACAAGAAAATACATACAAATCAACATGATGCACACATATTAATCAACATGCGATGACGTGCATGCATGCAAAGTTTAATAATTAATTAACTATGATTGTTTATTGATTAGATGTAACTAGTTCATACGTGTTTATGCGAGTTTATAGGGGTTTTAGCAAGAATTAGGGCTGCTGAAATAAAATAGATGGTGCAACTATGATTAAACTCCAGTTATTAGATCTAATACGTCACTAAAACTCGCATTGGTAAAACAAATCCTACCATAGACGCAACGGCTTCAAATATCGCAGGATGATGGCGAAGCGTAGACGAAGTGGATGGCGCAGCGGTCCTCTGGCGGCACGACGACGGCGATGCGACGATCTCCGGTGGACAACGATTTATTCCCCTTTTCTTCTTCTTTCCCTCCTTTTTTTCCTCTCTTTTTCTCTCTGGCGGCGCAGCTCTGGTCTCCTCTTATTTTTTTTTCTACCGTGGCGCTAAGGTTTCTTGTGTCGATGAAAATACTAGGCCTATTGTCGTATTTATAGGCAGCAAAAAAATGCGTTGGACCAGTTTCCTGATCGGCTACGCGCTGGCGCGCTGCACCAGCCGAACCAGCCATAGGCACGGTTGAACCGACCAGGGGCGCGGGCTATTCCTAGTAAAATCGGCCCGGTACAGTGCTCCCAGGCACTATTTGCCTGGAAACTTCCGGGGAGAAGCAAAGCTTCTGCCGGAAACTTTCAGAAGTTTCCAGATTTTTTTCATTATTTTTTTTCTCTTTTTTTGGGTTTCACAAACATATATATTTTTTTATATGTATTATTATTATTTTTATATTTATTCCCTAATACATGTTTTATGCTATTATTTTCTTTTCCTTCTTTTGCTACACATATTTGTATATGTATGTTTTATCTTTTATTATCTTTCCTTTATTCCACTAAGGTTTAATGCATGAACATGTATGAAATGCATGATGAAAAAACTAGGGTGTTACAAAGAGCCCAGAAAACACGTCTCTCCACACAATCCAACGCAAGAAAGATCAAATCCTTGAGGATTAACCATAGATCAAAGGAGAGACACGTTCTTCACATATTAAGCTCTTGGGTTTGATTCTCTCACACACACTTGTTGTTTTATTGCATATCTTTCGAGTGTGTTTGGTGGTGTTTCGAATTGTAAATCTTGGGGAGCCCTCAACTTGTGAGAAGGCCCCTTGAACACAGTTATTTACCCCCTTTGTGATTAGTGGAAGAGAATCGGCCTCCATGGCGATTCGACGGGGGTAGGGTTGGTGAAGACCCGATCCTCTGTGGACTCCTCAACGTGGATGTAGATTTCCTCTGTGGAATCAAACCAAGGGATAAAATCATTGTATTTTTACTTATGTTCTTACTATTCATTGCAATCTAGGGTTTGCTCGATCTTGTTCAACTTACGTTAAAACTTTGAAACTAAAGTTAACTTGTGCCATATCTAGTTTCATTGAAGCAATACACTCTAGTTACAACTCAATTTCCACTGCATAAAGTACTTGGATCGAAATCATCGATCAAACTTGATCGATAGTCTGCACACACCGGACTAGTCCGCACCCTATCGGACTAGTCCGATTTCTCTGTGTTTGATCAGGTTGCTAACTGTTTCAGGTTCCAACAAAAGTTCAAAAAGCCTATTCACCCCCCTCTAGGCTACATTCAATTGGTATCAGAGCTAGACTCTTCAAAAGAGACTAATCGCTCGAAGAGAAGATGTCAGACATGAAGGATGTGCACAAGAATTTTAACCAAGAGAAGGTTGATGATGAAAAGGCTCAGAAGATAGAGAAGCACCCTGACACAATCCAATACTGCGAGGATGATCATGAGGAGATGCTTGAACTCAAGACACTCCTAAGGAAAAGGTACTCTCCAAAGGAAAGATAAAGATCAAGGATGAAAAGAAGAAGAAGGGGAGTAGTCACGCCGACTACTCACGATATCCTTTTAATTATGATTGGTTAAATTTGAATAATAATCATTACTTGTCAATTCCTCTAGGTAAGGCATCTTTCTTTGATGGCAATGATTATCCTATGTGGAGACAGAATATGAAGATGCATCTAATATCACTCAACCATAGCTTGTGGCATATAGTGTGTACAGGGATAGATATCCCGAACGACGATGAAGACCTCACACCAAGTCATGAGCAAGCTATTCATCAGAACGCTCAAGCTGCAGCTGTCATAACATCAGCATTGAGCCGAGATGAGTTCACCAAGGTGGATGGACTCGAAATCACTAAGGAAATATGGTATACACTACAAACCGCACATGAAGGCAATCATCATGTGCGAGAGGCTAAAATTTAAATGATCGGAGGCAAATTGGGAAGATTCACCATAGAAGAAGATGAGTCACCGCAAGACATATACAATCAGTTGATGAATCTCATCAATAATGTTCGAGCATATGGAAGCAGGAAGCGGAATGATCACGAGGTGGTGAAGCTAATTCTCAGAGCCTTCATGCCTCGCAACGCAAATCTATGCTCGGTGATTAGAGAAAGCCCCGGGTATCGGAAAATGACCCCGGATGAATTGCTTGGAAAGATTATCAACTATGAGATGATGAAGAAACAAGCAAAGCATGTCAAAGAGATTGCCAACCTTACCTCGTCAAAGAAGAAAGGAGTCGCTTTGAAGTCCACTTGCAAGCCAATGTCAAAAGAGACTCGAGAAGCTCAAGAAGAAGATGACAGCGATGATGAAAGCAGTGACATCGATGAAGAAGATATGATCCTATTTACGAAGAAATTAAAGAAGATGATGAAAAGAAGACAAGGTGGTAGATCAAATGAAGGAAGACACGAAGACAAATAAGGACCAAAGTTGAGGCGCGCTTGCTATAACTATGGTGAATACGATCACCTTATAGTTGATTGTCCTTATGAAGAAAACAAGAAGAAGACCAAGGATACAAAGCCTCAACCCAAGAATATGTTCAAGAAGACAAAGCAAATTTGTCAGGTGCACCTAGGAAATGAGTGGGACTCCAATGATGATTCCTCATCCTAAGAGGAAGAGGAGATGGCTAGCATAGCCATCAAGAAGACAACCAAGAAATCCACCCTCTTCCCAACTATTGGCGCATGAGAGGACAACGACACATGTCTAATGGCGAAGGAAGGTAACAACTAAATCTTCCTCCTCGTATTCCTTTGTCACTGATAGTGATGATTCTATTGAATATGATAGTTGTGTTGAAAATGAATACTTGCTTAGTGGTTTAGACAAGAAAACTGCTTCTAAGATGAAATTTTTAATGGATAAGCTTGTTGATAAGGAGGAGCTTGTTGATTGCCAAGAAGATATGATCATCCTTCAAAAGGAGGAATATCTTAAGATCAAAAAGCTCCTTGAACTTGAAAAGAAGCGAAGCAAGTCACTAGAACTTGAGTTAGCTTCAAGCAACGAAGCTTTCTTGAAGTTAAGCGACTTAAATGTAATCATCAAGGATGAACTTCTAACTTACCAAAGTTAACAAGATCCTTGAGGTACAAGTTGAGTCACTCAAGCAAAGTGACCCTTCATTCTCTTCAAGCTCACCTTCTCAACACTTAAAATCTGAAAATACTATTACTTGTGCATGTGCTAAAATTGACACTAGCTTGAAAGAAAAGACAACCTCGACCAAAGACAAGCTACCTTCCCATAGTGGCATATTTGACAAGGAGAAGGTAAAGTATGCATGTAGTACATACTTGGTCTCACGATCTCCAAATGTCAAGTATGGACTCGGGTATTCTTATGGTGAAAAGCAAAATGCTAGATACCATAAGAATAACAAGGAACACATTGTCTTTGTCAAGGGAAACTCCTCTCAAGCTAGAAAGCCTAACAATGTTGATAAGTCTAAAATTGTGAACTCATATGAACAACGAGTTTTATTTAGAACATTTGATGCTTCATATGTACTTGTGAAAAGCAATATTGGAACAGTTTATGCCAAACTTGTTGGGCCACACCATGGGAACACAAAGTCACATGTGTGGGTGCCCAAATCACTTGTGACTAACCTCAGAGGACCCAAGCAATCTTGGGTACCTAAGACCAAAGAGTAATTTGTTTTTGCAGGCTTACTCCTCCGGTGGAGCAAAATGAGTGCTAGATAGTGGATGCACCAACCACATGACCGGAGAAAGAAGGATGTTCGCTGAATATGAAGAAAATGAGGATCCAAGCGAAGGCATCTATTTTGGCGATAGCAGTCAAGGAAGGGTGCTCGATATCGGTAAAATTGCAATATCATCTCAACACACTCTTTCTCATGTTTTACATGTCGATTCCTTAGATTATAACCTTCTGTCCATATCTCAATTATGTGACAAGGGTTATAATTGCTTGTTCACTAATGAGGGTGTGACCGTCTAAAGAAGGAGTGATAACTCAGTTGCATTCAAGTGTGTGTTAAAGGGAAAGCTTTATCTATTTGACTTCAACAATGATAAAGCCGTACTTGACACATGCTTGGTTGCAAAGACCAACATGGGTTAGCTGTGGCATAGACGGCTAGCACATGTTGGTATGAGGAATCTTCAAAAACTCCTTAAGGGCAATCACATCCGAGGTTTGAAGGATGTTGTTTTTGAGAAAGACAGGCCTTATAGCGCGTGCCAAGCCAGAAAGCAAGTAGGAGCACCCCATCCCACGAAGAATGCCATGACAACAACGAGACCGCTCGAGCTACTTCATATGGATCTATTTGGTCCAATTGCTTACATAAGCATCAGCGGTAACAAATACGGTTTAGTAATTGATGATTTTTCGCGCTTCACGTGGGTTTTCTTTTTGCATGATAAGACAGAAACTCAAGGAACCCTCAAGAAGTTCTTCAAGCGTGCCCAAAATGAATTCTCGTTGAAGATCAAGAACATACGAAGCGATAATGGCACGGAGTTCAAGAACACCCAAGTTGGGGAGTACCTAGATGAAGAAGGGATAAAACATGAGTTTTCAGCACTGTATTCCCCTCAACAAAACAGAGTAGCCGAAAGGAAGAACCAAACCCTCATTAAGATGGAAAGGACAATGCTCGATGGGTACAAGACTTCGGATTGGTTTTGGGCTGAAGCGGTTAACACCGCTTGTCACGCCATAAACCGACTCTATCTTCATCGCCTACTCAAGAAAACGTCATATGAACTACTCACCAATAACAAGCCGAATATTTCCTATTTTTGAGTTTTTGGTTCTAAATGTTATATTTTGAACAAGAAACCTAGGACTTCAAAGTTCTCTTCGAAGTCCGATGAAGGTTTCTTGCATGGTTATGGCTCGAACTCTTACGCCTATCGTGTCTTCAACAAGGTCTCCGGACTTGTTGATGTAGCACGTGACGTAGTGTTCAATGAAACTAACGGCTCTCAAGAAGAGCAAGGTGATCAATGTGTGCTAGATAGAGAAGAAGCTCCATGTCAAGCTTTGAAAAGAATGGCATTGGGCGATGTTCGACCACAAGCGCCACCTCCAAATGCGAATGAAGAAGATGAACCACAAGTGGAGGTAAATGATCAGGGGAAGCTTCTACACAAGATCAACCTCATGAAGATCAAGATGATCAACAAATCAATGAAGGCAACCATCTAGGGGGGCAGAAGATGATCATGAAGATTCAAGACCACAAGTGCCACATCCAAGAGTGCACCAATGCATCCAAAGAGATCACCCTGTCGACAATATAATTGGTGACATCCAAACGGGAGTAACAACGAGATCTCGAATAGCTAATTTTTGTGAACATTACTCTTTCATATCCTCTTTGGAACCGAATAGGGTTGAAAATGCATTGAAAGATCCGGATTGGGTGGTGGCAATGCAAGAAGAATTGAACAACTTCAAATGGAACGAGGTGTGGGAACTTGTTGAAAGTCCCAAGTTCAACATCGTTGGCACTAAATGGGTCTTCCGCAACAAGCAAGACAAACAGGGGGTGGTGATAAGAAACAAGGCACAACTTGTGGCCAAAGGGTATTCACAAGTCGAAGGTTTGGATTTTGACGAAACTTTTTCTCCTATAGTTAGGCTTGAATCGATTAGAATATTACTTGCATATGCTACTAACCATGATTTCAAGGTCTACCAAATGGATGTGAAAAGCGCCTTCCTCAACGGACCAATCAAGGAGGAGGTGTACGTGGAGCAACACCCCGGATTCGAAGATCAAGAGTTCCCCGACCATGTATTCAAACTGCGTAAGGCTCTCTACGGCCTCAAACAAGATCCTAGAGCTTGGTATGAGTGTATTAGAGATTCTTTTAATTGAAAATGGATTTAAGATTGGTAAAGTTGATTACACGTTGTTTACTAAGCATTTTTATAATGATCTATTTGTCTATAAAATTTATGTTGATGATATTATATTTGGCTCAACTAACAATTCCTTTTGTCAAGAATTTAGTAAAATTATGATAGATAGATTCAAGATGTCTATGATGGGTGAATTGAAATATTTCTTGGGATTCCAAGTGAAGCAACAAAAGGAAGGGACGTTCATAAGCCAAACCAAGTATACTCAACACATACTCAAGAAGTTTGGAATGGACAAGGCGAAGCCTATAAAGACTCCCATGGCAACAAATGGACACTTGGATCTCAATCAAGATGGACCAAGTGTGGATCAAAAGGTATATCGCTCCATGATTGGATCACTACTTTACTTATGTGCATCTAGGCCTGATATTATGTTGAGCGTAAGTTTGTGTGCAAGATTTCAAGCCAATCCTAAGGAGTGTCATTTGACAGCCGTAAAAAGAATCTTGCGATATTTAGTTCATACACCCAACCTAGGCATTTGGTATCCTAAAGGTTCCAAGTTCAATCTCATTGGATACTCCGATGCAGATTATGCCGGATGCAAAGTAGATAGAAAAATTACCTCCAGTACATGCCAATTCCTAGGTAGATCCCTAGTTTCTTGGTCCTTCAAGAAACAAAACGCCATTGCCTTATCCACGGCCGAAGCAGAGTATGTTGCAGCCGGGAGTTGTTGTGCACAACTCCTTTGGATGCGACAAACTCTAAGGGATTACGGTTACAATAGGAGCTGTATTCCACTCCTTTGTGATAATAAGAGTGCTATTAAAATTGTCCATAATCCCGTTGAGCACTCTAGAACTAAACACATAGACATCCAACATCACTTTTTGAGAGATCATTCAATGAAAGGCGACATAACCATTTCCCATGTTAATATCGAAAAACAACTAGCCGATATCTTTACCAAGCCACTTGATGAAAAATGATTTTGCGAGCTCCGAAATGAACTAAATATCCTTGATGCTCAGAACGTGGCTTGAAAACTTGCATACCTGTATGGCATCTTCAAAATCTATTGATTGTGTTATGAAAATCATCTCTCCCTATTTTTTTCCAAAAAACTATGTTAATTACTTGATCTTGGTGAATTATGGTCATAGCTTGATTTTTGTATGTTTACTGATCATAATCATCAAGATTATTTGTGTGCTTTGCCCCCTATTTTCTTTGTAAGCACCTTCGAATATAGACGAATGGGCTAAATGCTTCTGTTCTAGTGACCACGGACTAGTTCGTGGTTACCCGGACTAGTCCGCACACTACATACTAGTCCGAAGAGATCCAGTAGTCCAGAATAGTCCGGTTGACAATGGACTAGTCCGATTTTTTGACTCCATAACCCTAAGGCCGCCAAACCCTAATCTCCTTCATCCTCACAATATTCTCACATTCTCTCTCCTCACTCGAGTGCCCCCAAGGTGATTTGGTGATTTATCCACCAAATCTCTTCAACTCTCCATGGTAAACGATCTTCATCACAAGGGATTGAGGCCCACGGACTAGTCTGCAACAACAACTCCTCCAACTTCAAGAATCGAAGGATTTTGGTCAACTTTCTCCAAAACCCTATAACCTTCAATTTCTTTTGTTATGGACCAAATATCTTAGCTCCACTAGTTAATACATGACTCCTTATTGTATTACATCTACATTGAGCTATTTTTGAATTGAGAAACACCATTCTTTTGCTAGTTAGGGTTTGAGCACTTAATCATCGGACTAGTCCGATCTCAGTACGGACAAGTCCGGTACTCCGGACTAGTCCGCACTTGAGCACCGGACAAGTCCGATTTTTGACTGAACTCGACCCTAAATTCCAACTACTCAATGCATTTCCATGCCATCAATGTCGAGCTCAAAATATGAGATTTCCGACTTTGAGGCAGAAATGGAACAAGACTCTTTGCCTCGTGCTTCGAGGGGGCAAAGCAAGAAGTGGCAAGAGTGTGCTGCCGAACCGTCACTTACCCCACCTTGGATGCGACGGAAGGTTGCAGCAAAGAAGCCAACTTCGAAAGCTCAAGATTTGATTGGCTCTAGCTCAGCGGATCATCGCCAATCCAAAGGGAAAGGCAAAGGGATTTCCTTTGGACCGATTGTCCCTCTCAAGATGAGTGCTCCAAGACAGGGGAACAGAGACCCCGCTGAAGAAAGATTCAATGGCAAAGGAAGCGATGTATCTTCAAAGCTCAGGACGATTGACTGTTATAGTAGTTCCCAAAAGGCAGTTGATGCAAGGTTCTGGAGCAACTTCCACACAGACTACTATAGTTTCGTGTATCTTACGACGAAGACTCCAGTGGTCCGAAGCCAATGGATCGACTGGAGCCATTTTGAAAGAAAAAGTTGTGGTGCTTTCAATGAAGTGGTAGAGGCTGCCGCGAGGCATGGTCTGAAGAATTTGTATGCCTTCAGATACAACTAGAATGATGAAGTCATTGCTTAGTTTTATGCTACCTGCTATTTTGCCAGTGATGGAGAGGAAAGGGTGACTTGGATGACTCATGGATCCAAGTACATAGTGTCTCATGATGAGTTTGCGAGACTGCTGCACCTTGAGGACACTAGTAGCAATGAGCTCATCATCCACAATATCGGTGTCTTGAAGAAGGACAAGATGAAGTTCCTCTATGACACTCGCCTGAAATTCAACCCCCCTTCCACCAAGAACATGAAGCCATTCTTCATGGTTCTAAATAGAGTGCTCCGGAATACTTTTGCTCTGAAAGACAGAGATGCAGGGAGTGTGCAAGGCTATCTAAGGACATTGATGCAGGTGATCAGCAAGGACAGGAAGTTTGATGTTTTTTACTATATCTGGAATGATATGGTGAACATCTCCTGCACACCGAACCGCTCCTATGGCTATGCACCATACATGATGTTTATGATTGAGAAAGTCACAGGAATTGAGTTCGTGAAGGATGTAGAACATACTCCTCTAAGGCCTCAGAAGCCTCCTCAAGCCTCTCTTCTAACTGCTCCATCTCCTGTCTCAAGTGAAGAGGCTCCGAGGAGAGCTCAAGCAGATGCAAGGACTACTCCAAACACTAGTGCTCCTCCTCACAAAGGGTCTCCTAGTGTAATAATGAAGTAATTGGCCACCATCTCTGGTTCTTGCCGCAAGAGTGAGGTGAAGGTCTATAAGATGAAGAAGGCAAGAAAAGAGGAAATGCGGTACATGAAGGACAATATCACGGTTATTTGTCAAAAGCTGAAGATTGAGCCTATTGGATCTCCTGTCATCGTAGAGGACTCTCCTTCTAACTTCTTAGAGCTTCCACCTTTATCTTATTCCGGGCTTGCCTATTTTAGTGTTGGGGGCACGACGAGTGGTTCTCATCCTCCTCCTCCTCAGGCTGACGATGATGAAGACGACGAAAGGACCGACGGCGAGGAATGAGTCTGCGGTGACTTCTAGATCCCTCCTCTCCTTCTTTATGGTGCCTTGATGCCAAAGGGGGAGAGATTGAGGGGGAGTCATTAGGTTGTAGCCGTAGATGAGAGATGAGAGCTCCTTTTGTATATTTTGATCTTTGTTATTCTTTTGGTGGTGTAAGACTATTTTTAGTGCTGTAAGACTCTTATTATGCTTCTAAGTTATGTTTATGAAGTCTGTGATGATAATTTGATATAATCTATGCTTATGCTTTGAAACTGACATATATGCTTGATGTTGATATAATTATGTAAATTATCTCATTCTCATCACGATTATTGCTTACACACACTTAGTTTTGCATCCCCAGCATAAAGAGTGCACATATGTCTTATGTTTCATTGCTTAATTTGTTCCAAGCTCATATGTGTACACTTTATGAAAATTTGGACTTTTAATCATATTTGTGAAATTTCAATTGGTTGTCATTGATCACCAAAAAGGGGGAGATTTTGTATCACAGGTTGGGGATCTGTCCAAAGTTGGTCAATGAGGATTTCGGACTAGTCCGTGGAATATTGGACTTGTCTGATGTTGATTAGAGGTGTTATCGGACTAGTCCGGACTTTATCGGACTAGTCCGTTGCCGACAAGTCTGCACTGGGAGGACTTCTCCCATCCTGGACAGTGAGATTATCGGAGTAGTTCGCGGTATATCAGACTAGTCCGGCCCTGTGTAAATTTGTGCAATGAGAGTGTTTTTTTTGCTTGAGCTCTTGGGGTGTGTTTCTCCAACACACTCCATACTCAAAGAGTATTCTATTCATCTCTTGAGCTCTTTTCAACTTGATTCCTCACTCTCCTTTCTTTTTGTGCTTTCTTCATAATTTCATTAAAACCTACGCTCCTCAACAATTTAGTTTGGATCTCATTTGTTTATCATAAATCAACCAAAACCCACAAGGGATGCCTAGATGCACTTTCAATCTCCCCCTTCTTGGTGATTGATGACAACCAAATTAGATTTCACAAATATGATCAAAAGTCCAGATTTTCATAAAGTGTGCACATATGAGCTTGGAACAAATTAAGCAATGAAAACATAAGACATATTTGCACTCTTTATGATGGGGTGCAAAACTAAGTGTGTGTAAGCAATCATCGTGATGAGAATGAGATAATTGACATAATAATATCAACATCAAGCATATATGTCAATTTCAAAGCATAAGCATAGATTATATCAAATTATCATCACACACTTCATAAACATAACTTAGAAGCATAATAAGAGTCTTACAGCACTAAAAACAGTCTTAATCTACCAAAAGCATAACAGAGATTAAAAGATACAAAAGGAGCTCTCATCTCTCGTCTACGGCTACAACCTAATGACTCCCCCTCATTCTCTATCAACGAGACTCACCACTCAGAGAGATCAATGACCTCTGAGAAGAACAACGAGATCCCGAAGGTGCTCAACACCGAGGAAGAACAAGAAACTAAAGCCTTCGACGTACTAAGAGAAAATACCCATGATGATGAAGAAGTACGTCAACTAAAGGCACTTCTGAGGAAGAAACTGCTGGCGCAAAAGCGAAAAGAAGAAGAGAAGACGACGGGGAGTAGTCATCACGATTACTGCCGATATCCTTACAACTATAATCATGTTAATTCAAATAATCACTACCTCTCTATTCCCATGGGAAAGCCTCTGCAATTTGATAGAAACGACTACACCATGTGGAAGTACAATATGAAGATGCATCTAATCTCTTTGAATCCTAGTCTTTGGCATATTATGTGCACAGGTGTAGATATCCCGGACACGAACGAACTCACTCCGAACAAGAGTAAGAAATTCATCGCAATGCAGAAGCCATTGCAGTGATCACATCATCACTGAGTAGGGAGGAGGTAACCAATATTTATGGACTAGAAAGCACTAAAGAGATCTAGGATACACTTAAAACAGCCCATGAAGGGAATAAGTCAGTCCGAGAAGCCAAAATCAAGATGCTTGAAGGAGAGCTGGAGAGATTTGCTATTGAGAAAGGCGAATCACCTGAAGACATGTACAACCGGACGAAGGCGCTCATCAATAAGATCCGCACCTATTGAAGCAAGAAGTGGACTGACCATGAGGTGGTTAAAAGGATGATCAGAGCCTTTATGCCAAGAAATGTCACATTATGCTCAATGATCCGAGAAAGCCCCGGGTTCCATAGAATGACACCGGATGAGCTATTGGGCAAGATCATAAACCATGAGATGATGGAGAAGGAGGCCCAATACGTCAAAGATCTTGTTGAGCTCACCTCCTCCAAAAAGAAGGAAGTTGCTCCCAAAACAACGTGCAGGCCCAAAGGAAAGGAAACTCGTGAAGATCAAGACCAGGAAGATACAAGTGATGTGAGCATTAACCTAGATGATGAAGAGATGGTATTCTTCATCAATAAATTCTAGCGCATGATGAAAAGAAGACACGGCAACAACTCAAATGAAGGGAAGAGCAAAGATAAAGGAAAATACAAGGCTCGATGCACTTGCTATAACTGTGGTGAGTACGGACATTTCATGGTTGACTGCACCTAAGAATACAACAAGGGGAAAAAGGAAACAAAGCCTCAAGAGAAGAAGATCTTTATAAAAAGGTGACAAGCTCATCAAGCGCACATCGACAAGGAGTGGGACTCAAACGACGAGTCCTCCTCCAATAAAGAAGAGGAGATGGCCACCATCACCATCAAGAAACCCACGAAGAGGTCTACACTCTTCCTAAACATGGGAGGACGGGATACTCACAATCACACTTGCCTTATGGACAAGGAAGGCAAGAAATAGGTTCGACTCACTCCCCCTTTGCTAAATTCATCTATTGTTAGATAGCTCCAGTGAAAATGAGGAGATGTTTAGGGGATTAAGTAATACTGTACTAAAGAAAATGAAAATGTTGTCGGATGAAATCTTTGAGAAGGAGGAGCTTGTCAATCGACAAGAAGATATGCTCATCTGTTAAAGGAAGAGATATCAAGAGGTTGAGAAACTCCTTGAGCTCAAAAGAAAGAAGAACAAGTCACTTGAGCATGAGCTAGCCTTAATTAAGGAAACTTACTCAAAGCTAGAAGACTCACACACTGCAATTAAGGATGAACTTGCTAACTTGTCAAAAGTTAACAAGTTTCTTGAGGTGCAAGTTGAGTCGCTCAAGCAAAGTGACCCCTCTTCCTCCAAAAGCTCACCTTCCAAAGGTGTAAGTTCAACAACGATTGCAACTTGCACATGTTCTACTAAGAAAAATGCTGTCAAATCTGATTCTTCTACTTCTCATGCAACGCATCCTTTCCAAAGTGGCATGTTTGACAAGGAGAAGATCAAATATGCATGTAGTGCATATATGGTCACTAGACCTCCTAACGTCAAAGATGGTATTGGGTTTGACAAGAACAAACACATGTCCACTAATGTCCAAACTAAGAAGAGAATCACTTTTGTTAGGGAAAAATCGCATGAATCTGACTTGCAAATATTGTTTCTACCTTTGATGCTTCATATGTTCTTATGAGAGACAAAGTTGGAAATGTGTTTGCCAAATATGCAGGGCCACGCCACAAGAATACTAAAATTTGTGTGTGGGTGTCCAAGACTCTTGTAACTAACCTGAGAGGACCCAATCAAGATTGGGTACCTAAAACCAAGGAATGATTCTGTTTTGTAGGCCTACTCCTCCGGTGGAATACATGTGAGGGCATATACTTTGCTGACAAAAGCCAAGGAAAGGTCCTTGGTAGCGGCCATGCAGCGCTTGCCAGGCGGGAAAACAAGTTGGAACTCTGCACCCCGCCAAGAATGTGATGACTACTACAAGACCGCTCGAACTTCTTCACATGGATCTTTTTGGACCAATTGCTTACATAAGCATCAGCGGTAACAAATACGGCTTTGTCATTGTTGATGATTTTTCAAGATTCACCTGGGTATTTTTCTTGTATGATCAATCAGAAACTCAGGGAATCCTCAAAAAATTCCTGAAATGAGCTCAAAACGAATTCTCATCAACCGTGAAGAATATTAGAAGTGACAACAGGACATAATTCAAAAATACACAAGTTGAGGAGTACCTTGATGAATAAGGAATAAAGCACAAGTTTTCGGCACCCTACTCCCCTCTACAAAATGGGGTGGCTGAAAGGAAAATTAGAACATTAACTGAAATGGCGAGGACAATGTTGGATGAATACAAGACATCGGACCAGTTTTGGGATGAAACGGTGAACACCGCTAGTCACGCCACAAACCGGTTGTATCTTCACCGACTCTTGAAGAAAACGCCATATGAGCTTCTTACCGGTAACAATCCAAATGTTTCTTATTTTAAAGTTTTTGGTTGTAAGTGTTTTATTCTGAACAAGAAACCGAGAACTTCGAAGTTCACTTCAAAATCTGATGAAGGGTTCTTGCTCGGTTATGATTCAAACACCTACACCTATCGTGTCTTCAACAAAGTCTCTGGCCTTGTTGAAGTAGCACGTGACATAGTGTTCGATGAAACTAACGGCTCCCAAGTAGAGCAAGTTGATAAGTGTGTGATAGATCAAGAGGGAGCCCCATGTGAAGCATTGAGGAAAATAGCACTTCGTGATATTCTACCACAAGAGCAACCACAAGACTCAAATGCACAAGATGAACCTCAACAAGTAAGCAATGATCAAGGGGGAGCTCATGCACAAGATCAAAATTAGGAAGATCAAGAAGATTCATATAACCATGGAAGCAATGATTTAGGTTGACACAATGAACATGAAGACAATGAAGAGCAAGCAACTTCACAAGTCCCTCACCCAAGAGTACATCAGAGTGTACAAAGAGGTCATCTCGTCAACAACATCATTGGAGATATTGCTAAGGGAGTAACTACTAGATCTCGCATTGCAAATTTTTGTGAATATTACTCCTTTGTCTCATTTCTGGAACCATACAGGATAGAATAAGCCTTAAAGGATCCAGATTGGGTGATTGCAATGCAAGAGGAGTTAAACAACTTCAAGAGAAATGAAGTGTGGGAACTGGTGAAAAGACCAAAGGCAAACATTGTTGGAACCAAATGGATCTTTCAAAACAAACAAGATGAACATGGAGTGGTAACGAGAAATAAAGCGAGACTTGTGGCTAAAGGTTACTCACAAGTTGAAGGTTTGGACATCGATGAAACTTTCGCTCCCGTAGCTAGACTTGAGTCCATTCGTATTTTATTGGCATATGCTACTCACCATAATTTCAAGTTGTATCAAATGGACGTCAAAAGTGCCTTCCTAAATGGTCCAATCAAGGAGGAAGTGCACGTGGAGCAGCCACCAGGATTTGAAGATCAAGAGTACCCCAACCATGTCTATAAACTGTGTAAGGCTCTCTATGGCCTCAAACAAGCTCCTCGAGCTTGGTATGAGTGCCATAGAGATTTTTTACTCAAATGGCTTTAAAATTGGAAAACCTGATTATACACCATTCACAAAACACTTTGATGATCATCTATTTGTATGTCAAATCTATGTTGATGATATTATCTTTGGTTCTACTAATAAAGCTTTTTGTGAAAAGTTTAGCAAGATCATGACAGATAGGTTCAAGATGTAGATGATGGGAGAATTGAAGTTCTCCTTGGGATTCCAAGTGAGGCAATTAAGAGAAGGCACGTTCCTAAGCCAAACCATGTACACACAAGACATCCTCAAGAATTTCAATATGGACAAGGCCAAGCCCATGAAGACACCCATGGCGACTAATAGACATCTTGACCTCAATGAAGATGGTCCAAATGTGGATCAAAAGGTATATCGGTCTATAATTGGCTCATTAATCTATTTTTGTGCATCTAGGCCAGATATCATGCTTAGTGTGTGTATGTGTGTAAGATTTCAAGTTGCACCTAAAGAGTGCCACTTAATAGCTGTAAAAAGAATCTTAAGGTACCTTGTGCACACACCCAACTTGGACCTTTGGTATCCCAAAGGGTCCATATTTAAATTCATAGGTTATTTCGATGCTGACTATGCGGGATGCAAAGTCGACAGAAAAAGCACATCGGGGACCTGTCAATTCTTGGCAAATCCCTAGTTTCATGGTCATCTAAAAAGCAAAACTCTATTGCTCTTTCCACAGCCAAAGCAGAGTATGTTGCAGCTGGTAGTTGTTGTGCACAACTACTTTGGATGCGACAAAGCCTAAGGAACTATGGTTACAATCTGAACCATATCCCACTCCTATGCGATAATGAGAGTGCTATAAAAATTGCACACAACCCAGTAGAGCACTCAAGAACTAAGCACATAGATATTCGTCACCATTACCTAAGAGATCATTCATTAAAAGGTGATATTGAAACTTCACATGTTAGGACTAAAAAACAACTTGCAGATATTTTCACCAAGCCACTAGATGAAAAGAGGTTTTGTGAGCTAAGAAACGAGCTAAACATACTTGACTCTAGAAATGTGGCTTGAAACATTGCATACCTGATTGTGATCTCAAGTTCTTACTCATTTTTGCAAAAACTGCCACTTATCTTGATTTTCTCTAGAAAACTATTTAAATGAGTAAATCTTGGTGAATTATGGCCATTGTATGATTGTTGAGTGCTTACTGGTCATGATTATCAAGATTATTTGTGAAATAATGTCCTTCATATCACTATTAGATCAAACAACCAAAATTCGGTTGTTTTAGATCAGTTTTGTCCTGCTGACACCGGACTTGTCCGGGGTCAGCACCAGACTAGTCCGTTGGTGCAGACTAGTCCAGCCCTAGTCTGGCGCACCGGACTAGTCCGGATTTATGGGGGTTAACCTAATCCGCCGCCAGGAGCTCATATTCCACCTTGCATAATGCAATGACTGTCAAATGCTTATCTATTGCCCATCACATCTATTGACCACACACACGTGTTAGGCACCCCACCATAAAGAGTGCATATAATTTGTTATTATTCATTATTCTCACATATGCACACTTTATGAAAATCAAATTTTTACTCTTAATTGTGAATTCTCAATTGGTTATCATCAATCCAAAAAGGGGGAGATTGAAAGTGCATCTAGGCAATCCCTGGTGGGTTTTGGACGATTGATGACAAGCAAATGAGATCCTAATAAATTTATTGAGATGACTGCAGGATAAGTAAAATGAGATAGTTTGCTGCACTCAAAAAGATGAAAATGAAGTGGTGTGCAAAAGAGAAAAGCCCAACTGTCAACTGAAGCGCAAAGTAGATTTAAATGTATAGGATGTGTATGAGAGACACATCCCAAGAGCTCAAGTCTTTGCTTTGGGGTAAGGGCTTAAAAACGCATAAAAACTCACTGAGCACCGGATTAGTCCGTTCATGGACCAGACTAGTCCCTTTAACTCTCTGTGGTCCAAATACAGTGTGCACCGGACTAGTCCGTTCATGGACCGGACTAGTCCGTTTAACTCTCTGGAATCTAATAACACAGTGCTCCGGACTAGTTCGATAGTGCACCGGACTAGTTCGATAGTGGATCGGACTAGTCCGTTCAAGTCTCTGTAAATCCTATTCAGTGCACTCCAGACAAGTCCGTCCATGGGACAGGACTAGTCCTTTGAACTCTCTGGAGTCGAATTACACATAGCACCGGACAAGTCCGTTCTAGGAACAGACTAGTTCGTTCAACTATCTAGAGCTGAATTACACTGGCACTGTACAAGTCCGGACATTCACCGGATTAGTCCGGTACACCTCACACAATTAGGGTTTCTAGTGTGCTGCATTCCATTACAACTTTTACACAGCACACCGGACAAGTCTGGTACCCAGTACGGACTAGTCCGGCCCTCGGGATTTCCAACGATAACTTTTTGGAAACCCTATAAATAGGAGATCCACAGCCCCACAAAGATAACTTTTGATTCCAACTGTCAAAATCATAAACCCTAGCGCCGCCGCCTGTTCCAAGAGCCCAAAAATGCATCTCCCCACGCATATAAATTCCAAAAAGTGAAAATCAATTGAACACTTTGATTTGGGATTGGGAGATTGTCGTCCACACGTCGTTGAGCTCTTGGGTTTGATCTCTTTACACTCGTGCTCTTTCTTGTAATCTTTTCGAGTGCATTTGATCACTTTCTCATTGTAATTCTTGTGGGAGCCCTCAACGTGTGAGGTTGCCCCATAAACTTGGTGATTACCCGTGATAGTGAGATCAAGTCGGCATTGTGTGGTGACTTGAGGAGGGAAAGGGTTTGAAGAGATCCGGCTCTGTGTGAGCTTCCTCAACGAGGAGTAGATCTCTTTGGTAAGATCAAACCTTGGTAAAAATCGATGTCTCGTGTGCTTCTTTATTTTTGCATCTTGATTAGGGAACATAGTTGATCAACATCATAATTTTAATTCCTAATTGTTTTTCACGTGCAACTTCATGACATCAATTACGAATTCAAGTAATCTTATCTGCCGTTTACATTTCCGCTGCTTAAAAGAATTTAAATCTTGTATAGATACTTCATTAAATCGGCACACACCAGGCACACCGGACTAGTCCACCCACACAACCGGACAAGTCCGATCAATCAAGTTTTTGACCATTTGATTAAGTGTGCGGGAAATTTTCAAAGCCTATTCACCCCCCTCTAGGTCACATTCAATTGTATATCTTTTGAGTGTGTTTGGTGGTGTTCTTCATTGTAATTCTTGGGGAGCCCTCAACTTGTGAGAAGGCCCCTTGAACGAGTTATTTGCCCCTTTCTGATTAGTGGAAGAGAATTGGCCTACATGGCGATTCGACGAGGGTAGGGTTGGTGAAGACCCGGTCCTCCGTGGACTCCTCAACGTGGATGTAGGTTTCCTCTGTGGGAATGGAACCACGGGATAAAATCTTATCTCGCGCACTTTTGATTTATTGTTCATCACATTCTAGGGTTTACATAATCTTGTGTAATTCACGTTGAAACATTGAAACTAAAGTTGATCTTTGTCATACATTGTTTCATTGTGGTAATTCATTTAATTTGCTAATTAATTTTTGCTGCATAGAGTACTAAAAGTGAATTTATCGATCAATCTTGATCTTTCTAGTCCACGTATGCCAGACTAGTCTGCATAGTACCGGACTAGTCTGATCCCTCTGTATTTGATTGTTCTATTAAGTGTTTCAGGGATCAACAAAGTTTCAAAAAGCCTATTCACCCCCCTCCAGGCTACATTCAATTGGTATCAGAGCCAAACTCTTAAAAAGAGACTCACCACTCGAAGAGACGATGTCGGACATCAAAGATGTAAGCAAGAACTTCAACAACGAGAAGTGTGATGATGAAAAGGCCCAAAAGCTGGAGAAGCTCCTTGATGCCATTCAGGAATGCGAGGACGATGACGAGGAGATGCTTCAACTCAAGGCTCTTCTACGGAAGAAGGCACTCTCCCCAAAAGGGAAAAAAGATTGACGATGAAAAGAAGAAGATGGTAGTCACACGGGCTACTCCCAATATCCTTTTGACTACAAACGTTTGACTTCTAACAATAGTCATTATTTATAAATTCCTTTAGGGAAAGCGCCTTATTTTGATGGCAATGATTATTCAATGTGAAGACAAAACATGAAAATGCACCTTATATCGCTTAACCCAAGTTTGTGGCATATAGTGTGTATAGGGATAGATATCCCAGATGATGATGAAGAGCTAACTCCAAGACAAGAACAAGCCATTCATCAAAACGCCCAAGTTGCAGCTGTGATCACTTCTTTATTGAGCCGAGACGAGTTCACCAAGGTGGATGGAATCGAAATTTCCAAGGCGATATGAGACACTCTACAAACCGCACATGAAGGTGATCGTCATGTACGTGAAGCCAAGATTGAAATGATTGAAGGTGATTTGGGAAGATTCACCATAGAAGAAGATGAATCACCACAAGATATGCACAATCGATTGAAGTTTCTAGTCAACAAAGTTCAAGCATATGGCAGCAAGAAGTGGAATGATCACGAAATTGTGAAGTTGATACTTAGAGCATTCATGACTTGCAACGTGACTCTTTGCTCCATGATTAGAGAAAGCCCCTGGTATCGGAAAATGACCCGGGTGAACTTCTTGGCAAGATTATCAACTTTGAAATGATGGAGAAGCAAGCCAAGCATGTCAAGGAAATTGCCGATCTTACCTCGGCAAAGAAGAAAGGATTTGCCTTGAAGTGAACTTGTAAACCCATATCAAAAGAGTCTTGAGGAGCTCATGGAGAAGATGACAATGATGATGAAAGCAGTGATATCGATGAAGAAGACATGATCTTGTTCATGAAGAAATTCAAGAAAATGATGAGAATAAGAAAGGGTGGTAGCTCAAATGAAGGAAAACCAAGGAACAAAAAAAACCCAAGATGAGATGGCCGTGCTACAATTGCGGAGAATATGATCACTTCATAGTAGATTGCCCATATGAAGAAAATAAGAGGAAGACTAAGGACAACAAGCCTCAACCGAAGAAGATATTCAAGAAGAAGAAGCAATATGGTCAAGCGCATATAGGGAAGGAGTGGGACTCCAATGATGAATCCTCATCCGAAGAAGAAGAGGAGATGGCCACCATAGCCATCAAGAAGTCTACCAAGAAATCCACTCTCATCCAAACCATGTGCGCATGGAAGGACAACGACAACACATGTCTAATGGCCAAGGAAGGTAAAATGAAGGTAACAGCTAAATCCTCCTCCTCGCATTCTTTTACTAGTGATAGTGATAATTCTAGTGAGGATGATAGCAGTGATGAAAATGAATACATGCTTAGAGGTTTAGATATGAAAACTGCTGCTAAGATGAAATTTCTAATGGGTAAGTTGTTGATAAGGAGGAGATAGTTGATCATCAAGAAGATATGATCATCCTCCAAAAGGAAGAATATCTTAAGATCAAAAAGCTCCTTGAGCTTGAAATGGAGCGAAGTAAATCACTAGAACTTGAGTTAGCTTCAAGCAATGAAGCTTGTTTGAAGCTAAAAGACTCAAATGTGGCTATCAATGATGAACTTCTCAACTTAACCAAAGTTAACTAGATACTTGAGGTACAAGTTGAGTCACTCAAGCAAAGTGGTTCTTCCTCCTCTTCAAGCTCACCTTCCCAACAAATCAGATCTGAAACTTTTATTACTTGTACTTGTGCTAAAAGTGACACTAACTTGAAGAAAAAGCTAAACTTGAGAAAGGACAAACAACCTTCCCAAAGTGGCATATTTGACAAGGAGAAGGTCAAGTATGCACCCAGTGCATACTCGATCACAAGACCTCCTAATGACAAATATGGCATTGGGTATTCTTATGGTGAAAAGCAAAACGCTAGAAGCCACCAGAATAACAAGGAATGCATCGCATTTGTCAAGGGAAACTCTTCTCAAGTTGGAAAACAAGATAACCTTGATAAAATGAACATTGTTAACTCATATGAACCATAATTTTATTTAGAACATTTGATGCTTCATATGTGCTCATGAAAGGTAATCTTGGTAGAGTTTATGCTAAATATGTTGGGCCACACCATGGGAACACCAAGTCTCATGTGTGGGTGCCCAAATCACTTGTGACTAACCTCAAAGGATCCAAGCAAGCTTGGGTACCTGAGACAAAGGCATAATTTATTTTTTGCAGGCTTATTCATCCGGTGGAGCTAAATGGGTGCTAGATAGTGGATGCAATAATCACATGACCAGAGAAGGAAGAATGTTTGTGGAATATGAAGAAAATGAAGATCCAATCAAAGGCCTTTACTTTGGTGATAATAGTCAAGGAAGAGTGCTTGGTACCGCTAAAATTGCAATTTCATCACAACATATTCTTTCTCATGTATTACATGTTGACTCCTTGGATTATAGCCTTTTTTCCATACGTCAATTATGTGACAAGGGTTATAATTGTGTATTCACAAATGAGGGTGTGATCGTCTCTAGAAGGAATGATAACTCGGTTGCATTCAAGGGTGTGTTAAAGGGAAAATTTTATCTAGTTGACTTCAACAAAGATAAAGCCGAACTTGACACATGCTTGATTGCAAAGACCAGCATTGGTTGGCTGTGGCATAGATGGCTAGTACATGTTGGTATGAAGAATCTTCAAAAACTTCTAAAAGGCAATCACATCCGTGGTTTAAAGGATGTTATTTTTTAGAAAGACAGGCCTTGTAGAGCGTGCCAAGCCGGTAAGCAAGTAGGAGCACCCCATCCCGCGAAGAATGTCATGACTACAACTAGACCGCTTGAGCTCCTCCACATGGATCTATTCGGTCCAATTGCTTACATAAGCATCAACGGTAATAAATACGGTTTAGTCATTGTTGATGATTTTTCACGCTTCACATGGGTTTTATTTTTGCATGATAAGACAGAAACTCAAGGAACCCTCAAGAAGTTCATCAAGCGTGCCCAAAATGAGTTCTCATTGAAGATCAAGAACATACGAAGTGACAACGAGACAAAATTCAAGAATACCCAAGTTTAGGAATATCTAGACAAAGAAGGGATAAAACATGAATTTTCAGCACCATATTCTCCTCAACAGAATGAAGTAGCCGAAAGGAAGAACCGAACACTCATTGAAATGGTGAGGACAATGCTCGATGAATACAAGACTTCGGATCGGTTTTGGGCTGAAGCGGTTAACACCGCCTATCACGCTATAAACCGACTCTATCTTCATCGTCTACTCAAGAAAACCTCGTATGAACTACTCACCAGTAACAAACCAAACATTTCTTACATTCGAGTTTTTGGTTCAAAATGCTATATTCTCAAAAAGAAGCCTAGGGCTTCGAAGTCCAATGAAGGTTTCCTACTTGGCTATGATTCAAACTCCTATGCCTATTGTGTCTTCAACAAGGCCTCCGGACTTGTTGAAGTAGCATGTGATGTAGTGTTTGATGAAACTAACGGCTCTCAAGAAGAGCAAGTTGATCAATGTGCACTAGATCAAGAAGAAGATCCATGTCAAGCATTGAGAAGAATAGCGTTGGGGGATGTTCGACCACAAGTGTCACCTCCAAATGCAAATGAAGAAGATGAACCACAAGTGGAGGAAAATGATCAAGGGGGAGCTTCCACACAAGATCAACATCAAGATGATCAAAACATCAATAAGAGCAACTACCCAGGGGGAGAAGAAGATGTTTATAATGAAGATTCAAGACCACAAGTGCCACATCCAAGAGTACACCAAAGCATCCAAAGAGATCACCCCGTCGACAATATAACCGGTGACATCCAAAAGGGAGTAATAACTCGATCTCGCAGAGCTAATTTTTGTGAACACTATTCTTTTGTATCTTCTTTGGAACCATGCAGGGTTGAAGATGCATTAAAAGATCCAGATTGGGTGATGGAGATCCAAGAAGAATTGAACAACTTCAAAAGGAATGAAGTGTGGGAGCTTGTTGAAAGACCCAAGTCCAACGTCGTCAGCACTAAATGGGTCTTCCGCAACAAGCAAGATGAACATGGAGTTGTAACAAGGAACAAGGCACGACTTGTGGCCAGAGTGTACTCACAAGTCAAAGCACCTTCCTCAATGGACCGATCAAGGAAGAGGTGTATGTGGAGCAACCACCCGGTTTTGAAGATCAAGAGTACCCCGACTATGTGTACAAGTTGTGTAAGGCTCTGTATGGCCTCAAACAAGCTCCTAGAGCTTGGTATGAGTGCCTTGGAGATTTTTTGATTGAAAATGGCTTCAAGATTGGTAAAGCTGATTACACCTTGTTTACTAAACACTTTGATGATGATCTCTTCGTTTGCCAAATCTATGTTGACAATATTATATTTGGTTCAACTAACAAATCTTTTTGACAAGAATTTAGTAAGATTATGACAGATAGATTTGAGATGTCCATGATGAGAGATTTGAGATACTTTTTAGGATTCCAATTGAAGCAACAAAAGGACGGGACGTTCATAAGACAAACAAAGTACACTCATGACATTCTCAAGAAGTTTAAAATGGACAAAGCAAAGCCCATAAAGACTCCCATGGCAACAAATGGACACTTGGATCTCAATGAAGACGGACCAAACGTGGATCAAAAGGTATATCGTTCCACGATTGGCTCTTTACTATATCTATGTGCATCTAGGCCAGACATTATGTTGAGTGTATGTTTGTGTGCAAGGTTTCAAGCCAATCCTAAGGAATGTCATTTGATAGCCGTAAAAAGGATATTGCAATATTTAGTTCATACACCCAACCTAGGTCTTTGGTATCCCACAGGTTCAAAATTCAATCTCATTGGATACTCCGATACAGATTATGCCGGATGCAAGGTAGATAGAAAAAGTAGCTCCAGTACTTGCCAATTCCTAGGTAGATCCCTAGTTTCTTAGTCCTCCAAGAAACAAAATTCAATTGTCTTATCCACGGCCGAAGCGGAGTATGTTGCACCCGGGAGTTGTTGTGCACAACTCTTTTGGATGCGACAAACTCTAAGGGATTACAGTTACAATATGAGTCGTATTCCACTTCTTTGTTTAATGAGAGTGCCATTAAAATTGCGCATAACCCTGTTGAGGACTCTAGAACCAAACACATAGACATCCGACATCACTTCTTGAGAGATCACTCAATGAAAGGAGACATAGCCATTTCCCATGTCAACATTAAAAAACAAGTAGTCGATAACTTTACCAAGCCACTTGATGAAAAACGCTTTTGTGATCTCTGAAATGAACTAAATATCCTTGATGCTCGGAACGTGCCTTGAAAACTTGCATACCTGTATGCCATCTTCAAAATCATGTTTATTGTGTTGAAAAATCATCTCTCTCTATTTTATCCGAAAAACTATGTAATTACTTGATCTTGGTGAATTATGGTCATAGCTTGATTGTTGTATGTTTACTGATCATATTCATCAAGATTATTTTTTTTGTTTTTGCCCCCTATTTTCTTTTTAAGCACCTTTGAATATATATGAAAGGTCTATATATTGTTTTTTTTCTTTTCTGTCCAGGTGACCACGGACTAGTCTGTGGTTACCCTGGACTAGTCCGCACACTGCAGACTAGTCCGCTGAGTTTTCCAGTAGTCCGGACTAGTCCGATCCTACCACGGACTAGTCCGATTTTTCCACTCCATAACCCTAGGGCCGGCACAACCCTAATCTTCTTCCTCCTCACAACTACTCTCATGTTCTCTCTCTTCACTCGAGTGCTCCTAAGGCAATTTCGCAAAATCTCCATCAAATCCACTCAAGTTTCGGTGGGATTTGATCTCCATTGCAAGGGGATCAAAGACCACGGACTAGTTCGCATCAATAACCTCTTCAACGCCTCAAGTCGAAGGATTTGGTAAATTCCTCTCCAAACCCTAGAATCTTCAGTTTTTTGTGTTCTTGCTCAAATAGCTTAGCACCTCCAGTCAATACATGCTCTATTGGTGTATTCCATTTACCCTTGAATACTTTTGCATTGAGTAATCTAAAACTTCATCAAGTTAGGTTCTGAACAATCGCACAACGGACTAGTCCATTCTCAGAGCGGACAAGTTCGGTACTCCGAACTAGTTCGGTCCTGAACAACGGACAAATCTGGTATGCCCTGATCAAACCCTAACTTATGTCAATTCAATGCAATTCCTTGTCATCTTTGCTCACCCATATCCTCTATATGTTCCTTGTCAGAATCATGTCGGATGAAAACATCTCGAACTTTGAAGCCGAGATGGATCAAGATGTGTTGTCGCGTGTCTCAGAGTCTCGCGCCAACAAAAGACATGAGCGTGCTGCCGAGCCCTCTCCCACTCCACCTAAGGTGCGGCGGAAGGTTCCAGATAAGAAACCTGCCTCCAGAGGGAAGGATGTGGTTGGTCCTAGTTTGGCGGCTCCACGCCAAACCAAGGGCAAAGGAAAGGGACTTGCCTCCGGCCCGATTGGTCCCTTGGAGATGACTGCTCCAAGACAAGGGAATAGAAACCCCTCAGAAGAGAAGTTTAATGGCAATAGGAGTGATGTAGCATGGAATCTCAAGAAGATTGACGCCTATAGCAGTGGCAAGAAGGCAGCTGACCCTAGATTTTGGAGTCACTTTCATGTGGACTGCTACAGTGTCGTGTACCTTCAGATGAAGACTCCAGTATTCCGTATCCAATGGATTGACTGGGGCCACTTTGAAAGAAAATGTTGTGGTGCTTCTGATGAAGTGGTAGAGGCTGTAGAGGCATGGTTTAAAGGACTTCTTTTCTTTCAGATACAACTGGAACTATGAAGTCATTGCTCAGCTCTATGCAACTTGTTACTTTGCCCGCGATGAAGAAGAGAGAGTGACTTGGATGACACATGGATCCAAGTACACAGTCACATATGATGAGTTTGCCGGACTGTTACATCTAGAGGACACTGACAACAATGCAATTGTTATTCACAATCTTGGTGTCCTAGAGAAGGACAAGATGGACTTTCTATATGACACTTGCCTCAGAAACAATCCTCCCTCAACCAAAAACATGAAGCCCTTCTTCATTATTCTCAATAGAGTGCTTCGGAAGACTATTGCTCCAAAGTATGGAGATACTGGGAGTGTCCAAGTTTACTTGAGAACCTTGATGAAAGTGATTAGCCAGAAGATGAAGTTTGACATCTTTGACAACATCTGAAATGACATCGTAAACATCTCCTTGTAACAACCTCATTTTCATGCATCATGCCCTGCATCCATCATTCAATATGTTTAACATTGAGCAACATAAAAAGGAACAAGTTTAAAAAAGTTTTAGAGCAAAACCGTACTTAAGAATTCTGAGAAGTGCGGACTAGTCTGATTTTGGTGCGGACTAGTTTGATTTCTCACTGACTTTAATCGGACTTGTCCGTTTTACTACGTACTAGTCTGTTTTTCCTCTGGACATTTTTGGACTTGTCCGAACCATAGCGGACTACTCCGGTATCCCAAATTGCTTGAAATTTTGCCCTGGACTTGTTTGGACTAGTCCGGTATTCCAGCGGACTTGTCCGTTTTTCCTCTGACTAAAGTCGGACTTGTCCGATTTTGGCCAGACTTGTCTGTTTTTTCCCTCTGGATAAGTTCGGACTTGTCCGATGTCCAGTACGGACTTGTCCGATATCTCTCTGTCCAACTTCGGACTAGTCCGGCCCTTTTCGGACTTGTGCGATAAATCGCGACTCCATGTTGATCTTTATTTCATGACTTGTCTCTTGGGTTTTACGTTAAGTGGGCTTAATGACGTCGTTCATAACTCTTTTAGAGCCCACGCGGGACTCCAAACCGACCCCTACTCATCTCAAACTCGAAATCCATCCAACCCTAGCCCTCCACCTCTATATAGACAACCCCACCCCTTGGCTTGACATCTATTTGCCACTTTTTCACCACACCAAAACCCTAGCTCGTGACTAGTCGCCACCAAGGAGGGAGAAGGAGATCTCGAGCAAGGAGAATAAGAGGAGGAAATGAAAGAGGATCAAGATTTCCATCAAGTTTCGTTCTCCATCACCAATTCACCATCAAGTTCTTCATCAACCCTAGATTGTAGAGATCCTAGTGTTGCCTCCAATACCCTTGATTCTTTGGAGTCTTAAACACCTGGTATACCTTCTACTTCCTCTTCCTTACATGAATGCAACCCCAAATCTCCAGATTCACGTCGATCTAGAAAACCCTAGTTTGCTAGTTCCACGAAGAGCGGACTAGTCCAGTCCCTAGCGGACTAGTCCGATTTTCCTGGTTAAATTGTGTTGAACTAATTCTAAAATTAGTTCGGATCGACTCCAAACTTGTATAAACCTATTAATAACCATTGTAAATGATTAGTGAACACCATTAATAACTCATTCACTAGTTTTTCTTTGCATTTGCATTAATCATGCATGTCATGTCATATTGAGTAATATTTGTGCACTCTTTGATTGTGTTTCTTGTCTTGTATGTTTATTGTGTGGATTAGACAGATTTGCGCTAGAGAGTGCCACGGAGGATCTCCAACACCAAGAGTTTGAAGTCTTTGTCCCAAACCAGGCCCAAGAGCAAGGCAAGTGTCCTTGAACATATTGATCCAGTTTTTAAAATAAAAGTTTTGTTGCAAAACTGCATGCTTGTGTCAATTTGATGGGAAATCTTATGATAGGAAGTTTACTAGCGTTGTTTAACCACCCTTGTCACCTGGAATACATGGTAGAGAGTCAGGAAGGGCTTTTACCTTTTTGCTTCGCTTAATCAATTGGGATGGGAAAACAACTATATCACTTATTTATGCATTTATGAAATTATGATTAACATGAACGGGTTAATATGATGTGGTAATGGGTGATCTGAGCAAGCCTGGTATGCGGATGGGTCGGATGTTATGGTGGTTTGGCTTGCTTTAGATCTAAGGACCGGTTCGTGGAGCGACCATCCAAGATTTACAGTGCCAACATGAGGCCAAGTATGGGTGCGGTGTAGGTGATTAATTAGGGCTTTGCCAGTGCTATTTGGACCATTAAGGATGCTCGAAGAAGGGGTAGCCAGATTGGGTTTGTTGATGAATGGTGGGACTACCCTGGGATCCGAATGGCTTAGGAGGGGGCCCTTGGTTGATGATGTGCTAAGTTGGAGGCATCGCCACAGGTAAACCTCAGTGGGGTCTAAATAGGCTAGTAGTCCCTTTGTAAAAGCTATTTTGTGATCTCTTGCCCACACACCTAAGGAAGTGTTAGACGGCATAATTGAGATTCTATAGTCATCAAAAGGTGATGAAATCACAATCACATGGGTAAAGTGGTACAAACTCTGCATAGTGTCTTAAAACTATCATGATAGTCATGCTCCCGGTCATGAACAACCTGGACCCTCACATGATTAGAGAAAACTTGGGATTTTGGATGGTTGGTTATGGTTATGGTTATGAATTTAATTATGATAATTGGACATGGATATGATTAATGGAAATGTTGAAATCTGGTACATGGATGATGGTAATGAATATGGACTCGTATGATGATAACTATATGATTTACGATGGTTTTACTTCATATACGTTTAATATATTGCTTTCCAAATGTTTTAATGTACTTTTCAGCACTTGGCCTTTATTATATTTATCATTTGAATCAGCTACATGTCATACTTTCCACTTGCTGAGTACGACATGTACTCACCCTTGCAATTCCCCCACCAACAGTTGCAGGTCAGGATTGGGAGTATTACGATGATAATGTGGAGTTCTAGGTCGTGTCTGCCGTCAGCTTTATCTGTGGTGTTGATTAGAGCTGCGCTATACCCTATTTGCTTATTGCTTAGCTGCTTAGTTTGCTGAATTAGTTTATTTCTGCTGCATTAGTCCAACCTTGTCATTAATATTCATTAGAGCTTGTATTTGAGGATATTATGAATTGTGTAATAAAAGTGTTTAATTAATCTTGTTATGTGGTAATTTTCTGTATATCCTTTTGTGATTGCACTTGTGTATGTGTGTTGAACGTCCTGGGCACACATATGCGTTCACTTGGTTCATTTCCGGAATTGGGTGTCAAACTCCTGCACCCCTAATCTCTCCTGTGGCTATGCACCATATATCATGTTTATGATAGATAAGGTCACAGGCATAGAATTTGTGAAGGATGTTGAACATACAGCTTTGAGGCCTCAGAAGACACCTCAAGCTGTTCTTCCAACTGCTCCATCCCCTGTTTCAAGTGAAGAGGCTCCAAGGAGAGCCAAGGAGAGGCAAGACCTCCATCAAGCTCAAGGGCCCCTCCTTCTAATAAAGGATCTGCTAGTGGTATCATGAAGTACCTGGCTACTATCTTTGGTTCTTGCCGCAAGACTGAGGTAAAAGTTCATAAGATGAAAAAGGCAAGAAAAGAGCAAATGAGATACATGAAGGACAATGTCAAAGTTATTTATCAAAAGCTGGAGATTGAGTCTATTGGATCTCAAGTCATTTCAGATGACTCTGCTTTTGACTTCTCAGAGCTTCCACCTCTTTCACCTTTCGAGCTTGCTTACTTTAGCGTTCGGGGCATGACGAGTGGTTCCTCTCCTCCTCCTCCTCAGCCTGATGATAAAGATGACGAAAGGGTAGACAGCGCGGAGTGAGCCGAAGAAGACAAGTAGATCCCTCCTCTCCTTCTTTTTGGTGCCTTGATGCCAAAGGGTGAGAGATTGAGGGGGAGTCGTAGGTTGTAGCTTTAGTTTGAGAGAGTTCTCTATTTGTGTTTTTGTTGCGACTCTGTCACACTTTTGGGTTGTAAAACTTTAATGATGCTCTTTCATGCTTTTGGACATGTGTTGTGAAATGGTAACCATGTCATGCTTATGATCAATGGTTTTTTTCTAAAACTACTATGTATTCTTGAGATTCTTGATGTTATTATGATTATGTCTCTTATGATACTCACATCAATACTATTGCTCACACACATAGTTTTGCACCCCACCAGAAAGAGTGCACATACATCTTATGTCTACATTGCCTATTTTGCTCAAAGCTCATATGTGCACACTTTATGAAAATATGATTTTTCTATCATATTTGTGTAATCTCAATTGGTTGTCATCAATCACCAAAAACAAGGAGATTGAAAGTTCATCTAGGGCATCCCTTGTGGATTTTTGTTGATTTATGACAACATATGAGATCCTAACAAGATTGTTGAGATGAGCGCAGGTTTTAAAGAAATTAGGAAGAAAGCACAAAAAGGAAGGAGAATGAGGATCTAAAGTTGATGAGGACTTCACAACAGTGGATACACATGTTGAACTATAAGGATCAATCACGAGAGCACGAGCACGGCTAATAAATCAACAGGTGAACTCTTTCCTAAATGCCTACCCATGTGAATTTGAGAATGGATTGTTATGTAATGATTTAATTGTTATTAGGAACCATGAAAGAGATCAACAAGTGAGGATAGAAGGCCTTGGGAATGTGGAGAACAAGCTGGGACGTCCACAAGTTGATGGAACAAGTTTACAACTCGGACTCGAGTGCAACTCGGGGTCCAGAAGCAGTCCAACTTAAAACGGACGCTCAGGATGCATATGGACTCCATTTTTGACGTTCTATATATGGATGGAAAGAGGAGAAGATAAAATTTCCAATTACTCTGGTCCCATGTCAAAATTCCTCCGGAGTCATCAGGAATCGTCGAAACAAGTTGAGTCCAGATTTTTGTCCGGTGCTGCACTACCGTATTGGGCCATTGGGCCTTGTATCAAGTCCGCATCCCTTATTTTTGTGCCTTAAGGTTACGTCATGACTCCAACACCGTTTGTAGATCCTCCCACCTATATATACTTCATAGTAGCCGTCATGAACAACTGGGTTTTACTTAGATTAATAATATCATCGTTCAACGGTTTGTGAAACCCCAACTTCGCGATTTCAGATCGTGTCTTCTACGTTCTTGCCTGTGTTCTCGGTTGCACTTGCAGGGATTAGACTTCTTGGCGAGGTCAATCGTGTGCAGTACAGTTAATAACCAATGGAGCAGTGGTGTAGTGATTGCAGGGGTTTTTCGTGTTCTACTCGAGAGCCTCGGATCATCAACGTCGAGATCTCCATCAATCGACTTCTCCATTACCTTTCGGAAGATTGACCTAACCTTCCTTATCAATTGGTATCAGATTTCTAGGTTGCCTGTTAGGTAATTCATCTATCCATTACATTTGTTTATTTTTCATACCTAGAGTCCACAAAAAGCCACAAAAAAACTTGCAGTTTAGTAGATCTGTTCATTACTTTGTCCAAACCACATTAAGCCTTTGCAACTTTTGTTTTCAGTTTGGTTTTGTTGAGTTTGTGTCCGTGGTTGAGTCATATTGCTGGTTTAGAAAGTGTTTTTGGCCTTCGTTTGAGTTTTGCATTGTGTTGATTCATCCTTTTGAATCACGTCATCCTGTCCAGATTAGATTCATCTCTGTCCAATTCAGTATTTTCATCATATCTTGCTCATACGAACTCAAATTTTGGTATTCTTTTACTTTCTGGAAAGCTTAAGAAGTTCTCCATAACTTTTTTATTCATCAGTTTCCCAGAAAATAGAGTTATCAAGGTCAAAATTGCATTAGATCTGAATCTGTTATTGATCTAGAAATTCTGAACAGTCTGTATTTTGGGGGCAATATCTTCTATTGTTCTGCTCCAAAATAGGTCTTACATATGCTGAAATTTAAGAGGAGAGATATATATATAATCTTACTGTTCAAAGTTTATAAATTTGGGGCCTATAAAGGTGATTAATTGCCCTTAGAAGATTGAGCAGAAAATATGTAACAGACCTACGAGATATCTTTGATTGCTTTGCATTGTGTTCTTCTTTTGCAGTACATTCTGAAGAAAAAACAAAGAAGACAAAAGAAAAAGGCAAGTGCAGAAAAAGAAGATACACAAGTCTCACAAAAAACAAAGAAAAATAAAGACGGAAGTGTTTGCATCCTTGTGTCCTATAATTTTGTTTCCTGTCTTGCTAGCTTGAACTACTAGGAACAAATTTAGGCCAACAACTTTGTCAAGTACTTTGGACACTTATTTAACTTTACTATCTGATTGCATTGTTGCAAATCCTTGCTACATATAAAGTGTCATCCAACCTCCACTTCCTATTGAGAAGGACTAGTTACCTTTGCAATCACCTCACGCTTCATTGGTTTTTCACTCCGGCCACCATTTGCCACCTGCAGTGTCGGTAAGAACACTTGTAAGAGTGTGGTAAGATGTTTGAGAGTATGTGATTTTACTTCCACTTTGCCGTTATCCTTTGTAGTTGATAGGGATAACATCTTCATGTTGACTTTTTTTTTGTACTACTAACAATGGCAGGAAATAATGGTGATGGAATTTCAAATGTTGAGTTGCGTAACAAGATGAACGATATGGCAGAATTGTTTACGAAAAATAGTGCATCAACAGCAGAGTCATTGGCGCACTTGACTCGCTAACTTGATGACCTTGCTTTTCGGATGGGTAATCTTGAGGCTCGACTGCCTCTCACTGGACATGAAGACGATGCTTGCGATGATATGGACGATCATCATCAACCATGACTTCCACTCTATCGTTGAGGTATGAGAGGTAATAATCACCATAACAATTATAACCATCCTCCTGATGACCCTTTTGCTAAGGTAAAATTTACTAAACCTTCCTTTTCTGGTGCTTATGATGTTGAAGCTTATCTTGATTGGGACATGACAGTACAACAATAATTTAATGCCCATCTTGTTCTTGAACAACAGAGTTCGTCAAGCCACTAGTGAGTTTAAGGATTTTGCTATCATATGGTGGAATGAACTTGCTAAAACTAGAACTGATCCTCCAACATGGGATGGATTAAAGGAAGCTATGCATGTTCGTTTTGTGCCTCCTTCTTTTCAGCGATACCTTCGAAAATAATTACAGCGTTTTGATCAAGGTAACATGTATGTAGAAGAATACTATCAAGAGCTACAAAAGGGTATGTTGCGTTGTGGGGTAGTAGAGGACATGGATGATAAAATAGCTCGCTTTTATGGGGGCATCAGACGCGAAATTCAAGACATTATTGATTACAAGGAATATGATATTGTTAACAGATTATTTCAGCTTGCTATGTTGGCAGAAAAATTGCAGGGCCATCAACAGCAGCAACAACACACGAGGACCACCTTCACGCCGCGTTCGATGTATACACCATACAAATCAGCATATCTGCAAATTTCTGTGCATCCACTACACCATCCAATGGCGGCCAAAGAACTCACCTGCTGCTCCACCTTCTCGCGTGTCGGAGGGTAGCAAGTCAACATCATTCCAGCCTTCATCTTCCAGTCCTATGAGTCGTACTTCTAACATTAAGTGTCACCGCTGCCAAGGACTTGGTCACATGATGAGAGATTGCCCGAGCAAACGAGCATACATAGCACGCGATGATGGCGGGTATGATGGTACTTTGGATCTTGAAGATGAATATTCTCTTGCTACTAATGTTCTAGGTCATACAAATGATGAACCATCCGATGGAGAGATATTTGGTACAGCATCGACGGAGAACTTTAGGAGCATCAGTGTGCAGCGTGCCTTGAGCACCAAATTGGAGACCGACGACAAGATAAAATGACACGACCGGTTTCACATGTTTCACATCATCAAGGACTACTGTGTACACACTATAATTGATGGAGGCAGCTGCAATAACTTGGTGAACATGGACGTAGTCTAGAAACTTGGTTTGACAACAAGAGCACACCCTCATCCATACCACATTCAATGGTTCAACAATAGCGGTAAGGTTCGGGTAACACAAAAAACAAGAATAAATTTTTCAATTGGTTCTTACAATGATTTTGTTGATTTGATGTTGTGCTTATGGATGTATGTTCTCTTTTGTTGGGTCATCCTTGGGAATTTGATACAGATTCTATTCACCATGGTAGAACCAATAAATACACTCTCATGCATAAAGAAAAGAAAAATCACTTTGCTTCCGATGACTCCTGCTGAAATTGTGCATTTTGAGAAGAGTAAAATTCATGATGATAAAGCAACAAAACTAGAATCTGAAAAAATGGCAATTCATTAAGTTAAAATCACTTTCATTGCTCGCAACTAAATCTGACCTTGCTGATTTTTTTTTGATGCAAAGGGGATGTGCTATGCTTTAGTATGCCAAGAAGCCCTGTTTTCACTTGATGAATTGTCTATCGCATTGCCACCTGCTGTTGCTAGCCTTTTGCAGGAGTTTGAGGATGTGTTTCTCTCCGAGATACCCCCTAGTTTACCACCCATGAGAGGCATTGAACACAAGATCGACTTAATTCCAGGAGCAAGCTTACCAAATCGTACAGCGTACAGAGCCAATCCAGAGGAGACGAAATTCAGCATCAAGTCCAAGATCTTTTGGACCATGGGTACATTCGTGAAAGACTTAGCTCTTGTTCCGTTCTTGTTCTTTTGGTTCCTAAGAAAGATGGTAGTTGGCGCATGTGTGTTGATTGTCGTGCAATTAATAACATCGCCATTCGATATCGTTATCCTATTCCTTGCTTAGATGACATGCTTGATGAATCGAGTGGTGCTATAATCTTCACAGAAATTGACTTGCATAGTGGTTACCACCAAATTAGAATGGCACTAGGAGATGAATGGAAAACTGCATTTAAAACAAAATTTGGACTTTATGAGTGGTTAGTCATGCCTTTTGGTTTAACTAATGCACCTAGTACCTTTATGCGATTAATGAACGAGGTTTTACTTGCTTTCATTGGAAAATTTGTGGCGGTTTACTTCGATGATATTCTCATTTATAGCAAGTCATATGATGAACATCTTGATTATTTGCGTGTTGTTTTTGTTGTTTTGAGAGATGCACGCTTGTTTGGTAACCTCGAAAAGTGTGTCTTTTGCACCAATCGAGTCTCGTTTCTTGGATATGTTGTTGCCTCATAGGGAATTGAGATGGATGAGACAAAAATTGTCGCAATCACTAGCTGGCCAACTCCAACAACCGTCACACAGGTGCGTAGTTTACTTGGTCTTTCAGGTTTTTATCGCCGCTTTGTGCGGGATTTTAGCACCATTTCAGCACCTCTACATGAGATAACAAAGACGGGAGTGCCATTTTGGTGGAGCGAACAGCAGCAACAAGCTTTTGATGATCTCAAATTGAAGCTTACGCAAGCACCATTGCTACAACTTCTTGATTTTGACAAGACTTTTGAGCTAGAATGTGATGCAAGCGGCCTTGGTATTGGAGGTGTTCTCATACAAGGAGGTAAACCCAATGCTTTCTTTAGTGAAAAACTGCATGGTCCTTCCCTGAATTATTCTACTTATGATAAAGAATTGTATGCCTTAGTAGGAGTTCTACAAACTTGGCAACATTATCTTTGGTCTAAGGAGTTTATCATACATTCCGATCATGAATCTTTGAAGTATCTTAAGTGTCAAACCAATCTGAATAAATGACATGCTAAGTGGATTGAATTCATAGAGTCATTTCCATAAATAATTAAGCATAAAAAAGGGAAGTAAAATGTCATTGTTGATGCGTTATCTAGATGTTATACTATGTTGTCTCAACTTGATCATAAAATCTTTGGTTTGGAAACAATAAGAGCATTATATCCTACTGATTTGGACTTCAAAGATGCTTTTCAAAATTGTAGAGAAGGAAGAACATGGAATAAATATGTGTTGCGAGAGGGTCTCCTCTATCGTGCTAACAAGCTATGCGTTCCAGCTAGCTCTGTTCGTCTATTACTTTTGCAAGAAGCACATGGAGGAGGATTGATGGGACATTTTGGGGTGAAGAAAACTGAGGATGTGCTGTCCACACACTTCTTTTGGCCAAATATGAGGCGTGATATTGAGCGGTACGTATCATGATGCACTACTTGTAATAAAGCTAAGTCTCGCCTTAACCCATCTGGTCTTTATATGCCTCTTCCTGTTCCTGGTGTACCTTGGGCAGATATTTCTATGGACTTTGTTTTAGGATTGCCTAGGACTAAGAGGGGGAGGGATATTATTTTTTATTGTTGATCATTTCTCCAAAATAGCACACTTTATACCTTGTCATAAGAATGATAATGCCTCGCATATTGCTGATTTGTTTATGACGGGAATTGTTCTTTTACATAGTGTGCCAAATACCATTGTTTCTGATCGTGATGCAAAAATTGTAAGTCATTTTTGGAGAACTTTGTGGTATAAATTGGAAACCAAGTTTCTGTTTTCAACTACTTGTCACCCACAAACAGATGGACAAACTGAGGTAGTTAATCGTACTCTATCCACTATGTTGCGGGTTGTCTTGAAAACAAATTTAAAGTTGTGGGAGGAGTGTTTACCACATATAGAATTTGCTTACAACAGATCTGTTCACTCCACAATGAAGGTAAGTCTATTCCACGTAGTGTATGGTTTTAATCCCTGCTCCTGTTGATTTACTACCTTTGCCTCCTTCTGAAACTGTAAATTTTGATGATTCACAACGATATGCATTCATTCTTAAGATGCATGACTACAAAGAAAAATATTGAAAGAATGAATGAGAAATATAGGATTGCAAGTAGTACAGGTAGAAAAGAAGTGAAACTTGAACCGGGTGATTTAGTATGGTTACATTTGAGAAAAGAGCATTTCCCTGACTTGAGAAAATCTAAACTTATGTCTCGGGCTGCTGGTCCTTTTAAGATTATTGAAAAGATTAATGATAATGCATATAAGCTTCAGTTGCCTCCCGATTTCGTGGTTAGTCCCACATTTAACATTTCATATTTGCGGCCATACTTGGGAGAAGAAGATGAATTTGAGTCGAGGACGACTCCGATTCAAGAGGGGGAGAATGATGAGGACATCACAACAGTGGATACACATGTTTAACTACAAGGACCAATCACGAGAGCACGAGCGCGGCTACTAAATCAACAGGTGAACTCTTTCCTAAATGCCTACCCATGTGAATTTGAGAATGGATTGCTATGTAAGATTTAAGTGTTATTAGGAACCATGGCAGAGATCAACAAATGGGGAGAGAAGGCCTTGGGAAGGTGGAGAACTAGCTGGGACGTCCACAAGTTGATGGAACAAGTTTACAACTCGGACTCAAGTTCAACTTGGAGTCCAGAAGCAGTCCACCTTAAAACGGACACCCGGGATGCATATGGACTCCGTTTTCAACGTTCTACATATGAATGGAAAGAGAAGATAAAATTTCCAATGGCTATGGTCTCACGTCAAAATTCTTTCAGAGTCATCAGGAATCGTCGAAACAAGTTGAGTCCAGATTTTTGTCCAGTGCTACGCCACCGTATTGGGCCATTGGGCCTTGTATCAAGTCTACATCCCTTATTTTCGTGTCTTAGAGTTAGTTCACGACTCCAACACCCTTTGGACGTCCTCCCACCTATATATACTTTATAGTAGCCGTCATGAACAATTGGGTTTTGCTTAGATTAATAATACCACAGTTCAACGGTTTGTGAAACCCCAACTTCGCGATTTCAGATCGTGTCTTCTACGTTCTTGCTTGTGTTCTCGGTTACACTTGAAAAGATTAGCCTTCTTGGCAAGGTCAATCGCGTGCAGCACGATTGATAACGAACGTAGCGGTGGTGTAGTGATTGCAGGGGTTTTTCATGTTCTACTGGAGATCCTCGATCATCAACGTCGAGATCTCCATCAATCGACTTATCCATTACCCTTCGGTAGATTGGACCTAAGCTTCCTTATCAAAAGTGAAAAGAGCTCAAGAGCTGAAAAGATTATATTATTTTGTATGGAGTGTGTTGGAAAAACGCACCCCAAGATCTCAAGTGAACAAATATTTCAACTCACTGCGCAATTCGCAAGAAAACCGGACTAGTCCGATATACACCAGACTAGTCCGATATCTCTCTGACTAAGATCAAACTAGTCCCCCCTTGTGCGGACTAGTTCTCAGCACTTCACTCTTGCACAACAACGGACAAGTCCGATATCCATCGAACTAGTCCGATTATCCTCTGACTAAAATTTGACAAGTCCTCCAAGTCCGGACTTATCCTTAGCCCCACAATTTTTCACTACACCGGACAAGTCCAATATTAGTCGGACTAGTCCGAAAACTCTCTGACTAAAATCGGACAAGTCCCTCCAAGTGCGAACTTGTCCTCAGTTCTTCACGGTGTTCACTACACCGGACTAGTCTGATATCAACTGGACTAGTCCGATATCAACCAGACTAGTTCGAAAAGTTTCTAACTAAAAACGGACTAGTCTGCACCAGTAATGGACCAGTCTGGTATATCTCAACACTTAGGGTTTTCCACACGCCTCACACCGGACTAGTCTGGAGTCCACCATGGACTAGTTCGGACATCGCAAACCCTAACGGTAACTTTTGGAAACCCTAGTATAAATAAGGTGTACGGCCATACATCATAAACTCTCGACCCCCTGCGCTGTCACACCTTCCAAGAACCCAAAATACACATCTCTCCACACATTCTAACCCAAAAAGGATCAAATCTTTGATGATTAGTAATTGATCAAAGGAGAGACTTGTTCTACACATCTTGAGCTCTTAGGTTTGATCTCTCGCACACTCTTGTTGTTTATTGTATATCTTTCGAGTGTGTTTGGTGGTGTTGTTCATTGTAATTCTTGGGGAGCCCTCAACTTGTGGGAAGGCCCCTTGAACGAGTTATTTGCCCCTTTGTAATTAGTGGAAGAAAATCGGCCTCTGTGGCGATTTGACGAGGGTAGGGTTGGTGAAGACTCAGTCCTCCGTGGACTCCTCAATATAGATGTAGGTTTCCTCTATGGGAATTGAACCACAGGATAAAATCTTGTCTCGCGCACTTTTGTTTTATTGTTCATCACATTATAGGGTTTACATAATCTTGTGTAACTCACGTTGAAACATTGAAACTAAAGTTGATCTTTTTCATACATTGTTTCATTGTGATGATACATCTAATTTGCTAATTAATTTCCACTGCATAGAGTACTAGAAGTGAATTTATCAATCAATCTTGGTCTTTCAGTCCATGTATACCGGACTAGTCCGATCTCTCTGTATTTGATCATTCTATTAAGTGTTTCAGGGATCAACAAAGTTTTAAAAAGCCTATTCACCCCCCTCTAGGCTACATTCACCTTCCATTCTGGAATTCTTGGAAGTTTTTAATTTTGTCCATAATGACTTGAATCTTGCTCTAACATGTAAAACTTAATTGTAACTAGATAGTAAGCAACAATAGCAACCTAATAACATGTGTTACTATGTAATTGCATCAATCATGCATATCATGACATATTGAGTACTATATGAGCATTTATTGATTGTAATGCTTGTTTTGCATGTTTGTCGCGCGGAATAGAAGCTAACGCTATAGATGGTGCTTACAAGGACCTTCAGCACCAGAACTTTGAAGATATTGATCCAAACCAGCCACAAGAGCAAGGCATGTATCCTTGATCATTTTGATCCTGTTTTGAAATGGTTAGTTTGCAAAAATGCATGCTTGTGTCAAATTGATTGGAAACCCACTATAAGTGATTACTAGACTTGTATGACCACCCTTATCGCTTAGGGTATATTGTAGAGAGTCGGAAAGGGTATTTTCCTGTTTTGCTCCGCTATAACTTAATTGGGATTGGAAAATAACCATATGGCTTAATTATGAATTAATAAACTTATGGACAATGTGAAGTGATGAATATGACTATTTGGTAATATGGAATTTGGGTGATCTAAGCAAGCATTGGTTTGTGGACTGGGTTGGATGAGATGATGGTTTCGCTTGCCTTAGATCTAAGGACCGGTTCATGCGAGAATAGCCAAGACAACAGTGCCACCACAAGGCCAAGTATGGGTGTGGCTTAGCCAATTAATTAGGCGTATTGCCAGCATTGTTCGAATCATTTGGAAGGCTCAGAGAATGGGATTCGGTTGGGTTAGTGGTGGGACTGCCCTGGGATCCGAACGGCACAAGAGGGGGGCCCTTGGATGGATGTGCTCAATTGTGAGACATCACCTCCATGAAACCTTAGTGGATCTAAACATGCTGGTAGTCTCTTTGTAAAGGCTATTTTGTGTTCTCTAGGCCACACACCGTTGGAAGTGTGTACGGGTCACAGGCATGATGGAGGTTCTTTAGTCACGGAAAGGGGACGAAATCACGAACTTGTGGGTAAAGTGGTACAACCTCTGTAGAGTATTAAAAACTATCATGATAGCCGTGCTCCCGGTTATGAGTACCTGGACAACTTCCATGATTAGAGTTGGACTTGGGATTTGGGATGGTTCTGACATGGTTATGGTTTGGGTTATGATAGTTGGACATGGTTGGTTGAAGGCGAGAAATCAGCACATGGATTGATATTAATTGAGAAATGAGGTATGATGGTAATTTAGAATGTTGAATACATGTTAAAATAATTACTTGGGTTATGATGAGATTTATTTCATATAGACATTGCAGGATGCTTTTTACATGTTTGAATGTACTTTTCAGCAATTAGTCATTTATTATCATTCTTGTTTTTAGCTACATGTCATACTTTCTCATACTTGTTGAGTATGACATGTACTCACCCTTTCATTTCCCTCACCAACAGTTACAGGTGATGCTTGAGAGTACCACGAGGATCATGTGGAGTATTAGATTGTGTGCTATCGTCAATTGCCTGTGGAGTGGAGTTGCACTATTTAGTTTATTTTCCCGCTGCAATTATTAGAGACTTGTAATTCGTGAACTATTGAGTTATTGTAATAAGGTACTTATTCACTCTTGTGACGTTGTTATTTTTTTATTATCATTTGTGAAGTTCTCGTGTATGTGTAACGAACATCCCGGACACACATATGCGTCCCACTTGGTTCATTTTTGGAACCGGGTGTCACAAATTGATATCAGAGCCGCGTTGACTGTAGGACGCAGTCTAGGTAGAATGGACACTTTATAGCACATAGGAACACTTAGTAAGGGTTATAGCTGATTGGTGTGCTGATTTTTATGTGATGATTGCTTGTGTGCTTGTGTGCATAGTAGAGGATTGCGGGATGCTTCGGCACTTGCCACATCCATATAGGCTTATATATATATATATATATATATATATATATATATATATATATATAGTTGCTTAGTTTCATATCCCTTGATGCATATAGTTGCCGATTTTTTCTCTCAAGTTCTAAATCCTTCCACCTTGTACTCTTTTTCCTCAGATGCAGAGGGTGACCCACAACCAAAGAAATACCAATGGTGATGAGGAGAAAATTGGGGTGCCTCAGAATATTCCCCTTGGACATGAAGCTAGCAATCTTGAGCGCTTGATGGCTATGCAAAATCATTTCATGCAAACCATGATGTAAACTTTGGGACAGCTGCAAGCCAATAACCAGCCCCACATGCCCGCGCCACCACCACTGCCACCCCCACCACCTCATAACCGTCTGGGAGAGTTTATTAGGACTAGGCCACCTACTTTTGCTCATGCCAATGATCCTATGGAAGTTGATGATTGGCTGAAATCTTTGGAGAAAAAATTTGCTATTGTCCAATGCAACGACCGAGAGAATGTCCTTTTTGCCTCCCACCAGCTAGTTGGAGCAGTTGTGGATTGGTGGGAAGCTCTTTGCAATGCCCATGCAAATCAGGACAAAATTACTTGGGCAGAATTCGTGGAGAGCTTTCGTTCTGACTATGTTCCTGAAGGTGTCATGATCTTGAAGAGGCAAGAATTTGAAAACCTAAGGCAAGGAGGTTGAGAGTGAGTGAGTACCTTAATAAATTCACTCAACTGTCAAGTATGCTCCAAACGATGTGAACACGGACAGCCGTAAGCTATACTTGTTCATGAAAGGCCTAAACTATGAGATTCAAGTCCAATTGCTCAATAGTGACTATGCAAATTTCTTGAAGCTTGTGGACAAGGCTATTGTGGTTGAGAACAAGGTTCGTGAGATGGAGCAAGATAATAAGAGAAAGGTGCCATATCAAGGACAGCCTCAAGGAAGCAATATTTGCCCTCGCTATGCACCACCAAATGCACCATACCACACCCCAACTACTCCTACATATCGCGCTACTATTCCACCACGTCCAGCTCAGCCAATGCAGTAACGCCCTACCATGCAAGAACCTCGCCCTCCAATGCCACATGCGCCCCGCATCAATTTTCCTACTAATGCTCAGAATCAAGCTCGTCCTAACTATTCTGGTGCAGCAAGGACGTGCTACACTTGTGGTGAGGTGGTACACTTTGCATCCCAATGCCCGAAGTCAGGCTATGGTCAAGTGAACAATGCTCCAAGGCAGAATCCAAGGCTGAATGGGGGAGCACCACAAGGTAATTGTGGACAGTAGAACTTTGCTCGTGGAAAGGTGAACCATGTCTCTACGAAGGAATCCCAAGAAGCTAAGGACGTTGTGATTGGTATGTTCCTCACAAACTCCAACCTGACAACTATATTATTTGATTCTGGAGCATCGCATTTATTCATATCATCAAAGTATGTTGCCAAGTATAGTTTGCATATATCTCACATGAAGTATACCTTGTTGGTTAAGTCTCCTGGAGGGGAGATGAGAACAAAATAATATGTCCAAAAGTAAGTCTTAAAATAAGGGGGTAGACTGCTTTGCCAACCTCACTATTTGGGATTCACAAGGACTGGACATAATACTTGGATAGGATTGGTTACGGAAGCACCATGGCGTAATTCAGTGTGCCACAAAGACGGTGCAATTGACAAATGATGAGGGGATCAGCATAGAGTTTGAAGTATCTCAACCCACAACAGAGAAAGTAGTGCTCAATCAAATAGACGGTGAAACATTAGAGGAGATTCCAGTGGTATGCGAGTTTTCAGATGTGTTTTGGATGAGTTGCCAGGTATGCCACCTGATCGCGACATCGAGTTCATCATTGATTTAATACATGTAACGGCACCTATAGCTAAGAGGCCGTATAGGATGCCTCCTAAGGAGTTAGGGGAGCTCAAGAAGCAAATTCAAGAGCGGCTAGAGAAGGGTTTTATACCCTCGAGATCATCACCATGGGAAGCATCAGTGCTCTGTGTAGATAAGAAGGATGGAACCCAAAGGATGTGTGTGGACTATAGGTCTCTCAATGAGGTGACGATCAAGAACAAATACATGTTATCCCCATATAGAGGATTTGTTCGACCAGATAGAGGGCGCCTGTGTTTTCTCCAAGATCGAGTTGAGGTCAGGTTACATCCAAATGAAGATTAAACCATTAGATATACCCAAAATGGCTTTTGACACGGTATGGATCCTATGAGTACACCGTTATGTCGTTTGGATTTACTAATGCACATGCATACTTCATGTACCTCATGAATAAGGTCTTCATTTGTGGTGTTCATTGATGACATTATGATATACTCGAGAAGTGAAGAAGAGCATGAAGAGCATTTAAGGCTCACATTGAATAAATTGCGAGAACACTAGTTGTATGCCAAATTCAGCAAGTGCCTGTTTTAGTTATGGGAAGTATTGTTATGGGGATATATCATCTCCGGAGGAAGAGCATCGGTTGACCAGAGAAAAGTGAGAGATGTGTTAAATGGGAGCCGCCACAGAATGTGAAGGAAATTTGGAGTTTTCTCGGAATGGTTGGATATTACCGTCGATTCATCAAGGACTTCTCCAAAATAACGAAGCCCATGATTGTATCGCTAATGAAGACCATTCCAACGGACTCAAGCTTATCAAGATAGCTTTGAAGAACTAAATAAGAGATTAACCACCGCATAAGTCTTAGTATTGCCAGACGTGAGCAAGAGCTTTGATATCTATTGTGATGCTTCAAGACAAGGTCTTGGATGTGTGCTTATGAAATAAGGTCACGTGGTAGCTTATGCATCAAGACAATTGAAGACACATGAGCAGAATTATCCAATGCATGACCTCAAACATGCAGCCGTAGTGCATGCCTTGAAGATATGGGGACATTACATTCTTGGTCATAGATGTGAGATTTACACAGATCACAAGAGCCTCAAGTACATATTCACTCAAAACGGAACTAAATTTGAGGCAACGATGATGGTTGGAGCTCATTGAGAATTATGATGTGGCAATCAACTATCACCCAGAAAAGGCCAATGTAGTGGTAGATGCCTTGAGTAGGAAAGGAGCAAGCCACCAACTCAAGTGGTTCAGGAGTTGCCATCCGAGTTATGTAAGGAGTTTGAACAGTTGCATCTTGGATTTGTGAATGAAATGTGAATAATGGAAGTAAACTCAACATTGGAACAAGAAATATGAGAAGGTCAGACAAAGGATGAGGAGATCCAAGAAATCAAGGAAAGGATCCAAGAAGGGAGAGAATGGAGGTTCGATGAAGATGATCATGGTACACTATGGCTTGGGAAATGAATTGTCGTTCCTAATGTGAAGCATATCAGCGACGCGATATTGAAGGAAGCAAATGACTCACATTACTCCATTCATCTCGGTTGTACGAAGATGTACAAGGACTTGAAAACTTGCTATTGGTGGGATGGGATGAAGAAGGACATAGATGAATATGTTGCATTATGTGACACGTGCCAATGAGTGAAGGCTGAACATCGAAGGCCAACTGGATTATTACAGCCATTGAAGATTCTGGAGTGGAAGTGGGAAGAAATTGGTATGGACTTCATAGTTGGATTACCACGTACTCAGTCCAGCTATGACTCTATATGGGTTATGATGAGTACATCACGACAGCGGAGACACACATTGAAATGCAAGGACCAATCAAAAGAGCACGAGCATGGTTAATAAATCAGCAGGTGAATTCACTCCTAACTTATTTTGCATGTGAGTTTGAGAATAGATTGCTATGTGATGATTTAATTGTTATTAGAAATAATGGAGAAGATCAACAAGTGAAGGAAAGAGGCCTTGGGAGCATGGAGAACCAGATGGGACGTCCACAAGCTGATGGAAACAATTTACAACTTGGACTCGAGTTCAACTCAGAGTCCAGCAGCAGTCCACCTTAAAACGGACGCCCAGGAGGCATACGGACTCCGTTTTCGACGTTCTACATATACACAGAATGATGAGAAGATAAACTTTTCAATGGTTCTGGTCCCCCTCCAAATTCCTCCAGAGTCATTGGGAATCATCGAAATAAGTCGAGTCCAGATTTCTGTCCAGTGCTGCACCACCGAATCGGGCTTTTGGGCCTTGTATTCCGTAAGAGTCCACTAGGGACGCGTCCAATCGTGTTTTGGCCGAACCCTAGCCTTTAAATACTGCAGCCGCCGGTCATATTTGATGGGTTTTGCTTAGAATAACAATTTCGCCATTCTACGGTTTGTGAGACTCCAACTTCTCAATTTTAGATCGTGTCTTCTATGTTCTTGCTTGTGTTCTCGGTTCACCTGCAGGGATTAGCCTTCTTGGCGAGGTCAAGCGTGTGCCGCATGGTTGATAACCAATGGAGCAGTGGTGTAGTTATTGCAGGAGTATTCGAACTGCTCGAGTGTCGCAGATCATCAACGTCGAGTTCTCCACTTTAATCGACTTACCTTTCGGAAGATCAGGCCTAAACCTACTCATCAATTGGTATCAGATATCTTGGTTGCCCATGAGGTATCATTTTTTTCCTTCCATTAGATCGATTTTGTTTCGTACCTAGAGTCCACGGAAAAGCCACAAAAAAATTAGATCATTTTTCCCGCTTCCTAGACTATAGTGCCTGCAGTTTCGTTTTTCAGTTTGCATTGTTGAGTTTGCATTCGTGTGGTTGAGTCTTGTTGCTGGTTTAGCTTTGTGTTTTGGATCCTAGTTATCGTGTTTCGTCCTTGTTTTCTTGCTATTCGACACCTATTCCACAATCCCTATATAACAAACCGATCCACCACGTTCATCGGTTTGCCCTAGCTAGTCGCCTCGCGTGAACTCCCGCATCGCCAGCCCTAGATTAGGTGACAAACCTTTGTGCCACTCATCCTTGAATTATCACACACCATATCATTAGTTGATGTGCAAATTCCCGATCGTTTTCATATCCGATTGCGAGTTCTGTTCTCAAACCGAGTTGGAATGACCATCCAAAAATCGTAACTCGGGCAGCCTACTTTAAAACGGCCATAACTTTCGCATACGAACTCGAAATCGGGCGATTTTTTTCAAATTCATCTACGCGAAATTTTGCATCTGGTTTTTCATGGCACGGCTGAATTCGGCAAAATTAGATTGACAAAATTCCCCTCGGAAGATAGGCTATCCGGCCTCCGAAGTTTCAGCATGAATTTTAAAGAATCTTCTTGATTTTTTATAGGCTGCATATTACATCTAATTGAGCTGCAAATTTGTGTTCTTCATATCTTCTATCTCCTGAGTAATGAAAAAAATATCAAAAAATATTACAAAAAAGAAAATAAATAGTGAAGGGCACGCATATTAAAGCAATTGGCTTATACTACTTGTGTTGTGATTGTTGGTTATATCATTTTGTCTTCCTTTTGCCTTGCTACTTCCTTGTGTTGTGATAGGTCCTAGAGCACTTGGTTGACCAGCAACAGTTGATAAGAAAGTTTAGCTCCGATCTTCCAAAAGGTAATGGATAAGTCGATTGATAGAGATCTCAACGTTGATGATCCGAGGCTCTCGAGTAGAACACGAAAAACCCCTGCAATCACTACACCACCGCTCCGTTGGTTATCAACCATGCTGCATACGATTGACCTCGCCAAGAAGGCTAATCCCTGCATGTGCAACCAAGAATACAAACAAGAACGTAGAAGACACGATATAAAATCGCGAAGTTGGGGTTTCACAATCCATAGAATGGCGATATTATTAATCTAAGCAAAACCCAATTGTTCATAGCGGCTACTATGGAGTATATATAGATGAGAGGACGTCCAAGGGGGTGTTGGGGTCGTGACCTAACCCTAAGATACGAAAATAATGGACTTAGACTTGATACAAGGCCCAATGGCCCAATACAGTGGCGCAGCACCCTGACAGATTCTGAACTCGATTTTGTTTCAACGATTCCCGTCGACTCCGAAGGAATTATGACATGAGACCAGTGCCATTGGAAAGGTTATCCTCTCCCCTTTCCTTGCATATGTAGAAAGTCCAAAACGGAGTTTGTATATGTCCTGGGCGTCCATTTTAGTGTGTACTGCTCTTGGACTCCGAGTTGGACACGATTTTGAGTTGCGGTCGGTTTCCATCTTCTTTGAACGTATCCTCTGGTCCTCCACGCCCCTAAACCTTCCTCCAATTACTCTTTGAATCACTCTATGTATCCTAATCACAATTAAATTATAAGGTAGCAATCTATTCTAAAAAATATATAAGGAAACATATAAAAACGAGCTCACCTCTGAAATTAATTGTTGTGTGTGAATTATATTGATTGCATCTTGTATGTTCAATGGAGTGTTGTGTAGATCCATAGGAGTGATGTCCTCATCATCCTTCCCTTCTTGAATTGGAGTCGTCCTCGACTCAAGTTCTTCTTCTCTCATATGTGGGTCCATATGTGCAACGCCATCAAATCTTCTTGTATGCATGAAAGGAGGAGGCCAAGGTGGTGGACGACATAGTGCACCATCTCCATGTTCTTCATTAAATACGCATGCACATTCACTCGAGCCAGGATCCTAAACAAATAAACATTGTTCCATGCTTGTCATGGACAATGTGCTTGATCTGATCATTCTCCCCTTCTTTATGACAAGCCGTCCTCGGCTTGCTCGTATGTCTAGCAAAGAGGCTTGCTTTGGGGGTAGAATGAGCGATGTCCATATTGCACAACTGCAGCGAACAATACTCCTCTATTATATGTTGTCCCTGCTGCAAGAAAAAAATACTAGAAAAACTTGACAAAGAATTATTAGTGTTAGTACATCCATTCATTTCACCATGTTGTTGCAGCAAAAAATGGGATTTCTCATTTGAGCATATGTAAATTTTATGCACCATAAATTCACCACTATGTTCATATTTTCCTATTGCATGAAAATTATTTCTTGTCAACAAATATAATTCATTTTTCAAATATATTCTTCTCTCTAGAGTGTCTAGATCACAAAGATTGTCAAATTCAATATAACCCAAAGTATTTAGAAAAGACAACAATTTCATCTCATCTCTTTCACATGTAATTGGAATGAAATGCTTAATTTCAGCAAAAGTGGGTGATAAAGTATCAAATTCATTCACTTGTTCTAGCATAGGTACAATATAATTAGCAGCACAAAATGCATTTTTGTCGTAAGGATCAGTAGGAAAATCAACTAGTGGTAAATGAGTTTTCAAAGAAGGTTCCTCAAATTGTTGCTCTCCAATAGAATGATTGAGGGAAACATTTGAAACATTCAAAAACTTCTCAACATTGATAAGTGTAGTGCGAGGTACATTATCTTGATTCTCATATTCAGCAGTAACTGTGGGTGAAATAGGAATTGAAAGATTTGAATTTTCACAAGAGATGTTGAACACCTCGTTCTCTTTTGAATTTTCTAAATTTATTTGTTCATGTTCCTGCAAAAGGTTAGGCATAGGAGGAGGTACAACAAGAAAATTATTCTCAAGTTCATTTATTTTATCTTTGCAATTAGATATATTGGCAAAAGTTTCTCGCATAAGAATTTTCATATCTTTCCATGTTCGTGGTTTTTTCTAAATCACTTAAGTTGTTCCACCAAATTAATGCACAATCTACTAATGCACTCGCAACCTTTCCAATCTTTCTCCTCTCACACATATGACATTGTCCAAAAATTTTATCCAACTCTATTTCCCAAACAATATATTCATCATAACCAAGACCATCAAAAGAAGGAAAAGATGGGAAATGTAATTACTTATTGTTGAAGGAGTTGTAAAGGTGGTCTCAACGTCATGTGCAACCTTGGTTGATGTTTGATTTTTAGTGAGCAACTCAATCGTCGTCTTCATCATGTCAATCATCTCAGCATATAATGCATGATTCTTGCTTTTACCTGACATTGTTAGTAGCAAACAGAATACAACAAAAAAATATGTTATCCCTATCAACTATAAAGGATAATGGCAAAGTGGAAGTAGAATCACACACTCTCAAGCGTCTTACCACGCTCTTACAAGTGTTCTTACCGACACTGCAGGTGGCAAACGGTGGCCGGTATGATAAAACCAATGAAGCGTGGGATGATTGCAAAAGTGTATCGATTCTGCTCAAGAGTAAATTGTAGCTTGGATGGCACTTTATATGTAACAAGGATTAGCAACAATGGAATCAGATAGTAAAGTTGAATAGGTGTCCAAAGTACTTGTTAAAGTTGCTGGTCTAAATGTGTTCCTAGTAGTTCAAGCTAGCAAGACATGAAACACAAACTATAGGACACAAAGGATGCAAGCACTTTTGTTTTATTTTTATTTTTTTCTCCTATTTTTTTGTGCGGCTTTTGTATCTTGTTTTGCACTTGTCTTTTTCTTTTGTCTTTCTTTTCTCAGAATGTGCTGCAAAAGAAGAACACAATAAAAACCAATCAAAGATATCTTGTGTGTCTGTTGCAGATTTTCTGCTCAATATTTCAAGGACAAATAGGCACACTTAGAGGCTCTAAATAGAAAAACTTACAACAGAAATATTGTAGATATATCTCTCCTATTTAATTTAAATATATGGAAGACCTATTTTGGACAAGAACATTAGGAGATATTATCCCCGAAATACAGATTGTTCAGAAATTCTAGGTCGAGAACAGATTTAGATTTAATGCATTTTTGACCATGATAGCTTCGTTTACTGGGAAACCTATGAATATGAAAGTTGTAGAAAACTTCTTAAGATTTTCGTAAAGTACAAGAAATCCAAATCCGAGTTCATATGAGTGAGATATGATGAAAATACCGAACTGGACAGAGTGAATCTAATCTGGACGTGATGACGTGATTCAAGAGGATGAATCAACACGATGCAAAACTCAAACTAAGACCAAAAACACTTTCTAAACCAGAAATATGATTCAACAACGGACACAAACTCAACAAAACCAAACTGAAAATGAAAGTTGCAAAGGCTCAATGGTGGTTTGGACGAAGTAATGAACAGATCTACTAAACTGCAAGTTCTTTGTGGCTTTTTTGTGGACTCTAGGTATGAAAAACAAAACTAATGTAATGGATAGATGAATTACCTAACGGGTAACCTGGAATCTCATACCAAATGATAAGAAAGTTTAGGCCCGATCTTCGGAAAAGTAATGGATAAATCGATTGATGGACATCTCGACGTTGATCATTTGAGGCTCTCGAGTAGAACAAGAAAAACCCATACAATCACTACACCACCGCTCTGTTGGTTATCAAACGTGCTACACACAATTGACCTCGCCAATAAGGCTAATCCCTGCATGTGCAACCAAGAACACAAGCAAGAACGTAGAAGACACGATCTGAAATCGCGAAGTTGGGGTTTCACAATCCGTAGAACGGCGATATTACTAATCTAAGCAAAACCCAATTGTTCATGGCGGCTACTATGGAGTATATATAGATGAGAGGACGTCCAAGGGGGTGTTGGGTTCATGACCTAACCCTAAGATACGAAAATAATGGACATAGACTTGATACAAGGCCCAATAGCCCAATACGATGGCGCAGCACCCTGACAGATTCTAAACTCAATTTTGTTTTGATGATTCTGTTCGACTCCAAAGGAATTTTTACATGATACCAGCAGCATTGGAAAAGGTTATCCTCTCCTCTTTTCGTGCATATGTAGAACATCTAAAACGGAGTTCGTATGCGTCCTGGGCGTCCGTTTTAGTGCGTACTACTCCTGGACTCCGAGTTGGATACGATTTTGAGTTGGGATCGGTTTCCATCTTCTTTGAACGTATCCTCTGGTCCTCCATGCCCCTAAACCTTCCTCCAATTACTCCTTGAATCACTCCATGTATCCTAATCACAATTAAACTATAAGGTAGCAATCTATTCTCAAAAATATATAAGGAAACATATAAAAATGAACTCACCTCTGAAATTAATTGTTGTGTGTGAATTATATTGATTGCATCTTGTACGTTCAATGGAGTGTTGTGTAGATCCATAGGAGTGATGTCCTCATCAACAGTTTCCTACATTGAATACTTATTCAACTTTGTTTACCTGTTAACGATTTTCTGCTTATTAGCCACCATATTGTGCCATCCAAGCTCCACCTTTCTCTTGAGCATAACAGGTACCTTTGCAATTAGCCCACGCTTCATTGTTTTATCTCACCGTCCACATCACCTGCTGTGTTGATAAGAACACTTGTAAGAGTGTGGTAAGACGCTTGAGCGAGAGAGATTGTTTTTTTTTTCACCTTTCACATTGTCATTGTAGTTGATAGGGATAACATATTTTTGCTGTCTTTTGTTTCCTACTAACAATGGCGGGAGAAGACAATAATGACGAATGTTTTCAACATGCTGAGTTACGTGATATGATGAAGACCATGACAGATATGTTCGCCAAATACAACGGAGCAACGGAGGAGTCATTGGCAAACTTGACTCGTCAACTTAATGACCTTGCTCTTCGGATGAATATTTTTGACGCTTCGGGTAACTCAAACAGCGAGAATACATTTTTCAATCGTTCTTACCATGATTTTACTGATTTTGATGTCGTTCTTATGGATGCTTGTTCTCTTTTATTGGGTCATCCTTAGGAATTTGATACAGATGCTATTCATCATGGTAGAACTAATAAATATACTCTCATGCATAAGGGAAAGAAAATCACTTTGCTCCCCATGACTCCTGCTGAAATTGTGCATTTTGAGAAGAGTAAAATTCATGATGGCAAAGCAATAAAACTAGAATCTGAAAAATAGCAAGTCATTAAGTTAAAATCACCATCGTTGCTCGCAACTAAATGTGACCTTGCTGATTTATTTGATGCTAAGGGGATGTGCTATGCTTTAGTATGCAAAGAAGTCATGTTTTCACTTCATGAATTGTCTATTGCAATGCCCCGTGCTGTTGCTAACCTTTTGCAGGAGTTTGAGGATGTGTTTCCCTCCGTGATACCCCCTGGTTTACCACCAATGAGAGGCATTGAACACAAGATTTATTTGATTCCAGGAGCAAGTTTGCCAAATCGTGCAGCATACAGGGCGAATCCAGAGGAAACTAAGGAAATTTAGCGACAAGTCCAAGATCTTTTGGACCGCGGGTACATTCGTGAAAGCCTTAGCCCTTGTTCTGTTCCTGTTCTTTTGGTTCCTAAGAAAGCTGGTAGTTGGCGCATGTGTGTTGATTGTCGCGCGATTAATAACATCACCATTCGACATCGTTATCCTATTCCTCGCTTAGATGACATGCTTGATGAATTGAGTGGTGCTATCATCTTCACAAAAATTGACTTGCGTAGTAGTTACCACCAAATTAGAATGGTACTAGGAGATGAATGCAAAACTGCATTTAAAACCAAGTTTGGACTTTATGAGTGGTTAGTCATGCCTTTTGGTTTAACTAATGCACCCAGCACATTTATGCGTTTAATGAACGAGGTTTTACGTGCTTTTATTGGACAATTTGTGGTGGTTTACTTTGATGATATCCTCATTTACAGCAAGTCATATGATGAACATCTTCATCATTTACGTGTAGTTTTTACTGTTTTTAGAGATGCACGTTTTTTTGGTAACCTCGAAAAGTGCGTCTTTTGCACCAATCGAGTCTCGTTTCTTGGCTATGTCGTTTCCTTGCAGGGAATTGAGATGGATGAGGCAAAAATTGAAGCAATCACCAGCTGGCCAGCCCCAACAAACGTCACGTAGGTTCGTAGTTTTTTTGGTCTTGCAGGTTTTTATCGGCGTTTTGTGCGGCATTTCAGCACCATTGCAGCACCTCTACATGAGCTAACGAAGAAGGGAGTGCCATTTCGATGGGGCGAACAGCAGCAACAAGATTTTGATGCTCTCAAATCGAAGCTTACACAAGCGCCATTGCTACAACTTCTTGATTTTGACAAGACCTTTGAGCTAGAATGTGATGCAAGCGGCATTGGTATTGGAGGCGTTCTCATACAAGGAGGTAAACCCGTTGCTTTCTTTAGTGAAAAACTTATGGACCTTCTCTCAATTATTCCACTTATGATAAATAATTTTTATGCCTTAGTGCAAGTATTACAAACTTGGCAACATTATCTTTGGTCTAAAGAGTTTGTCATACATTCCGATCATGGATCATTGAAGTATGTTAAGTGTCAAACCAATCTGAATAAACGACATGCTAAATGGATTGAGTTCATAGAGTTATTTCCATACATCATTAAGCTGAAGAAAGGGAAGGAAAATGTCATTGCCGATGCATTATGTAGGCGTTATACCATGTTGTCCCAACTTGATCATAAAATATTTGGTTTGGAAACAATAAAAGCATTTTATTCTACTGATTTGTACTTCAAAGATGCTTTTGAAAATTGTAAAGAATGAAGAACTTGGAATAAATATGTGTTGTGAGAGGGTCTCTTCTATCGTGCTAACAAGCTATGTGTTCCACCTAGCTCGGTTCGTCTATTACTTTTGCAGGAAGCACATGAAGGAGGTTTGATGGACATTTTGGAGTGAAGAAAACTGAAGATGAGGCATGATGTCGAGTGCTACATGTCAAGATGCACTACTTGCAATAAAACTAAGTCTCGCCATAACCCACATGGTCTTTATATGCCTCTTTCTGTTCCTAGTGTACCTTGGGAGGATATTTCTATGGAGTTTGTTTTGGGATTGCCTAGGACTAAGAGGGTGAGGGATAGTATTTTTGTAGTTGTTGATAGTTTCTCCAAAATGGCACACTTTATACCTTGTCATAAGAATGATAATGCCTCACACATTGCTGATTTATTTATGACGGAATGAAACAAGAGAGAACCAAGTGTTTAGACCTGATGTGCTACAAGATGCTGAAAGGCGGGTTCAAGTGATACATGAGAACCTAAGGGAACCTCAGTCACGGCAAAAATGCTATGCGGATAATCAACGTAGGAATATGGCTTCTGAAGTTGGAGACTTCGTGTATCTCAAAGTGTCACCTATGCGAGGGCATAAGGGATTTAACGTCAAAGGCAAGTTGGCACCTCGCTATATTGGACCATTCAAGATTTTGAACAAACGTAGAGAAGTGGCATATAAGTTGGAGATGCCAGCAAGACCTTCTGATGTTCAAGATGTATTCCATGTTTCTTAGTTCGAGAAGTTCCTAAGAGTAATAGAAGAATTGGAGCTTGAGGCAGATTTGACATATGTTAAACAACCTGTCAATATTTTGGAACAAGGGAGGGAGTCACAAGAAGCAAGGTGATTCGATGGTGCAAGGTACAATGGAAGCATCATACTGAGTCTGAAGCAACTAGGGAGCGAGCATATGATCTCAAGAAAAAATTCCCTATCTTTTTCCTTCTACGTCAAATCTTGAGGGCGAGATTCATTTTAAGAGGGATAGGTTTGTAACACCCTCATTTTCATCCATGATGCATTGCATTCATTCTTATATATGTCTAACATAATACAACATCCAAAAGGAATAAGATTAAAATGAATTAGGACCAAAACAACAATTAAAAACCTGGCTTAGTATGGACATGTCTGGATTGGACCACACACTAGTCCAATTTAGCTGTTGTTGTTTCCCAGACTTATCCTATTATTGCTATGGATTGGTCCGGAAAACATTTCGGATGTTCTTCGGACTTGTCCGTTAATTTTTATAGACTAATCTGGTTTTGTTTTTGTTTCCATCCAGAATTGTCCGTTGCATATACGAACTATTCCGATGATCGCTGCTGGAAACTCCCAAAATCTTGGTCTGGATTTGATACTGGACAAATCCCGGACTTGTCCGGCTTGATACCAGACTTGTCCGATTGACTTTCTGATCTTTAACAGACTTGTCTAGCATTGCACCGGACTTATCCATCGAACTTTATGTACCTGATCGGACTTGTCCGACCTCACTACGGACTAGTTCGGTGTGTAGGATTTTGACTCGGATTCTATTTTGCCTCCACACGAGTTATTGGGTAATTGACTTATTTGGGCCCAAGAAAGTCGCGCCCCACCCCTGAGGAGGCCATGTGGAACTCCACTGTCGGTACCCTGGATACCAGGTACCCATGGTTACCGTGAGTAAAGCTATGGAGTTCCACCTATCCGAGTTGAGGACTTCCAAAGGCTCCACGTGTCTCGCGGCACTGGACCTGCTTCCCTCGTTTGGGTAGCTCTGGCACTGCCACGTGTATCATAGGGCCGGACTTGACTCCCTTCATATAGAAGCCCCGGTCATGCCACGTGTCTAGTGGTCCCGGACCTAACACCCAGTATAGGGAAGCTTCGGTGCTGCCACGTGTTTAGTAGCTCTGGACCTTCCTCCCGACAGAGGGAAGCTCCAGAGCTGCCACGTGTTGGGCCTCCGGACCTAAGCCTGCAACGGGAAGACTGATGAATCTCTAACAGCACGGGAATTCAAGAGGCTATTAAAACAGTCGTTACAAGACCTGATTAATGTGTCATTAACTCAGTATTAGTGTATGTTATCACACAATTAATCACAGTTTATACATGTAGATCGTGTATAGGTGATTAATTACAGTTGGGGCCTCCTGTCGGGCCAGGCAAACCATGTAACAGTCAGTCCTTAGCATATAAAAGGATTGTGCCGCATGATAGAGACAAGGCCAAATAAGCCAAAGCAAGCTCACACGCATACTACGCACACAAACTCATCAACAACCACCCTGTGGAGTAGTGTATTACGCTCAGGTTGCCCGAACCACCTAAAAATCCTCTGTGTCACCATCTCACTCATAATCTTATGCGCCCCCAACCGAATATGAATCTCCGCGGACTATGTTTTAGTAGTACCAGGGGAAGTTTCTTAGTCCACACTTTGACATTTGGCGCGCCAGGTTGGGGCGCCTGAGATTTCGAGATGGTAAATTCCACCGCAAGATCGTCCAACGGCCACGCTGAGTAGCCTACTAGAGGATTTCCCCCAACATACAGCAGCCGGCCAACGCTGTTGTCCCGGTGGGTATTGCTCCACCACTACCTCCTCCATCACAGCAAGATGGTGTGTTCCCGTCCGTCACAGCATCGACAAACAACCCTGAGAACGAGCTAAACGCAGCACGGACTCTTCTCCAACATCCTCCAGCGCCCAGAGCTCCTCAGGGCGCGATGGAGCAATGGCGCACTGATGTGGATTATTTGGTTGCAGCTGCATCCAATGCCATCAGTAACCAAGGTTCGCCCCCTATTGGGCAAGCACCTTCAAGAAACAGGACCTTGTATGGTAGACTTGGTCCTCAAGTACCACAGCACAGGGGGCCTAGTCCTGGTTCATGAGCCTTCCGCCTGACTCCATCTACAGTTGGGGGGAACTATGGTGCCAGTTCACTACCAACTTCGTGAGCTCATACACCGGACCGGGCATAGAGCTGGACTTATTTGCCGTACAGCAGAAGGCGGGAGAATCACTGCGATCATTCATCCAGCAATTTTCTCAGGTACGGAACACTATTCCTTCTATCTGCAATGTCTCTATCATTGTCGCATTTCAGCAGGGAGTTAGAGACAAGAAGATGTTGGAGAAGCTGGCAACCAAAGATGCCAGCAGCATCACGGAGCTCTTCAGCCTAGCCGACAAATGTGCTAGAGCTGCAGAGTGTCGGGAGATGCACTCCAAACCAGCTCTGGAGGCTGGTAAATCCTCCTCTAAGGCTGAAGCTGCTGCCTCCAGCAGTAGAAAAAGGAAGAAGAAGTCCAACAGTAAGAAAAAGTTGTCGGTCGGCACACCTACTGTTGCTGCTGCAGCTGCAGCTCCTGGTGGTCGGGGGCCACGCCTCGAAAAATGACCCCGATCATCGACTGAGGAAGGTGACAGTGAGAAGATGTGGTGTCCGATCCACAATACGAACACCCACAACCTCGAAGACTGTCACGAGGTCCAGCGGCTCATTGAATGCAGCAATGTGCGTCAAGAAAGAGCCCCTTTCCGCCAACGGGAAGGGAAACAGAAAGTCAACGAAGCTCCGACCGATCAGGAGCTAGGTTTCCAGGACCTCAAGAAGGTCTTGAAGGTTGTCTACAATACTGTTGACAATGATTCTGACATCTCTGACAATGAGCGTCGGAAGACTCTCCATACGATATATGGAGGGTCATGTGATATTACCTCTCAACGCATCCTCAAGACCATGTGTCAGGAGATGGTTGTCGCAGCTCCCATGGCTAAGGAAGAACCTCATTGAAAGTGGATGGACACTGCCATCACTTTTGATGCTTTGGATTCCCTAAGAAATATGATCAGAGCTGGACAACTGATGTTGATGGTTTCTCCTACCATCAACAATGTCCAGCTCTATCATGTCTTGGTGGATGGAGGTGTGGTGCTAAACCTCCTCAGCTACGAAGCGTTCGTGAAGATCCAACTCAGCCTCTTGGACCTTCGCCCCTCACGTCCCTTCTCCGAGGTAGGTTCGAGAGCTATCACTCCTCTCAGGTCAATTACACTCCTGGTGACCTTCAAGACTCGGGAGAGCTACAAGACCGAGAAGTTGGTCTTTGATGTAGCGCACATCAGCCTTCCCTTCAACACCATCCTAGGCAGGACAGCTCTGTATAGGTTTATGGCCGCAGCTCATTACGGCTATTTGGTGTTCATGATGCCGACTCCTTAGGCGTTCTTTGGATTCGCGGGGATCGCACTGCGAGAGTCACTGCGCTAGAAAAACTCCACGTGCTTGCAACAGCGCAGGAGGAAAGATCTGGCAAGGAGCAAGATGCTCAACCTCTGAGCTCTCGCTAGCGAGGCCCAACTCTCCACCACGCGTGTAACCAAGTGGCAACACCGACATTCCCGTCCAAGTCATCTAAATTGGTTCCGATGTTGCCCAGACCACCCGTATATCGGGATATCTGGACAACAAATAGGAACTCGCACTCATCACTTTATTCTGGGTGAATGTCGATGTGTTTGCAAGGCAACCATCATAGATGTTTGGGATCCCTAGGGAGATGATTGAGCACAGCCTGAAGATATATCCCGACGCACGACCAGTACATCAGAAGCCCTGGAACAATCAATCGAGCAGTAGAACTTCATCAGACAAGAAATCAAGAAGCTGCTCGAAGCTAGTTTCATCTGGGAGGTTCATCATACATGGTGGCTGGCAAACCCAGTTGTCGTACCGAAGGCCCGGAGGAAGCTTCGGATGTGCATCGACTACACCGCCTTGAATAAGGCATGCCCAAAAGACCCATTTCCACTACCTAGAAGAGACTAGATAGTAGATTTCACCTCCAGGTGTGAACTATTGTGTTTCCTAGATGCATATTCTGGATACCATCAGATTCAAATGTCTAGGGAAGATGAAGAGCATACTGCCTTCATAACAGTAGATGGGTTGTATTGTTATACTGCTATGCCCTTCGGTCTCAAAAACGCTGCTTCAACTTTTGTGTGAGCCATGCACAAAATGTTTGGAGAGATCATTAGGGACATGGTGGAAGTCTACGTTGATGACATCTTCGTGAAGATGAAGAACAAGGAATCACTCCTTAACAACCTGCAAGCTGTCTTCGACAAGTTGCGCATAACACGCACCAAGCTAAACATAGAGAAATGTGTCTTTGGGGTTAGCTCCAGGAAGCTCCTTGAGTTCTTGGTGACTCACCGAGGAATTGAGGCAAATTGAAGAGATGCGAGAAGATCAAGGCTATTGAAGAGATGCGGCCCCCAGCCCGTGTCAAGGATGTCCAGAAGCTAACTGGATGTCTAGCTGCGCTCAGCCAGTTCATCTCAAGACTGGCAGAGCGGGCACTTCCCTTCTTCAAGCTATTGAGCAAGTCCGGGCCATTCCATTGGTCAGAAGAAGTAGAAAAGGCGTTCCATGAGCTCAAGCAGCTCCTCACCACACTACCAATCCTGGTAGCTCCGGATCCTGGTGAGCCTCTTTTGCTTTACATTTCAGCAACTACGGGGGTTGTCAGCATGGTCCTGATCGTGGAAAGACTGGAACCATGTTCGGTTCAGGAGTCTAGATCCCTCTGGGAGGGTCCGGAGCTACCTAAAGGCGAGTTTGGGTCCCAGCCGCCAGGCACGAATCCTAAAGGCAAGTTGCTTGAGAATCAATCTCTCTCATCCGAGGGAGTTCTCACGGCTAATCAAGAAGATCCAGACCCCTCTGGGAGGGTCCGAGAAGCTCAAGAAGAAGGTGCGGACCCCTTTGGGAGGGTCCGGGTCGATGAAGAAGAAGCTCCGACCCCTTCCGAGAAGGTTTGGACCATCCAGCGGCTAGTGTACTTCATTAGCAAAGTACTACATGATGCCAAGACTCGGTACATTGAGGTGCATAAACTGCTCTATGCAGTTCTTATTGCCTCAAGGAAGCTTTGGTACAACTTCCAAGCTCACAAAATATCAGTGGTAACTTCTTATCCACTACGTGTTATATTGCATAACCCCAACTCTACGGGAAATATTGCAAAGTGGGCAGTCGAGCTGGCAGAACTCGGTCTCAAATGTTTGCCTCGACATTCTATTAAGAGTCAGGCGTTGGCTGACTTCATGGTGGAGTGGACCCCATCTTCATCAAATCGAGGGGGCCACAGTAAGCAGAAGCCAAGACACAAGGTCGTAGTCTTCTCTGAGCCTCATTGGACTCTCTACTTTGACGGCTCTATGCGAAAGCAGGGGGCGGAGTTGGAATCTTTCTCCTTACTCCGACCGGTGAGAAGGTCAAGTATATGGTACACCTTGACTTCAAGGCAACCAACAACATGGCGGAGTATGAAGCTCTCATCTACGGACTCAAGGTGGCACTATCATATGGCGTCAAGCAGATGATGGTGAAGGGCTACTCGCAACTCATCATCAAGCAAGTCAAAGGTGAATGCAGTTGCAACAAACCTAACCTCGTTGCTTACCTCCTTGAAGTCCAGAAGCTGCAGAAGGACTTCAATGTCCTAGACCTTTGCCATGTCCAGCATCTCAACAGTGCTGAAGCTGATGAACTCTCAATGAAAGCTTCAACCGGAGCTCAAGCTCCCGACAAAGTTTTTGTTCAGGAGAATGTCAGGTCCTACCGCTCAGCCTGTCGAACTGAGTGATGGGGGCGATACCAGCACCCAAAAGCTGGCGGTCCCGGTGGCCCAGTTACAATGGCATCCACCAAGGATTGAAGGCGCTGTAGGAAGCTCCGAGCAACCCAGCGCGCAAGATCTGGAAGCTCAAGTTAGCTCCAATGCATGAATCTCGGAGATCTGGAGCCACTTGACAGACAACATCCTTCCGGAAAATGGTGCTTCCACTGACCAAATCATCAGATTGGCTAAAATATACACACTAATGGAAGGGGATCTTTGCCGACGTGGTGCCAACTGTGTTCTAATGCGGTGTAATGCCAAGGAAAAATGTCGCAAGCTCCTTACGGAAATCTATGGAGGCGGGTGTGGGAACCACGTGTCTTCCTGCACGTTGGTTGGTAAAGCCTTCCGGCATGGCTTTTACTGGCCTACAACACTCCAGGATGCAGTTGAGGTAGTAAAAAAGTGTGAAGCGTGCCAGTTCCACGTGGAACAAAGTCACACACCGGCTCAGTCATTGAAAATGATACCTCCTGCATGGACATTCGCTGTGTGGGGGATGGACATTTTGGGACCTTGCCCAAAAGCCGTCTGAGGTTATAGGTTCCTGTATGTCGCCATAGACAAGTTCACTAAGTGGTCGGAAGCTACTCTAGCTGTGACACTTAACAAGCAATCTGCTATCAAGTTCTTGAAGTCCATAGTCTGCAGATTCGGAGTTCCAAACAGAGTCATAACTAACAATGGAACCCAATTCACAAGTGCACCATTCCAAGAGTATTGCGAAGATCTCAACATACAAGTCAGCTACGCATCAGTAGTGCACCTGGCAAGTAATGGCCAAGCTAAGAGAGCAAATGCAGAGATACTAAAAGGACTCAAGATGCGCACATATGAGCACCTGAAGAAACACGGAGCCAACTGGATAGAAGAGCTTTCGTTTGCACTGTGGGCGAGCAGGACAACACCTAACCAGTCAACTGGAGAGACACCATTCTTCTTGGTGTACGGAGCTAAAGTGGTCCTTCCTCGGAGATCACAATGGGGTCACTCCGGGTCTGGACCTTCGACGAAGCCGCGCAGGACAAGCTTTGGCGTGAAGACCTAGACCTCGTCGACGAGGGAAGGTGCCAAGCAGCTGTTCGGAACGCACAATACTACCAGGCGCTTTGGCGCTATCATCAATGGTTCGTGCGAAACCGGCAGCTTGAAGAAGGTGATCTGGTGCTATGGAGAATACTGACTCAAGAAGGGATGAACATACTATCCCCAAGCTGGGAAGGTCCCTTCCAAGTTATCAATGTTTCCCGCCCTGGATGCGTTCGCTTGGCAACAGAGGATGGGAACTCGCTTCCCAATCCATGGAATATCGAGCACCTCTGTAACTTTTATGCTTAGTTTCATGTAGGTGAGTCTGTACTTACATATAATGTGAATTATAGAGTCCATGTACAGAGTCGGGTAGGTCCTAGACAAAAAGCACACTTAACCTGGTCATTGTACTTTGAGTGTAGCTTACCAACCCTGGGTTAGAACAATATGAATAGCACACTTAGCTTGGTTTTGTACTCTAAGTGTGTCTTTGTCTCCCTTGTAATTCGGACCTATAATGAAAAACATTTTTGTGTGAAATCAAACTCCACGTCCATTAATTTTGTACAGACTCATTTCTTTTATATCTTTTCCTTCTTGTCTATAATGAAGTTGTGCATTTCTTTTTGAAATCTAGTCCAGGTGATTCATGTGGTATATAAGTTATATTGTTGATCTTCACTCGGATCTTAGCATTGCTAAATGGTCTACTCGCTTGAAAACCAAAGCCAATGACGGGTTCAGAGTGTGCTATCGACATAGACTGGTCAGGCAGTCTAAGTACACCACTCTACCTATATCCTGGCATGTCCTAGTAGGGCGGGTCCGGAAGGCATTCGAATCTAAAGAGATTGCATCAATATACTTGTTACCATGCTTGAATTTTTTTGGATCTAAAATTAAAATAAGAACAGTAAGTCGCAAACTAATTATCGACAAGAGGACAAATTTTACTGCTTTTCTTGTCTTTAATGTGCAGGAAAAATGAAAAACTCGTGGCGATGGTGGACGATGTCGGAGCTGCTAAGCTCCGACATCCCCAGGGGGCCCGTTGTCAATGTTCTACACATTGATAGTGGGCACCGTTGAAGCTACAAAGCTCTGACAACTCCCAGGGGGCCCACCATCGATGTTTCTAAGCGTTGGCAGTGGGCGCCATTGGATCTGCCAAGCTCTAACAACTCCCAGGGGGTCGGTCGTCGACGTGAAAATTTAACGGCGAACTAAACGAGGATGGTGGAAAAATCACCCTGATGGGTCCCACTATCGACGTTCTATGCGTTGACAGTGGGCGCCGTCGAAGCTACCAAGCTCTGACAACTCACAGGGGGGGCCGCCGTCGACGTTTCCAAGCGTTGATAGTTGGCGCCGTTGGACCTACCAAGCTTAGACCACTCCCAGGGGGCCCGCCTTCGACGTTTCTAAGCATTGATATTGGTCGCCGTCGGACCTACCAAGCTCTGACAACTCCTAGGGGGCCTGCCGTCGATGTTCTAAGCATTGATATTGGGCGCCATCAGACCTACCAAGCTCCGACAACTTCCAGGGGGCCCACTGTCGACGTTTGTAAGCATTGATAGTGGGCGCTGTCGGACCTATGAAGCTCCAACAACCCCCAGGGGGCCCGCCATCGACGTTCTAAGCGTTGATAGTGGGCGCCGTTAGACCTACCAAGCTCCGACAACTTCCAGAGGGCCTACCATCGACGTAACAAAGGATCCCTGGAGATGTCAAGGTAAACTATGGAACTCGGAGCTATTGTTTTGGCTACGAGCGAGAAGTGAAGTCACCAAGACATTGTCAAATACTTTTGGTACATGTTCGCAATCAAATTGTGTACATCTACCAGGGGGCTAACAATATAAAGGACAATGCATTGAAGACATATACAAAATGGAATTCATTCATTCAAAATATTGGATTTAATTGATTCAAAATTGGAGGATTACAAGTGAAGGCAGAAGAAAAAAGCCCTAGCTACTGGAGGTTCTATGGAAGAACGAAGCAACTTTCTTGGCAGCTTCTTCAACGCTGGCCCTGGTGGCATCTTCCTCTTCAACAACAGGTCCTTTGACTAGTGGATCCAGACACAGATGGAGGCCCCGACTTTTAAAACACGTCAGCACATATTTGGTGACGTTCTTGGCTAGAGACTTCCCCTTCGTCTTCAGTTGGTCGACGATGACATCACCCATTGCATCAAGTTTGTTGCCGATAGAGCCCAACGCCACCAGTGCTTCATCCAGCTCTGGCTCTGAGTCATCCGGACGTACCGGATTGAAGCCAAGTGGCACCAGAGCTTTCTTGGCTCACCGAAGAAGTTCCAGACTTGCTAGGATTTAGTTGCTCTCAAACTTCTTAGTTCCTCCAGTGACCTTCTCGCATTCGCAAGCTTTGAACCTTCCCGAGCGAAGTGCTCGACCTCCTTAGCATGTTGATGAGTACTTTCAGCCAGCCGCTTTTCACGGTTAGCAAGCTCTGACTCCCGGAGGTGGATGCGGTTCCGGCGGTTCGCCAGGTCCTTCTCCCTGCCCTTCAGCCTCTCCTCTCTGGTGGAAATATCTGTTTCTCTCTTGGGGACTTCTTGTCCCACCTGCCAAATCCTCTCTTTCTCTTGAAAGCAATACTGTTCAAATTGTTTGATACGGTCGGCAAAACTCTGCTCGCCCAGTGTTAGCCTCTGGTCGAGTTCCTCTTCCCTCTTTAAGAGGTCCTCCTCTTTCTCAAGGATCTTGTCCTCCCTTTCATTGAGGGTTTCCCGGCGCTTGAGGAGTACCTCATTTAACTCTTTGAGGTTGTCTGAGCGGGTATCAGCTGCCTCATTGGTCTCTGTAGCATGCTCGAAAATCTCTTGAGTCTTCTCGTCGAGATCCTTGATGGCATCCTCCCGCTCATTTAACAAGCGGTCCCACCACGTCTACCAGGCCTTCTCCTTGTCAATCCACTCCCATTGGTCCACAAGCCTTGATTGTGTCAGCTTGGTCTCGAAGTAAAGTCTGTTTCGCCAACACCTCAGGGTGTGGTGCTCTTCTTCGAGGACCTTGCTGTCGTGCTTGAAGGTAAGCTGGACGTGATGAAGACTGGAACGGGCGTTGTCTATAGACAACACCAAAGGAATCAGCTCCGGTCCAGCCTGGATCTCCTCCGCTGGCTCCAGCAGGTCCTCCAAGACGACTTAGGGGCCCCAAGGTGCAAGCTCCCTCTCAACCAACTCTACGTCAGCTGGACCAAGAGACGAAAGCTCCTCCATCTCCACAGCATTCGGAGTCAATGAGGAAGGTCCCCCTACCGGACCTTCAATTGTTGGCTCGATGGGTGGAGGACCCGCAGCCGCCTCCTCTGGGTGCTCCGGCTCAGACATGGACACCTCCAGGGACCCACCACCACCGGCTCAAATGCCAGAACTTCAACTACTTCTGGATCGGGTGTTGGAGCTTCAACTACTTCCGGCTCAGATTCCAAAAAGTCAGTTACTTTCGGTTCTGACACCGGAGTTTCAACTACTTCCGGCTCAAGCGTTGGAGCTTCAGTTACCTCCGGCTCAGATGTCAGAGCTTCTGCTACCTCCAGTCCTGATGCTGGAACCTCGGCTGCCATCTCTGAAATTTCTAACGCTTCTTCACGAGTCTCTTCCCCGTGGTCCAGCGCTACCACGGGAACTTCTGGCGATATTGTTGGACTTGTTTCCACAACAGCTGGCGCTAGAGCTACCATGTCCTCAGCCACCACTGGGGGAGGCGCAGGGGTCGAAGCAGGAGCCTCTGCCTGCACAGCCTCAGTTGTTGCAGCAGGGGCCAGAGCTTTAGTCTTCTTTTTCGACACCATGGAAACAAAGGATCAAATAAATTCAAAAGATGGTAAAGATAAAAATAGCAACTCAACCTGAGAAGACAACGCTTACCTTGGTAAGCTTCTGCTCCAGTCACTGCGGAACTTCTTCTTCTGTGCTCCGGAGTCAGAGCCCACCGGACCTGGTGAGGCAGAGGCTCCAGCCCTAGGTCGGGAGCTTGCTGCAGGAGCTGGAGTCGACTCAGCTGGGACCTCCCTTGGTTGGGAAGGACCCCCATGCCTAGAGCCTGTAGCCGGAACTGGGGTTGGAGTCGATTTTTTGGAGCTAGCGCCCCTCGTGGACGCCGGCTCCATAGAAGGATTGGCCGTCGAAGATCGACTTGGACGGGGAGAAGATGCAGCTGGAGATGGAGCCGACCTAATGGATCTCCCATTAGCATGTCTCAACTCCAGCTAGAAGATTATGCTGGCTCCTTGCCCTTTCCCTTGCCCTTGCCCTTGCTGGCGTCGTTGACCCTCTGGCTTGGAGCGGTGGGAGCCCTCTGATAGGATCTTGGTTCCTGATCTTTCGATGAGAATAGGAGGGTTCTATTTGTGGAGGAGAAGACGTTGGCGATCCGACTACACCGTCCCCAAGACGATGCGCCTTAGCGATCGGTACACCGACTCCGAAATTGTATTGATCTTGCTGGCGCACAATCAACCTGACCACGAGGGCCTTTGTTCCTGCAAGCAATCGAAGAACACGCAAGAACAAGAAGAACAAGCACTTATCTGTTGAATCAATCTAAAGTGGGGTTCTGGATACAAGTAGACGGGCGATCTAGTCGACACGCGCGTGTACAAGGAAGCAGCAGAAGCTAACTTACGAATAAACAAAAACCCACCAGCTAATGAGGGCGGCTGCTACTATTTATTACCTCCCTAGGGTCGTGAGAAACCCTAATCACAAGTCCCTAATGGACTCCAAACGATACATGGGCCATGGGCCCAATTTTGGTGATGCAGCACCCTGGACAGAAAAAGGTCTTGGTATTAAAATAACTATTGCGGCCGAATCCGAATAGATATGGACATGAGGCCAGATCTGTTTGAAAGTAGACTCGATAATCTTTCCATGAAGTACTTGAACGCCCAGATCGGAGTCCATATGAAATCGTGGTGGCCGTCACAAGTTGGTGCTGTTCTGCTGTCCAAATCCCGTCCGCGCGAATTCCCTTCCCATTGGCTCCTCTCCATTGTTCCTAAGCAAAACAAGAAAGCACGTAGTTCCATGGTCTAGATAAGATGGACATAAGGCCAAGAACAAGTTCACCTCATAGTTTAGTTGACGTGCACGAGCGCGAGTGATCGGACCAGAAACCGGTAGCTGAGTTGGTGTGGATGTATCGAGGGTGTTGATGTCCTCATCATCCTCCCCTTCTTGCATTTGAGTCGTCCGCGACTCAAGCTCATCTTCTTCTCCCAAATATGGCTTCAAATCTGCAATGTTAAATGTGGGACTAACCCCAAAATTCGCAGGCAACTCGAGTTTATATGCATTATCATTAATTCTTTCTAACACTTTGAATGGACCATCAGCTCGAGGTAACAATTTAGACTTTCTCAAATCAGGAAACCTATCCTTTCGCAAATGTAACCAAACTAATCACCAGGTTCAAAAGTGATAGTTTTCTTTCCCCTACTACCAGCAAGTTTATACTTGGCATTCATGCACTCTATATTCTTCTTAGTGGTTTCATGCAATTTTAAGATCAATTCAGCACGATGTTTAGCATCAAAATTCACTCGTTCCATTGAAGGAAGAGGTAATAAATCAATAGGAGCACGGGGTACAAATCCATAAACAATCTCAAAAGGGCATTTCTTAGTACTAGAATGTAGGGAACGATTATAAGCAAACTCAACATGAGGCAAACACTCTTCCCACATTTTTATATTCTTTTTCAAAACAGCCCTAAGCATGGTAGATAAACTTCTATTCACAACCTCAGTTTGACCATCAGTTTGGGGATGACAAGTAGTTGAAAATAAAAGCTTAGTCCCCAATTTTGCCCATAACGTTCTCCAAAAATGGCTAAGAAACTTAGCATCACGATCTGAAACTATTGTGTTTGGCACACCATGCAATCTAACAATATCTCGGAAAAACAAATCAGCAACATGTTTAGCATCATCACTTTTACGACAAGGTATGAAGTGTGCCATTTTAGAAAATCTATCCACAACAACAAAGATGCTATCCCTCCCCTTCTTTGTTCTAGGCAGTCCTAAAACAAAGTCCATAGAAATATCCTCCCAAGGCATGCTAGGAACAGGAAGAGGCATGTACAAACCATGTGGATTAAGTCGTGACTTAGCTTTTTGACATGTCGTGCAGCGAGCAACAAAGCGCTCCACGTCTCGCCTCATCCTTGGCCAAAAGAAATGACCAGCAAGTATGTCCTCCGTCTTTTTCACTCCAAAGTGCCCCATCAGCCCACCTGCATGCGCTTCTTGTAACAACAACAAACGAACGGAGCTAGCTGGAATGCATAACTTGTTAGCTCTAAACACATAGCCATCATTAAGGACAAATTTATTCAATGTTTTTCCGTCTTTACATTTCAGCAATACATCTTTGAAATCAGCATCATGTTCATATTGATCTTTAATCGTTTCTAATCCAAAAATTTTAAAGTCAAGTTGAGATAGAAGAGTATAACGTCTAGATAAAGCATCAGCAATAACATTATCCTTTCCCTTTTTGTGTTTAATGACATAAGGAAAAGACTTAATAAATTCCATCCACTTAGCATGCCTACGGTTTAGTTTCCCTTGACTCCTAATATGCTTTAGTGATTCATGATCAGAATGGATAACAAATTCTTTGGGCCACAAATAATGCTGCCATGTTTCTAAAGTTCGTACAAGAGCATATAATTCCTTATCATAGGTAGAATAATTTAGAACAGGCCCACTCATTTTCTCACTAAAATATGCAACAGGTTTTCCTTCTTGTAACAAAACACCACCCAATCCAATCCCACTAGCATCACATTCAAGCTCAAAAGTCTTAGAAAAATCAGGAAGTTGGAGAAGAGGTGCATGCGTCAACTTATCTTTCAGTATGGTAAAGGCGTTATCTTGTGTGGTGCCCCAAGAAAAAGGCACCCCCTTCTTCGTAAGGTCATTCAATGGAGCAGCAATGGTGCTGAAATCCTTCACAAAGCGACGATAGAACCCAGCCAGCCCTAGAAAGCTCCGCACCTGTGTGATGGTCTTTGGTACAGGCCACCCCTGAATAGCCTCTACCTTGGCTTGATCAACTTCAATTCCCTGTGGAGTAACAACATAGCCAAGGAAAGAGACTTGATCCGTGCAAAAGGTGCACTTCTCAAGATTACCAGATAATCGTGCCTCACGCAAAGCATTAAAAACAGCACGTAAGTGATCAAGATGTTCATCCATGGATTTGCTATAAATCAATATATCATCAAAATACACAACAACAAATTTTCCAATGAATGCACGCAAAACCTCGTTCATTAATCTCATAAAGGTGCTAGGTGCATTAGTTAACCCAAAAGGTATGACTAACCACTCATATAAACCGAACTTAGTTTTGAAAGCAGTTTTCCATTCATCTCCTAGTTTCATGCGAATTTGGTGATAACCACTACGCAAATCAACTTTTGAGAACACAACAGCACCACTCAATTCATCAAGCATATCATCTAAGCGTGGAATAGGATGACGATATCGAATGGTTATATTGTTGATTGCTCTACAATCCACACACATACGCCATGATCCATCCTTTTTAGGTACTAGAATAACTGGAACAGCACAAGGACTAAGAGACTCACGTACATAACCTTTGTCAAGTAGTTCTTGTACTTGGCGCTGAATCTCCTTTGTTTCTTCTGGATTTGTCCTATATGGTGCACGGTTGGGCAATGAAGCACCGGGAATGAGGTCAATCTGGTGCTCAATCCCTCGAAGTGGTGGTAGTCCTGGTGGTATTTCACTTGGAAACACATCAGAATATTCCTGCAAAATGTTAGCAACAGCAGGAGGCAAAGAATGTTGCACATCGTAAAGGGAAATCAAAGCATCTTTGCATACCAAGGCATAGGCAACAGAGGTGGAAGCAATCAGTTCATTAATATCAGATTTCCTAGCAAACAAGCATTTTCCCTTCAGAGATATCTCATTTTTCTTATCAAACACAGATTTGGCATTGTTATTGTTCTCAATGTTAGCATGGTCCTGATATTTAGTTTTCCTAGATCTAGCAACATCATCTTGCACAATAGCTTCAGGAGACATAGGATGCAACACAATTTTTTTATCGTGGTAAAGAAAAGAATACTGATTTGATCTACCATGATGCATAGAATCTCTATCAAATTGCCAAGGTCTTCCTAGCAGAATATTACAAGCTTGCATAGGCACAACATCACATTCAACGACATCCTTATATGATTCAATAGTAAAATTGATTCGCACAAGTCTAGTTACCTTTGCCTTACCGCTATTGTTTAACCATTGAATGTAATAGGGATGTGGGTGCGGTTTGGTGCTTAGTGCCAGCTTGGTCACCATGTCACTGCTGGCCAAGTTGTTGCAGCTACCTCCATCAATGATCATGCGGCAAGATCGCTCTTTGACGACACACTTTGTTTGGAATAATGTGTGCCTTTGATTTTGTTCCGCTTTCTCCATTTGTGCACTAAGCACACGCTGCACAATGAGACTATTATAGCGCGCTGCATCTTCTACACCAATATGCTCTTCTTGATGTTCATCGCTACCTGCATAGTCAGCTGCAAGCAAAACACATGTATCGTCATCAAAATCGCTAGCAGATGAGTACTCACCGTCATCTTTAACAATTAGAACACATTTGCTTGGGCAGTCACGCTGCACATGGCCAAAACCCTTGCACTTGTGACATTGAACGTCTCTAGATCGTCCGGTAGATGCTACGGAAGAAGCACTCTCGGTGGGCTTTTGGGTGGTCTTTACTGCTGAGCTAGTGGAAGAAGCACGTGGCTTGTTGCTGGAAGAAGAAGGTGCTGCCCGACTTTGTGAAGAAGATGGCGGAGAAGCACGCCCAGTCGAAGGAGTAGTCGTGCGTGGTTGCCATGAGCTAGTCTTTCCTGCAGAAATATTAGTTCTAGAGCTAGCTCGTCGTCCCTGCACTTCACTTTCATCTTTACAAGCAAGATGAAACAAACGGGTAACATTATTGTAATCTTTATAAGCAAGTATGTCCTGAATTTCACGGTTTAAACCACCCAAAAATCTAGCCACAGCTGGTTCCTCATCCTCGTCTAAATTACAACTCAACATACCCATTTGTAATTCCTGAAAATACTCTTCTACACTTTTAGCTCCCTGTCTCAATTGTTGTAACTTATTTAACAGATCACGTGCATAGTAAGAAGGAACAAATCTAGCCCGCATGAGCCGTTTCAAAGCATCCCAAGTTTGTGGTATGTTATTAGGATTTTTCTTGCCATGTTCTATCCACCAAACAGAAGCAAAATCAGTAAACTCACTAGTGGCTGCTCTAACTCTTGCGTTTTCAGGAAACTCATGACATGCAAATTTTTGATCAACAGAAATCTCCCAAGTAATATATGCATCAGGGTCATATTTACCATCAAAATGAGGTATCTTAAATTTGATCTTGTTAAAAGTATCTTCATGATTGCGTACCTCACGCCGACGATGTCCACCTATGCCTTGACGGTTGCGTTGTAGCCGGCGCCGTGGCCTAGCTTCCTCATCTTCCCCAATCTCCGTATCTGCAGAATAGTCATCTTCATTGTCACGTACAATACTAGGAGCATTGCTCACCTGTCCATCTGCGCTGCGTCCACGATCCCTCTCCTCAAGGCGCTGCAGGATGGCTCCAATAGAGGTGTTCAATGTTTGAATGGAACACTCCAACGTGCTGATTTTGGTGTTGGTGTCGATCTGCATATTTTCCAATTGACCAAGGTAGTCACTTGTAACTCGAAAATCCTCATCAAGCGCTTATGTGTGTAGCCGCACTTGGCGTTCGAAGTGTTGTATAATTCCCCGTGTGCGAGGTGAATGCACGTCTTCAGTTGTATTTGCTCCTCCTGCCATGGTTAGTAGAAAAAAAGTCCAATATGAAAGGGTAACGTTATCCCTAGATACAAAGGTGCTGGTGGAGATAACTCGCTCACTCTCAACCTGTTCAATCAAGCTCTTACCTGTTCTTACAAAGCTCAGCAAGAAGGTGATGGCAACCAGCAAGTAATGAACAATTTCAAGAGCAGGTGTCAATCTATGGCTTTAGGTGGCTGAACTAGCACAAGGAGCAAACTTTCACCACGTTAATCACAACAAGCTGAATAAATATTCTACGACAGTACTGTGCTGATCTTAGTCTAGACCATACTAGAGACGCGAGCCGAGACACCAATGTCGTCACCAAAAACACCCCAAACAACAATCTGATTTTTTTTCTTTTTTTTCGTTTTTTTTTGTTGGGGTGGTCACCCAAACTCTCTCTAGATGGAATCAGGGGACCCTAGAACAAAATTTGCACATGCGGCTTTTGATCTTGCACTTGCCTTTTTTTTCTTCTCTAATTGCTTGTGGCTTTTGTGCGGCTTTTGATTTTGCACTTGCCTTTTTTATTCTTCTCTAATTGCTTGTGGCTTTTGTGCGGCTTTTGATTTTGCACTTGCCTTTTTCTTGTTGTCAAACTCAAATTACTAATCTGACTCAAACTCGAAGTAGCAATCTGATTCGAACTCGAACTAGTAATCAGACTCAAACTCGAACTAGCAATCCGACTCAAACTCGAAGTAGCAATCTGATTTGAACTCGTAATCTGACTCAAACTCGAACTAGCAATCCGACTCAAACTCAAAGTAGAAATATGATTTGAACTTGTAATCTGACTCAAACTCGAACTAGTAATCCAACTCAAACTCGAAGTAGCAATCTGATTCAAACTCAAACTAGTAATCCGACTCAAACTCGAACTACGAATCTGACTCAAACTAGGTGACCGAATGTGACACGAACTCGAAACTCTAGTGGTGCAGAACTAAAGACCAGCAACTTGACTCGTCGAATCAACCATGAACTCAACAAGTCTTGACTAAGTGGAGAAAGTAAAATGCACAATGGTCTAGGAATAATGGAAAAAAAACAGATCTGGTATTTTTTTGGGCTTTTTCTGGACTATAGGATGATAACAGCGGAAAGAAAAGTAATGGTAGCACTCTCACCGATTAACCTTGCTCTAATACCACTTGATAGGATCTTGGTTCCTGATCTTTCGATGAGAATAGGAGGGTTCGATTTGTGGAGGAGAAGACGTTGGCGATCCGACTACACCGTCCCCAAGACGATGCGCCTTAGCGATCGGTACACCGACTCCGAAGTTGTATTGATCTTGCTGGCGCACAATCAACCTGACCACGAGGGCCTTTGTTCCTGCAAGCAATCGAAGAACACGCAAGAACAAAAAGAACAAGCACTTATCTGTTGAATCAATCTAAAGTGGGGTTCTGGATACAAGTAGACGGGCGATCTAGTCAACACGCGCGTGTACAAGGAAGCAGCAGAAGCTAACTTACGAATAAACAAAAACCCACCAGCTAATGAGGGCGGCTGCTACTATTTATTACCTCCCTAGGGTCGTGAGAAACCCTAATCACGAGTCCCTAATGGACTCCAAACGATACATGGGCCATGGGCCCAATTTTGGTGATGCAACAGCCTGGACAGAAAAAGGTCTTGGTATTAAAATAACTATTGCGGCCGACTCCGAATAGATATGGACATGAGGCCAGATCCGTTTGAAAGTAGACTTGATAATCTTTCCAGGAAGTACTTGAACGCCCAGATCGGAGTCCGTATGAAATTGTGGTGGCCGTCACAATTTGGTGCTGTTCTGCTGTCCAAATCCCGTTCGCGCGAATTCCCTTCCCATTGGCTCCTCTCCATTGTTCCTAAGCAAAACAAGAAAGCACGTAGTTCCACGGTCTAGATAAGATGGACATAAGGCCAAGAACGAGTTCACCTCATAGTTTAGTTGACGTGCACGAGCACGAGTGATCGGACTAGAAACCGGTAGCTGAGTTGGTGTGGATGTATCGAGGGTGTTGATATCCTCATCATCCTTTCCGAAGCTCCGAGAATAGAAATCTATGTGGTCCCATGTTTCTCCACCAAGCCGAGGTCGTCCAGCTCCGGCATCCCCTTTCGAATTTCCCTCCTGAACTCAGGAACCATGTTCAGAGGGAGGAAGTCCGTTGGTGGAGTCAAGGTTTCCTAGGTGATGGGTTCGTGTTGAAGCTTCTGGATATGGAGCTTCCAAGCCTCATCATCCAAGTTAGTGCGAAAACTAGCTTCGATTGGATTGTGATCCATCTTGTTGTTGAAAGCCCATACGGGCCACTCCCTCGTCTTCAGCAGAGCCCACCTGTTGACCAAGAAGTTGTTGAAGACCATCTGAGGGGTCACTCCACCCTCCACACATTGCTGGATCCTGGTCAGGATAGGCTTGTACGCTTCAGACAACTCCGGAGTTCCATTCTAGGCGTTAGTGTCAACATTGGGGAGGCTTGTAAACAACTCCAGCCTGTCGTGATGATCCACCGTGATGACCACCCAGTCCTTCTTCCAATTGCCCCACTTCCTAAAGGGAAAGGTATTCAAGTACTTGAAAGAACAGTTCTTGCGCTTCACGAAGTAGTAGAAGTCGATCAACTCAATCCCCTTTCTAGTAGTGTGGACCGTGAAGAATGTTCAGAAGTGCTCGATGCTTGGCGGCACACTCACCCACATCTCGCAGAAGTGGACAAAAGTCGACACTAGCAAGAATGAGTGAGGGCCTAGGTGATGAAGTTGGAGCCCGTATAAGTCCAGCAACATCAGGAGGAAGCTTGAAAAAGGTGGGACCAGCCTCACCATGGCATACACCGAGAAGAAGACGATCTCTCCGGCACTTTGCTTCTTGAAGGGAAGCTTGCCGAAGTGGATCGAGTTGTTGAAGGAGGCGTTGGACCACCCCATGTAGGTCCGGACCCTCAACAAATCTTTGTCGCTCATGATCTTTCCACAGGGAAGGCACAACTCCATCACGGCAAAGCGGAGCGAAGTTGTAAGAGTTATGTGAAGGTGGAGAGACTCTGAGCGCAAGTTCGAATGAAGGCATAAAGAGTCCTCTAACCGTGTAGGCTTTCCTTCTTAAGTCAGCCTTCGCAACGCTTGGATGGAAACCGCGTCAAGATCAAAATCTTATTCCAAAAATTTACCCTGGCAATGACAAGCGGGCCCAGGTCCACTTTGGCTGAAATGTCGCCATAGGTGAACCTTTGTCAAGATGGGAAGTTGGAAGCCCGAGGGTGGCCGCTTGACAGGGCTACAAAGATTACGCTCGGAATGATATGTTTTTCTTATTGGGAACTGGCAACCTTCAATTGCGTGAGATCTGCATGCCAGGATCCCACGCGTCGAGTGAAAAAGGGCCAGGCGGCGGTGGTGTAGCTCATTGTCGTCACCCCAACAACCCAAGAAAAGACCTTTGAAGCTGCAGTGCGGGGATCGATGATGGCCCCACCTCGGGTATCAAAATCTCTCCCAGAGGTGTGCCCGGGGGCCACTGTCGGTACCCTGGATACCAGGTACCCATGGTTACCATGAGTAAAGCTACGGAGTTCTACCTATCCGAGTTGAGGACTTCTAAAGGCTCCACGTGTCTCGCGGCACTGGTCATACTTCCCTTGTTTAGGTAGCTCCGGCACTGCCACGTGTATTGTAGGATCAGACCTGACTCCCTTCATAGAGAAGCTCATGTCATGCCACATGTCCAGTGGTCCCGGACCTAACCCCTAGTAGAGGGAAACTCCGGTGCTGTCACGTGTTTAGTAGCTCCAGACCTACCTCCCCACTAAGGGAAGCTCCAAAGCTGCCATGTGTTAGGCCTCTGGACCTAAGCCGGCAATAGTAAGACTGATGGATCTCCAATGGCACAGACATTCAAGATGCTATTAAAACAGCCGTTATAAGACCTGATTAACGTGTCATTAACTTAGTATTAAAGACACACGATTAGAGGACCTTCAAGACTGCTAACGCCGCTATTAATGCATGTTATCACATAATTAATCATAGTTTATACATGTAGATTGTGTATAGGTGATTAATTACAGTTGGGGTCACCTGTCGGGTCAGGCGAACCATATAACGGTCAGCCCTTAGCATATAAAAGGATTGCGCTGCTCGATAGAGACAAGGCCAACTAAGCCAAAGCAAGCTCATACGCATACTACGCATGCAAACTAATCAACAACCACCCCCTGGAGTAGGGTGATACGCTCAGGCGGCCCGAACCACGTAAAAATCCTCTGTGTTACCGTCTCGCTCATAATCTTGCGCGCGCCCCAACCTAATACAAACCTCTGCGGATTACGTTTTAGTAGTATCGGGGGAAGTGTCTTAGTCCACACTTCGACATCCACCCAGGCCTCTACTTGATCCCACCGCCTTATATTTGGATTCCACCCTAACCCTACACCTCTCCTTCTATATAAACACCCCACCACCTACCTTTCATCCTTTTGCCCCACGTTAGAAAACCCTTAGCCCCTGTTATGTTGTGTGTCGTCGTTCTTCAAGAAGGAAGGAGTCTTCACCGCAAGGAAGAACAAGGAGGAGAAGGAAGAAGGAGGATCAAACGAGATTGTTGTTGCTGCTGCGATCTTCTTCATCAATTATTCAACATCGACGTTTTTCTTTGCCAATTCTTCGTCTTCATCAATCTAGCCGTCAAGTTTTCGTGTTTCACCTATCCTCCGACTAGTGAACCCTTGAATTCACGACAAATACCTTAGATCCATCTTTCCTACGTCAATCTTGGTCCCATACTTAATTCAACCATGCTCTAGTTGGAAATCCGCAGAACCCTAGAGTTAGCGGACTTGTCCAGTCCAGTGTGGACTAGTCCATTGAACTTTCTGGTCCGGAGCAGACATGTTCGGCCCGTGGTGTGGATTAGTCCGATCCTTCAATTCTGGAATTCCTAGAACTTCTTTAGTTTTCTCCAAAATGACTCAAAACTTGCTCTAACATGTAAAACTTAATTGTAACTAGATAGTAAGCAACAATAGTAACCTAATAATATGTGTTACTACATAAGTGCATCATTCATGCATATCATGGCATATTGAGTACTATATGAGCATTTATTGATTGTAATGCTTGTTTCGTATGTTTGTCGTGCGCAATAGAATGTAACGCTCTAGAGGGTGCTTACGAGGACCTTCAGCACCAGAACTTCGAAGATATTGATCCAAACAAGCCACAAGAGCAAGGCAAGCGTCCTTAATCATTTTGATCATGTTTTGAAATGGTTTGTTTGCAAAATTGCATGATTCTGTCGAATTGATGGTAAATCCATGATAGCTGTTTACCAGACTTGTATGATCACCCTTGTCGCTTGGGATATATTGTAGAGAGTTGGGAAGGGTATTTTTCCTGTTTTGCTCCGCTATAACTTAATTGGGATTGGAAAATAACCAAATGTCTTAATTATGAATTAATGAACTTATGGACAATGTGAAGTGATCAATATGACTATTTGGTAATATGGAATTTGGTTTATCTAAGAAAGCAATGGTTTGTGGTCTGGATTGGATGAGATGGTGGTTTCGCTTGTCTTAGATCTAAGGACCGGTTCATGCGAGAATAAGGCAGGACAATAGTGCCACCACAAGACCATGTATGGGTGTGGCTTAGCCAATTAATTAGATATGTTGACAGCATTGTTCGGATCATTTGGAAGGCTCGGGGAACGGGAGTCGGTTAGGTTTGCATTAGTAGCGTAACTACCCTGCGATTCAAATGGCACAAGAGGTGGTCCTTAGATGGATGTGCTCAGCTGTGAGACATCACCTCCGGTGAAACCTTAGTGGGTCTAAATACGCTGGTAATCCCTTTGTAAATGTTATTTTGTGATCTCTTGGTCACACTGTTGGAAGTGTGTACGGGTCACAGGCATGATGGAGGTTCTTTAGTCACCGAATGGGGATGAAATCATGAACTTATAGGTAAAGTGGTACAACCTCTGCAGAGTGTTAAAAATTGTCATGATAGTCGTGCTCCCGGTTATGAGCACCTGGACAACTTCCATGGTTAGAGTTGGACTTGGGATTTGGGATGGTTCGTACATGGTTATGGTTTGGGTTATGATAATTGGACATGGTTGGTTGAAGGCGAGAAATTAGCACGTGGATTGATATTAATTGAGGAATGGGGTATGATGGTAATTGAGAATGTTGAATACATGTTGTAATAATTACTTGGGTTATGATGGGGTTAAATTCATATAGACATTGCAGGATACTTTTTACATGTTTTGAATGTACTTTTCAGCAATTAGCCATTTATTATCATCATTGTTTTTAGCTACATGTCATAATTTCCCACACTTGCTAAGTACGACATGTATTCACCCTTGCAATTCCCCCACCAACAGTTACAGGTGATGCTTCGGAGTACCACGAGGATCATGTGGAGTACTAGATTACATGCTATCGTCAATTGCCTGTGGAGTGCAGTCGTGCTATTAAGTTTATTTTCCCGCTGCAATTATTAGAGACTTGTAATACGTGAACATTGAGTTATTGTAATAAGGTACCTATTTACTCTTGTGACGTGGTTATTTTCTGATTATCGTTTGTGAAGTTCTCGTGTATATGTGATGAACATCATGAGCACGCATATGCGTCGCACTTGGTTCATTTCGAAATCGGGTGTCACAAGATGGAGGTTGGCGTCCCTCTACATCTCCTCCTGCTCGAGGTGTTGGGCAATACTGGCAAGTTCGAACTCGCCTGCAACCTGTTTGAGAAAATGTTCGTGGACATGGAGAAGACAAAGCAGGGCAAGAAGGACGTCGACTCCTATACAATCCGCAGCACCAACTCCTACCTCGGGTGCTCACGCTGCTTGTTCTGCTCCGAGCATGGGTGTCTACTTCCACCACCATGGCCACCTCCACCGTTCGCCAACAGCCTGTTCGAGGAAATATCTGCTGAGGGCGTCGAGCCAAAATGCAGCAACCACTACAACCACCAAGTCCATGCTCAAGCAGTCCATCTCCCTTGCGATCAAACCTAGCATTTGGGAGGTGCAGTGCCATGAGTGCTTGCCTGAGGCACTAGGTATACTGCTCACCAAGTCTGGGCTCATGGCAACCTCTGCTGGACAACAGTACTTCCCTAGTCAGAAATAGGGCTGTCAATGAGTCGAGCTCGAGCGAGCTTGCCTTCCGAAGCTCGAGCTCGTTAAGAATTCGAGCCGAGCTCGAGCCGAGCCTGAAATATGGTCGATCCTACAGTCAAGCTCGAGCTCGGCTCGATAAGGCTCGTTTAAATAGTTAGGCTCGGTTGAAGCTCGTAAAAGCTCAAGTTCGAGCTCAAGAAGCTCGTTTAAACAATAAAAATGAATTATATTCAAGAGAAAAATATTAACAAATAATATTTGTAAAACATAATTTATTTAAACGAGCCTTATCGAGCTTAACGAGCTCGAGCTCGAGATGAAGCTCGAGTTTGACTCGTTTATCTGTCGAGTCGAGCTCGAATCGAGCTTTTAACAAGCCGAACTCGAGTAGCTCACGAGTCTCGAGCTTCATTTACAGCCCTAGTCAGAAATGTGCATTTGTTCTCACCACGATGAAGAAGACTTATGAGGCTTACCTTGTCAAGACAATCTCCAAGGCTATTATTATTGTTCCATCTTATTTCAATGATGCTCAGCGGCAGGATTCCATGGATGCTGGTGAAATTATCAATGAGCCCACTGCCGCAGCTCTAAATAGACTGAACAACAAGAAAGGTCTGTTGTTGTATTTGACTTGGGTAGTGGCACATTTGTTGCCTCAATCCTTGACATATCAAATGGAGTCTTTAAGGATAAGGCAACAAATAGTGATATATTCCTTAGTGGTGAAGACTTTGATGATGCATTGCTCAACTATATGGTTAGTGACCTCACGAAGTCTGACAATATTAATCTGAGCAAGGACAAGCTGGTGCCGCAAAAATCTCGAGAAGCTGTTGAGAATACCAAGCTGGAGCTTTCTTTGATCATGCAAACTGAAAACAACCTTCCATGTATTACTGCTAATGTCTCTGGAGCAAAGAACTTCAACATTACACTGACCAGATCAAAGTTTAATTGTATTGTGAGTGACCTCATTGAGAGAACTCACATCTCCTGTGTGATCAGCCTCAAGGATGGTGACATCTCTGCCAAGAAGATTGATGCAGTCCTACTGGTTGGTGGCATGATGAGGGTGCAGGTTGCTGCTGGTGACCGGCAACGGTTCTTCTACGCGTTGTGGCTGATCATACAAGCTAGGCTACACCGAGTGTACCAGTTCTCCTACTCCAGCACAATGCTCATGTGCTCCGTGGCGCAGCGGCAGCGTGGTCGACTGTGAGCGGCCGTTATCTTTGCCTTCGTTTCTGCAGGTGAGGGCACCTTGGTCGGGAACACTGTGGAACGCCTACTCCAAGAGCGGAAGGTTTCCCGACGTGTCGATCGACTACGCCAAGACTTCCTCGAGCTCCTGCTTGGGGGCAAGTAGGCTCGCAAGAGGGGAGGAGATGTCAGCAGCCCGCTTGATCTGCATTCGGCTACTCCAACTACTCTTCTTGCAAGCCGTCGCCAAGTTTCTGCTATTTGCCGACGAGGTCTGCATCGTGCTTCCCATCCTCGCGCACAACCTCGTGCCCGCCTTCCACACCTTGGAGCACGGTGTGGAGGTCTCTGCCATGACATCCACCTCGGCATTCCTTCGAGCATCCAGATCACAGTGCCACGCATCCATCATCGCGGACAGACACTGCTTGGAGGCAAGCAGTTCTCAAGGGGGAGAGAATGTTAGCAGCTGCTCTGCTACTCTGCTACAGCACCTTTAGCATTCTCTGCAGCGCCTGTGACCGATGGGTCCGACATGTACTAGTTTGATGGGCCTGACCGGTGGGGCATGTCCATGGTCTATTAAAGTGAACTGCTGTATTGTGTGAAAGAATTACGGTTGTTATCGTGAAACAGATTGCTCTTCATCTGTTCTCTTCCTCCATGGGATCTTCTTCCTCCTCAAGCTAGCTCCAATATTCCTCTTTTCCTCCCGTTCTGTCGATCGATCGCTGTTAGGTTGCTAACATGGGGCAGTACAGAGACGTGGCCAACAAGTACTTGACAGAGGTGTAGTACGCAGAGGTAAAGTGTTTATTTTATTTTGCTTCATTATCCGATTCTGTTAACAATGTTTTCATCTAATAATAAATGTGTGCAGGTTAGCGTAGTGTGGCTTGACAGTCGTCCGAATGCATATCGTGCCCTGTGTGCCCTGTGGGCAAGCAAGGGCTTCCAGGGCTTGTCTATCACCGGTCAAGAGAGTAGAGGGACGGACGGGAAGCACCGGTTTGGCGCGGATGGCTACTTACATCTCGCTGACGGATGGTAAGTATGACTCAAATTCTATTTAAGTAAGTTTATAATCTTCATTGTGCTAACATGTATCGATAGGAGTACGAGAGCGGTCAGGAGCCGACACTTATCCAGGTGTGGAAGAGTAGTCACTTGGGAAATGACCCATCGTAGCCTGGCTGTGTTTTCAGGCGGCATCGGAAGCGTTGGTGAGTTATTTTGTTAACTTAGTTGAATTATCTTTAATAGTTTTGACAAGGTTATTTTTTGTATTTCCAAGCAAGGTACAGACAGGAAGCGCGGAAGCTTCGAGACGAAGAGTATGATTGGCAGAGCGGGCAAATCATCCCCAAGCCGTGTATGCAAGCGATGACGATAAACCTCACAGACGGTGAGTTTTGTCATTTTTAATTTAGTGTCATGAACTTTGAGATATGAAAATTTAATAATCTCACTTATTTGTGTAGGTTAGCCATCTTCGATAGAGTGGTCGACTCGAGAGAGGTGCGGCCTTTCTCGAGAGTTTCTCCATCACAGCAGGCTGGGTCTAGCAGCCATAGCTGAGATCTGGAGCTCCAGAGTGTCTGAAAGGAGCTCTAGAGGACACAAGAAGAGATGTGACGAATGAACGAGAGGCAAGCAGCAGCCTTCAAGGCTAGGGACGAGTATCATATCTCGTACATACTACAGTGGCAAGCTGCCATGCAAGTAAGTTCAGATCGTTGTACTTAATATTTCTAATATATAAATTACATGTATATGATAATGCTTTGTTTTTATTTGCAGGCTATGACCGCAGGACAGCAGGCGGTCTTTCCCTAGTGGGAGCCGCCACCGATGGAGCTGCCATAGGTGCCGACGACAGGAGCGCTGGTACAAAATTACTCAAAATAGCCTAAACTAGTCAAACTTGCTCAAATCTAGTACAATTTGATCAAACTTACTCAACCATAATCCAAAACTAGTTAAAATTGCTCAAACTTAGTAAAATATGATTAAACTGACTCAAACATAGCCAAAACTAGTTGAACTTGCTCAAACTTAAACAAAACTAGTCGATCTTGCTCAAACTTAGAAAAATATGAGCAAATTTACTCAAACATAGCCAAAACTAGGTAACTTGCCAAATTCTAGCTTGTAATAATCAAATTTAGTCAAATATGCATTTTCAAACTTATAACTTGTCTAACTACACTTGCAAATCACAGGGATCGGTGATAGAGGCTCAAACTCCATCGCTGCAGCTTCCGCCCCTTTGGACGACGGCTCGAGGACGACTTCTCAGGCTCCAGAGACAGCGGGCGGGGTAGCGTGGCATGTGTCACGTGTGTATAGTGTTTGTGAATTAGTGCTTTGCAATGATTGTTGTGATATATGTTTTGATATGTCTGTGTGAGCTGGCCTTTGAGCCGGGGTTGGCCTCGAAGCCACGACAGCATTTTCAATTTTTTTTAATACATTCCTTATTAATGATTGTTTATGGTACTTGGCCTTCCTCAATAAGCCATAATAATTTATTACGGTCAAGCACATCATCGTATATAAGTCAACTCATAGACAATGGCCTGCCTCTAGCCATCACCAATTAGCCCAACTTGCTGCAACGTGGCATGGTTGGCTAATTGGTGACGGGCTCGTCTGGCCGTCGTCAATTATTTAATTAACGATGGTTGCTGTCGTCAATAAGCTTATAGACGATAAATAATCGGAGATGGTCACAAATCGTCGTCAATAAGCTGGTACCATTGTTTATTAGTTATAAATGACGGTAAGGTCCTTAATGACAATGGTTTTTGTTGTCCTTTATCGTTGGGTTTCCTATAGTGATTGTCAGATGCAGAGAGCTGGAAGGAGCTAGTACCTAATGAAATGGAGTTCATTTTACCTAATGGAATTTGGGAAATATGTGGTAGTCCCGTTGGATGCAAACCTGTTGGATGAAAGTGGATATTTAAAAAGAAACTCAAACTAGATGGTATAGTTAACAAATATAAGGCTAGACTTATGACCAAGAGATTTACCCAAAAAAGGCGAGGATTTTTCGATACTTATTCACCTGTTTATAGGCTAACTACAATTCTTGTGCTTGTTGCACTTGTTGGATGTCATGATCTGCTCATCCATCAAATGGATGTGAAGACGGCTTTTCTCAATGGTGAGCTTGATGAAGAGATCTATATGAAGGAGCCTGATGGTTTTGTGGTGCCTAGACAAGAGAACAAGGTGTGCAAATTACGAAAGTCCTATGAGCTCAAGCACGCACAAAAGCAGTGGCATGAGAAGTTCCATAGAACTATGACCTCGGCAAGCTTTGTTGTAAATGAAGCTGACACATGTGTGTACTATGAGTTTGATGGGGACAAAGGAGTAAAATTGTGTTTGTGTGTCGATGACATACTAATTTTTGGGACTAGTATCAATGTGATAATAATGTAAAATCATTATTGTCCTGAAATTTTGACATGAAGGATTTGGGAGAGGCCGATGTTATTTTAAACAACAAGCTAAATAAGGGTGAGAATTAGAATACATTAAAACAATCTCATTATGTAGACAACATTCTGAGTCACTTTGGGTACTTAGATTCTAAAGTGTCACGAATGCCCTATGATCATAGCTAAAGCTTCACAAGAACATAGAGCAATGGATTAATTAGTTGAGATACTCCCAAATTATAGGTTCTCTCATTTATCTTGCAGGTGCAACCAGACTTGACATCTCATTTGTTGTAAGCAAATTGAGACAAATTACTTCCAACTCTGGAAAAGATCACTGGTGTGCACTTGAACGTGTAACGTGATACTTGAGAGGTACCTCATCCTATGGGCTTCACTGTACTGGGTACCCTACTATACTGGAAGGCTATAGTGACTCGAATTGGATCTTAGATGCAAATGATATCAAGACTGCTAGTGGATATATATTCACTATTGGTGGTGTTGTCGTTTCATGGAGGTCTCGTAAACAGACTATATTAGTGAAGTCTACAATGAAGGTTGAACTTGTAGCATTTGAGACGGCCATAGCTGAGGCGGAGTGGATGAAACGGCTCTTAATGGACTTGCCATTGATCTATAAACCAGTGTCAACCATTCTTTTGCATTATGATAACAAAGTGTTATCACTAATGTTGGAAATGCAAAAGAAAAATCAAAGTTCTCAAGACATGTGAAACGGCAAATCAAATTTGTGAGACATTTAAGAAATACGTGAGAGATTAGCGTTAAGTATATTAATACTACAAGAAAACTGGCGGACCCTTCCACTAAGGGATTAGCACATGCTGTAATTAATAAAGCATAAAGGGAAATATGTTTGAAATCCTCGTGGAGTTATCATATAATGGTAACCCAAACTATTTGACCGGAATCTCGTGAAGTAGACCTTTAGGAAAAACAAGTTGTATGGATAACTGGAGATTACTTATTTATTACTTATTTCTAGCTAGCACATGCATACTCTCAGTAGTGGAAAGAAGGATGACTTTAATGTCTTAACGTGTTCTGATGTCCTTATAGGGAAGGTATTGTCCTACAGGGTATACTTATAAGAACATAGCTATGTGAGTTTTAATATGAGGTCGTAGTCTATGATATGTGTCTAATCTCAAATAAACTCATGAATACAAATGGGGGCAAGACCATAATGCTCCAATCATAGGCATGGCTTTAGGCGGCCCAGTATCAGCCATGCTTTTATGTGAAACTTGCTCACACAAAATTAGCAGTACGAGGATGTGTTCATTTTAAAGTTATGAGTATGTGAATCATGCAATGCTCGGTACAGCTCAACCCATAATGGGTCCGCACTGTAAAGCTGATATATAAAGCATAGAAACATTACTTATAGACATTGGCTTTTGATGAGGATTGTTGGGATTTGGCATGTGACTGCAGCAACCCATTTCGTGGGTTGGTTTCTTTGGACCAATTCTTCTCATGGAAAGCCAAGTATGTGTAAAGAGGTGATAGGAAAATTTAGTCCCACATTGTCCATCTAGATAGGTGTACTCTTATATATATATATATATATATATATATATATATATATATATATATATATATATATATATATATATATATATATATACATACATATATATATATAATGGGCCTTTGTGTGGTTCTCAATATGAGAATAGTAAGGGATAATGGTGGTTGCCACTATGGACACAAACACACGCACGCGCTCGCACCCGTTTCGCAATTTTACACTTGTTTATTGCATGGCTTGTGACTTGTGACATTGCGCGTTCACGCCGTGACGAACTGTGTTCGACCAAGCAGTTTATTTTTGCCACGGGCATAGAGGGATACTCCATCAACATCTAGAATGTCACGCCAACATAGAAAATAATGTGAGGCATAACTGGAGGCGCATATTACCATTGCGTAAATGTTCCATTTACTGCATCCATTAGTTGCATGTTAAGAGGTTTTTGGGGGCAGTTTTCTAAAATCATGGCAGGTCAAATTTGAGACGATTGTTAGCTCAAGTACAAAAGAGATGTCCTGGGTACTGAAGGACACGTACATAGAAACTCGCCTCTCTCTCTTCAATAATTGCTTCTGCATTGCCATTTTTCATCCTGCCATCCCTTTGTCCATAGTGTAGCAGATCGAGAGAGAGTGGTGTCTCTGAGCCGACGTAGATGATCTAAATATCTGCACGAGTGTCGGCGATCAGGATCATGGAAAGTGTGCTCGCACGGCCGCTTGATGCACTTTCATCTTCATCGTCTACTACTTCTTCGTGTTCCTCCCATCCTCTACTTCATAGTGGGACGCTCCGTAAGTAAATCACTCGATCCGTGGTTATTTTGATACGATGATATTCATGTTGGGCAATTTGATCTCATGTGATTACTTCTATAGTATAATTAATTTTTGCGTAGTACTAACATTGTTTATTTTGACTGCTAGTAGATTTGTTCTAGTTGTTTTCTTGTTTCGTTTCATCAAACTAATTGCATGCCCTGTTAATTTTCCAACAGCTTCGGCATCTCGGAGGCCAATGCACCACTCAGAGAGGCAGCAAAGAAGCAAGAGAAAGAGGCATGACAGGTGGGGTTGCAGGCATTTTTTTCTTGATTTCTCAAAAAGAAATCATGTTTTAGTAAATTCGAAAATAAAATACCTAGAGGTCTCCAAAATGGTGAAAAATCAGATTGGTTCTAACCAGTTGACACTTCATTTTGGTGCAGTAAGATTTGAAGTTGCCTTAGACATATTTTAATTATATTTTTTCTCATTTTATCCGTTGATTTAATTAAATAAGCACATGAAATGTAATTATTCAGATCTATTTCTGTTGTGGTCTCCTAATTGGCATTACTTCATGAGATGAATTTTATTTTTACATGACTTGCTTTCAAAATTTAAGAATTTGACTCATTTTTGTTGAATGGGATTATGTTGGATAATTATCTTTTTAATTTAGCTCGGAGTTGCTCTCCTGATTCTGGGTGGATCCTAGTTGGTTGGTATTGATAATACAACAACAACAACCAAGTCTTTGTCCCAAACAAGTTGGAGTCGGCTAGAAATAAAACCCAACAAATTTTAAAGAAAATTAATAGAAAATAAAATGAGAGTAAAAAATACAAATAAAATAAGATTATATATTTTATTTATTTTAGAAATAGATTAATAAGAAAGAAGATAAGAATATTATAAAATATTTAGGAAAAAGTCTACTTAACCCCTCAAGTATACTAGAGACTAATTTACTCCCAAACTACAAAACTGGTTTCTTAACATCCTAATCTTCCCAAACCATTACTCCCTAATCTGATTTTCCTAGACGGTTTTGCCTCGTCACAAGCATATGTGGCGTCCCATGCATGCCTTCCATGGTGAGGCCCATATGTCAATGAGTAAATTAAAAAACTTCCGCCCTTGGTAGTGCTTTGAACCATGAAGCTTACCTCTAACAAACTAAACAATCACATGGTTGCAGAAGAACAAGGGCACATTTCAGCACTCCAGCTTCCTCGCTGGTGGAGCCACATCTGCTGCAGGCAGACTGATCGTGGAGAATGGATTTTTAAAGGTTCCTCATCAACAGCTCTCAAGCCCCGAACTCATCTATGGCGCCAAATTCACATACTTATCTGATTCGTTTAATCGTCGTTTTCAGGCAGTCTGGCCGAATTGCAGAGACAAGCTTTTGCAGAGATATGTTGTTCTTGCATAGATAAGCACTATTAAACTGTTAAGAAATTGGTGGTGCGCTACTCTAGCAATTTTACCGCATCACTCAGGAAACATGCGAGTATAGAGGTCATAGATCGTTACCACTAGACGCACAGCGCGACGGAACGTAGATGTACGTCTGTGCAGGGGAACTAGACGATCTCGTTCGTCTCCTACTCGTCCTCATCACGGCAGTAGGTGGACGATCATGTTCGTCGTAGCCGATCAGCGTAGCAGTAGCAGCAACACCTCCACGGAGTCCACACGTACGGGGAGGAACAATGGGCCTAGTGTGCTAGCACCGCGTGCACGGCAAGGGTCTCGGCGTGAGGCCTACGAGGGGTGGCGGCTAGAGCTATTACGTGGTCGAGTAATTAGCTCTTAACCATATCCCTCGTATTTATAGGCGTACTAATAGGTTTTTAGGTCACAAGCCAATTGGTACCCTAATTTCTTATGGATCAAATATCCAACAGGTCTTAACCTGAATTGTTATGATTGCCTCTTGCGCATATCACCAACAATATCCCACTTGCACTAGAGACAATCATCTAGCCAAGATTTTCAATATTCCAACCCCTTAATTGTGTGACCCGTTAGTTTCATGTGCCGTCGGTTGTGAATGGAAATCGTTTCCAACCGCAAGTGAGTAGAGTTACCTAGCAGGACATACTGACTCCCGAATATACATAAAGATCATATCGGTTGAACCTAGATAAATTCAACGTGGTAATCCCTTTGCCTCACGATACCAGTCAAGCTCTAGGTGAGATGCATGCTATCCTTGTGAGAGCTCGACCATTCACTCGATCAATAGTGGATTCATTTCCTGACTAATTTTTAGTCATTGTGATTAACTTTTAATCACCTCGGCATGGCCATGCACTTTCAAATACAACTTTCTTGAGGGGCCCAGAGATATCTCTCCTGTTATTAAGGAGGGGCAAATTCCATCTTGATCCCCGCACATCTCATTTTATGTTTCATTATATACATGAAGACTACTTTTACGACTACCCAGTTATGGAGTAGCGTTTGATAGTCTCAAAGTACACAACTACACACAGTGAGAAACAATGGCAATCTCAGGTCTAAGGATCTAGCAGGTGTATCACATAAGACCAACTGATGGCACATATTGAAATAACAATCTCAGCAGTCTCTTGGAGGGGGTCTATCAAACACCATGTTCACTAACATGTGTTCACATTATTAATTTGATATCTCCACATCTATGATCCGTGAAACGTGATCATCAATTAATGCATGTGCTAGTTTTTGTGACATCATTATTTCATATAATGATATAGACTAGGGATCATTTAGAGTAACATTACTATTAACAAAGGGTTTCACGAACAAGTCACATATTTGATGATCAATGTAAACAATGATTACTCATATAATAATTTATTTAACAGTACATAAATATAGCTATGACACGAGTCTCCCACTATGCACTATGATCACTGATTTAGGTATCTAATACTCATAGATCTCGTGTGCGCCTCATGCTTTGATTGTGTAAGAGACTTTGTCAACAGATCTGCAACATTCAAGTCCATGTGCACCTTGCATATATTCACGTCACCTCCGTCGATGATCTCTTGAATGAGGTGATATCGTTGTAGTATGTGTTCAGATCTTTTGTGTGATCTAGGGTCCTTTGCCTGTGTGATGGCTCCACAATTGTCACAATAGAGATCCACAGAACTGGATGCACTAGAAACAACACCAAACTCAGAAACAAATTTTCTGATCCAAACAGCTTGCTTTGCATCTTCAAAAGCTGCAATATACTCTGCCTTTGTTGTTGAATCTTCTATTGTATCTTGTTTGGAAATTTTCCAGCTCATTGTCCCTCCATTGAGGCAGAATACAAAACCGAACTGTGATATAGAATCATCATTATCAGTTTGGAAGCTAGCATCGGTGTAACTTTTTACAACGAACTCTTCTTCACCTCCAAACACTAAGAACGCATCCTTAGTTCTTCTTAAGTACTTAAGGATGTTTTTGACAACGATCCAATGAGCATCACCACACTGATACCTGCTCGTGATACTTAGAGCATATGATACATCTGGGCGTGTACATAGTATGGAATACATGATGGATCCAATAGCCGAAGCATAAAGAATCGCTCTCGTCCTCTTTTGCTCATAAGGTGTCGAAGGACACTGACTCTTGCTTAGAGTAATGCCATGTGACATTGGCAAGAAACCTTTCTTGGAATCTTGCATATTGAACAGATTCAATATCTTGTCAATATATGTATCTTGGCTTAATCCAATTATCCTTTTAGATCTATCTCTATAGATCTTTATGCCCAAAATGTATGTTGCCTCTTCTAAATCCTTCATTGAGAAACTTTTCCTTAATGAGGATTTAACATCATCAAGTATTGGAATGTTATTTCCGATTAATATTATGTCATGTACATATAGGACCAGAATTACATGTGCGCTCCCACTAAACTTCTTGTAAATACAAGGTTCTTCCATGTTTTTGATGAAACCAAACCCTTTGACAACTTCATCAAAACGTAGATTCCAACTCTGAGATGCTTCAACCCATAGATGGACTTTTGAAGCTTGCATATTTTACTAGCATTTTTAGGATCGACAAAACCCTCAGGCTGTGTCATGTACACATCCTCAGTCAGAATTCCATTAAGAAAGGATGTTTTGACATCCATCTGCCATATTTTATAATCAAAATATGCAGCAATTGCTAGGAGAATCCGAACAGACTTTAGCATTGTGGCGGGTGAGAAAGTTTCATCATAATCAACACCTTGAATTTGTTTGAAACCTTTCACCACCAGTCGCGCTTTATAGATGTGAACATTTCCATCTATGTTAGTTTTTTTCTTAAAATACATTTACAATCGATAGGTCTCACACCTTCGATTGGATCAACCAAGATCCAAACTTGATTTTCATGCATGGATTCAATTTTGGATACCATGGTTCCAAGTTACTTCTCAGAGTCGGGTCCCTTCATTGCTTTGATATAGGTCATGGGCTCATTATTGTCCAACAATATCATGTCATGCTGCTCCGTGGTTAGAAGCGTTAACTTTTTAGTCGCATGACGTACCCTTGTAGACCTTCGTGGAGTTGGTGTTGCATCAACTGGTTGCACAACATCTTGTACATCCTGTATAGGCTCAGTGGGTGCTGAAACATTTTCAGGTATTTCTTTAATTTCTTCAAGATGCACCTTGCTCCCACTAACTCCTTTTGAGATAAACTCTTTCTCCAAGAAGACACCATTGCGAGCTGTAAACACTTTACCCTTTGTTTTGTTATAAAAAAAATACTATCCTTTGGTTTCTCTAAGATATACCACAAATAAGCATTTTTCTTATTTGGGAGTGAGTTTGTCTGACGTCAAAAGTTTGACATAAGCATCACACCCCCAAACCTTGAGGAAAGACAATCCAGGACGTTTCCCGGTCCACATATCATATGGTGTCTTCTCAACAGACTTAGTTGTGACTCTGTTTAGTGTAAACGCAGCAGTTTCAAAATCATAACCCCAAAAGGATAATGGAAGATCTGCTTGGCTCATCATCGACCTAACCATGTCTAACAAGGTTCGGTTCCTCTGCTTGGACACCCTATTCCATTGAGGTGCTCCAGGTGGAGTCAGCTATGGAACAATTCCACATTGTTTTAAATGATCACAAAATTCATGGCTCAAATATTCACTCCCACGATCAGATCGTAGAAATTTAATTGTCTTGCCCAATTGGTTCTATACTTCATTATGAAATTCTTTTAACTTTTCAAAGGATTCAGACTTGTGCCTCATTAGGTATACATAACCATATCTACTAAAGTCATCAGTAAATGTGATGAAGTACTGAAAACCACTTCCGGCAATGGAACTCATTGGTCCACATACATCTGTATGTATAAGTCCCAACAAGTCAGTCGCCCTGTCACTTTGACCAGTGAATGGTGCTTTGGTCATCTTCCCAAGCAAACAAGACTCGCATGTGTCAAGTGATTCAAAAACAAATGAGCTTATTAAACCATCTTTATGGAGTTTTTCAATGTGTTTCTCATTTATATGACCTAAGCGACAATGCAAAATAAAAGTGGGATTTAGATCATTTCGTCGAGCCCTTTTGGTATTATTGTTACAGACAGTTTTATCCTTAAGATCAAGAACATATAATCCATTCACCAATAGACACTGAGCATAGAAAATATTATTGTAAAAAAAAAAGAACAACATTTGTTCTTTATTACAATCTCATAACCATCAACTTATTCTAAACATGAAGAAGAGATAATGTTCTTGCTCAAAGTATGAATGCAATAACAATTATTCAATTTCAACACTAATACTGAGGGTAATGACAAGTGGTAGGTTTCGATAGCTATGACCGCAACCTTTGCTCCATTGCCGACACGAACATCCAACTCGCCTTTTACAAATCTTCTAGTCTCACTTAGACCCTGCAATGATTTGCAAGTGTGAATCACTGATCCAGTATCAAATACCCATGATTCACTAGAAGATAATGCAATGTTAATTTCTATAACATTTATACCTGAAGCGGAAGTCTTACTTTCCTTCTTCTTCTTCATATCCTCCAAGTACTTCTTGCAGTTCCTAGACCAGTGCCCCTTAGCATGACAGTGAAAGCATTCATCATCGAGAAAAAGGCAAGATTTGCCCTTTGGCTTAGACTTTGAGCTTGAAGGCTCATCGGGAACTTTTCCCTTGCCTTTGCCTTTAGGATGCGTCACACGCTTCCTCTTTTTATTCTCTTTTTGTACCATCATCACAAGAGTGGCATTTTTTTTAATGCTTTCTTTGGCTGTTTTAAGCATCCCATGCAATTTAGCAAAAGTTTTCTCCATGCCATTCATTTGAAAATACAATATAAATGGCTCGTACCTCGGTGGGAGCGACGGGAGAACAACGTCAATAGCCAGATCATCCTTGAGTTCAGAACCAAGTTTACCCAAAGTCTCAATGTAACCAATCATTTTGATTACATGAGGGCTGACCAGGCTACCCTCCACCAGCTTGCATGAGAACAAAGACTTTGAGATGTATCCCTCAGCCCTAGCTTGATTCTCAAACATTCCACACAGTCCCTCAATCATAGAATAAGCATCTGTATGCTCATACTATTTTTGCATATCAGGGAATATGGTGGCAAGCATGAGGCAGCTTACATTAAGCGCATCATCGCAGTGCTTTGTATAAGCTCTACATGCTACAGTAGTTGCATCAGCTAGGAGGTCACCAGGGTATGGCTGCAGAAGAACGTACTCAGTTTTCTCTTGCCTAAGAACGATTCTTAGGTTGCGGTATCAATCGATAAAGTTAGCTCCATTGAGCTTTTCTTTTTCAAGCACAGATCGCAAACTAAAACTGGAATTGTTACTAGCAGACATGATCTACAATAGAAAATAAATATGCAAGATTTTAGCACTATGTTATGTAGCAATCTTCTATTAACATTTTAATAAAAGACACTACCACTATATGAGTACCGTCTTCCCTCTAACGACATATAGTGGTCCAAGATCCACATTCACTAATTCCTAGTGAGCTTTGGCTTCACTGCTAGGAAATTAGTGACATAGGTTAACAACAATTGTAAATTGTATCCCTATATGACTCTTGTTTGTTGGGTGACATCCAATGCTTCGGCTCACAACTCTATGTTATAAAGCCCAAAACCATTTTGATAGCTTTGTTGAGTAAACCAACACTATGCATGTGAATGTCCAACATCCACCCTATGCATTATGATAGATGATGGTACTTTGCTTTGGTAAACCTACCATAAAATGATCAAAATAACATAGGTACAGCTATTGGTAAATGGCATCAAATACTCAACTTTTGTGGGGGAAGCTATTCTATCATGACAAAACATCCACCATATGAAAAGCATGAAATAAATAGTAATATGTAAACATCACAGATATACGATCGTATCACATTGTGAATAGTATGGTCTTTAGAATCATAGTGGTCTCCATCGCCATGGTTCTATCATGATCTGAGTTGTCATGCCTCTTTTCTTGTGGTGATCTCTATCTCCACCATGCTTGAAGACATCTCCATGATCATAAAAGAAGCTAATACTACTAATAACTATCAAATAAATTACATGAGAGATCAAGCATCATAGGTCGATACATAGGTTGTTACACAATTATGTGACAACCTCAACCTAGTTGTGTTAAATTTGCAACACGCAGGCTGCACAAATATTACACACGGATCATCACATTACATTAGGGCCATACCATTCACATAATTCCCTGCAAAAACAAGTTAAGCGTAGAACGGTTTCTAGCGCGAAACGTATTGTGTAATCGCTATAGCAGACACCAAACGGAATTACATAAATCGCTTCTATGAAATCACTATGAAAACTCATTGGATTAATCAAATCAACCTGAATCTGAGCCATTCAGAATGCCTCAATTTTCAATGTGATTGGTTATTCATGAGAAGATCGGGACTCATGACCGTGGTCTGTTGGCTTAATCTGTTAGCTATGTACGCGATTAGTCCCGGTGGTGATTCCAGTCGGTAGGGATAAGTTGCGCACACAACAAAGAAGGAGCACGAACTAACCTTTTAGTCATATACGATCGCAATCTACTATAACCAATTTTAAACCCCAAAAAACCATGCAATAAAGTTCATCGTATGAACATGTCTGCAGTAGATCCCATCTACTAACAAGATCCAGACCAAAAACTACGTCGTTGTTAGAAAATCGACGATACGCTACTCTAGCAATTCTACCGCATCACCCAGGAAACTTGCGAGTACAAAGGTCATAGATCATTACCACTAGACGTGCAGCGCAGCGGAACGTAGACGCGCGTCGATGCAGGGGAAGTAGCCGATCTCGTTCGTCTCCTCCTCGTCCTCGTCACGGCAACAGGTGGACGATCACGTTCGTCGTAGACGATCAGCGCAGCAGTAGCAGCAACACCTCCACAGAGTCCACACGTGGAGGAACGTCGTGTCCGGTGTGCTAGCACCGCGTGCGCGGCAAGAATCTCGACATGAGGCCTGCGAGGGGTGGCGGCTAGGGCTGTCACGTGGTCGAGTAATTAGCCCCTAACCCTATCCCTCGTATTTATAGGCGTACTAATGATCTTTTAGGTCGCATGTCCATTAGTATCTTAATTGCTTATGGATCAAATATCCAACAGATCTTAACCGGAATTGTTATGATTGTCTCTTTGTCATATCACCAACATAAAAGTACTCTTTTGCAGGTCTGAACAAGAGTTGGAAAAGCTACTGCAAGACCTGGAAGATATGAGGACCACTATACTTGCTATGCCAGCTACAGTGAGGTGCTGGTTACAGGCGCCATGCTGGAGTTACAGTCAGGAAAGGATCGTTTCCTACCTGTTGGAGCGCTTCTTCAAAGAAGTCCAATGGAGGATGTCGGCGGGCCGATGGGATGCGATCGCCTGGGAACGAGGACGCCCGATGGCAAGGCAACGAACGCGATCCAGATTGTCGGGGAACCTCTGTGTGTGCGCCGCATTGATGGGAGGCTAATGGGGCAGATTATTTTTTTATTTACTCAATGATATGTGGGCCTCATCTTGAAAGGTATGCAGGGACGCCACATAAGCCTGTGACGTGGCAAAACCGTTCAGAAGAAAAAAAACAGATTAGAGAGTAAAGTAGATGATTATGAAAAGAATAGAGTGCTAAGAAACCGGTTTTATATTTTGAGGAGTAAATTAGTCTTTAAGGTACACTTGGGAGTTAAGTAGAGTTTTTCTAAAAATGTATCCTCGTTCATCAACTTGCATTCGTATGGATATGAATATCGAAACACGAGCGTCACAAATGAGTTAAAAGATACAAGTTAGCATCACCGCAAAAAATACGTACAAAATAGCTACTAGCGTACATGAAACAACGACTAGCTACCAAGTTGCTCCTTTCCTGTGCCTGCACCACTTCCTTGCCCTTGCCGGAGGGGGCAAAAGCGGCAAGTCTTTGGCGTACCCTCCCTTTTGACGATGAATAGGTGCAGGATGCTGTCGTCGCACATGGTCACCCCGAAGTAGCGGAACGAGCGCTGTTTGAACGCCCAGATCTCGACCACGTCCTTCTCCTTGAAGTTGCACTGTCGGATGAATTCGAGGTACCCCTCCCCCTTGACGATCACGGCGTGGCTGCTCTCCCATCGGGACAGCCGTAGCTCCGAGCTGGCGCCGGCGGCGAGGTACACCAGTCTCACGGGCAGGCCGCCGTGCACTCGTCCCCTTTTCTTATTCTTCTTCTTCTGCTCTGCTGGCGGCTGCTCGGACGACCCGCCGGCGTCGGCGGCGGAATTCTTAGCTGGTTCCGGCAGCCGTTTCGGCAGTTTTGCCCTGGGTTCCAGGTCGTAGAGCAGGTTGGCAGACTCGAGCTCGTCGGGCGTCAGTAAGTTCCGGAGGCGCTGAATGCTGTTGGTCGGGATGCGGAACCGGTTCTGATGCGCGTCCAGGTCGGTGCACGTTACGGTCTTCTCGTCGATGAAATGCATCGGCAGATCGCTCCGGAGCCTCAGCGCCGGGAGGACATGGCTGCGCAGGCACACCGGCTCGAATCCGGCGGTTGAAAGCGGCGGCGCCGGAGGCGTCGGCATCTGTGGCCCTTGCCACGGAGCGGCGTTTAAGGGTTGCGCGTCCGCAGGAGGTGCGGCGGCGTCGCACGGGACCACGGCGCCGGCTTCCGCATTCAGACTTGGCCGCATCCGCTTGGCGGCGCCAAGCTGTTGCTCCGCGGCGGCTGCTGCTGCGGCGCTGGCGGGGTCGTAGACAACCATCTGTTGGGAGTACCGGACTTGTCCGGTAAAGACCGGACTAGTCCGGTTTTGTCCAGTAAGGGTGACCGGACTAGTCCGGACCCTTAGAGGACTAGTCCGATATTGTCCAGTAAGGGTGACCGGACTAGTCCGGACCCTATACGGACTAGTCCGATTTTTCAGTAACTGTCAGTTTGAACTCGAAATTGACATGTGTTCTAATTGAAAGGACACAACCCACCGAATTTTGAGTCTCTGATCGGGAGACTCAATAATTCCTAAGGGTGGGAGGCCCCCTCTTGTGTCTCTTGGTCAACTATAAGAAGAGGGTCAAGTGTGGCTTAAGGGCATTCATTCATACACACTTGAACACCCTAATCCATTCAGAATCCGATCAAGAATACAAGAGAAGAACAAGGGGAAACGCCTCTCGTCGTCGTCGTTCTTCTTGCGGCCTCGCCTTGTTGGCTAGATGGCCGCATCGTCAAGCAACAACAAAGATGGAGGAGAAGGTATTATTGATGTTCTTGTGCTATTTGAGAGATAGCACTTGGTGTTCATGTTGTAATCAGATTTCTCCATGTAATTCGAGATGATTTAGTGGCTATTTGATCTTTGGGCTCTCTCTTGTTTTCTATCAATGGTATCAGAGCCATTTAGACCACTAATCACTTCGAATTGAGTTTTGATCGAAATTTTTTCGCTGAAAGTTTTGAAGGTCCGGACTTGTCCGGTCTAAGGGCCGGACTAGTCCGGTGTGCCACAGTTAAGTGGTTAGGTTTTCGGATCAGGGCGTTTTGACGCGTTCATCTGATTGAAAACCAATTAAGCACTTTGGATTGAAATCCCTTGTGAAAATTAAGTTTTTTGGTAAGATGGTAAGATTAAGATTCCCTTTTGGGTATTTTGACATTTTTTCCAGTTTTTTATATGAAACTTTTCCGGAGTTGGTCGTACTAGTCCGGAATAGTACGGACCAAACTCAAAAAGTTCAATAAAGAACGGATCAAATGTTTTTGATGGGACCGGACTTGTCCGGTGTATGGACCGGACTAGTCCGAAAACCATACTGTAAGAGTTCGGACTAGTCCGGCCATGTGCGGACTAGTCCGTGCTATACAATTAAGTTTGCTTATTAAATTAAGCTTCCGCTGTGAATTAAGTTTATTGTCATAGCAATTTGGTCGAGTAACCAAAGCGAAAGATAAATTGCTATGTCAATTTAAGTTGCATGAAATTCTATTGAGTAACCAAAGTGAAAAATAGAATTATCATGATTTTAAGTTTTATTAATGTCATTATTGGCCGAGTAACCAAAGCGAAAGGCATTAATGATATTATCCTTTCTAAGTACATAGTAATTTGGTCGAGTAACCAAAGCGAAAGATAAATTACTATGTATTTCAGTTGTTCTTCAATATTCAGTTTCAATGTCATTATTGGCTGAGTAACCAAAGTGAAAGGCATTAATGACATTCTTTTTGTAAGAACATAGTAATTTGGTCGAGTAACCAAAGCGAAAGATAAATTACTATGTTGATTTTCAGTTATTCTCAAATGTTGAGTTTTGGTCGAGTAACCAAAGTGAAAGATAAAACTCATCATTTTCTTGTGGTTAACATCTATGCATTCTTCTTGATTTTGGTTTTTTGATTATGAAGGTTCCTCCAATGCTAATTCAGCACTGAGTTTCATCGCTTCTATTGATCCACTCAATGGAAGCAATTATGGGAGATGGCGAGAGAAGTTGGAGATTGCTTTGGCAGTCTCTGAGATAGACTTGGCTCTCACTACTCCATATCCGGTTGCACCGGTTGAACCAGTAAGAAATGATGATGAAACTCAGGAAGCCTTTGCTGTGAGGACAAAGGAATATACTACTGAGTTATTGGCTTATGACATTGATTGTTATAAGTGGAAGAAATCAAACAGGAAATGTTTGATGGTAATTAAGGGCACTATCACTGAGGCCATTCGGGGAGCAATCCCTGAATGTGAAACTGCTGTTGAGTACCTCCAAAGGATATAGAATCAGTTTACTGGTTCTTCTAAGGCCACTGCAAGCACTCTTATCAAGAGGCTTGTTACTGAAAAATATCATGGAGGTGGTGTGCGTGAGCACATCTTAAGGATGACAAATATGGCTGCAAAGCTTAAGCCTATGGATTTGGGGATTAAAGATGAGTTCATTGTGCATCTCATCATTGCCTCACTTCCTAAGGAATTTGAGACTTTTATCATCAACTACAACTCTCAACCTGAACTATGGAACATAGAAAAACTCATGGCTATGTGTGTTCAGGAGGAAGAGAGGATTAAGTCCCTTCACGGTTATGATGCAATCAATTACGTGAAGGGAAAGGGTAAGGCTAAGAAGAATTATTCTTCTAAGCAATCTTTTAAGTATCATGGTTCATCTCACCATGATAAAGATAAGAGTAAGTTTCCACAAAGCCATCCTTATAATAAGGATGTGAAAGTGGATAAAGATCAGTGCCGCTTTTGTTTAGACAAAGGTCACCATCAGAAGGATTGCATTGGCTTCCTTAAATGGTGTTGCAAAAATGGTAATGACTTTGTGACCTTTGTTGATGAATCCCTGCTTTTAGATTATGCACCATCTTCTTGGTGGATTGACTCAGGTGCCACTGTGCACGTTTGCAATTCGTTGCAGGGGTTAAATATGAGGAGGACCCTAGAAAGAGGGGAAAGGGCCATTAAAGTTGCTGATGGCCATGAAGCTGAAGTGAAAGCCATTGGAGATTATCCATTAGTATTAAGAAATGGCTTTGTACTTACACTTCAGGATGTGTTATATGTACCCTCTTTAAGTAGAAATCTCATCTCAGTGTCATGCTTAGATGATGATGGTTATGTTTGCCAGTTTGGCAAAGACAGATGTGTAATTAAGTATGATAATAAGATGGTTGGTGTTGCCATAAGACAAGGCATGCTATACTTATTATCTATGCATGATGATGTTAATGTTGTAAGCGACAATCAGTTTTCCTCACATCAGGGTAAGCGTAAGAGAATCGATTCCGAAATGTCTTCGAAATTATGGCATTGTCGATTGGGCCATATTTCGAGGGGGAGAATTGAACAATTGATTTCACAATCGATTCTTCCCCATTTGAATTTTTCGGATTCAGAAGAATGCATAGACTGCATTAAGGGAAAGTTTGTTAAGAAAATTAAGAAAGGTGCCATACGCAGTGCGGGAATTTTGGAATTAATCCATACGGACATTTGTGGTCCATTCCCCGTAGTATCTGTTGATGGTTTTGATTCATTCATAACCTTCACGGATGACTATTCTCGCTATGGCTATATTTATCCAATTAAAGAACGCTCTGAAGCGTTGGATAAATTTAAGATATTTAAGGCTGAAGTTGAAAATCAGCATAATATTAAGATTAAAGTGGTAAGATCCGATCGTGGTGGTGAGTACTACGGTCGTCATACCCCGTATGGCCAAGTTCCTGGACCGTTTGCTCGGTTCCTACAGGAAAATGGCATAGTCGCCCAGTATTCCACACCGGGCGAGCCTCAGCAAAATGGAGTAGCGGAACGGCGCAACCGTACGCTAATGGATATGGTTAGATCCATGTTAAGTCAATCAGATTTGCCGGTTAGCTTATGGATGGAGGCATTAAAAACCGCCATTCATGTGCTAAATCGGGTTCCTACTAAGTCGGTGCCCAAAACACCGTATGAGTTGTGGACAGGACGTAAGCCCTCATTAAGTTATATGCATATATGGGGCTGTCCCGCTGAGGCAAAATTGTTTAACCCAAACATTGGTAAGTTGGATTCTAAGACAGTAAGTTGCCATTTTATTGGCTATGCAGAAAAGAGTAAGGGATATCGTTTCTATTGTCCAGAACGATATACTAAGTTTGTAGAAACAAGGCATGCCGTCTTTTTAGAGGATGCCATGATCAGGGGGAGTACGGTAAGACGAGAAATTAATCTTGAAGAGAAGCGGGTTTATGTACCCACTCCTATGATTCAAGAACCATATTTCTCATTACCTACTGCTGTTGAATCATCAGTGCCTATTGGTAATGATTCAACACCTGTTATTAGTTCTCCATTGACAACGGAATTATTAAGAGAGGTTGAACATTTTCAGCCCGTTGTCACTAATAATGAAGAGCAACAACAGCCTCAAAATGAGGATAATGTGCAATTAAGAAGATCTCAACGAGAAAGAAAATCGGCCATTCCGGACGATTATGAGATCTATTTGAGTGAGGCAATTCAAATGGAGGGTGATCCCACCACATTTGAAGAAGCTATGAGAAGTCCTCAATCATCTGAATGGCGTAAAGCCATGGAGGATGAAATGAGGTCTATGGAAACAAACAAAGTCTGGGATTTAGTTGAGATTCCTAATGGAGCCAAAACAGTAGGCTGTAAATGGGTCTACAAAATTAAACGTGACTCCAAAGGGAATATTGATAAGTTTAAGGCCAGACTTGTTGCAAAAGGCTTCACTCAAAGAGAAGGGATTGATTATAATGAGACATTTTCACCTGTCTCAAGTAAGGATTCGTTCAGAATCATTATGGCATTAGTTGCACATTATAATTTAGAATTACATCAGATGGATGTAAAGACGGCGTTTCTCAATGGTGATCTATATGAGAACGTCTATATGACACAACCGAAAGGTTTTGTTATTAAGGGTAAGGAACATATGGGATGCCACTTAAGGAAGTCCATTTATGGACTTAAACAAGCATCAAGACAGTGGTATCTCAAGTTCGATGAAACAGTAAGAAAGTTTGGGTTTAAAGAAAATGAGGAGGACAATTGCATTTATGCTAAGTTTAAGAGCGGGAAATTTATTTTCCTCGTGCTTTATGTAGATGATATACTACTTGCAAGTAGTGATGTCAATCTACTATCAGAAACTAAGAAGTTTTTGTCCTCTAATTTTGATATGAAAGATCTTGGTGAAGCATCCTATGTATTGGGCATAGAAATTCACCGAGATAGAAATAAGGGGGTATTAGGCTTATCACAAAAGGCATACTTAGAGAATGTACTGAGAAAGTACAGTATGCATAAGAGTAAGCCTTCGCCTGCTCCGATTGTCAAGGGCGATAAGTTTGGGAACTTTCAGTGTCCCAGGAACCAATATGAGATCGATCAAATGAAGTCGGTTCCATATGCTTCTGCTGTCGGAAGCCTTATGTATGCTCAAGTCTGTACTCGCCCTGACTTAGCTTATGTGACCGGAATGCTTGGCAGATATCAGGCCAATCCAGGGATTGATCACTGGAAGGCAGTTAAGAAAGCATTAAGATATGTGCAAGGCACAAAAGGCCTCATGTTAACGTATAGTAAGTCAGACCCACTTGAAGTAGTGGGATATTCAGATTCAGATTTCGCGGGTTGTGTGGATACTAAGAAATCCACGTCAGGTTATATATTCACCCTCGCGAATGGAGCCATTTCGTGGAAAAGCTCCAAACAAACCGTCACTGCATCGTCCACAATGCATGCCGAGTTTGTTGCATGTTATGAGGCCACCGGGCAGGCTGTTTGGCTTAAGAAATTTTTACCCGGTCTTAGAGTGGTCGACAGCATTGAAAAACCACTTAAGTTATACTGCGATAATGAGCCCGCAGTATTTTACTCTCACAACAATAAGTCGAGTGGTGCTGCCAAACACATCGACATTAAGTTTTATGTTGTGAAAGATCGAATCCAGGATCATACCATAAGTCTTGAGCATATAAGTACCAAGCGTATGCTTGCGGATCCGCTAACAAAAGGTCTTCCACCCAGCGTGTTCAGTGAACACGTAGCCGACATGGGTTTAAGGGAGAGCCTATGATCACTGGATTTTTAGGGGCCAAGTAAGAGTAAGGTTCATTTTCAAGTGTGAGATGTATTGTGGTCTTCGAGTCCAACAATACGTAAATGGTTGTTGTGATGCGTCGTGCCCTATATGTCAAGCATGAGAAAATGGACACTAAGTTTAGTATTAAGTAAGTTGGTAAGTTTCAGATTCGAGTTCAAGGGGGAGAATGTTGGGAGTACCGGACTTGTCCGGTAAAGACCGGACTAGTCCGGTTTTGTCCAGTAAGGGTGACCGGACTAGTCCGGACCCTTAGAGGACTAGTCCGATATTGTCCAGTAAGGGTGACCGGACTAGTCCGGATCCTATACGGACTAGTCCGATTTTTCAGTAACTGTCAGTTTGAACTCGAAATTGACATGTGTTCTAATTGAAAGGACACAACCCACCGAATTTTGAGTCTCTGATCGGGAGACTCAATAATTCCTAAGGGTGGGAGGCCCCCTCTTGTGTCTCTTGGTCAACTATAAGAAGAGGGTCAAGTGTGTGATAAAAGAAGGCTTAAGGGCATTCATTCATACACACTTGAACACCCTAATCCATTCAGAATCCGATCAAGATACCAAGAGAAGAACAAGGGGAAACGCCTCTCGTCGTCGTCGTTCTTCTTGCGGCCTCGCCTTGTTGGCTAGATGGCCGCATCGTCAAGCAACAACAAAGATGGAGGAGAAGGTATTATTGATGTTCTTGTGCTATTTGAGAGATAGCACTTGGTGTTCATGTTGTAATCAGATTTCTCCATGTAATTCGAGATGATTTAGTGACTATTTGATCTTTGGGCTCTCTCTTGTTTTCTATCACCATCGTGAGGCACTTCTTGCACATGATCACCCGGACGGAGAGAGCTCACGACGACTTGTTTTCCTTCTTCTGCGCTCACGGAAACCTGAATGGAGTCGGCGCGATTGTGAATGTTTTGATGAGCCATTAGAACCTCGCGTTCTGTTTATAGAACTTGGCAACCTCGCTCGCCGCCGCCGAGTCGATCTGGTATTGTACTTGTACCTCGGATCGACTTTGGACTCTGCGGATGTTCGTCTCTATGACTCCGTCTCGGAAGAGGGCAAGGTGTATCCGAGTTCGATGGCGTTTTTGGAAAGAAGACCGTGGCTAGTCACACATGTTTAATCAAACCGTTTATGATACCGGCAACATCAAAAAACAGACGGGAGTCGGCCGACCGCAGTGCTGAGCCGAGGCGAGTTACAGGTGAAACATATTTTCTGCGGCAGGGCCGCACGGGCAAGCGCGTGCGATCCTGTCTCGCATGCCGTCGGATGAAAATCGCAATGATTCTGGAAGCGGGACACGGAACTGCCATCAGCCAGAGCTAACGAACCGAACAGGAACAGAACAAAAGATCTCAGCGGGATTTTTATCCAACGGCACCGCTCGCACGGTCATGGCCGTGCGGCCCTGCAGAAAATTTGTTTCCAGTTACAGGTGGCTCTCACGGGTGTGACAGGTGCGTCGCATGAGAGAGAAAGAAGAGCGACAGACGTGTGCTAAAACAGTTACTGCGGGCTGGGCTGGGCCAACCTGTTATATGCTAAAAGCACAGGAAACGTGCACGGGAAGTGTACACAATTGAGGTAAGACGCGGCTCAAGATGGCCTCGTGAAGGCTGAAGCGATGCGCGGGAGACGTGCGCGATTGGGGTCAAGCAAGCGCGTGCTGCGTATGAGGTTGGCAGCACGAGTGGACATACAACGGCGAGCACAGGATAATGGTTTATAGAAGGCTATACGGTGGCTCAAATCAGGGGGTTCTGGAGCACGTGGTGCCAAATAGACTTCGGCAGCTCAAACACATAGGAGAATCGGTGCGAAGAAAGCTTATGATAAGGGGGAGTGGCGACAAGGATGAGACAAGCACAAGTGTCAGAGAGAGATTGTTGGATGATCCCAAACGTTGTGGGATGCGGACATGGTTCGAGTTGAAGGATATTGAGATCGGAGAGTGAATGTTATGTGATTTCAACATTGCGCCTAAAGTATAGGGTCCTAGTTAGATTGGAATTAAAAGTCCTAGTTCTAGTTAGATTGAAGTTATGAGTCCTAATAGGAAATAACTGCATATTAGGAGTTGTTTGGAATCCTAATATGAGTTAAGGTTAGTTGTAACCCGGATATATAACACCGCCGATCCTATTGTTTTAGAGCACCTTCCAATTTGAGAGCCCGGAATTCCAGCATTCCAATATTTCTCTCCTCTCCAACAAAAAGCTCGTCCAGGAGCTGAATCTCTGAAAATTGTTATGGAGCATAATTCGGAGTGGATAACGTGAGCACGGCGTGAATCCAATACCACTCGAGGTGCGTGCAGAGAGCTGGGATTGTGGTGACTCCGGAAGCGGCGGCTCCTTCCCAGCCCCGCGGTGATCTTGTCCTGGCGCTGTGGGAGGTGCTGGCGTTGGGTGATGCGTCACTTGAGCCTGAAGCACGGCAGCTTCGATGGTGGCTTCGTGTCGACGAGGCGGAACGAGGAGGTAGTGTGAAGGTGGTAGCATGGACGCGGACTGACGATTACAGATATTGCAAAACTTGGGGCGCCGATGATGTTCGCGGGTGGCGATTCGCGCGCTCGGCGACGGCGCCAGGATGCGGATCAATGGCGACGTGGACGGTAGCTTGGGAGAGCATAGCTCGACGACGTGCCCGACCGGGATCAACCTCTGACTTGCTGCTCGACAGGAGCGTGACCGGCTGGGGGTTGACCGCGGGGTGCTCCTGAAAGCTCTCCTCGAGCAAGGCATGGATAGGCTGCAGGAAGACATGAATGTTTATGAATTTTCTTCTTTGTTGATCCGATTACAAGCTATGGCTGCTTCTTTTATAGAGCAAGGGGTAACTGATATGTTGACCTAACATCCTCATCTCAACTGACAACAAACTTTGTCCTCTATATAAAACAGTGCAATCGTGCAAAAAATAAATCTGAACCACACGATCTACATGTAATAGTTACTGTATTTTTACACTTAAATCTCTCCATCTAGCAGTAGTGTTTACACTTTATTTATGTTATCAGGTGAGAGGTTTACATGTAAAATGGTAGTAATCAATGGATGAAGATCGTGTAGTTCAAATTTAATTTTTGAACGATTGCACCAGAATGTTGATTGCATTCTAGTCGTTCTCATTTTAAATAGATCACAAACTTATCTCTTATTTAAACAGACTAACAACCTTATCCAAGTGATGGTTTCATTTCGGGCCGGTTAAGCTATTGGGCTAATCGCATTTGTTCACCTCTATATCGTCTCTCTAAAGGAATATTCTCAATTTTTTCCGTGATCTTTAAAGGATTTTCAGTTTTACAGTTTTGTTCTCCACTGTCGTTCACCTCTAAATTGAACCTCTATATCAACTATCACTTATTTATCTCATATTTTATATTATCTACATTTAGCGTGTCACTATTCGAACCACTATTTTACCAGGCGATTTAGAGTCCCCCCTGCGAAGCACTTCCAGCCATCGAACCCGTTAAAATACTGCAGAAGGCTATTTACAGTATAGATGACCAATGGGTTGTGTCAGGCCGACCCGACACGAGCCCGATCGTGCCCGTGCCAAAATTTCATGAGCCCGGCACAGCTCGAAAGTACACTTGGGCCATGCCAGGCCGGCACGTCGCGCCGACGCCCAGGCCCAAGCACGACCCAAGCCAAATTTAGTCGTGACGGGTCGTGTCGGGCCCGAAGCGGGTTGTTCGTGTTGGATCAGCTCGAAGCCCGACGCACACCTCCTGCTCTTTGTGGATTTGGGGGCTGCTTTTCGCGGATCTGGCGGCGGCCGGCGAGGTGGGGCGGGGAGGCTGCCCGGGTGCAGGAGGCAAGCATCGTCAAGGTGCAGGAGGCGGCGCCAAGAGGCATTTGGGAGGCGGGGCAGCTGCCGGCTGGCGAGCACCGCAACGTGGAGGCCAGCGAGAGTCATGACGGAGTGGCCAGCGAGAGCCGCGGCGAACGATGGCTCGAGGAACTGCCGACGGCGACCAGCCTGAGTCGGAGAGGGTGAGAGAGCAGGGAGGGATCTCGGGGAGTGGAGACCGAGAGAGGGACAGACCGGGCGAAGATTTGGAGGCGGGGGCGGCCAGGGAGTGAAGATTAGGGTTTGAAAGACATTTTATACTTCCGTTCTTAATGGGTCGTGCCTGTGTAGGGCCATGCTTGTGCCGAGCCGGCCCACACGAGCTATATGAGACGCATGTCAGGCCAGTCGGGCCAACCCTTAATCGGGTCGTGCTGGGTTGGCCCAACAGGCCTGAATCCGAGCCCAAGCACGGTCCAGGTCATGCTTCGGGCCAGCCCGAACCCAGTGTGCTCCATGTCGGGTCGTGCTCGGGCCATGCCGAAATGACCGTGCTTTAGACCGGTCCATTTAGCCATCTATATTTAAGGCCCCCGGTATGGGCAGCCTTACACTCCAGTGACGGGCGGACACGCCACTAGAAATCAACCGGCAGCATACAGAGACGATCATGTCCATACTACAAATATAATTAAAAATCACTTTTATACACTATGTTCAGTAATGAAAGCTCTACAATCGAATGTCTTGTGATCTATAATGCCGTGGAAACATTTGACTAGTGCAAATATATGTTTCAGGTTATCATATTCAAATATATGTTTCAGGTTATCATATTCCAACTATGTATATTGCATACGGGATCAAACGCTGTGTTACAAAAATTGGGCGCAGAACACAACAATATCCATATCACAGAAATTTGCACATAAATGACCCAATCCATATGTATCTTATCCAGTTACCACCACAGAACGCATAGTTGTAAAAGAAAAATCTAATCACCTGTTTGCGGTAAATCGACAAATTAACCCTTCCTCTCCAAGATTCCTTTGTTTTTCTTATAAATAAAGAATTGAAAATATATCCTATGTGTCTCATGTGAAGCAGAAGAGCAATGCAACCCGGTTGTTGGAAGCATGGTAATTAATTCATGAAGAACCGATATTGCTAATGCGTCATTTTATGTATATGCATGTTTGGGCCTACTGTATGCCTACCCACCTGGCATAGTCGACCCACCTGCGAAAGGAGAAGTTTAGCAGTAAGTGGCCTGATCACAATAGACAGCAATAGTAATCTCCTGTGGGAACAAATATACTCACAGGAGAGAACCCAAAAACGTGTTCCCTGTTCGAACTGCAAAACACATAGCGCCCAACGCCACTTTGTGACGGTGCAACAATGGCTCGAGCATCCGCTGTTCAATCACTCCAGCCAAAACCTGGTATCTGTTGAAAGAAGAACAGAGAGATAAGTAACAGGCTTGCAATAAGTTTATGGGTGATTGTTGTGACTGAGGCGTTTATAATATCCACATAAGCTTCTGTTACTTCACTGTAACTACAAAACAAGGACAAGCATTTGTTGTTTCACAGTACGTGCAAAGATTTGTAGTCATTGCATGGATAGTACTGTAGCCTGCCATGTTCTAACAAAAAGAATCAGGATTCAACAAAATGTACAACGAAGAAAATGAAGAGACACCTCTTTATCTTTTCTATAAACGCCCCGCCACCCCCCCCCCCCCCCCCCCCCCCCATAAAAAAAACAGTTGCATTTAGCCTAAGCTTATCCAGAAAGGTCCAAAAGCCAGAAGGTCCCCCGAACAGAGTCCCTTCTTTAAGAGGTCAAAAGCTACAGTTTGTACTAAAATAGAAAAGCGAGAGAACTTCTCCAGAAAACAACTTTTCGCTACCCCAAACAGGGCCTTATTCTGACAAAATTTGCTGTCCTTGTAAAACTGCTCCCACAATATAGGCTGGGCCATGACAGAAGTTTCAGTAATGACCTTAATAAAAGAGCTATTGTGTGTGGGGAACATTGCAGCCATGCACTTTCCAATTCAAGATATTGGGACAGGCAAAGGAGAGAAAATTCAGTCATATTCTCCTTTCTGTTTTTGTTCAACTTACATCTAATCTACATCCCACATGCTAATGTATTTGCCTCCACAGATTTGCAAGTGCGAATCTCCTAGAGAACTAGTACATTTATCCAGACCCCTAATGTGCTACATGGAACAAAAGTAGACACTCTACAACAACAACAATCAAGTTTTTGTCCCAAGCAAGTTAAAGTCGGCTCGAAATGAAACCTAATAATTCTGAAGAAAAATATTAAAAAATAAGATGAAAGTAACAAAATACAAATAAAATAAGGTTCTGAATTTTATTTATTTTGAAAATGAAATAATAAGAGATAAGAGTAACAAAATATGATTAAACTAAGATTCTGGCACATGAATTGCTAATTTCCATGCAGTTCTATCATAAGCTAAATCTCTGGATATGTCTCACTCTTTAAGTCTCGCTTCACCGCCTCATGCCATGTCAATCTTGATCGACCTCTACCTCTTCTAAAATCTTCTCTACTCTTTATAATCCTACTGTTAACTGGTGCTTCTGGAGATCCCGTTGGATATGCCCAAACCACCGTAGGCGATGTTGGACTAGCTTCTCCTCGATCGGTACCACTCCTACCCTATCGCGTATCACTTTGTTCCTATTTTTGTCTCTTCTTGTGTGACCGCACATCTACCGTAACATGCGCATCTCAGCAACACTCATTTGTTGGACATGTTGCTTTTTAATTGGCCAACATTCTGCTTCATACAACATTGCAGGTCTGACTACCGTCATATAGAACTTTCCTTTCAGTTTATGTAGGGTCTTATCACATAAGATTTCAGATGTTTTCCACCACTTCACCACCGATTTTGATCCTGTGGCACACATCTTCGTCAATATCACTATTACTTTGTAATATTAATCCTAAATATTGAAATGTGTCCCTCCTAGGTACTACTTGTATTTGTAGACTAACATTTTCGTCGTCGCACTCAACATCATAAAAGTCGCACTACATATACTCGGCGTTGATTCTACTAAGTCTAAACTTCTCAGACTCTAAGATCTGCCTTCATAGCTCTAACTTTTTATCAACGCCATCTCCAGTTTCATCTACCAACACTATATTATCAGCAAAGAGCATGCACCAAGACCCCTTTGTATCCTTCGACACCTCATCCATCACTAAGGAAAAGATGTATGGATTTAAGGCTGATCCTTGGTGTAGCCTTACTGTGATAGGAAAGGTATCAATCTCACTATCACTTATGCACACACTTGTACCCACATTATCGTACATATCCTTGATAAGGGTAACATACTTTGTCGGGACTTTGTATTTCTCTAGCGCCCACCACATGACCGGTCTTGTATTTCTCTAGGTCCTTCTTTTACTCCTTATATCTCTCTATAAGTTGACGGAGTAGGAAAATCGCTTCCATAGTGGACATCCCAAACATAAAACCAAACTGATTTTTAGTGACGTTTGTCACTCACCTCAAGCGATGTTCAATCACTTTCTCACAGAGTTTCATAGTATGGCTCATAAGCTTAATTAGAAACTCCAAATAGAGAAATTAAATGCACATGATCATTGACAGAAGTTCATCAACGTGAATAATTAATCACTTGACACTAAGACAAAGATTGAAATATCATTAGGGAAATCATTTGACAAGATAATTGTTACCTGAGGTTACTAGAAACAGCCATGTATACACCATATGCAACACTAGTTGATAAAATTGGAATATTCTCAATTTCACCAGCAGAATCCTCGCTGATAGCCTTCCTTGCTTTTATCAGTGCATTGGTCACACCAGTGCCAACCTGAAAAAGAAATTGACCAGAACTTGGCTTGAATAGAAAAGATGGCATTGACGAGACAACTGCTTCTATTTGGAGCCAAAGTTTTTTTTTTTCTCTGGAAAACACAGAAGAGCAAGCCAAAGCTAGATCGTATGATCAGTTTACCAACTTGATCTGAATACAAGATAAAGAGCTCAAGGAGGTATTTTGAAGCTCATGTGGTCAGAGTATATATCTACACTAACAACTTAATAAGGAATGAGCCTTAGCCTGAGTGGTAAGGTGTTTGGTGGTGAACCGTGCCACTCGGGGTCGATTCATGGGAATCAAACTCGGAGTCTCAACGGGACTAGTTCCTAAAATAATGTTTCAAGTGCTTCTACGCGTGGTGACACAATGGGAGTGCAATATTCCTGTTGCTTATCGGACTCCGGTGGACTGCGATGATCTTTCGAAGAACGCGGTCTTAGTTATCATGTGTACTTGTAGGGGTTCATGTGTGTGGGTGTGTCGGTGTGCGTAGTGGTGTGAGTGCGTGTGTAACACATGAATAGATACTACAGTTGTACTAAGGAGAAGCAATAAAAAACAACTTAATAAATTATTTAAGTTTGTACACTTCAGGACTCAAGGTTTTCCAGTAGACTATTTCACCGTCCATAGCATGCAAGCTTACATTAAAACCAAAACCACATAAATGATCGGAGCATATCCTTGTTAGAGATATAATACTATATTTATATTAGATGATGTATTAGGGGCTTATTTGTATATTTGTACTCATCGTGTACTCTATATATTGGAGCCTCCGGCCCTCTCAATAATATAAGATCATATTCATAACATGGTATACAGAGCCTTAGATCTTCTACCCTAATTTTTCTGGCGGCGACGGCTTTTCCTCCGACGCTTTGACGGCCTTCGTCCTTAGCTGCCCGTGTCTCGCCGCCGACCGCCCGCCCACCTGCCGCTTACAGGTTTGCAAGGGTCGGGTAGGCGTAGAGCTTAGAGAAGGCGAAGAGCGTTGGGTGGGAGGTGACATCGAGCACCAGCACGACTAGCTGCGACGCGGAGTTGGAAAGCGCTGCCGCCTGCGCTGAGAACTGCTCGATCAGCTCCGCCTGCCGCCGCTCCGCATCCATCGCCATCGCCGGCTGCGACGAGGGCAGCGGTGGTGGCTTAGGGTTAGGGTTCGAAGGATGCGCGCCTCTGTTGTCGGCTCGCTTGCTATCTCGATTCCGCTCCTGCGCGTTCGTCGATGTCCACGTCTTGTAGACCTAAGTTTCGGCGGCGCTGGCGTCAGCATGACGTCATCGTAATGCATCTAGGGTTTTGGGGTTCAAAAAAATATTGCTTGCTCCGCTTTTATTTGCGCTCTCCCCGTCGTCTGCCGCTGCTTATTTTGCGCTCTTGTCGTTGCCTGTCATCTTCATGATGACTTTTTCTTCTTCGACTGGAGTTCCAGTTGTGCCGTGTCTGGTGCTTTTCAATGACATCAATTACCGCGACTGGGTTCCACGTATGCATCTACATATACGTGGTCTACAACTCTGGTAGTTGCTCATAAGCGATCTCTGGTTGGTACTGGCCTTCGTTGTCGTGATTCAAAACGTCTTTGGGAGCGTGACTGGCTTCATCTTCCTTCCGCTGTGCCTGCCAGTTCAGTTGGCTCCACTTTTGCTGCTTCGTCTACTTTGACGTTTGCTCAGTAGCACCACCATTTGGATCATCTTTGTGGGTCTCAGCATGATTTTTATCTCTCCAAACTCAGTGCTCGTGATGCACCTTGAGTTTGAGAGGGGTGTTAGAGATATAATATTATATTTATATAAGATGATGTATTATTAGCTTATTTGCATATTTGTACTCATCATATATTCTATATATTGGAGTCTCCGGTCCTCTCAATAATATAAGGTCATATTCATAACAATCCTAACTTACATCCTTGCATAACTTCTCGTGTTAAACTTTTTGCACAACGTAAATAAGTATTGGAGTGTATAAGCGAATTGCCTACACCCTTTCCCATCAGCTTAAACTTTTGGGTGTAACCGGTTTGCACATAGTAGCTTAACATGATATCAGAGCCCGAGATCTCGAGTTCGAATCCTGACAAGCGCAAGTCCACTCCTATTTTCCACGTTTGAGGTCTGAGGGAGCCTCAGGTGAGGGGATTGTTGGAGTGTATAAGTGAATTGTCTACCCGTCTCTATCAGCTTAAGCTTTTGAATGCAACTGGTTAGCACATATTAGCTTAACAATAAGTTCAGAGAAAAAGAATGATTGATCTACTACTATGATTCAAGAGTAAGTCAAGACAGACTGCTAGCTGTAATTGCCAAAGACCTTACAATCGCATTCGGACAAACTTACCAGAGAAGCACTCGTTCCCACTGCAAAAAGCTTAGCACCATTCCTCTAAAATAAACCAAATTGTTAGTTCGTAACGAAAAAAGCCGTTGAAGCTACATAATGTTAAATTATAGATTGTAAGCAAGAACAACATAATAGAAATTTCTTTTTACCATAATAGCTCCTACTCTCTGCAAAAGAGAGTATGATGACCCCGCCAAAGCAACCTGCAGAAGAAATTTTGTAAGTGATAAGTTGACCTTCATGTTTAAAAGCAAATTTTTTATCTGTACCACAAAAAGGGATAAACTGTACGGACTTGGTCTAATTCAGTGAGATGTTAAGATCACCATACCTGGAAGGCATTATCTGGGCAGTTGTAGAAGAATTTAGCTATGGCTCCAGCATTACCCGCTATTGGTGGCTGAAGAGACACAGTTGGAGCAGGAAGCCATACAAGCATAAAATCCGCAACTATTGCCATGACCTGGAAAGTTTTTGGAACTAAAGATTACAAACTCTGTAAAGAGGGATCAATGAATATATAAAAGATACATTGTCAACAGCAAAGATATTTAGTTACGTTCTGAACAAGCAAAGATGAATGAGTGCAACCTTTCTTTCATTGCCATATATAGCCCTCACATCAACTAGCCTTTAACTGAAGAGGCGGAATTTGGGAAGTTTTTGAGAGCTCGACAACTGTTTCGGCAGAGGTAAGTGAAAACTAACTAGTAAGAGAAATTTGCTGAAATTTGATGGTCATTTTACAGTTGAAATAGAAAACCATGGTGGTAATTATTTTTTCACTGCCAAGTACGAAAAACAAAGGCAACTTCCATATGATAGTCTGTCCAAAATCAGAACTTCCATATCATAGTTTTTCCCAACATAACCTTTTTAGTGCACAAGATATAGTGAACACATTCCAGAAATTTAACTTTTATAAACATTTCATGTTAGTATTCAAAATAATATTTCAAAATACCTAGGACAACTACTAATCAATGGTGGAATTTCAGTAGCGCCATGCCAGCCACCAGTAGGGCCCGGTGTGGCAGTCCTTACTAGCTCGTATTTTGATGCAATGGTAGGGTTCGTTTGGCATAACACCAGTGATGAAGTAGCAGGCACAGTCCAATCTTAAGTTCTGAACTACTCATGACATGCATAAGTTCTTTAGCAACAGCATAGATGGCGGTGTGTCAGGAAAGTCTCCAAGTGAACGATAATTTGTAGACATGATAATTTTAATGTCTAGGTAGATAGCAACAAATGCAGAAAGGCCTTAATATGATGGAATTTAAAGTCAGATACGGTAGAGAAGTTGTTACAGATTCAATTGTAAAGGCGGGGAGTTTATCCCATGCTAATATGCTAGCCACATTAGTGCAAGCTATTCTACTTGGAAATATCAAAACATCTGTGAAGATAGTCCTTTAAGCTGTTCAATATAATTATATTCCCTGATGAAACTCACTTATGCTAAGAGAAATATCTGACGATCACAATTAGAACAAAAGGGGGCGAATAAAAAAAAAACTCCCTTTTGTGTGTATACCAGAGAACATATTGTATGTGGACATTACATAATATACATATATAGCAGAAGACTTCAAAGGCTACTCTCTTTTACACCCCCAATTACAAGGGTTACACATTAGCACTTTAAATGTCGCATTTCTGAAAGAACATGAATGTGTCTCCACCTTTGGTATAAAAGACACGAAAAATAAGAATAATTCTTAGTTCTGAAAGGAAAATGATGATTATGACAAATCAACGAAAATAAATTCTGAGTTCTACAGTGTTTGAAGGAATATGGCTAGCTGATTATAGAAGCAAAAAGACTTGAGGAAGCATACCACATCTGCAATCACAAAGTCGAGCTCTTTAATAAAGTTCTCCCTCCTTTTCTCATACTCTGCTGCAGTCTAGCAAAATCAAAGGGGTCATATCAAATTGGTTACAGGAAAGTCATGTATATACTTTGCACACCAAAACACAGAATCATCTCACTGCAAACAGATGGAAAAAGTGGGGGCACAAAAAGAAGGTTTCAGGCGTACTGCTGCAAAGAAAGTAAAAGGACAGAAGGATGTATCAATCCAAAACACCAACTACATTGCTGTATTTTCTGCGACCAGAACAGCAAAATGTGCTTATTGTTAGACTATGGGGCTGTTTGATTCAATGCCTAACTTGCCTAAGCCTAATGTTAGGCATGCCACACTGCTTTATGCGGGTGTTTGGTTGTTGACTAAGGTTAGGCGTGTCACAGAAGTTTGGCAACTTTTGCTTCTATTGCCTAACAAAAAACTGCCTCAACTGTGGCGCTCAAATCAACCGCCTAATCTTAGCTATTTGCCTAAGCTTAGTCATAGTAACAAAACAAACACATACTACACTTTTTTAAGCGCGCCTAAGCTTAGGTTATGGTAACAATCCAAACACATGCTAACATTAGTTAGCTTAGGCGCGTCACAAGTGTGGCAAGTGGCTAAGCTTAGGCTTAGGCAAGTTAGCCATCATCCAAACAGGCCCTATGTATTAGGGAGTCAGGGGTATTTTAGTCCATAGCCTAATAGGCCTCTTGGGAGAGAAGCCTTGTACCCCTATATATTGTACCTTTGACAGCTTTTGTTAATTAACCCATCATGTATCCTCTAATATGGTATCATTAGCCAGGGAACTCTAACCCTAATCTTCCATCCTCTCCCATTCTCTCATGGCTCAGCCGCCATCGTGTCGCCGCCGGCCGCTGCTGCCCATGGCACCAGCCGTGCCGACTTCAGCCTCTGTCTTCCCCGCCCAGATTCGGCCACCGCCGTCCTCCTCCGCCGAGATCTGACCGCTACCAGCCCCAGGCGCGCCGCTTCCGGCCGTCGTTTTCCCCTTGGCCGCTGCCCAGCACTGGCCGCCGCTGGCTGCTGGCCCAGCCACGCCGATCCTGGCCGCCGCCCAAATCCGGTCGCCTGCTACAACTCTCCTCGCGACGCCGCACTCCCACCGCCGCGGGGGAGGGGGGGGGGGGGGGGGCTGACGCCCTTGGACAACGCCGCCGGCACGGTTGCTGGACCGGACTCGCCTTGGCTGACGGCCAGCCCGCGCCATGTTGCTGCCGCCGCCGCCGGATTCGCCGCGGACCGCCGGTGCCTCCTCTCCAGCGACTGGTCCGGCCGCAGGCGGACCACTTGTCGTCGCTGCCGGTCCTGGCAGCTCGGCCAGGCTCACAACCGTCGCTCCTTGTCGATCCGGCACTACTACCAGCCCCTACAGTCCTGCTGTTGTCCTCTCGTGATCGGTACCGTCTCTGGGCTGGCTCGCGCAGTCGTTGCCACCGCGCATTGCCAGAGTCGAACCCTTGTCGGACGGTCTCGACGTGAGCACCACTGTCGCCGCCCTGTCGGTGTTCATGGTTCATGCTGCTGGCATCGTCGCTGCTCTGAGCGCGGCTGCTGCCTCCCTCTACGGCGCCGACAGTACCACCACGACAGTCGTGGACAATATCGTGGTCCTGGCTGCCTCTCGCGAGCACAAGCAGGCACTCGCTCTCGCTCTGTAGCAGGAGCGTGCTTCTGTGGCCGCTCTTTTTCATCCGCTCGAGGAGAGTGCTCATCGACCATGGAGTGCTACCTACGAGCCTTCCTCAGATGCTGGTGCTGCTCACTCCACATACTCGGTGTCCCTCGTCGCTGCTCTTCGCGCTCAGGCCGCCGGGGTTCAATACATCCGAACACTCGTGTCGGTTGTCCTCAGTTTTGACTCCACCTTGTACGCCCACTGGCGTCACCTGCTTCTCCTCACGTTAAGGTGGTTCTGTCTCGATGACCACGTTCTCCAGGACGCCCTGACGCCCTACGCGACCTTAGCGAGCCAATTGCTGACAGCATACTCGTCCTTCGGGTCCTTCAGGGCCTGAACGAGCGCTACTGTCACCTCCGATCGTGGCTTCTTCGTGTGGAGCCGCCCCCGACCTTCGAGAAGGTATAGTCCAACCTTGAGCTCGAGGAGCTCACTACTGGTGGCCCTGCTAGCTCCGAGTCTGCCACGGCCTTTTACGGCTCTGAGCAGACCCCGCGTCCACCTTCGCCTGCTACTACTCCTGGTGGACCACCATCGTGACCACCTTCTATGTCTACCGCTCCAGGTGCTCCTGCAGGATCTAGGGGTGGTAATCGTCGTCGCCGTGGTAAGCGTGGTGGCCGAGATGGTGGTGCTGGTGGCACTTCTGCTCCTGCTCCTGCTACTGGTGGTGGTAGTGGTGGCACCGGCCGGGAAGGTGCACCCTGGCCCACACCCTACAACCCGGGACCGGCCAAATCTCTATGTGGCATGGGTAGTCTCCAGGTCTTCCACCTCCATGCCCACCACGCCCTCAGCCGGCGTACGTCACCAACCCGGGCTACGGCGGACCAGCCTACCCTGCCGGTGGGCCGTCGACTCAGGCCTACAGCGGGCCTGACAACCCTGCTGGTGGGTAGTCGGCCTCGTCCTACGAGGGCACCGACTACCCTGTTGGGTACTCGAAGTCGTCGGCACAGTAATCGTCCTTCAAGGGCACCGACTACTCTATTGGGTACTCATGTTGAAAATAATCATGTTTCTAGAAGGAAAATCACGTGCAGATTTGGACATACCTAATAGAGATAGAGATAAGAGTCCTAAATCTAGTTGATGTAGTTTAAAAGAGTCATATTCGTGATTAGGAAGGAGTCTAATCTGTAATAGTCTATAAATAGCCGGGAATACCCGAGGAATAAACAAGAAATCGAGTTCCGGAATTCCAACATTTGGTATCAGAGCGAGAACGATCTTTTGGACATACCTCGTCGGATCATGACCCCGGTGCGGCGCAACCCGGCGTGCCCAGCGCAGATCTCAAAGAAGACGACCGAATCCGGTGTGGATTCGACGGAGATCTGGTGCCGGATGTCGATTTCAGTCAGCCGCGCGTTCGGGGAAGGCGGAGATCCGGCGGCGGACGTTGATTTCGATCGGCGGCGCGTTCGGGGAACGCGGAGATCTGGGCGGCGGCGTGTTAGGGAAGGGAAGCAACGTCGGCAAGGGGGCGCCGCTGCGCTCGGATCCAGCGGCGTTGCAGCTCGACGAGGCTGGGCGGCTCGGAGCTCTCGACCAGGGAAGAAAAGGCGGCGCGGAGGCAGCACGATTTCGGCAGGGGACGCTCGGCGCGACGCGACTTCCATCCCGACCCTAAGAGTTTCAGTCGGTCGGGTGGCGGCGGCTTCGACAGACCGAGACGGGAAAGAAAGGGGGGCCACATCCTGTTTGGAAGACGGGAAGCGAAAGGCTAGGGTTTTGGTCAATTCGGCCAAGTTCGACCGACTGGGCCGAAATTAAAAGGAGGCTGACCTGTGGGTTGGTATTTGACTGAGTAAGGCCAAAAAAAATCTATTGCGGGCCGATCTGATTTGTGGCCCAATTGTCTGAGATGGAGAATAAAATGGCACTTCAATATCCCCTACTTATGAAGATCAATTATACAGCATGGGCCATCAAGATGAAGGTATTTTTAAAGGCGCAGGGGATATGGGAAGCCGTGGAGGGGACAGATAAAGTTGATCCAAAACAAGATCAGTTGGCTCTTGCGGCCATCTACCATGCTACTGACGAAGATACTCTCATGCGAATTTTCGAGCAAGAGACGGCAAAAGACGCTTGGGAGATGATTAAAACCAAGTTCTTGGACGAAGAACACGTGATGGAAGCAAGAATTCAAACTCTTCAGAATGAGTTGGATGTGATGCGTATGAACGGAGGAGACTCTATCAACGACTTTGCCACAAGAGTGATGATCATCGTCACAAAAATTCGTGGTCTTGGGGGTGAAGTTAAAGAAAGCTATATTGTGAAGAAATTGCTACGTGCACTGCCTTCGAAATTTCTCCACATTGCATCTACTATTAAGCAATTTGTTGATATGAAGACGATGACTGTGGAGGAACTCGTCGACAGACTCAAGGCACATGAAGAACGAGTGCATGGCTTCAACAATCAAGATTATGAAGAAAAACTCTATTTAACAAGGGAGGAGTGGAAAGCAAGAGAAGCAAAAGAGGCTGGTCAAAAGAAGAAGAAGAAATTTAACAAGTCGAAGATTCGGTGCTTCAGCTGTCAGAAGTTTGGACACTTTGCTAGTGAGTGTACCAAGAAAGAGGAAGAGAAAGAGAAAGAGGAGAGGGCGCTTCTTGCGTCCGCGGGAGATTTGTTCTGATTCTTCATCGAGGGGTGCTCGGGGTGTAGATGCGCCCATCCCGAGGTCGTGTGCAAGATGAAGGTGAGTCCGTCCTGGGTTGAAGATGCGTCCAACCTGAATTTGTGTGCGGAGTGAAGATAAGTCCATCCCGAGGATGCAGATGTGTCCATCACAAAATTGTGCAGAGTGAAGATGTGACCATTTTGGGGTGTAGTTGTGTCCACTCTAAATTAGAAGTGTTTGGGAGTGTAGTTGTGCCCGCTCCAAAATTAGGTGTGTTGAGATGTAGTTGTGTTCATCCCAAGGGTGTAGTTGTGTCCACCCGAAAGGTGTGTAGGATGGATAGGTGTGTCTCCGTCCTAAGTGTGTCCTAGAAACAAGATTAGGTAGTGTGTTGAAAATAATCATGTTTCTAGAAGGAAAATCGCATCCAGATTTGGACATACCTAATAGAGGTAGAGATAAGAGTCCTAAATCTAGTTGAGGTAGTTTAAAAGAGTCATATTCGTGATTAGGAAGGAGTCTAATCTGTAATAGTCTATAAATAGCCGGGAATACCCGAGGAATAAACAAGAAATCGAGTTCCGGAATTCCAACAACTCGGAGTCGTCGGCGCAGTAACAGGAGCCGCCCCTAGTGTGGGATCGTAAGTCATTGGCTTCTTTGTTCAGCAACATGCACCTCACCCCACCTGTTGCTGACTGGGTGGATGATTCCGGAGCATCGTACCATACCACTCATAATGCTGGTAAACTACGACAACGTCAGCGCCGTCTACCTCTCCACCAACCCCATCCAGCATCAGCGCACGAAGCATGTGGAGATCGACATCCATTTTGTTCGTGAGCGGTTGCACGTGGCGAGGTTGGAGTACTCTACGTCCCGACGACATCACAGTTCGCTGACATCTTGAAGAAGGGGCTCCCGTCGTCACCGTTCTTCGAGTTTTGGTCCAGTCTTGGCTAGATGTTGAGACTGTGGGGGGTGTTAGACTATGTATTAGGGGGGTCAGGGGTATTTTAGTCCATAGCCTTATATGCATCTTGGTAGACAAGCCTTATACCTCAATATATTGTACCCTTGACAGCCTTTGTTAATTAATCCATCATTTATCCTCTAATACTTATATTTTACAGATAGGTCCACATATGATGCTAAAAGAAGGTGATGTCTAATGGACCACATAAGACATAACCATGAAGTGAAGGAGCGATGCTGCTAGTGCAGTCATTCGCATTCGCAGGCAACAGAATACTTAGCAATGTATAAGGCTCCTATTATTTCCCTGTTTATTTATCAACCAAAGATGGCAACTCTACAACAACAACAACAACCAAGTCTTTATCCCAAACAAGTTGGGGTCGGCTAGAAATGAAACCCAACAATTTTGAAGAAAAGTAATAGAAAATAAGATGATAGTAAAAAAATTAAAATAAAAAAATACAAATAAAATAAGATTCTACATTTTATTTATTTTAGAAATTGATTAATAAGAAAGCAGATAAGAGTAACAAAATTCGAATAAACTAAGATTTTGGCACATGAATTGCTAATTTACATGCAGTCCTATCATGAGCCAAATCTCTAGGTATGTCTCACTCCTTTAAGTTTCATTTCACCGCCTCCTGCCATGTCAACCTTGGTCGACCTCTACCCCTCCTAAAATTTTCTCTACTCTTTATAATCCTATTGTTAGCCGATGCTTCTGGAGGTCTCCGTTGGATATGCCCAAACCACCATAGGCGATGTTGGACTAACTTCTCCTCAATCGATGTCATCCCTACCCTATCACGTATCACCTTGTTCCTAATTTTATCTCTTCTTGTGTGATCGCACATCCACCGTAGCATGCGCATCTCCGCAACACTCATTTGTTGGGCATGTTACCTTTTAGTTAGCCAACATTCTGCTCCATACAGCATCGCAGGTCTAATCACCGTCCTATAGAATTTTTTTTTTCAATTTTTGTGGAACTTTCTTATCACATAAGATTTCAGATGCTTGTCGCCAATTCATCCACCCGATCTTGATCATGTGACAAACATCTTCGTCAATATCACCATTACTTTGTAACATTGATCCTAAATATTGAAATGTGTCCCTCCTAGATACTACTTGTCCTTGTAAACTAACATTTTCATCCTCGCACCCGACATCACTAAAGTTGCATCTCATATACTCGGTCTTGGTTCTACTAAGTCTCAACCCCTTAGACTCTAAGTCTGCCTCCATAGCTCCAATTTTCTATCAACACCATCCCTAGTTTCATCTACCAACACTACATCATCAGCAAAGACCATACACCAAGGGATATCTCCTTGTATATCCTTCGACACCTCATCCATCACTAAGGAAAAGATGTATGGACTTAAGGCTGATCCTTGGTGTAACCTATTGTGATAGGAAAAGTATCAGTCTCACTATCTCTTACGCGCACACTTGTCACCACATTATCGTACATATCCTTGATAAGGTTAATGCACTTTGTTGGAACTTTGTGTTTCTCTAGCGCCCACCACATGACTGGCCTTGGTACCTTATCGTATGCATTCTCCAAGTCAATGAACAACATATGTAGATCCTTTTTTTGCTCCCTATACCTCTCCATAAGTTGACAGAGTAAGAAAAACGACTCCATAGTGGATCTCCCAAGCATAAAATCAAACTGGTTTTTAGTGACATTGGTCACTTTCCTCAAGCGGTGTTCAATCACTCCCAGAGCTTCATAGTATGACTCATAAGCTTAATTCCTCGGTAATTAGTACAACTTTGAACATCTCCTTTATTTTTGAAGATGAGTACTAAAATACTTTTCCGCCACTCTTCAGACATTTTGTTTGACTGAAAAATGCGGTTGAATAGTTTAGTGAGTCATACTATTGCTACATCATCCCCCAGACATCTCTACACCTCAATGGGGACATCATCGGGGTTGAGGGCCTTTCCACTCATCCTTTTTAAGGTCTCTCTAACCTCAGACTCTTGTATCGTACGCACAAATCGTCTGTTAGTATCATCAAATGAGTCACCCAACTCGAACTTAATGCTCTCATTCCCGTCGTTGAATAGTACATTGAAGTAGTCCCGCTATTTGTTCCTAATCTCTTCATCCTTCAATAGAATTTGATTTGCCTCATCCTTAATGCATTTGACTTGGTTGAGATCCATCACCTTCCTCTCGCGAAGTTTCGCCATCTTGTATATATCCTTTTCGCCTTCTTTTGTCCCTAGCCTCTCATATAGCGCATCATAGACCCGCCCCCTTGCTTTACTCACAACACGCCTTGCATTTTTCTTAGCCTCTTTATACTTCGTCATGTTACATGCGCTTCTCTCATGATGCCAGCTCTTATAAGACTCCTTCTCCTTAATAGCTTTTTGTACATCTTCATTCCACCACCAAGTGTCTTTATCTACAAGTTTCTTACTTTTTGCCCACCCAAGCACTTCCCTAGCTGCCTTCCTAATGTAAGTCGCCATCTTCACCCACATAATATCCGCATCTTCCTCTTCACTCCAAGGTCCTTCCGCGATCATCCTCCTTTTCAATGATTGTTGCGCTTCATCCTTCAACTTTCACCATTTTGTTATTGCGGTTTTAACACCTTTGTCTCGTGACACACGCACGTGGAAACGAAAGTCGGCTACCACAAGTTTATGTTGTGGAACAACACATTCCCCAGGAATCATCTTACAATCTAAACATGCCCCCCTCTCCCTTCTTCTGGTGAGGATATAGTCGATTTGACTAGAATGTTGGGCACTAGTAAAGGTCACTAAGTGAGATAGCCTCTTCTTAAAAAGGGTGTTAGCTACCAATAGGTCATAGGCTACGACAAAGTCTAAGATATCCTTACTCTCTGGTTTCTATTGACATACCCAAAACCTTTGTGTACCCCCTCAAAACCTACGTTAGTTGTACCTACATGGCCATTGAGATCTCCTCCAATGAAGAGCTTCTCGGCTATCGGTACACTACTAACCATATTGATGAGATCATGCACATTATTATTGCACCTACAAACATGACACAATATTTATTTGTTTGGGATCCTGGCTCAAGTGAATGTGCACTCTTATTTGATGTACAAGATCAAGATGGCGCACTATGTCGTCCACCACCTTGGCCTCCTCCATTCATGCATACAAGAAGATTTGATGGCGTTGCACATTTGGACCAACACATGAGAGGAGACGAACTTGAGTCGAGGACGACTCCAATTAAAGGAGGGGAGGATGATGAGGACATCACTTATATGGATACAAACAACACTCTGCTGAATATACAAGATGCAATCAATAGAGTTCATAAACAACAATTAATTTCAGAGGTGAACTCGTTCTTATATATTTCCTTATGTGTTTTTGAGCATAGATTGCTACTTAATGATTTATTTGTGATTATGATCCATGGAGAGGTTCAAGGAGTACTTGGAGGGAGTATTAGGGACGTGAAAGACCAGAGAATTCGTTCAAAGAAGATGGAAACCGAACCAAACTTCAAATCGTAACCAACTCGGAGTCCAGGAGCAGTACGCACTAAAACGGACGCCCAGGACGCATACAAACTCCGTTTTGGACGTTCTACATATGCACGGAAAGAGGAGAGGATAAGATTTCCAATGGCACCGGTCCCATGTCAAAATTACTTCGGAGTCGACGGGAATCGTCGAAACAAAATCGAGTACAGAATCTGTCAGGGTGCTGCGCCACCGTATTGGGCTATTGGGCCTTGTATCAAGTCTAAGTCCATTATTTTCGTGTCTTAGGGTTAGGTCACGACCCTAACACCCCCTTGGACGTCCTCCCACCTATATATACTCCATAGTAGCCGCCATGAACAATTGGGTTTTGCATAGATTAATAATATCGCTGTTCTACAGTTTGTGAAACCCCAATTCAGCAATTTCAGATTGCTTCTTCTACGTTCTTGCTTGTGTTCTCGGTTGCACTTGCAGGGATTAGCCTTCTTGGCGAGGTCAATCGTGTGAAGCACGGTTTATAACCAACGGAGCGGTGGTGTAGTGATTGCAGGGGCTGTTCGTGTTCTACTCGAGAGCCTCGGATCATCAACGTCGAGATCTCCACCCCAATCGACGTACCTTTCGGAAGATCGGGCCTAAACCTACTCATCAATCACATATCCTCCAGGTCCTCTCAAAATTGTCTCTTAGTGCTCATGTCGAGTCCAACTTGTGGGGCATAAGCACTAATGACATTCAATATAAGGTCCCCCACAACTACCTTGACTAGGATGATCCTATCCCCTCATCTACGGACATCCACTACTCCATCCTTGAGGCTCTTATCTATTAGGATGCCTACGCCATTCCTAGTCCCAGTCGAGCCAGAATACCAAAGCTTGAAACCGATATTCTCAACCTCTCTCGCCTTTTGACCTGCCCATCTAGTCTCTTGTACACAAAGGATATTTACACGCCTCCTAATCGCAATGTCCATTAGCTCTCGTAGCTTTCCTGTCAAGGATCCTACATTCCAACTACCCACCCGAAATCTAATTTCCTCAGCTAGCTTCCTTACCCTTCGCATCCGTCGAGTAAGATGCAAAGACCCTTGCTCACTTAACACTACATCTGAGCGATGATGTAGCGTGCCACTAAGGTGGTGGCGATCCGACCCTTGCCCGTTTAACACCACATCCGGGTTCTAATATGGCGCGCCACTAAGACGGTGGCGACCTGGCCCTCGCCCACTTAACACCATACCCGGGTTCCGGTATGGCGCGTCGCTAAGAGGGTTACGCCCTAACGAATTTCCAATGGGTTTCATTTCCATGAGAATGGCTAAGTTAGTTGTTGGCTCGCCAAGCCTATCACAACCCCTCCTCCTTTATCCGAGCTTGAGACCGGCTATGTCATTACAGACTTCAAAGATGGCAGCTCTCCTTAGAATTATTTATCAACCAACATTTCTTTCCCTTTTTGGTGGGAAAGCATCAAAAGTCCAATTGGATCACTCCTGATTTAGTGAACAAATGGCATTTGGCCCTAGCACAAATACTCCCGTCATGTCCCTAACGGAGACGCCAAAATAAAAACAGCCAGTCACGCCCAACTGCCCAAGCAACCACCGAACATTTTAACTGAGAAGAAGCAAATAAGCAATCCCACAATTGGTCACGCGTCACCATCAGACCCAAATCCGGAGTCTCAAAACAATCTGAGCCAGCAAAGGGTCGTCATCTAAGACCAGCCGGCCAGGCCACAAAATGCATGGCAGTACCAAGTCAGTCAAACAACCGCGAACCAAACGACATTCGATGATTTGAATCACAAACCACGGAAATAAAAGCAATACGTAACAAAAAAAAGTTGAAGACTTCTCCGGCGCACCTTGGTGAAGATGCCGACGCCGCACTCAATGGCAACTTTGGTGAGGAAGAGGTCGTCGGCGAGGAGGCGCTCCTTGAACCCGCCGAACTGCAGCAGCCATCTGAACACGCCCGATGTCTCTAGGTCCGCGAACCGCCGCACGATCTCCCCCGGCAGGCGACCGGTCTCCACGGCCGCGGCGAGGTCCGCGGGCAGGCTCTCGAGCTTCCGCCCCAGCTGCGCCAGCACGAACAGCGCCTCCCTCCTGTTGACCGACGCGTCGTCCCCGTCCCCGTCGGCGCTGCCGCCATCGCCCTCTCCCCCGCTTCCGCTACCACCGGCCGGCGGTAGGTCATCGTCGTCGCCGCCGCCAAAGCCGCCGCTGCCAGAGGAAGCGAACGGGAGGTGGGGGCGGGTGAGGCGGAGGGAGTGGAGGTGAAACGAGAGGGCGCGCGGGAAGGGGAGCGCCGAGTGGAGTAACGAGGAGGTTAGGGGCTGGAGGCGGAGGTGCACGTGGGGGAGCGCGGAGGGGGAGGACGAGGAGAGGGAGATGTGCGGAGAGAACGCCATGGCGTGGAAGGAGAGAGGCGCTCGCTGCGGCAGGGTGGAGCAGCGGCCAGTGGGTCTTGGGAGCTGGGAGCGTGGACCGGAGTGGGCGGCAGTTTTTTTTATATGGTAATCGATATCTAGATTCACGAAGTAACAAGTAAGAAATACCTATATAAATACTATACTGTTTTGATCTCTAAATATTTATCACAATACTAGCTCCAAAAATAAGCAAGAGTTTTGTAGGAATTCATATTCTTTCCAGTAGTATAGTTGTTGTAAAAGATATCACATCCATATGCCTATGACAGTAACTACAATATTTCAGTTCTTATGATGTTGTCGAAGCTTGAAAGAAGCAATGAGAGAATCGCCCGAAGAAGTTTAACATATTTCAACGCAATGATTTGAAGGAGAGGGTCCTAAGAGAAACCCAACTTCACAAGATCCTAAGAGAAATCATGAAGGTCAGCTAGTCGAAGACCGGTAAAGGAGTAAAAATTTTCATGCACCTAAAATAGGGAATGACTAGAATGCAAATAGTCATATGGTTTAATGTCCAAAAAATTGTTTTTGAGCCGTACGATCTCCATCCAATGATCATTGCATTTTTACACTTAAAACTTCCCACCTGACAATATAAATTAAAAATAAGTGATTATTGTGATTACAGGCATGTTATGCAGTTCAATTGTGATTTTAACCTTCTATTTCAGCTTTTGTGATTTTGCCCCTCCTTTTCAGAATTTGAATGCACCATTTGCTCCTGTGTTTGTAACAGTGTTAGTTTAGGGAGATTAAGCAATTAAAAAAACAAAATAAAAGATTAAGAAATTAGAATGACCATACTACCTCTCGATTATATGCCGGTTACTCTTCTCACGTACGATCGAGGCCATCACGCGCGATTGTGAAAGGCCGCCGCCCGCCGCCATCAGGACCCCTCACGGTGTCGCGCTTGCTGGACACCGCAGATCGCCCTGGGGCAGGCCCCGCGCTCACTGACCGACGCGCTTGCCGGTCGCGGTGTTCGCTGGCCGCCTCGCCCGTCTAGACTGTAGGGTCCTGCCGGCTGTCGGCTGCCGCCTTGCCCTTGTGGACTGCAGGATTTTGTCACTCGCCTGGACACCGTCGATCGGCTTCACTATCTTGCATTCTTGCCCCGTGCCCGTGCACTACAAGGTTCACAGGATGGTCTCCATCGGCGGCCTCTCAGGTGATTTGGTCTAAAACATATTGCTGTCATAATGTTCTACTTTGTCATTATGTTGTTGAAATGTTATGATAAATTTTTTAAATATTGTGTAAATAATGCTAAAATATTGTGCAAGTAATGTTGAAATAATTATTTTTGAAATATTTTAAAAATGTTGCTGGCGTATTTTCAAAATTTCGCTGAAGTACTGCTGAAATATTGTCCAAATTACAAATATATCGTGAATATGTTAATATGGCTTCATTGAAATAGGTGTAAATTCACAAATACAATTTAAAAGTAAGAGTATAATTACAAGGGTGTTTCTGTCTTTCTTCCTCATGGCTAACACCGTTAACAAGCACTAACAGAGTAGGGGTATGATTTGACTTCATTTTCAAAAAGCAGGGGTAAATTTACAAACTCTTATTTTGGAGGAAAAAATCACAATTGACTTTCAAACCAAGGGTACAATCACAATAGGCCCAAAAAATAAAGCGTAAACACTATTGTAAAGTGAGAGAGTTTAAGTGTAAAAATACAGTGATCATTGAATAAAGATTGTAAGGCTCACGTGAGATTTTTATATGATTACACTAGGGGTTGTTCTATAGGACAGAGAAAGATAGGTCACACATACTTAAGTCGTGATGTGTTGGTCGTTGCTCACTTCTTTCCTGATGTTTTTACAACTGGGGTGTTGCCACAATACTTGGAGTCTTGACCACTTTGCAAATTTCCGTGGTTTGCAAGGTTAGACCATCTGCGCTCATGTAATCTAAACTGTACTCTATACTCTAAATCATACTCTATACTGATGGACACTCCAGTATGTGCACTATGTAAACTTACTTTAAATTTTTCAGTAATGTTTCCAGTAGCCTTTCGCGTGTACCACTGCGGATAGATTCATGGTCCATCAGTTGTTACTCCAAAATCTAGCTAGGTCGGCCATGGCTCATGAGCCATCATCCATGAACCGTCGTCCACCATCAGCCCTAGAAAACTACAAGGTCCGACCTATTCGAAAAAATGTACAGCTACTGCTAAAGATGTCGTTGGATTGTGAATTTTCTTTATTAACCTGGAGTTCATCTAGGAGAACAATGTTTTTTAAGATAATGGGATCCGATCCGACCTTCCCCTCAATCGAGGTTATGACCAACAACTTACATAAGTCTTGCAGACCAGGAAATGACATGTCTTGTATCAAAAATCAAAAGAAAACAATATGCTTGATACATTTATTGTGTTGTAATCCTATTACTAAAACTCCTTCCATATCGGGCGGAGACTTCTATGACTGTGGCCTCCATTGATGTGCAAGTCATCTTCATCATGTTGATCTTCTCTTCATTTTTTATAGCAATGTACAAAAATGGCATCAGTACGTGCCCCTCAAAAGTATCTGCATATACGTGACAATATCATTCCTGCAAAACCAAATGGAGTTGGAACGTGTATGTTGAGTATAATATTAATAATTCTTTATATAACCTAGCGTAATGGCAATAAAAAATATGATGGCAATAAAAAAGATGTTGAATGATTTTGTATCTCATACAAAACAAACATTTTTTATCCACTTCCAATTACGTCTCGCTAGATTACTACACGACTAAGATACCATAAAAATATTTTGATTTTAAGTGGTAACTTAGATATTCATAACCTACTGTATCTTCTCACATTGTCATTTGATATTAACGCTCCGTACCTCGAGTTAAGAGGAAAGCTTTGATTTTGGAGTGGTTCCATATAAAGACATCTTCTGCATTATGTAGGCATACATGTATGATCATTGCTACAAGCCTATTCCATCTCACCATGTTATCATCAACCAAACATCTCCTGAAGGCAAACAATGTTTACTCAAAAAGAAGCACTAATACCTTCAAACATAATACGAGTAGCCTAGTCTGACTTCCTTTCACTATTAAAAAGGGTAAATATGCCTTGCTCAATACATCTCCTCAAGGTGAACAATGTTTACTCAAAAAGAAACAGTTGAAGAAGTGCAAAGTATATCACAGCAGATGCTCTATGGACCGCATATTTACATCTTTGCCGCTCAAGGTAATCAAGTGCATCGTCCGGATTGGATTGCCCCTTTGACTCGACTTCTTTGAGGAAGCTTCTCGCAGCGGCGTTATCTCAAATCTCCACTGCTTGGTGGAACTCCCCGGCGCAGGAAACATCACATCATAGTGCTTCTATGTCAGCACAAACACTGTCTCAGCTGGATAGTACTACTTCCCAAGGCGAAGCAAGAGTGCTGCATGCAGAGTCCTCAGTGGTAATAATAGAACTTCAGCCTGAGCATGAAGCTGAGACACAATACCACAATGTTGGTCAGAATCCCTTTGCTCAACCTGACCCGATGGATGCCTACTCTCCAGGTACTCTGCCTCTGGTCACTTTTCAAGAACGGCCCAAGCCAACTGCAATTTACACTAGGAGGGCAAAAACATCAGATTTGAGAGTTACACCTTCTGCAGACACACTAAAGTTGCATCAGTCCTCCATTCAACAAGGTTGTTCTCCGCGGGCTACCTCATCTATGGGGAATACCATGCAACTAGCAAACCTTAGACTCTCAGCAGGGAATGGTACTGACACTCCAAAGAGGAGCCAAAGGATCAAAAGGATATTTGATGGTCATAGGACCAAGCCTGTCTCCAGCTCCACTTCTGAGGATAATGGTGTGGAGACATGTGAGGGGGCGGGTGCCTCCAACCTGACGGGTATAACCTCTTTTCCTGACCCTGTTAAACACTTTTTGTCTTTATATCTTGAAAATGTTTGCCCTCACCCTGCCATTCCACCGTTGATCCTGCAGGATGTGGCGGTATCTAGGTGCGGCATGCCACTTGAAGTGGCACGCGGAAGGCTAGCTCAGCATCATGCAAATGAAGGAGGGGCAGCTGGCTAGATCATACAAATAAGTGCAGGTGAATAGAGAAGACCATAGCAATGATGTTGTGGGATTGGCTAGGGGGTTTTGCATCTATATCTGTAGCCTGTCAAGGGACAAGTGGCTCATAGTGAAGTCACAAGTGTTAACCAAGCGATCCTTTGTTGTAAAATATTCTTGGTGTAGTACTGATCTATGGTGGAATGCTTGTAGTAGCTCTTGGGGCACCTTTTGTACTGTAAGTAGGACACACATAGATATCGATCTTCGATGGTATGCCTGTAGTAGGCCTTGGGGCATCTTTTGTACTGTGATTAGGACATGCATGGTTTCCTGTATGAAAAATGTAATGACAGACTCGTTCCTCGTGAATGCCCAATGCTATGATATGTATGCACGATATATCAAGCTTCTGGTTCAACCCATGTTTTGATACAGACTCTCAACAAGTGTGGGATTTCCAACCCCAGGCTGCTGGTAGACAACAAGGGCGTTTATAAATGGCACAACATAATACTAGGAGCTGGAATATTCTAAATTGGAATCTTAGAGGCCTCAATGACAATAGCAAACAGTTGGTGGTGAGATCCAAGATAGATAAAATCTTGGTTTGCAATATTTTTGCATTCAAGAGACAAAGAAAGAGCAAATGGATGCTTCCTTCATTAAGAAAATTACCCCTCGCAGATGAATTTGCCTTCTCTCCATCTAGAGGGGCCTCGGGTGGAATATTGATGGGATGGAATGGAAACCTATTGGTAGGGGACAATATACAAATACTAGATTATGCTATCTCGATTCAATTTAAATCAACTCAGAATGGAAAGAAATGGAAGCTCGTCACAGTTTATGGCCCTTGCCATGGTGAAAAAAGGATTGAGTTTATTTAATGGTTGTGGAATCTACCTCTCAACTCAGATGACTTATGGATGATTGTTGGTGACTTCAATTTTTACAAAAGTGTGGAAGATAGAAACAGACCTGGAGCAAACTTTTTTGATATGCAAACTTTCAATAGTATTATCCGACTTTTGGGTCTGCTTGAAATTCCATTGAAGGGAAGGAACTACATTTGCAGTAACATGCAAGAAATCCCACTTCTAGAACAGCTGAATTGGTGCTTCACTTCAATCCAATGGACCATCACCTTCCCAAACACTCTACTTTTACCACTGGCCAGAGACACCTCAGACCACATCCCTTGTGTTGTACAAATAGGAACCAACAGTCCGAAGGCTCAGTGTTTTAGGTTTGAGAATTACTAGTTACATCATCCCACATTCATGGACATGGTGAAAGACTCTTGGGATCTTCCACTCCCACACATGAATGGTGCAAGGCTCATCACAGCCAAACTGACAAGGCTGAGAAGAACACTCAAGTATTGGAGCAAGAATCTGGGCAACATTTCTAAACTGATTGGAGCATTCAATGAGGTACTATTGGTGGTTCATAAGCTTGAGGAACAAAGGCGCTTGTTCCCTCAGGAAAAGGAATTCCAGTTATTGATCAAGGACCACCTAGCTAAGTTGCTGCAACAAAAGAATGACTATTGGAGACAAAGATACACGGTACGTTGAACCAAGTTAGGTGATGAATCCACAAAGTTCTTTTTGGCACCTGCTACTGAGAGATATAGGCATAACACCATTACAATTATTCAAGGGCAGGATGGTGCTAACCTTTTGGATCACAGAGAAAAGGAAAACTTGGTATGGAAGGAATTCAATGAGAGGTTGGAGAGATCAGAATCCCTATTCAGGAATGGCCACAACAATAGGAGATGATGCCAGAGCAACAACACCTAGACTGGCTTTGTGACCCTATCACTAGTGTGGAGGTGGACATAGCGCTAAAGGAAATGCCAGCAGATAATTCTCCGGGACTTGACGGTTTCAACACAAGATTCTACAAAGCTTGTTGGTCGATCATTAAAGAGGATGTCTACAACCTTTGCACCCAATTTACCATTGACAATGTTAGCCTACGGCCAATGAATAGTTCTTTCATCACAATCATTCCAAAGGTGCCCAATCCGACCAAAGTAAATGATTATAAACCAATCTCAATGCTCAACACCTCAGTAAAGCTCATTACCAAAATTCTATCTTTGAGACTGTAATCAGCCATTAGTGGGCTCATCCACAAAAATCAGTATGGGTTCATCTGCAGAAGGACAATTCAGGACTGCATGGCATGGACTTATGAATATTTGTACCAGTGCACACATTCAAAGGAGACTATTGTAATACTAAAGTTAGATTTTGGGAAGGCCTTTGATATGGTGGAATACAACTTCATAACGTTAATGCTCGAGAGCCTGGGATTCAGTGAACAGTGGTTCGACTCGATCAAGGATATCATTTCAATAGCCAGCTCGACAATTCTATTAAATGGGATCCCTTGAAAATTCTTCCAATGCAAACGAGGGGTCAGGCAGGGCGACCCACCATCTCCTTTGCTCTTTGTCTTAGCAGCTGACATTCTCCAGATTATTATCAATAAAGCTTCTACTATGGGCATGCTTTACTATCCAATTCACTAAATGCCAAATGCTCAGTTCCCAATGGTCAAGTATGATGATGACACAATCATCATCCTCAAAGCATCTCAAAGGGAACTTTTCTTCTTAAAAGCCTTTTGCATCAGCTGTGAAGTGCCACGGGTCTGAGGGTAAACTAGGGAAAATCAAGTATTATGCTAGTCAATTTGTCGAAGGAGGAAACAACCAACATGGTTGGAACCCTAGGATGCAATATAGGAGTTTTCCCATTCACCTACTTGGGCCTTCCAATGACTATCAAGACCAAAAGCAAAAGACTTCTCTCAGCTAATCTCTAACATTAAAAGAAGATTATCAGCCACAACTTCTTGGTTATCTATGGGAGGTAGATGTACATTGGTTAATAGTGTTATCTCATCTATCCTGATCTATGCAATGTGCACCATTAAGTTAAATGACCAAGCGATTAAGGAAATTGATGAGACAAGAAAGCTTTGTTTGTGGAGAGGTTCCGATGTGGCAGGAAAAGGTAAGTCATTAGTTGCTTGGGACCAGGTCACGGCACCAGCAGAATAGGGAGGGCTGGGCCTCAAGTGCCTCAAAAACATAAACAAAGCGCCGCTCTGCAAATTTATATATAAGATTAGAAATAAGGAAGATGTGCCTTGGGTCAACTTGGTGTTGCATACATACTGCTCGGCTGAAAAACCACCTCAAAGTACGAAAGGCAAAGGGTCCTTTTGGTGGAGAGATGTCTTGAGCCTCTGGGAGGACTTCAGACTGCAAGCAATTGTCACGGTTGGTAGGGGGACTCAGTCCTGTTGTGGCATGATCTGTGGGATGGAAACCTCTTCAAAAGAGATTTTTCTGAGGCTATTTACATTTGTCAAGATATCAGACATTTCAATTGCACAGTATACTGCCCAGATGGACATTGCACAACATTTTTACACCCCATTATCTGAGGAAGCTCAGGATGAGCGAGCTAGCATGGACACAATTATTCAACAAGCAATACATAGAGGCCAATGGTTGGATGCGTGGAGAGATCAAAACAATAGTGTCTACTGCTCAAAAAGAGGTTATGCATTTTATTACATAAACATTGTTCCTCCCACTCCTTTCCAATAGATATTTCAATCAAGAGTGTTGAAGAAAATCAAAATATTTACATGGTTGCTATTCAGAGACAGGTTCAACTCTAGAAACATCCTAAAAAGAAAGAATTTTAGCATTGAAGTAGAAGACTACACTTGTGTCTTGTGCTCGGGTGGCATAGAGGAATACACATATCATTTATTTTTTGTTTTTGTCGGTACCCTGCGTACCGGATACCCCTTGGGATCGCAAAGATCATAAGGAAACTCTATCTACCAGATTTGAAGACTTCTGAAGGCCCCACATGTCAGCCGTAACTGGACCTGCTTCCCTGACATGGTTAGTCCCAGGACCGCCACGTGTATCATAAGACCGGAGCTATCGCCCACACATGGGAAAGCTCCGGACTAGATACCAGTATGGCACCCCCAGACCTAACCCCAGACAGAGGGAAGCTCTGGTACCAACACGTGTCCAACAGCACCAGACCTACCCGTCCACGACGGTAAGCTCCGGAGCTGCCACGTGTCCGAACCGCCAGACCTTCAACTTCAACAATCAGGCTGGTGGACCCCCAACAGCTCGGACCTTCAAGGAGCAATCAAGGACTTCAAGACCTGATTAAGTGTCATTAATACCGTATTAATGACACACGATCGGAAGGCCCTTAATACCAGTAATGGCACTGTCAAGGCCCGTTACCACACTATTAAGGGTAATTAATCTTATTAATTGTGTATCAAACATTAGTAACCGCCAGGGCCACTTGTCGGCCCAGGCTAACTGTGTAACGATCGGTCCTTGTACTATAAAAGGACTGGTCGACGATACACAAAGGGAGATCTCTGGACTCTCTGGACACTCTCTCTTTGAGCTCTCGAGACACTTATGCTCTCACACATACTCAATCGCTCAATACAACATCAACACACCCCGTGGAGTAGGGTATTATGCTCAGGCGACCCGAACCACGTAAACCTCTGTGTCAACTTGCCTTCACCTTCTTGAATCTCTGCACGCCCACTACCGAACTACGAACTCCACGAACTACCAACAGTAGTGTCGGGAGATCTGCCGGATTCAACCACCGACAGTTGGCGCGCCAGGTAGGGGCACCCGAGATTTCAAGAATGGTGAACTCAACTGCTGGATCGTCCAATGGCAACCCCGCTGCGCAACCTGCTGGAGCCAACCCCTCTAACATGCATCAACCAGCAGGTGCCACGGCTCCAGCAGGAGTCATGCCACCGCTGCCACCGCCTGCACCAGCAAATCAAGCTGGACAACGGGATGGAGTATCCGCATCTGTTACGGCATCGACGAATAACAACAACCCCGAACACGCGCTCCATGCAGCGCGTGCCCTTCTCCAACACCCACCACCTTCGGGTGCATCCCAGGGTGCAATGGAGCAGTGGAGGGCTGATGTGGAACACTTGGTTGCAGCAGCATCCGATCGCATCAGTAACCAAGGTCCTCCCCCCTTGGGGCGGGCCCCATCGCAACATCGAACTTTGTCGGGCAGACTTGGTCCGCACGCTTCCCAAAATAGGAGGCGTGTTGCGTCCCAACAAGCGACGTTGCTGCCTTTCGGGGCGCGACACACTCATACAGTAACGAGGCTTTCAACTCACGACCTCCGGGCGGAGCTTGATCGCCGTTATCGTCAACAGGACGACCGCGTCCATATCGAGCGTGCTCGCGAAAGGCGAGAGGCTCGAGACAGTACTGCTCCCTAGGTAGTAGGAGGAGGTTGTTCTGCTCTTGCCATGCACCTACGCATGGTCAGGTGTCCACAAAAGTTCCGGCCTCACCTGCCGGAGAAATTTGACGGGACTGTCAATCCTGCTGAGTTTCTCCATATTTACTCCACTGCAATCCTTGTAGCCGGAGTTAACGAGGCCGTAATGGCCAACTACTTCCCAGTGGCTTTAACTGGGACCGCCAGGTCCTGGTTCATGAGCCTCCCGCCCAACTCCATCAATAGTTGGACGGAATTGTGCCAACAGTTCACCGCCAATTTCGGGAGTTCATACACCCGACCAGGCACTGAACTGGACCTTTTTGCTGTAACACAGAAGGTGTGAGAATCCCTGCGTTCCTTCATCCAGAGGTTCTCCCAGGTACGAAACACTATTCCTTCTATCTCCAGTGCCTCTGTTATTGTGGTATTTAGACAGGGCGTACGAGACAAGAAGATGTTGGAGAAGCTAGCGATCAAGGAGATCACCAGCGTCACGGAGCTCTTCAGCTTGGCTGACAAGTGCGCTAAAGCTGCGGAGGGCCGTGAAATGCACTCCAAACCACCTCCGGAGGATAACAAAAAATCCTCCAAGGGCGAGGCCACTACCTCTGGGAGTGGCAAAAAGAAGAAAAAGTCCAACGGCAAGAAAAAGTCGTCGGCTGGCACACCTATTGCTGCAGCTGCTGCAACTCCGAGTGGCCGGGGGCCACACCCCGAGAAACGACCTCGACCTTCATATGAAGACGGTGGAAACCCCAAGATGTGGTTTCCTATCCATAAGTCGAACAGCCACAACTTGGAAGACTGCCGAGAGGTCCAGAACCTTGCCGAGCGCTACAACAAGCGTTGGGAAGAAGTTCCTTTCCGACAAAGGGAAGGAAAACAGAAAGTCGACGAAGCTCCAGCTGAAGAGGAGTTAGGTTTTTAGGACCCTAAAAAGGTCCTGAAGGTTGTATACACCTCCGTCGACGATGATTCCGACGTCTCTGACAATGAACGTCGGAAAACTATGAACACCATCTTTGGTGGTTCGTGGGACATCACCTCCCGCTGTGTCCTAAAGACCATGCGGCGGGACATGGCTTCGGTAGCTCCCACCGACAGGGCGGAGCCGCACCAGAAGTGGATGGATATTGTAAAATCCCAAATTTTTTAAGCTTTTGTCTCCAATGTGTGGCACATGAAATAATAGTTTTAAACATGTACCTTGAAGACTAAGGTCATATGAGAGCCAATAAATTCATATGGACATGAGTAAAAATGTTAATGTGAAGCTCTAGTTAAAACCTAGAATTCCTTTTGAATTCAGCTAAGTTCAAATTTCCAAAGGTATTGAATTTTAAATTTAAACACCTAAAATATTGTGCTTTGCTCACCAGGGAAAAATCAAAAGAAATAAAACAAACAAGTATGAATAAAAGTATATATGGAAATGTACAAAATATTCAAATCAATGATCAAGGTACAAAAACATATTCTTCTTTTGATCAGGGTAATCAATTAAAATCATAGGACATTATATACATTAATATTGGGGGGAAGAATTAAATTACATGCAAATAGATTATAAAAAATAAATTTGAATCTAATTCTAATTTGAAGAAAACCAAACATGGTATATGTGGAATAGAAATATATTCAAATTAAGTGTTCAATTTCAAATCTGCAGTGGACCAATTATTGAGCACATAATTGGAAACCCAGGGCCATTGAAAAAGGCAATAATTGAGAAGATTAAAATACATACATAAAACATATAAATAGGAATTTGAATCTAATTCAAATTTCAAATTGGCCAATTCAAATATTCAAATTTGTCAAACCATTTAAATATAACAGGACCAATTCTCTTTTGAATTTAGAGTCCTTATCACGTCTAGGCTTGGGTAACAAAAAGAATTAAAGGTAAGGGGATAAGGACAGCAGTGGGGCCCACTAGGCAGAGGTATTCCGTTTTGCTTCTGCAACAGCGCCTCTGCTCGAGCGGCTGCACGCGCGCGCGCCAGAGGAGGCGGCAAGTAGCTCTCCAGCACGATCCGCTTCGCATGCATGCGCGCCACGGCGAGCCCCGACGCCACCTGCCCCGCTCCATCATCAGGTATAAAAGGAACTGAGCGCTCGGCGTTTCTTCGTCCTCCCGCAGCGCTCCACTCGACCGCCCAAATCACAGCAGCCCCCGCTCGAGCAAAGGCTACGTTTTGGTGCGCGCCCATACCCTCGCAACTTCCCTGAACCGAGGCTGCCGCCGGACCTAGCCCCCCAGAGTGAATTCGCGGTTTCCCTTTCGGCGCGCCGTCGACCCACCTCTGTTCCAACGTGGAGCTCTTCCTCCATGGTGAGTAGCTTCAAAATTCCAGTTTCCCCCAGCATCTACACTTGCGTGCGCATCTTCCGGAGCCGTTAGATAGCCATAGCCCCACTCCGGCTAGCCGAGATTTCAAATCTCGCCGCCGCCTAGAGTCTGCTCCACGGTGCCCCCATCCTCCGGCCGACTTCAATCCGATTGGAATGTTAGACGATGATCAGAGAAGCACCACAAAGCTTCTAGAGCAAAAATAAGCCTTTCCCATGCCTTGTACACCGAGAACACCGTCGCTGATCGTCGGTTTCCGCCGATCGCCGGTGTAGTTACTTTTCTGGTGTGTTTCAGTCCAATCCGAGGCCACCATTGAATTCCTGAGGGTCGAAAACCCCCGGGTGGCAAGTTACAGCATCGGGGAAGCTATCTTGGCGCGCTCCGGCGAGTCGCCGGCCGGTCTCCGGCCATGGTGCCGCCCCAGGCCGTCGGAGTCGGGGGGAAGAAGATGCCCCCCCCCCCCCCCCCCCGCGGGATTTTCTGTGGCACCCGGATTCCATGTGACAACGCGGTTAACTCTGTGACCCCGGTGTGGCATCGGCTGGGTGGAAAAATTTAGTGGCCACGTGTCAGCGTATTAAAGGGTTATCCTTTTCCATTTAAAAAGAATTCCAGAAAATTTCCTAGACTTTGAAATGCTATAAATTTAGCTAGGATGCTTCAAATTAGATGAAACAAACTTTGTAATTCTCTTAGGATCTGTACTTTCCATTGGTCCATACCAAACTTCAAGAAAAGCCCTAAAGAATATTCTATAAATCAATTAGTATAATAATTGTGGAAAATATAGAAAATAGAATTCTATTCAGATAATTCTGGAAATTTACCCAACCAATCATTTTGTTATGTAGAAGCCCCAGTAAAAGTTTCAGGCATAACAAATTTGTTTAAGAGGGTTTAATTCAAAGTCTTTGCCTAGGTTAATTATAATTCCAGAAAATAACAAATTAAATCCAGAAATTCATAAGGACTTGTAAATTCAATATATACCTGTAGGAAGCTTGTAAAACTGTGAAACCAATTTTGGTAGATTATTTTTGATCAGTACTATCTAGCTGTGTCATTTATGGACATGATAAAACCTCAGGTTTTATATGCAAATTCCTAAATGATGAGAGCTTGATAGAATTTTGTAGATCATTTTCTCCCATCAAATTCTCTGAATTTTTTATGAAAATTTCTTCATCACATCTATATACCAGAGTTTAATTATCAAAGCCAATAGAACTCATCTGCATAGGAATTTATTCTGTATAGTTTCCTTATATCCATGACTATGTAGAAATTTCTTATGTACATTCTTATAATATGAAGACATATCAAATTAACCTACCCAAATACAATTTCATACCCAACAATACACCTTATTCATTCTTGAATTAAAAACATACTTCCTTTATGAGTATAACATTGCATAAGGTGTGCAAATTCATTATTTAAGTTATTAAAGTATATTGTGTGTTATATGCATATTCATTGCGATAGACACCGTGACGGAAAGGAGTCGAAGAGGACCTGTTCGTGAAGATCAAGCCATAACAACTAACTTGGTTATAGAGTCGCAAACAAGGCAAGCCCCGATTTGCATTTAAAAGCTTTACAGAGTTTTGCAGTATTTCTCACATTACGTCTTAAGTTTGATATGTGCATTACATATAGGATGATTGATACTCCACTTGCATGACCACAAATCCCAAGGATTGGTTGGAACGGTTTACAGTTCGACCCATAGTAACTGCTTTGCTAATGTATAGGAAATCCGGTAGAAGTCGAGTAGTTGGAATCTACTCGCGAGAGGGTCACATTTTATTGATAACAAGTCAAGTAGTTGAATTCTACTTGCGAGAGAAGTCGAGTAGGGGAATCTACTCGCGAGATGTTACTAGAATGTTCACTCTTAATAATTGGAGATGTGGACGGGGATGTTCCTATAAGACGGGACGCACAAGGTTGTCTGATACCGGATGAGGGGGACAATGCTTGCGACCACATTTGGGCCTGGGCCGGTAAGTGTAAGGCAAATGTGGAGGTTGGTTGTAGCCCCGTCTGTGTCGGTTAAGGACCGTCTCGTGTGCGGCCCTGTTGAGCAAGTTTGAACAGTACCGGTTACATAATGGATTAATGGGGTCCATTAAACTGATGTAGCTCGGGCACCCTCATGTCAGAACTTATACCGTCATCCTTCGGGGGAAGATGATTGTAAGGTGGAACATCTAAGGAGCAACTTCGATGTGCTCGGTTAGGGACCTTACTTTTGGGATGGTAGAACTGGTTTGACATCAGGATGACGGGTGAAAGGTGGCCACATACGATGTGGGAGTGGAGTACAGTGAAATGTACTTCCGAGCGGGCGTATGTGTCGTGTATTCCGGGTGTGTCCTGATTGCAATCACCGTCCCTCGCGGTAATAGAGTACCACTTGTTCACTGAGTTGTGACGTAGTAAATAAGAGTAATGGAATGATGATAAATATTGCCGATCTGCGTAATTATTGTATTGCAACCTTGTTTGGCTTAGAGATAGTATAATTAAAAGTTTACAGTTTCCCCATACTTTAGCTGTAATAGCATTATGTGCTTTGGGTAGGTCATATCATCGACAAAGCGTTTCTTGTTTGATTGTGGAGTCTATGATGTGTCGTGCCTGAAGAATGTCATTTGCTACTTAAAACATGAATATAAGGATCCACTTGTAGGCGAGTCCTTTATGCTATTCTTTACCTATGCTTAGTACTTACCCCTGCATATGTCTAGTGAGACAGTTAAGTCTTGCTGAGCCTTATGCTCACGTTTGCGCTTTAACGATTTTTACAGGTATTAGTTTTATTTCTGCTGTTCAGGTTGTACATGAGACTCGAGTTATCGAGATAAATCTCATGTGAACCACGCTGCTGCTAAATGATCATCATGTTGCTAGTGAGAAGCGTCCTAGGGCATCGACGTTTTCTCTTATGCTTAGATAGGTGAGAATATGAGTATGTAATTCCGCTGCGTGTGTACTTCTGATGTACACTGTTTTGTAAACTCTGAATATAATTATGAAATGAAAATTTTGTATATTTTGGTATTCTTTTCGTGTGTGCTGTTAGGTGCCGCATCGCACGGCACCACCCAATGATATCCTCGGATGTGTGGACCCCGGTCCCCACAGATACCGCCATATCTTTCGACGCGTTAGACTGCCCTCGGAACATGATTGGAGCTGGGCAACTCTCATTGATGGTATCTCTGACCATAAACAACATCCTACTCCACCATGTAATGGTGGACGGAGGTTCAGGGCTGATCCTCATAAGCTTCGAAGCTTTCGTCAAGCTTCAACTCCGACCTTTGGACCTTCGCCCCTCTAGACCTTTCTCCGGAGTAGGTCCGGAGGCCATAACCCCACTTGGTGCCATTACTCTCCCTGTGACCTTCGGGACTCGGGAGAATTATCGCACTAAGAAGTTGGTCTTTGACGTTGCTCAGATCAACTTACCCTTCAATGCCATTTTGGGCAGGCCAACCCTGTACAAGTTCATGGCTGCTGCTCATTACGGCGACTTGGTGCTGAAGATGCCAACACCAGCTGGTGTTCTCCGGATCTGCGGAGACCGCACTGTCGGAGTGACTGCTTTGGAAGAACTTCATGTGCTTGCTACAGCGTAGGAGGAACAGTCCAGGCAGGAACAAGCTCTGAAACCCCCGAGCATTCGTTAACGAGGCTCAACCTCCGCACCTCGCGTGCAACCAAGCGACGACACCGACATTCCCGTCAAAGTCGTCCAAATTGGTTCCGATGCCGCTCAGACCACCCGTATATCGGAAGGTCTCAATGACAAATAGGAACTCGCGCTCATCACTTTCCTCCGGGCTAATGTTGACGTGTTTGCCTGGCAACCGTCGCAAATGTCTGGGATCCCTAGGGTAGTGATCGAGCATAATCTGAAGATTTATCCTGACGCTCGGCCTGTACATCAGAAGCCTCGGAAGCAATCAGTAGAGCGACAAAACTTCATACGACAAGAAGTGAAGAAGTTGCTCGAAGCTGGATTCATCCGAGAAGTCTTCCACCCAAAATGGCTGGCAAACCTAGTTGTTGTACCCAAGGCCAGCGGGAAGATTCGGATGTGTATCGACTACACAAAACTAAATAAGGCATGTCCAAAAGATCCATTCCCACTACATAGAATAGATCAGATAGTGGATTCCACCTTCGGGTGTGAATTACTGTGTTTCCTAGACACATATTCTGGATACCATCAAATCAGAATGTCTATGGAAGATGAAGAACATACTTCGTTTATCACAGTAGATGGATTGTATTGTTACACTGCCATGCCATTTGGTCTCAAGAATGCAGCCTCAACATTTGTACGAGCTATGTACAAAACCTTTGGAGAGCTCATCAGAGACGCAGTGGAAGTGTATGTTGATGACATCGTCGTCAAAATCAAAGACAAGGAGTCACTTCTTGACACCTTGCAAGCTGTCTTCGACAAGCTACGGGTCACCCGCACAAAGCTGAACCCAGACAAGTGTGTCTTCGGGGTTAGCTCCGGAAAGCTTCTTGGATTCTTGGTGAACCACCAAGGCATAGAGGCAAATCCGGCGAAGATTAAAGCTATTGAAGATATGCGGCCACCAGCCTGCATCAAGGACGTCCAGAAGCTGACTCGATGTCTGGCCGCCCTCAGCCAGTTCATCTCAAGACTGGCAGAATGGGCACTACTCTTCTTCAAGCTATTGAGGAAGACCGAACCATTCCAATGGTCTGAAGAAGCAGAAAAAGCATTCCAGGAGCTAAAGCAGCTCCTCACCACTCTACCAACCTTGGTAGCTCCGAACCCTGGTGAGCCTTTACTGCTTTATATTTCAGCAACTGCCGAAGTTGTCAGCATGGTCCTGGTTGCGGAGAGACCAGAACCCTCACAAGCTCAGGAATCTAGACCCCTCCGGGAGGGTCAGGAGGTTCCTGAAGGCGAGTCTGGGTCCCAGCCCCCAGACTTGGATCTACAAGGAGTTACTATTGTCGAACAAGAGGATTCGGACCCCTCCGGGAGGGTCCGGGTCACTCCAGAAGAAGCTCCGGTTTCCTTTAGCGAGGACCCGGAAGTCCCCGAAGAAGGTCCGGATCCCTCCAGGAGGGTCCGAGTCGATGAGGAGGAAGCTCCGGGCCGCACCGGGAGGGTTCGGACAGTCCAACGCCCAGTGTACTTCATCAGCGAAGTACTCCATGACGCCAAGACTTGATACCTAGAGGTGCATAAGCTGCTCTATGCACTTCTTATCGCCTCCAGGAAGCTTCGCCATTACTTCCAAGCTCATAAGATCTCAGTGGTGACCTCTTATCCACTGCGTGCGATCTTGCATAATCTCAATTCCACTGGGAATATTGCAAAGTGGGCAGCGGAATTGGCCAAGTTTGACCTAGAATTCGTCCCAAGACAAGCGATCAAGAGTCAAGCATTGGTGGACTTTGTGGCGGAATGGAACCCCTCTCCATCAAACCCTGGGGTCCCTAGTGAGCATAAGGCGGAGCTCAAGGCTCCGGTCTTCATCGAGCCTCACTAAACTCTCTACTTCGACTGCTCCATGCAAAAGTAGGGGGCCGGAGCTGGAGTCCTTCTCCTCGCTCCAACCGGGGAGAAGGTAAAATGCATGGTCCACCTTGACTTCAAGGCAACCAACAACATGGTGGAGTATGAAGCACTCATTTACGGATTAAAGGTGGCACTATCGTACGGTGTTAAGCAGCTGTTGGTCAAGGGAGATTCGCAGCTCATCATTAAACAGGTGAAGGGTGAATGCTCCTGCAACAATCCCCAACTAGCTGCTTATCTCCTTGAAGTTCAGATGCTTCAAAAGGACTTTGAAGTCCTGGAACTCTACCATATCCAGCGTGTCCATAACGCTGAAGCTGACGAACTCTCGACGAAAGCGTCAACCGGAGCTCCGGCTCCCGACGGAACTTTCGTCCGGAGGTTGTCAAAACCCACAGCTCAGCCCGCCGAACTGAGTGAAGGGGGCGAGACTAGCATCCCGAAGCTAGCGGTCACGATGGCCCTGTTACCATGGCAGACATCAAGGGTCGTAGGTGGTGCCGGAAGCTCCGAGCAACCCAGCACACAAGACTCAAATGCTCAAGCAAGCTCCAATGCATGGATCTCGGAGATCCAGAGCTACTTGAAAGACAATATCCTTCCTGACGATGATGTATCTGCTGACCGGATAGTCAGATTGGCTAAAAGATACACGTTGGTAGAAGGGGATATCTACCAGCGCGGTGCCAACGATGTCCTAATGCGGTGCATCACAAAGGAAGAAGGTTGCGAGCTCCTCGTAGAAATCCATGGAGGCGACTGTGGGAAGCACGCGTCTTCCTGCACGCTTGTTGGTAAAGCCTTCCGCATGGCTTCTACTGGCCTACAGCGCTCCAGGATGCAACTGAGCTGATGAAGAAATGTGAAGCATGCCAGTTTCATGCAAAACAAATTCACACACTAGCTCAGCCTCTACAAATGATACCTCCTACATGGCCTTTCACTGTGTGGGGGATCGACATCTTGGGACCTTTCCCAAGAGCCGTCGGAGGTTACAAGTTCCTGTATGTTGCCATTGACAAATTCACCAAATGGCCGGAAGCAACTCCAGTTGTGATAATAAACAAGCAATCAGCTATCAACTTCTTGCAGTCCATCGTATGTAGATTTAGAGTCCCGAACAAAATCATAACAGATAATGGGACCCAATACACAAGCTCTGCTTTCCAAGGATACTGCGAAGACCTCGGCATCCAAGTCAGATACGCTTCCGTAGCTCACCCGACAAGCAATGGCCAAGCCGAGAGAGCAAATGCAGAAATCCTGAAAGGACTCAAGACGCGCACTTATGAGCGCCTGAAAAAACATGGATCCAACTGGATTGAAGAGCTTCCGCACACTCTATGGGCCAATAGGACAACTCCAAACTGGTCAACTGGAGAGACACCCTTCTTTCTGGTGTACAGAGCTGAAGCCGTCCTTCCTTCGGAAATCACCTTGGGGTCACTACGGGTCTGGACCTTCGACGAAGCCACGCAGGACCAGCTCCAGCGTAAAGACCTTGACCTCCTTGAAGAGGGAAGGTGCCAAGCAGCTGTTCGAAATGCCCGATACCGCCAAGCTCTTCGGTGCTATCACCAACGGCATGTTCACAGCCGACAGCTCGAGGAAGGCGATCTGATACTATGGAGAATACAATCCAGAGAAGGGTTAAACAAACTTTCCCCCAGCTGGGAAGGACCCTTCCGAGTGATCAAAGTATCACGTCCCGGATGCGTTCACTTGGCAACCGAGGATGGGACACCTCTCCCAAATCCTTGGAACATTGAGCACCTCCATAAGTTCTACGCTTAATATCACGAAGGTGAGTCTGTAATTACATGTGATGTATGTTATAGAGTCATTGTACAGAGTCGGGTAGCTCCTCCGGGAGGGCAACCGGACATACCCCGTTAGGTCCGCACCGTCCATGCAACACTTGTCATAGTCTTAGAACTAAAAGTGTAGCTAGCTACCTTGGGTCAAACGAGAAACGAAACACACTTAGCCTAGTGTCGTACCCTAAGAGTGTACTTGTTTCCCCTGTACCCCAGACCTATAATGAAAGACATCATTGTGTGAAAACAGACTCCACGTGCTTTTACTTTGTACAGGCTCAATATTTTTTATTTTTCTCTTTCTTGTCTATAACAAAATTGTGCAGTTCTTAAGAAATTTTAGCTCGACCAGTTCATGTACAATTCGAGTTGCATTGTCTATTCTTCCGGATCCAAACATTGTTGATGGTCTACTCGTCTTAATGCCGCCAAGCCAATCTAGGCCCGGAGTGTGCTATCGACTTAGTCTGGTCATGCACCCTAAGTACGCCACTCTACCTACACCCCGGCAGGCCGAAGTAAGGCGAGTCTAGAAACGATCGGACCTGAAGGAAACAAGACGGCACCCTTGTTTGTATTTAGAATTGTGTTTGACCTAAAAATTTCTCGGGAATAGTAAGCCACAAAGAAGTTGTAGATAGGAAACTGATTTTACTGTTTTTCTTGACTTCATTGTGTAGGAAAAATAAATATTTCATGATGATGGTGAATGAAGCCGGAGCTGCCAAGGCTCTGACATCCTCTAGGCGGCTTGTGGTCGATGTTCAAACATTGATATCGAGCTTCGCCGAAGCTACTCAACTCCAGTAAAGCTAGGGGCAAGCCATCAACGTGAAGAAAAGATGGTGGAAAGACTCTATAATGGATTCTGCTGTTGACACACCATGTGTTGACAGAGGTCACTGCCAGAGCCAACAAGCTCCAACACTCAAGGGGAATAACCGTCGATGCTTTACGCGTTGATGGAGACTACTACCGGAGCTACTAAGCTCCAACGATGGTCAATGCCGGAGCCACTAAGCTCTGACAACCTCGGGGGGCCTTCACTATCGAATACTTTGGACCTACATTCTATAAAGTTCAAAGCGCGCAATTCTTCAACAACTGTTACATCATTTTGGTAGATGTTCACAATCAAATTGTATACATCTACCAGGCGGCCAAGTGCAACAAAGGTGTTGAAGACAAAAAATGAAATTCGCAAAAAACTTGGATTTCATTCATAAGGAGACAAGAGATTACAAAATTGGAGAAAAAGAAGGGAGGATACAAGTGGGAGCTACAAAGAGATGGTCCTAGACCCTATGGAAGAACGAGGCGACCTTCCGAGCAGCCTCCGATACGCTGGCTTGGGCAGCTTCTCCCTCTCCTTCGATGGGGCCTTCAAGCATCGAGTCCAAGGGGAACTGAGGGTCCCAGCTTGTGTAGCACGTCAGCATGAATTCTGCGACGTTCTTCACCAGGGATTGTCTCTCAGTCTCCAGCTGGTCCAAGATGACATCGCCCATCATGGTGAGCTTGTTGCATGCCGAACTCAATGCTTGCAACGTCAGGTCCAGCTCCGGCTCTGGGTCATCTGGACGCACAGGACTGAAACCCATTGGCGTCAGCGCGTCGTTGGCTTTGTCCAGGAAGTCCCAAACTTGTTGGTACTCCATGGTCCTCGAACCTTGCTACTCCTCCAAGGATCTTCTGGTCGCCACAAGCTCTGAATTCTCAGAGGCAAGACGCTCAACCTCTTTGGCGTTCTGCTGAATCTTTTCAGCAACTTTCCTTTCGAGTTTTCCGAGCTCTTCCTCCCGGAGGTAGATCTTGTTCCGGTGGTCGACCAGGTCCTTCTCCCTGCCCCGCACTTTCTTCTCCTTGGCAGCAACAGCATCCTACCTCCTGTGGAGTTCCTGCCCTCGCTTCGAGGCCTTTTTCTCCTCTCTCTCTCACAGCGCTCCTCCAATTTCTTGGTGCGCTCTTCGAGACTCTTGTCACCCAGAGTTAGCCTCTGAGTGAGCTCTTCCTCCCTCTTCACGATGTCGTCCCGCAGCTCCAGGAGTTTTTGCTCTCCATCCTCGAGCTTTCTCTCCCGCACCTTAAGAGCCTCCTGGCACTTGACGAGACTATCGTGGATGGCGTTGAGCCTCTCCTGGCGATCATCCACTGCACTATTAGCAGCTTTGTCCTGCTCGTAGATGGCCCGGGACTGGTTGTAAAGGGATCACTTCATGCTTTCCCTCTCATCCAACAGCTTACCCCAGTATTCCAGGCAGACCTTCTCCCTCTGCACCCACTCCTTGTCGTCAGCCAGCCTCGACTGCGCTAGCTTGGTGTCGAAATGGAGTCGGTTGCGCCACCTCCTAAGAGTTTGGCACTCTTCCTCGAGGGCCTTGCTGTCGTGGTAGAAAGCCATCTGGACTTGACGAAGACTGGAGCAGGCGTTGTCAATAGACAATGACAGGGGGATCGGGTCAGGACCTGCCGAGGTCATCTCCACCGGTTCCAGCGGGTTCTTCGTGACAAAAATTGGGTCCCACTCTACAAGAGCGGTCCCCTGAGCTTCCACAGCACTAGGGCCGTCCTCCGGGATAGCCTCGGCCGCCGACACGGAATGTCCCGCAGTAGAAGTTTCGACCTCCGGAAGTGGCTCCGAAGGTCCCGCCGCCAGATCATCAACAACTGACCCCTCAGGCGGGGGGCTGACAGCTTCATCCTGTCACCCTAGCTCAGGTGGGGGCAGCTCCGAGACCACTGCTTCCGGGGCGGGCGTAGAAGATTCCACCGGAGCTGAAGCCACGTTCGGCTCCGACGTTGGCGCCTCCTCCAACGCCGGTTCCGGTGCTGACGCCTCGACCATCATGGGCTTGAGCGCTGACGCCTCTACAGCAACTGGCTCAGGCGCCAATACTTCTTCCACGACCGGCTCTACCGCTGGAACTTCTGCAGCAACCGGCTCTACCGCCGGAACTTCTGCAGCAACCGGCTCTACCGCCAAAACTACCTCGATAGCCGACTCAAGCGCTGGAATTTCATCAACACCCGACTCTATCGCCGGGACTTCATAAATCACCGGCTCGACTGCTGGGCCTTCAACAACATCCGGCTCTAGAGCCGGAATTGCAGCTACCTCCGGCTCTAAGGCCGGAGCGTCCATCATTTCAGCATCCAAGCCCGAAGCTTCAACCTCCGAGGCTGGTGCCGCTGTTACATCTTCATTCTCATGGTCCGGCGCTACCAAGGGAGCTTCTGGGGATGAGTCGAGGTCCAAGACCACGACAGCCGGCGCTGGAGCTGCCGCAGCCTCAGCCACCTCTTGGGGCGGCGTTGGAATTGGAACCGGAGCTTCCACCTGCACAGCCTCAGCTGCTGCTGCAGGAAGCGGAGCTTCAGCCCTTTTCTTGGGCACTCTGTGAATGAAGGATGAAGACACTCAAAACGCAGTTACAAAAAAAAAACAATCAACTGAGGTAAAAAATCAAAATTACCTCGGAAGGCTTCTGCACCAGTTAGCACGAAACCTCTTTTCCGGACGCTCGGAGCCAGACCCTGTTGCCACTGGTGTGGTGGCTCTGGAAAGTTCCCTGAAGCCCGCTGATGCTATCAGCGCCACTCGGGTTGAGGCCCCCCTTGACCGGGAAGGACCTTCGGACCTAGAGCCTTCAACTGGCCCTGGTACTGGAGCCGCATGGCTAGAGCTAGCGCCCCGAGGAGATGATGATGCTGGAGTAGTTGCCGCCGATGAAGACCTTTCGCTCCGGGGAGAAGGAGTCGCTGAAGAAGGAGCAGGCCTGACGGACCTCCCGTCGACATGCTTCAGCTTCCTATTGCGGCTCGAGGGCTCGACCAACTCTTTGCCCTTGCCCACGACTTCAACTCTTTGTTCCGGGACAGAAGGGGGACCACCCTTGGAAACTCCGGAGATCACCAACCCGGTGATCGAATGCCTCTTAACGACACCAAGTTCGTCAAGCAACGACATCGTCCGCCGGAGCTCCCTGCTGAACTCTGCCTCCATGTTCAGAGGGAAAAAAGCCGCTGGCGTAGTCAAGTCGTCACCCTCGATGTCGATGCCGTGCTGGAACTTCTTGAGGTGAAACTCCAAAGTTGCACCTTCCATGTTGGACTTCAAACCGGTCTCAATCTGGTCGTCGTCTAGCACATTGTTGAGGGCCCAAGCAAGCTTCTCCCTCTTCTTCAGCGGAGCCCACCTATTGGTCAGGAAGTTGCAAAACACCACCTGAGGAGTCACCCCTCCTTCCACGCACTGGCGGATCCTGGTAAGAGCAAGGTTGAAGGTGTCCGATAACATCGGAGCTTCACTCCAAACCGTAGTGTTGACGTTGGGGAGGCCTTCGGCAACTCCATCTTTTCATGCTCCTCCACCCTGATGACGATCCAATCCTTCTTCCAGCCGTCCCACTTCACAGAAGGGAACGACCACAAGTACTTGTACGGGCACTTCTTGCGCTTCACAAAATAATAGAAGCAAAGGTACTCGTCACTCTTGCCGGTGGTTTGGACAGTGAAGAAGGTGCGGGAGAGCTCAACACACGCGGGAATGCCCACCCACATCTCGCAGAAGTGGACAAAGATCGACACTAGAAGAATGGAGTGGGGGCCAAGGTGGTACAGCTGCAGATCATAGAAGTCTAGCAGCATCAAGAAGAAAGAGGAGAAAGGTGGGATCAGTCCCACCATGGAGTACGCGGAGAAGTACACCATGTCGCCGGCATGCTCCTTCACGAAAGGAAGTTTGCCAGCGCAGACCATGTGGTTGAAGAAGTCAGGGGACCACCCCATGAGGGCCCGGACCTTCTTCAAATCACCGTCAGTCTTCAGTCGGCTCTACCAAAGACCCAACTCCATCGCAGCACACAGAAGGTTTTCAGACATATATGATCCATGGCATCGAACAAGTCCAACTCTGACAAAGGGGTTTTTCTAAAACCTACCCAAGAGTTTGAGCTCCCATTTGACTCACAAAGTTTCCACGTGTCGTGTCCCTCTTAACAGTATGAATTTTCCTATGGCTCAAGGAGAAATAGAAAACCTATTTCTACTCCACTTTTCGCGCCTTTTCTCCTTTTTTGTGAATTTCACTCCGTACTACATTTTCTGCAAGAACCTAACCAAACTCATTAGCTCTTTAATTGTTTGTCATTAATCAACAAAAACCCACAAGGGACCCAAATGCACTTTTAATCTTGCCCTTTTTGGTGATTGATGACAACCAATTAAAGCTTCCAACAATTTGATAAAAATTTGATTTTGAGTATTAAGGGTCTATGAGCTTTCAATTAAAACTGGATTAAATGAGATCATACACCCTTAATACTCGTGGGGTGCCTACGTGCATTTGTTGTTAAGATCATTGTGATGCATTGCAAGTGAATAAACATTGATGACTTGAAATAAACTAAGCATTCAAAACATGAGTGAAACATAAGCATCACAAGCATTAAGCATCAGTAGGTAAATAGTTTACACACATGAACTACAAAATGAGTACAAGTCCATGTCCATAACTAAAATACTTCTCCCTCTTTGGCATCAAGGCACCAAAAAGGAGAAAAGCTAAAAACGATCCCTAGTATCTAATCGTTGGCACTCTCTTCGGAACTTCCACTCTCTTGCTCCTCTTCATACTCGCTTTCTTTATCATCATCAATAGCACCAGCTATCGCGGGGGCACTATAGGAACCACCAATCCCCGAGAAGAATGCAAGCTCAGACTCTAACAACTCGGGAAACTCCGGAGATACTTTGTCTTCGCTCTCATCTGACACAGGGGCAAGAGGAAGCTGGAGGTACTCTCTGATGTCTTCCATGTCTCTATTTTGCCTTTTATTTAACTTTTGAACTGAAATCTGAGTGGAGCGGCACATAGAGAACATCGCCTTGAGAACCTTCAAGAGTCCCGAAGAGCAAGAAGGTTGTTGTGGCACAGGAGGAGGAGGCTGAGCTGAGCGCCTCCTGGGTGAGCTAGACTGAGATGATGCCGAAGGAGCTCTCACATGACGATGAAGCTTTGAAGGCTTTTGAGGCACTAGAGGCCTATGCACCACTTCCTTCATAAATTTCTTGCTAGAGACAGTCTCAATAAGCTTTATGATGTAGGGAGCATAACAACAAGATCTGGCAGGAGTATCTGAAGCAATGTAAATCTCCTCATAAATGTACTCAAATGAATTAAACTTCTGTTGGCTGGCAAGAAGCTTGATCACATTGCGACTGTTGTCGTTGATCCAGTTGGCATCGCCGTCTTTAGGGGCTATCATCTTTCGGGTGAGACAATTGAGCACAAAATGGAAAGGACGTAGCCCTTGGATGTGAGGAGGCTGAGCGGGGTATCCCTCGGAGTAGAAATCCAACATATCCTCAATGGTCACCAGAGGCTCCTCATGGATCTTCAATGGATGCCTCAAACAGTTTCCCATGCCCAAGATGTCGACAAAATCTTCATAGCTCACGAAGTACTTCTCACCATTGGTCATCCAAGTGAAACCATGTTTATCTGTCCAGTAGAATATGATGGCTTAGAACCAAGGGCGGACCTACAGGGTATGCCGGGTGGACCCCGACATACCCTGGGTCCAGAGGAATGTGAGTACATGTACGTATCTATTTTGTTATTGTTGGTGATTCAGCGCTCAGCGATGCTTGCTTCATGTACGATCGAGAAGGAAGAGCGGAACCGAGTCTGCACTAGGAAAATATCGTGGGCCCAAGCTGAACCGTGAAGCTTTTCAGCCCAATAAAATACAAGCCTCACCGTCACGTTCTCGTGGGTCCTAGGACGATGCTACTGCTGCTGCTTATGTTCTCGGAGCTGAATTTTTAATCTTTGTAATTTGTATTCTGATTTTTAATCCTTCTTAATATATTACACCTGGACGCTGTCCGAGGATTTTTGAAAAAAAGCCTCGCTGTCATGCCGGTACCAGACAGGGCACAGGGCGGACCTACCACTATCAGTAACATATCGCGTAGGGCTTCTCGATCTCGCCGTCTCGACTGTCGATCTCGAAGGAACGGCGGTAGCCACAGCCAGCGGTTCACAGTTCACTCGATCGCTGATTGGATGATAATATAGACAAAAATAATACAGACGACCTCATTCGATCAGACAATTACAGTGTGTCGGCAACTATGCGTATGTGTTACAATACTTACAATTATTTACGAATTGATAAACAATTTTATGAAATCATTTATAAATTTTTTCGACATACCCTGTAGTTAAATCCTGGGTCCGCCAATGCATAGAATAGAAGAATCACTTCAACATTCCATGGGTATTGCAGTGCCATGATTTCCTTTACACCATGAAATTCACAGGCGTCCTTGACTTCAATGAATAGCACATCTTTCTTCTTTTGGACTGTCGCCCAGTCAACCCACTGCATGTCAGTCATTGGATTTTGCATAGTCATAAGCACTGATCGATAGTAGTCAATATGGAAATAGCTCCAAAACTGATGGTCTCTCCCAACCTTAGGAATCTCGTAGCACATGACATACCTCTGAGTCTTTGTCTCTGGGAATTTCCTTCTATAATTGACTCGGTCCGCCGGACGACGAGGGTCGCCTTCCGGCGCATGGACTACCAAGGGTCCAATCTCAGCATCCTTTGGAGCAGCTTGAGGACCACCACTGGATCCTCCTGAGACAACAATGGATTCCTGAGCGGAGTTGGTGCGACGGGAAGTTTGCTTGACCCTTTTCGGGGCTTCAGTGGATGCTTCACCGCTTGCAGGTTGCTTTCCTCTCTTTGCACCTTGGTTGTCACGAGCCATGGCTAGAGATAGACATAAAGGATAGGTAAGAGACAAAGCAAGATGGATAGAATCATTAATTGATAGTTTGTATAGAAGTTAAGAGGTTAATGCTATACATGATCGGACTTGTCTGACCCGAAAGTCAGACATATCCGACAAATTGAGTTGGACTTGTCCGAACCAGATGTCGGACATGTCCGACCTGTACAGTTGTAACCCTAACTTCTATCTAAACTATACAAATCAATTTTTCTACCAATAAGATTCTACCACAAGTTGTTAATCATGCTAGTGAACAAATTCATTAACAAGAAAACAACAACTTGCCACAAGATCCGAAAGAAATGAGATAAGAATAGAGTAGATACCTTGAGATGGGGAAAGAAGGGAGAAGGTCAAAAAAAGTTGAAGACCTTCAAGCCTTGGATGGATCGGCCTCACACACTCGTCGTAAGAGGCTCAAAATCAAAGGGAATCTTGAGATAAAGGGGAGGAACTCGGTTTGGAATTAATGAAGTGAAGAGAGAGAGGGAGAAGAGTCATCGACCTCTTTTGGGGAGCCTTGGACATCCCAAGTCGGACTTGTCTGACACAGAAGTCAGACTTGTCTGACAGTCTCACAAAACCCTAACTGACCCACATCAGACTTGTCCGACGCAACTATCAGACATGTCTAACTTAGTCAGTCATGTCTGACTTGAGAGTCAGACTTGTCCGACTCCCGTGGAATAGTTGCAGTGTGCAACTAGAGTTTTGAGGAGGGGTCAGATAATTTGGACATTATGGAAAAATTTTCACAAAATATTTTTGCAAACATGGTCAATAAGCAATCAACACCCAAACTATGACCATAATTCACAAAAATTCAATAATTTCAAATAGTTTTGTAGAAAATTGAGGGGGAAGTGTTTTTCGCAAGCATGCATGAATTTTGAAGCAAATACAAGTAATAATCGGATGTGCAAGAGTCAAGCCATATTTTGATAATCTAAGATATTAAGCTCACTCCTAAGTTCACAAAATCTTTTCTCATCTAAGGGATTGGTGAACATATCGGCCAATTGCTTTTCAGTTCTCACATGGGATATCACTATGTCTCCTTTGATGGAGTGATCTCTCAAGAAGTGGTCGTGGATATCAATGTGCTTGGTCCTTGAATGCTCAACTGGATTGTGGGCCATTTTGATGGCACTCTCATTGTCACATAGGAGAGAGATATGGTGCAAGTTTATACCATAGTCCCTAAGAGTTTGTCGCATCCAAAGAAGAAGTTGCGCACAACAACTTCTGGCCGCGACATACTCCACTTCGGTTGTGGATAGAGGAATGGAATTTTGTTTCTTTGAGGACCAAGACACTAGGGACCTACCCAAGAATTGGCAAGTCCTGGAGGTACTCTTCCTATCGACTTTACACCCCACATAATCTACATAGGAATATCCAATGACATTAACTTAGAGCCCTTGGGGTACCAAAGTCCTAGGCTTGGTGTGTGAACTAAATATCTAAGAATTCTCTTTACGGCGGTCAAATGACACACCTTGGGAGCAGCTTGGAATTGAGCACACATACAAACACTTAACATTATATCGAGCCTAGATGCACACAAGTAAAGCAATGAACCTATCATAGAGCGATATACTTTTTGGTCCACACTTGGACCAACTTCGTTAAGGTCAAGGTGACCATTGGTTCCCATTGGAGTGTTGATGGGCTTGGCTTTATCCATGTCAATTTTTTTGAGAATATCTTGTGTGTACTTCGTTTGACTAATCAATGTGCCTTCCTTGAGTTGCTTTACTTGAAATCCTAGGAAGTACTTCAACTCCCACATTATCGACATCTCAAACCTTTCGGTCATAATCTTAGAGAACTCATCACAAAAAGTTTTGTTAGTAGAACCAAATATAATATCATCGAAAAAATATTTGGCAAGCAAACAAATCATCATTGAAATTCTTAGTGAATAGAGTTTAGTCGACTTTTCCAATTTTGAAGCAATTTTGAGTTATGGAGTCTCTAAGGCACTCATACCAAGCCCTAGGGGCTTTTTTGAGAACATAGAGAGCCTTACAAAATTTGTAGACATGGTTGGGTAAGTCTTGATCTTCAAAGCCCGGAGGTTGCTCCACATACACCTCTTCTTTGATTGGACCATTGAGAAATGCACTCTTGACGTCCATTTGGTATAACTTAAAATCATGGTGAGTAGCAAAGTCAAGTAAGATACGAATTGATTCAAGCCTAGCTACAGGAGCAAAGGTTTCATCAAAATCCAAACCTTCGACTTGTGAGTACCCCTTGGCCAAAAGTCATGCTTTTTTCTTTTCACCACTCCGTGCACATCTTGTTTGTTGCGGAACACCCACTTGGTGCCAACAATGTTTGCATTTGGTCTCTTCACGAGCTCCCACACTTGATTTCTTTCAAAGTTGTTGACCTCCTCTTGCATGGCCACCACCCAATCCAGATCTCGTAGTGCTTCTTTAACCTTGTGAGGTTCTAAGGAAGAAACAAAAGAGTAATGTTCACAAAAATTTGCAACACGAGATCGAGTAGTTACCCCCTTGGAGATATCTCCAAGGATGTTATCGATGGGATGGTCCCATTGAACGCTTTGATGTACTCTTGGGTGTGGTGCTTGAGGTCTTGTATCTTCATCTTCATCTTCCTCATTTTCTTCGACTCCCCCTTGATCGATGCCTCCATTTTCATCTTGCTGAAGCGCATCTTGAGGGTCTTAAGCTTGATTATTTGAGGAAGAGTTTGCTTGATGCGTGGGATGATCACTTGAGTCTTGAGGTTGTTCTTGTGGTCGAATATCTCCAAGTGACGTCCTTCCTATCACCACTTGTGGAGCTTCTTCTTGATCTAGCACATGACGATCAACTTGCTCCACTTGGGAGCCATTAGTCTCATCAAACACTACGTCACGTGCTACTTCAACAATTCAGGAGGATTTGTTGAAAACATGATAGGCGTAAGTGTTTGAGTCATAACCAAGCAAGAAACCCTCATCGGACTTAGAAGCGAACTTCGAAGTCCTAGGCTTCTTATTGAGAATATAGTATTTGCTCCCAAAAACACGAAAATAGGAAATTTTGGGTTTGTTACCGGTTAGGAGCTCGTAGGACGTTTTCTTCAATATGCGATGAAGGTACATCGATGAAGGTACAACTGGTTTATGGCATGGCAAGCGGTGTTGACCGCTTCTGCCCAAAACCGGTCCGACGTATTGTATTCATCAAGCATGGTTCTTGACATCTCAATGAGAGTCATATTCTTCCTCTCGGCCACCCCATTTTGTTGAGGTGAGTAGGGGGCGAGAACTCATGCTTGATGCCTTCTTCATCCAGAAATTCTTCAACTTGAGTGTTTTTGAATTCGGTGCCATTGTCACTCCGTATAGTCTTGATCATCAAGGAGAACTAATTTTTTGGCTCTCCTCAAGTATTTCTTGAGGACACATTGAGTCTCTCTCTTATCATGCAAAAAGAACACCCAAGTAAAACGTGAAAAATCATCGATAATGACAAGACCATATTTGTTACTGCCAATGCTTATGTAGGCAATTGGGCCGAATAGGTCCATGTGTAGAAGCTCTAATGGTCTCGTTGTCATCATGATGTTCTTGGATCGATGTTGAGCTCCAACTTGCTTTTCGGCTTGGCAAGCGCCGCATGGCCTATCCTTTTCAAACACAACATTCGTCAAACCACGGATGTGCTCACCCTTTAGAAGTTTTTGCAAGTTCCTCATCCCAACATGGGCTAGTCTTCTATGACAAAGTCATCCCGTGTTGGTTTTTGCCATTAAGCATGTGTCAAGTTCGGCTTTATCCGCGAAAAAATCCACAAGATAAAGCTTTCATTTGAGCATACCCTTAAAGGCAATTGAGTCATTACTCCTTCTTGTGACGGTCACACCCTCGTTAGTGAAAAGACAATTATAACCTTTGTCACATAATTGTGATATGGACAAGAGATTATAATCGAGTGAATCAACATGCAAAACATTTGAAAGAGTATGACTAGAGAATTGATAAGGAGGTTTAGGCTCGATCTTCCGAAAGATAATGGATAAGTCGATTGATGGAGATCTCGACATTGATGATCCGAGGCTCTCGAGTAGAACACAAAAAACCCCTACAATCACTACACCACCGCTCCGCTGGTCATCAACCGTGCTGCACACGGTTGACCTTGTCAAGAAGGCTAATCCCTGCAAGTGCAACCGAGAACACAAGCAAGAACGTAGAAGACACGATCTGAAATCGCGAAGTTGGGGTTTCACAAACCGTAGAACAGCAATATTATTAATCTAAGCAAAACCCAATTGTTTATGGCGGCCACCATGGAGTATATATAGGTGGGAGTACATCTAAAGGGGTGTTGGGTTTGTGACCTAATCCTAAGACATGAAAATAATAGACTTAGACTTGATACAAGGCCCAATGGCCCAATACGGTGGCGCAACACCGGAGAGAAATCTGGACTCAACTTGTTTCGATGATTCCTGATGACTCCGGAGTAATTTTTATGTGGGGCCAGGTTCATTGGAAAGTTTATCTTCTTCTCTTTCTGTGCATACGTAGAACGTCTAAAACGGAGTCCGTATGCATCCTAGGCGTCCGTTTTAAGTTGGACTGCTTTTGGATCCTGAGTTGAACTCGAGTCCGAGTTGTAAACTCGTTTCATCAAATTGTGGACATCCCCGCTGGTTATCCACGTTCCCAAGGCCTTCTCTCCTCACTTGTTGATCTCCTCTATGGTTCCTAATAATAATTAAATCATTACATAGCAATCCATTCTCAAATTCATATCAGTAGGCATTTATGAAAGAGTTCACCTATTGATTTAGTAGCCGCGCTCGTGCTCTTGTGATTGGTCCTTGTAGTTCAACATGTGTATCCACTGTTTTGATGTCCTCATCATCCTCCCCCTTTTGAATCGGAGTCATCCTCGACTCAAGTTCATATTCTTCCCCCAAGCATGGCCGCACATCTGAAATGTTAAATGTGGGACTAACCCCGAAATCGAGAGGCAACTCAAACTTATATGCATTATCATTAATCTTTTCAATAATATTAAAAGGACCAGCAGCTCGAGACATAGGTTTAGATTTTCTAAGTCAGGGAAACACTCTTTTCTCAAATGTAACCATATAAATCACCCGATTCAAGTTTTACTTCTTTTCTACCTTTACTACCTGCAATCCTATATTTCTCATTCATTCTTTCAATATTTCTATTTGTAGTTTCATGTATATTAAGAATGAATTCAGATCGTTGTGTAGCATCCAAATTTATAGTTTCAGAATGAGGCAAAGGTAGTAAATCAATAGGAGCATGGGGATTAACACATACACTACCTGGAATGGACTTACCTTTGTTATGAAGTGAAGGATCTGTTGTAAAAAAATTCTATATGTGGTAAACACTCCTCCCACAACTTTAAATTTGTTTTCAAGACAACCCACAACATAGTGTATAGAGTACGATTAACTACCTCAGTTTGTCCATCTGTTTGTGGATGACAAGTAGTTGAAAACAGCAACTTGGTTCCCAATTTATACCACAAAGTTCTCCAAAAATGATTTAAAAATTTTGCATCACGATCATAAACAAATTAGGCTCACCATGTAAATGAACAATTTATGTCATAAACAAATCAGCAATATGTGAGGCATTATCATTTCTTATGACAAGGTATAAAGTGTTCCATTTTGAAGAAACGATCAACAATCACAAAATACTATCCCTCTCCCTCTTAGTCTTAGGCAATCCTAAAACAAAGTCCATAGAAATATCCGCCCAAGGTTCACTAAGAACAGGAAGAGGCATATAAAGAACATACGGGTTAAGGCGAGACTTAGCTTTATTGCAAGTAGTGCATCGTGATACGTTGCGCTCGACATAACGCCTCATCTTCGGCCAGAATAAGTGTGTGGACAACACGTCCTAAGTTTTCTTCACGCCAAAATGTCCCATCAATCCTCCTCTATGTGCTTCCTGCAAAAGTAGTAGACGAACGGAGCTAGCTGCAACGTATAGCTTGTTAGAGGAGACCCTCTTGCAGCATATATTTATTCTGATTTATTCCTTCTCTACAATTTTGAAAAGCGTCTTTGAAGTCCAAATCAGTAGGATATAATGATTTTATTTTCTTCAAACCAAATATTTTATGATCAAGTTGGGACAGCATAGTATAACGTCTGGATATCGCATCGGCAATGACATTTTCCTTCTCTTTTTATGCTTAATTATGTATGGAAATGACTCTATGAATTCAATCCAGTTAGCATATTGTATATTTAGATTGGTTTGACATTTAAGATACTTCAAATATTCATGATCAGAATGTATGATAAACTCCTTAGACCAAAGATAATGTTGTCAAGTTTGTGGAACTCGTACTAAGGCATATAATTCTTTATCATAAGTAGAATAATTCAAAGAAGGAACATGCAGTTTTTCACTAAAAAAATCAATGGGATTACCTCCTTGTATGAGAACATATCCAATACCAATACCGCTTGCATCGCATTCTAGCTCAAAGATCTTGTCAAAATCAGGAAGTCGTAGCAATGGTGCTTGCGTAAGCTTCAATTTAAGAGCATCAAAAGCTTGTTGCTGTTGTCCGCTCCACAGAAATGGCACTCCCGTCTTTGTTAGATCATGTAGAGGTGCTGCAATGGTGCTAAAATCCCGCACAAAACCACGATAAAAACCTGCAAGACCAAGAAAACTACGCACCTATGTGACGGTTGTTGGAGTTGGCCAGCTAGTGGTTGCGATAATTTTTGTCTCATCCATCTCAGTTTCGTGCGAGGAAACAACATATCCACTAAACGAGACTCAATTGGTGCAAAAGATGCACTTTTCGAGGTTACCAAACAAGCGTGTATCTCTCAAAACAGCAAAAACATCACGTAAATAATCAAGATGTTCATCATATGACTTGCTGTAAATGAGAATATCATCGAAGTAAACCACCACAAATTTTCCAATGAAAGCACGTAAAACCTCATTCATTAATCGCATAAATGTACTAGGTGCATTGGTTAAACCAAAAGGCATGACTAACCACTCATAAAGTCCAAATTTTATTTTAAATGCAGTTTTCCATTCATCTCCTAGTGCCATTCTAATTTAGTGGTAACCACTACGCAAGTCAATTTTTGTGAAGATGATAGCACCACTCAATTCATCAAGCATGTCATCTATGTGAGGAATAGGATAACAATATTGAATGGTGATGTTATTAATTGCACGACAATCCACACACATGCGCCAACTACCATCTTTCTTAGGAACAAAAAGAACAGGAACAGAACAAGGGCTAAGGATTTCACGAATGTACCCACGGTCCAAAAGATCTTAGACTTGACGCTGAATTTCTATAGTCTCCTCTGGATTAGCTTTGTACGCTGCACGATTTGGCAAGCTTGCTCCTGGAATTAAGTCGATTTTGTGTTCAATGCCCCTCATGGGTGGTAAACTAGGGGGTATCTCATAGGGAAACACATCCTCAAACTCCTTCAAAAGGTTAACAACATCAGGGGGCAACACAATAGACAATTCATGAAGTGAAAATATGACTTCTTTGCATACTAAAGCATAGCACGTCCCCTTAGCATAAAAAAATCAACAAGGTCAGATTTAGTTGTGAGCAATGAAGCTGCTTTTAACTTAATGACTTGTTGTTTTTCAGATTCTAGTTTTATTGCTTTATCATCACAAGTTTTACTCCTCTCAAAATGCACAATTTCAGCAGAAGTCATAGAAAGCAAATTGATTTTATTTCTTTTATGCATGATAGTGTATTTATTAGTTCTACCATGATCAAACGCATCCGTACCAAATTTCCAAGGAAGACCTAACAAAAGAGAACATGCATCCATAGGCACGACATCAAAATCAGAAAAATCATTGTAAGAACCAATTAAAAATTTTATTCTTGTTGTTTGTGTTACCCAAACCTTACCGTTGTTGTTGAACCATTGAATGTGGTATGGATGAGGGTGTGCTCTTGTTGTCAAAACAAGTTTCTTGACTACGTCCGTGTTCACCAAGTTATTGCAGCTGCCTCCATCAATTATAGTGTGTACACGATAGTCCTTGACGATGAGAAACATGTGAAACAGGTTGTGTTGTTGTATCTTGGTGTCGGCCTCCAATTTGGTGCTCAAGGCACGCTGCACAATGATGCTCCTAAAGTTCTCCGTCGCTATTGTACCAAATACTTATCCGTTAAATTGTTCGTCATTTGTATGACCTGCAACGTTAGTAGCAAGAGAATATTCATCTTTAGGATCCGAAGTACTATCATACCTGCCATCGTCGCGTGCTATGTATGCTCGTTTGCTCGGGCAATCTCTCATCATGTGACCAAGTCCTTGGCAGTGGTGACACTTAATGTCATAAGTACGACTCGTAGGAGTGGAAGATGAAGGCTGGAATGATGTCGACTTGTTGCCCTCCGACATGTGAGAAGGTGGAGCAGCATGTGTAGTTCTTTGGCCGCCATTGGATGGTGTAGTGGCTGCACGGAAATTCGAAGATGGTGCTGTTTTGGATGGTGTAGATGTCGAACGAGGCGTGAAGGTGCTCCTCATGCATTGTTGCTGCTGTTGGCGGCCCTGCAATTCTTTTTCTGCCAACATAGCAAGCTAAAATAATCTGTTAACAGTATCATATTCCTTGTAATCAACAATGTCCTGAATTTTGCGTCTCAACCCCCCATAAAAGCGAGATATTTTATCATCCATGTACTCTACTACCCCACAGCATAACATACCCTTTTGTAGCTCTTGATAGTATTCTTCTACAGACATGTTACCTTTGTCTAAACGCTGTAATTTTTTTGAAGGTCTCGCCGAAAAGAAGGAGGCACAAAACGAACATGCATAGTCTCCTTTAATGTATCCCATATTGGAGGATCAGTTCTAGTTTCAACAAGTTCATTCTACCATATGATAGCAAAATCCTTAATCTCACTAGTGGCTTGACAAACTCTATGTTGTTCAGAAACAATATGGACATTAAATTTTTGCTCTACTATCATCTCCCAATCAAGATAAGCCTCAACATCATAAGCATCAGAAAAGGAGGGTATAGTAAATTTTACCTTAGCGAAAGGGTCATCAGGAGGACGATTATAATTGTTATGGTGATTATTACCTCCCATACCTCGACGATAGAGTGGAAGTCGTGGTTGATGATTATGATCGTCCATACCATCACAAGTATCGTCTTCATGTCCAGCTAGAGGTAGCCGAGCCTCAAGATTACCCATCCGAAAAGCAAGGTCATCAAGTTGGCGAGTCAAGTGCATCAATGACTCCGCTGTTGGTGCAGTGTTTTTCGTAAACACTTCTGCCATATCGTTCATCATGTTACACAACTCAACATTTGAAATTCCATCACCATTATTTCCTGCCATTGTTAGTAGTACAAAAAAAAATACAACATGAATATGTTATCCCTATCAACTACAAAAAGTAGTGGCAATGTGAGAGGCGGAAGGATAATCTCTCTCGCTCAAGCGTCTTTTACCACGATCTTACAAGTGTTCTTACCAACACAGCAGGTAGTGTGGATGGTGAGATGAACCAATGAAGCATGGGATGATTGCAAAAGGTATTTGTTCTTCTCAAGAGAAAGTGGAGCTTGGATGGAACTTTATATGTAGCAAGGATTAGCAACAATGCAATTAGATAGTAAAGTTGAATAAGTGTCCAAAGTACTTGTCAAAGTTGTTGGCCTAAAATGTTCCTAGTAGTTCAAGCTAGCAAGACATGAAACAAAACTATAGGACACAAGGATACAAGCACTTTCGTTTTTATTTTTCTTTGTTTTTCTTTTCTATTTTTTTGTGCGGATTTGTATCTTTTTTTGCACTTGATTTTTCTTCTACCTTCTTTGTTTTTCTTTTCAGAATGTGCTGTAAAAGAAGAACACAATGCAAAGCAATCAAAGATATCTCGTAGGTCTGTTACAGATTTTTTGCTCAATCTTTTAAGGACAATTAAGCACCTTTAGAGGCCCCAAATATAAAAACTTTGAACAGTAAGATTATAGATCTATCTCTCCTATTTAATTTCAGTATTTAGAAGACCTATTTTGGTTCAAAACAATAGGAAATATTGCCCCGAAATACAGACTGTCCAGAATTTCTAGGTCAATAACAGATTCATATCTAATGCAATTTCGACCACAATAAATCTATTTTCTGGGAAACTGATGAATACGAAAGTTATAGAGAACTTCTTAAAATTTCCAAAATATATAAGAACAATAAAATACGAGTTCGTATGAGCGAGATATGATGAAAATACCAAACTGGATAGAGATGAATCTAATCCGCACGTGATGACGTGATTCAAAAGGATGAATCAACACAATGCCAACTCAAACTAAGACCAAAAACACTTTCTAAGCCAGCAATATGACTCAACCACAGACAAAAACTCAACAAAACCAAACTGAAAACAAAAGTTGCAAAAGGCTCAATGCGGTTTGGACAAAGTAATGAATAGATCTACTAAACTGCAAGTTTTTTTTGGCTTTTTTTGTGGACTCTAGGTATAAAAAAATAAAACTAATGTAATGGATTGATGAATTACCTAACGGGCAACCTGGAAATCTGATACCAATTGAGAAGGAGGTTTAGGCCCGATCTTCCGAAAGGTAATGGATAAGTCGATTGATGGAGATCTTGACGTTGATGATCTGAGGCTCTCGAGTAGAATACAAAAAAACCCTGCAATCACTACACCACCGCTTCGTTGGTTATCAACCGTGCTGCACACGATTGACCTTGCCAAGAAGGGTAATCCCTACAAGTGCAACCGAGAACACAAGCAAGAACGTAGAAGACACGATCTGAAATCGCGAAGTTGGGATTTCACAAACCGTAGAACAACGATATTATTAATCTAAGCAAAATCAAATTATTTATAGCGACCACCATGGAGTATATATAAGTGAGAGGACGTCTAAGAGGGTGTTGGGGTCATGATCTAACCCTAAGACATGAAAATAATAGACTTAGACTTGATACAAGGCCCAATGGCCCAATACGGTGGCGCCACACCCGACAGAAATCTAGAATCAAATTGTTTCGACAATTCCTAATGACTCCGGAGGAATTTTTGACGTGGGACCAGATCTATTGGAAATTTTATCTTGTCCTATTTCCATGCATATGTAGAACGTCGAAAACGGAGTCCGTATGCATCCTAAGCGTCCGTTTTAAGGTGGACTGCTTCTGGACACCGAGTTGAACTCAAGTCCGAGTTGTAAACTGGTTCCATCAAATTGTGGATGTCCCAGCTGGTTCTCCACATTCCCAAGGCCTTCTCTCCTCGCTTGTTGATCTCCTTTATGGTTCCTAATAACAATTAAATCATTACATAGCAATCCATTCTCAAATTCGCATGGGTAGGCATTTAGGGAAGAGTTCACTTGTTGATTTAGTAGTCGTGCTCGTGCTCTTGTGATTGTCCTTGTAGTTCAACATGTGTATCCACTGTTGTGATTTCCTCATCAGGGATGTAGCAATTTTACCGGTGCCAAGGATTTTCCCTTGGCTATTGTCTCCAAAGTAGATTCCCTCACTTGGATCTTTGTTTTTCTCATACTCCACAGACATTTTCCTCTCTTTTGTCTTATGGTTTGTGCATCCACTATCAAGAACCCACTTGGTTCCACCGGAGGAGTATGCCTACATAATAGAGTTAAGCCTTGGCTTTAGATACCCAAGCATTGTTGGGTCCTTTGATGTTAGTCAAGAGGCACTTGGACACCCACACGCAAGATTTTGGACTCTTGCGATGTGGCCCAACATACCTAGCATAAGGCTTTCCAAACTTGTTCCTTAACAAGACATATGAAGCATCGAAATCATGAAACAAAGGATGAGGTTCATTTTAGGCATATCATGTGAAGTAGCAATGTTCTTTCCCTTGTTGTGGTTGTAAGAACCTTCCTTCACAAAAACAATCAAGTCTTTGCCATTCTTGGGAGTCTTAGCATTTTGCTTCATCTCCCTAGAATAGCCAAGACCATCTTTAAAAAGAGAATGCCTTGTGTTGGTGTATGCACTACGTGCATATGCAATCTTATCCTTGTCAAAGCTGTCACCTTTTGGTGCTTGCTTGTTTTGTGCCACCTTAAGCTCATATTTTAGTTTTAGGATCAAGTTAGAGCACTTGCAAGATTGAGATGTTTTGGATTTTACATTTGTAGAAGGTGAGATTTTAGAGGAAGAAGGTGCATTGACCTTGAGAGAATCCACTTGTGTTTCAAGGATCTTGTTAGATTTTGTCAAGCTAACAAGTTCATCCTTTAGCACAATTGTAGTGTTCTCAAGGTTTGAGCAAGTTTCCTTGCTCAAAGCGAGTTCATTCTCAAGTGCATTGCTTCTTTTCTTTAAAGCTCCAAGAGCTCCTCAAACTCTTGACATCTCTCCTTTTTTGGATGAGCATGTCCTCTTGTCGGTTGATGAGCTCTTCCTTCTCAAATATCTCATCCGTTAACAACTTCAACCTTTTCAAATTACTCTTACTCATATCTTTAAGCATATGTTCATTTTCACTACTACTCTCAAAATCATAATGTGAAGAAATTGAAGAAGATAATTTAAATTTAACCTTCTTCCTTCCTTCCTTGACCATGATGCAAGTTGGCCTTGAGTTCTCCAAGTTGAGGAAGAGCTTGTTCTCCGTGATTGACTTCTTCATAGCAATAGTTGTTATCTTCTCTTCTTCATCGGAGGAGGATTCTTCATTTGAACCCCACTCCTTCCCAAGGTGGGCATGTCCCGATTGCTTCTTTTTTTTTGAAGTACTTCTTCTCTTGAGACTTGCCCTCCTTCTTCTTCTTGTTCTCTTCATGTGGGCAATCCACAATGAAGTGGCCGTATTCCCCACAATTGTAGCAAGCCCTTTTTGATATTGTCTTGGGCTTGTCTTTGCTCTTGCCTTCACGATGGTAGTTCCCCCTCCTCCTCAACAACCTCTTGAAGTTGTTGATAAAGAGTGCCTCTTTAAAAGTGCATCTAGGCATCCCTGTGGGTTTTGGATGATTAATGATGACAATAAAGAGGCTAATGAGCTAAGTTGATCTTAAGCACATGTACAAGGATTGAAATGAGATGAAAACCCTCAAAAAGGAAAAGGAGAAAACGGGCGTCAAAGACTCAAGCGTAGAAATTACGGTTTATATGGTATTGATATTATATGAGCCGTATCATGTGATAGGGTGGTTTTATCATGTGCATTGAGATCATACCAAGGGGCTCAAAGTGGTGGTTTAGAGAAAAACCTAAGTGAGAAGCCTAAAATGAGAAAAACCCTAGGAGGCCGGTAGTTCGGTCGTGGCAGACAAGTCCATTTTTGGACGGACCAAATGTCTCTGTAGTGTTCCTGAGTGATTTTGGAGCTAAGTCCTAGAAGTCTGGACTTGTCCGTTTTTGGATGGACCAAAGCTCTTTGGAGTAGTTCGGACTTGTCCGTTTGGGCTCGGACTTGTCCGTTTGGAACTTAGTGTGACGAACCGAGAGAAAACCCTAGAAGGCCGGACTAGTTCGCCCCTGTGGACGGACTAGTCCGGACCAACCCAGAAGAATCCGTTCTGGGACGGACCAAGTGGTTCTGTTCCCTTTGGACTATTCCGTTGTTGACCGGACTTGTCCATTGTCTAGTGACCATTTGAAATTGGAAATTTGGCAGGTAGCGTGACGATCGTTGCTCAGTGTGGCAGTTGTCGGGAACTGACCAGGGGGTTAGTGGTCCCATAGGGCCGGACTAGTCCGTGGTCTAAGGCCAGACTAGTCCGCCCCTTTGCTGATGTAAGCAAAAGGGGCTCGGGACCTCTATAAAAAGGGGAACCCCAGGTTCATTTGAAGAATACTTGAACCCTAGCGCCGCCACAAGCATCCTAGAGCCTTCCAAAGCCTTCTACTTGTCCTACTAACCCCCTTATAGCAAATCTTGAAGAGATTAGGGTTTCGGGAAGAGAGTAAAGGAAGATCATCGTGCTTTGGCTCTCGGTTTGATCTCTTGCACATTGTGTTGTGTTTTGTGGCTTGTGTGAGTTGAGCTTCGTGTGCTCCTCATTGTATTGATTTGTGGGAGCCTCAAGTTGTGAGTAGCCCCATCAAACTTTGTGATTGCCCATTGATATAGTGAAAACCAAGCCGGCCATTGTGGTGGCTTGGTGAGAGAAGGGTCAAATGAGACCCGGTCCTTGTGTGGACTTCTCAACGTGGATGTAGGCTTCTTCGTGGAGCTAAACCACGGGATAAGTCTCGTTTCGCTTGTTTTGCACTTTTCATAATCTCTAGCATTGCTATTAGGGTTCACATTTGACTTATTGTCTTACACTTGATCACTATCGTAAACTTGCAATCTGAGCTTCACAAGTTTGTTACATATTGCTTTTATTCTCTGTGAACTTTAATTTTGCAAACAACTTGTAGAAATCAAGTTTTAGGGTTTCCACCTTGTGCTGAGCAGACTAGTCCGACCCTGACCAGACTAGTCCGACCACAGAGAATTAATCTCGTTTAATTAAGTCTTTTTAGGTATTATTGCCTATTCACCCCCTCTAGGTGACTTTCAATTGGTATCAGAGTAGGCTTCTCCCCAAGAGTCTAACAACTCAGAGAAGTAATGGCCAGAAGGGGTGACAACAAGGTTCCGATGGTCGTCGATGACACCAAGACAAAGAACGTCGATGTTCTTCAAGATGATCCAAATGACGATGAAGAAGTTCGGATGCTCAAAGCACGGCTTCGTGAGAAGCTCAACGTGCCGAAGAAGGAGATCAAGCAAATTGCTCTGGTTAACATTGACAACGAGAGTAATTCACAAGACTACTCCCGGTATCCTTATAATTATGAGCAACTTACCGCTAGCAACCATTACTTGTCTATTCCCATTGGCAAACCTCCTCAATTTTATGGAAATGATTATTCTATGTGGAAGCATAATATGAAGATGCACCTCATTTCCTTAAACCCTAGCTTGTGGCAAATTGTGATGACAGGTGTTCATCTTCCCAAGAATGAGGAAGATATCACTCCGGAACAAGCCGTTCTTCTACATCGAAATGCTCAAGCCGCTGGAGTGATTACCTCCTCATTGACACGTAAGGATTTCAATCGCATTGAAGGATTGGAGGTTGCCAAGGAGATTTGGGATACCCTCAAGACGGTGCACGAAGGCAACCACGTCATAAGGGAAGCAAAGATCGAGATGATCGAAGGAGAGCTTGGGAGATTTACCATCATGGAGGGTGAATCTCCGCAAGACATGTATGACTGCCTCAAGACTCTCATCAGCAAGAGTCGGTCATATGGAAGCACCCGGTGGACCGACCATGAAGTAGTAAAGAGGATGATTCGAGCATTCATGCCTCGAAATGTCACTCTTTGCTCACTAATTCGTGAAAGTTTGGGCTTCCACAAGATGACTCCCAAAGAAGTGCTAGGGAGAATCATCAACCACGAGATGATGAAGAAAGAAGTGATGTTCTACAACGATCTACAAAAGCTTTCCTCCTCCAAGAAAAGGGATGTTGCATTCAAAGCAACGTCCTCAAAATCACAAGAAAAGGAAGAAAGTGATGAAGAGAGTCCCGACACCGATGAGGAAGAAGCTCTCTTTATCAACAACTTTAAGAGGATGTTTAGAAGAAGGAGGGGGAGCTACCAAAATGAGAGGAGAAGCAAAGACAAGCCCAAAACAAGATCAAAAATGGCTTGTTACAATTGCAGAGAATATGGCCACTTCATTGTGGATTGTCCACATGAAGAAAACAAGAAGAAGAAGGAGGGCAAGTCCAAAGAGAAGAAGTACTTCAAGAAGAAGAAGCAATCCGGACATGCCCACCTTGGGAAGGAGTGGGATTCAAATGAGGAATCCTCCTCTGATGAAGATGAGAAGGTAGCAACCATTGCTATGAAAACGACAAAAATGGAGAACAAGCTCTTCCCCAACTTGGAGATCTCAAGGCCAACTTGTCTCGTGGCCAAGGAAGGAAGAAAGAAGGTTAAATCTAACTCCTCTTCTTCAATTTCTTCTCATGATGACTTTGATAGTAGTAGTGAAAATGAACACATGCTTAAAGACATGAGCAAAAGCACCTTGAAGAGATTGAGATTGTTAACGGAAGAGATATTTGAGAAGGAAGAACTCATCAAACGTCAAGAGGACATGCTCATCCAACAAAAGAAGAGATGTCAAGAGGTTGAGGAGCTCTTGGAGCTTGAAAGAGAAAGAAGCAAGGCACTTGAGCGTGAACTCGCTTTGAGCAAGGAAACTTGCTCAAACCTTGAGAACACTACAATTGTGATCAAGGATGAACTTGTTAGTTTGACACAAGCTAACAAGATCCTTGAGATGCAAGTAAAGTCTCTCAAGGTCAATGCACCTTCTTCCTTTACAAGCTCACCTTCCACAAATGTTAAATCCGAAGCATCTCAACCTTGTAAATGCTCAAACTTAATCATAAAACTTAAAGATGAGCTAAAGTTGGCACAAACCAATCAAGCACCCAAGGGTGGCATTTTTGACAAGGAGAAGGTGGCATATACACGTAGTGCATTTACCAACACAAGACATCCCCTTGTCAAGGATGGTCTTGGTTATTCTAGGGGGATGAGGCAAAATGCCAAAACTCCCAAGAATGGCAAAGACTTGATTGTCTTTGTCAAAAGAGGCTCATACAACACTAAGGGAAAGAACATTGCTACTACACCCAAAATGCCTAAGAAAGAACCGCATCCATTGTTCCATGATTTTGATGCTTCATATGTTTTATTAAGGAACAAGTTTGGAAAGGTATATGCTAGGTATGTTGGGCCACACCGCAAGAGTCCTAAACCTTATGTGTGGGTTCCCAAGTGCCTCTTGACTAACATCAAAGGACCCAACACCGTTTGGGTACCTAAAGCCAAGGCTTAAATATTTCTTGTAGGCATACTCCTCCGGTGGAACCAAGTGTGTCCTTGATAGTGGATGCACAAATCATATGACCGGAGATAGGAAGATTTTTGTGGAGTATGAGCTTAATGAAGATCCAAGTGAAGGAATCTATTTTGGGGACAATAGCCAAGGAAAAATCCTTGGCACCAGTAAAATTGCTATATCCTCTAATCATACTCTTTCAAATGTCTTACATGTTGATTCACTTGATTATAACCTCTTGTCCATATCACAACTATGTGACAAAGGTTATAATTGTTTATTTACTAATGAGGGTGTGACTGTCACAAGTAGAAGCAATGACTCAATTGCCTTTAAGGGTGTACTCAAGGGAAAACTCTATCTTGTGGATTTCTCCGCGGATAAAGCCCAACTTGATACATGCTTAATTGCGAAAACTAACATGGGATGGCTTTGGAATAGGAGGCTAGCCCATGTTGGAATGAGGAATTTGCAAAAACTCCTTAAGGGCGAGCACATCCGTGGTTTAAAGAATGTTGTGTTTGAAAAGGATAGGCCATGTAGCACATGCCAAGCCGGAAAGCAAGTTGGAGCACCTCATCCATCCAAGAACATTATGACAACATCAAGACCATTGGACCTTCTACACATGTATCTCTTCGGCCCAATCGCCTACATTAGTACTGGTGGTAATAAATATGGTCTTGTTATTGTTGATGATTTTTCTCATTTCACTTGGGTGTTCTTTTTGCATGACAAGAGCGAGACTCAAGGTGTCCTCAAGAGATACCTGAAGAGAGCTCAAAATGAGTTCTCCTTAAGTATCAAGACCATTAGGAGTGGCAATGGCACCGAATTCAAGAACACCCAAGTTGAAGAATTTTTGGATGAAGAAGGCATCAAACATGAGTTCTCGGCCCCCTACTCCCCTCAACAAAATTGGGTGGCCGAGAGGAAGAATAGGACTCTAATTGAGATGTCAAGAACCATGCTTGATGAGTACAAGACGTCGGACCGGTTTTGGGCAGAAGCGGTCAACACTGCTTGCCATGCCATAAACCGGTTGTACCTTCACCGCATACTCAAGAAGGCGTCATATGAGCTCCTGACCGGTAACAAACCCAACATCTCTTACTTTCGTGTTTTTGGGAGCAAATGCTACATTCTTAACAAGAAGCCTAGGACTTCGAAGTTTGCTTCTAAGTCCGATGAGGGTTTCTTGCTTGGCTATGACTCAAACACTTACGCCTATCGTGTCTTTAACAAATTCTCTGGAATTGTTGAAGTAGCACGTGACATAGTGTTCGATGAGACTAATGGCTCCCAAGTGGAGCAAGTTGATCGTCATGTGCTAGATCAATAAGAAGCTCCACAAGTGGTGATAGGAAGGATGACACTTGGAGACATTCGACCACAAGAGCAACCTCAAGTCACAAGTAACCATCCTATACATCGAGCAAGCTCTTCCTCAAATGATCAAGATCAACCTCCCCAAGATGCGCTTCAAGAAGATTAAAATGAAGGCATCAATCAAGGGGAGACAATGAGAATGAGGAAGACCAAGATGATGAATCAAGACCTCAAGCACCTCACCCAAGAGTGCATCAAAGCATCCAACGGGACCATCATGTTGACAATATACTTGGAGACATCTCCAAGGGGGTAACTACTCGATCTCGTGTTGCAAATTTTTGTAAACATTACTCTTTTGTTTCTTCCTTGGAGCCCCACAAGGTTGAAGAAGCACTACAAGGTCCGTATTATGTGATGGCCATGGAAGAAGAGCTCAACAACTTCGAGAGAAATAAAGTATGGGAGCTTGTGAAGAGGCCAAATGCAAATGTTGTAGGGACCAAATGGGTGTTCCGCAACAAACAAGATGAACACGGGGTGGTTACAAGGAACAAGGCACGACTTGTGGCTAAAGGGTACTCACAAGTCGAAGGTTTGGATTTCGAAGAAACCTTTGCTCCCGTAGTTAGGCTTGAATCAATTCGTATATTACTTGCATTTGCTACTCAGCATGATTTTAAGCTATATCAAATGGATGTCAAGAGCGCATTCCTAAATGGTCCAATCAAGGAGGAAGTATATGTGGAGCAACCCCCCAGATTTGAAGATGAAGAATTCCCAAACCATGTGTACAAATTGCGTAAGGCTCTCTATGGACTCAAACAAGCTCCTAGAGCTTGGTATGAGTGCCTTAGATATTTTCTAACTCAAAATGGTTTTAAAATTGGGAAGGCGGACTATACTCTATTCACTAAGCATTTTAATGATAATTTGTTTGTTTGCCAAATATATGTCGATGACATTATATTTGGTTCTACTAACAAAGCCTTTTGTGATGAGTTTTCCAAGATAATGACAGAAAGATTTGAGATATCTATGATGGTGGAGTTGAAGTTCTTTCTAGGTTTTCAAGTAAAGCAACTCAAGGAAGACACGTTCATTAGTCAAACCAAGTACACACAAGATATACTCAAGAAGTTTGACATGGACAAAGCCAAACCCATCAAGACTCCTATGGCAACCAATGGGCATCTCGATCTCAATGAAGATGGTCCAAGTGTAGACCAAAAGGTATATCATTCTATGATAGGCTCATTGTTATACTTATGTGCATCTAGGCCCGATATCATGCTTAGTGTGTGTATGTGTGCTAGATTTCAAGCTACTCCAAAGGTGTGTCATTTGACCACCGTTAAGAGAATTCTTAGATATTTGGTTCACACACCAAGCCTAGGACTTTGGTATCCCAAAGGCTCTAAGTTTAACCTCATTGGATATTCCGATGCAGACTATGCGGCGTGCAAATTTGATAGGAAGAGTACATCGGGAACTTGCCAATTCCTTGGTAGATCTTTAGTGTCATGGTCCTCAAAGAAACAAAACTCCATTGCACTTTCCATAGCCGAAGCGTAGTATGTCGCCATCGGAAGTTGTTGTGCACAACTTCTTTGGATGCGACAAACTCTTAGGGACTATGGCATAAACTTGCGCCATATTCCTCTCCTATGTGACAATGAGAGTGCCATCAAAATAGCTCACAATCCAGTTGAACACTCAAGAACCAAGCACATCGATATACGCCACCACTTCTTGAGAGATCATTCCATTAAAGGAGACATTACAATTTCCCATGTGAGAACCTATAAACAATTGACCGATATCTTTACCAAGCCCATAGATGAGAAAAGGTTTTATGAACTTAGTAGTGAGCTAAATATATTGGATTCTCAAAATGTGGCTTAAGTCTTGCACATCTGATTGCAATATTCAAATTCACGCATGCTTGCGAAAAACTCATCCTCCTCAATTTTTCCACAAATTATTTTGAAATTATTGAATCCTTGTGAATCATGGTCATAGTTTGATTGTTGATTGCTTACTGACCATATTTACAAAGATCTTTTGTGAAATATAGTCCAAAAGGATCAAATCTCCACTCAAAACTCAATATATAGGAGTTTTAAGTCTTGGGACCGGACTAGTCCGCTCCTTGTACCGGACTAGTCTGGTGGTATGAGTTGTCCGGACCCAGTCCGGATGCCGGACAAGTCCGAGTCCCTGACCGGACTAGTCCGACCCTTGGGGACTTAACCTCCCCAGGGTGCCCTCGACCTCTCCACTTCGTTTCAAACACTCTTTCTCCAAAAACGCTCAAAAACTGTCTCCCAAACGGCGATTTTCAACTCCCTCCACAAAATCTTGATTCCAATCGGTGGATTGAAGCCCCAAGGTGCTTAGGAACTTTTCCCCAAGCACCAGATAGCACTTCCTCTTCCACATTTCAACAAATCGAAGACTTGAAGAGGTATTCTTGACCTAACTCCAAAATCCTTGAAACTCAATTCTTCTGGGTCCATTGATCAAATCTTCTTCACAAATGTTGTTGTACACATCAATGTGATCATATAGCTCCATTTTTGTGGTAGGATCCGTAGTTTTTGCAAAATTTCCCTAGATTAGGGATCTTGCTGTGTGAACCGGACTAGTCCGGCCACAGGGCGGACAAGTCCGACCTAGTGCGGTCTAGCCCGGCCCTTGGGCGGACAAGTCTGGGTTACACAGTGAAAATCCTAACCTAGGTTGATCTTGTGAATTCTACCATTTTACTCTAGCTTCCTTGACTCATACGTATTCCCTTTCTTCTCTTGTCATCAACCATGTCGGACAATGAGTATGTTCCTCCCTCTGACTCTGAGACTGAAGCGGAGAAGCAGACTCTCTTTCGCCGGAAACAAAGAGAGGATCGAGAGATGGCTTCTGCGTACTTTGCCTCTCAGAGGGCAAAGAAGACGCAGCGTGAGGAGCACAAATCCGCTGCTGCCGAGGCTGCCCCAAAGAGGAAGAGGCTTGTGACCTTGGGTGAGCAAGCTAAGTCCCAGGGGGCAAGATCCTCCAAAGATAAGGGCAAGGCCCCTGTTGATGCTGCACCCAAGAAGAGGGTGACTGTGGCCAAGAAGGCAGCAAGCAAACTGAAGAAGGGTGCCCCACAACCCATTGCCCCCTTGAGGATGTCCTCTCCTGCACGGAACCCAAATCGTGTAGCTGCTTTTGATATCAACATCTTCAAGGGAAAGGGGGCTGAGAAGGCACGCAAGTTGAGGAAGATAAATGTTTATCAGCGTGACAAGAGCATAGTGGATCCCCGGTTCTGGTGTGACTTCCACTGTGACTACTACAGGACGGTCTATATGACCAAACAAACTCCTGTCACAGATGCTCAGTGGATCGGTTGGGATTACATGGCCCAGAAAGATCATCAAGCCTTCAATGTTGTGATTGAGGCTATCGAGAGGCATGGTCTGAAAAAGCTTATGGATTTCCAGTACGACTGGAATGTGGAGGTCATCACTCAGTTCTACTCCACCCTTTACTTCCACACCGATGGGGACAGGAGGATCACCTGGATGACCCATGGAGAGCAGTACTCTACCACCTTTTGGGAGTTTGCTCAGTTGCTTGACTTGGAGGATCAACTGGATAATGAGATCATCATTTCCAATCTGAAGCCAGTTGATCGAGACACATTGGAGTATATGTATCCAAGCCATGGACAGTATGAGGCCGGTCACATCAGAAATATCAAGCCCTTCTATAGTGTGCTCAACCGGGTCCTCAGAAAGACAATTGCCCCCAAGGATGGAGATGTGGGGATCATCCAAGGCAATTTGAGACATTTAATGGTCATCATTGATGGAGATGTTCGCTTCAATGTGGTGGACTATATCTTTGATGACATCTTCAACATCTCTCACACACCCAACCGATCATGTGGATATACTCCGTACATTATGTACATGATCGAGAAGATCTCCAGGCTCACATTCAAGAAAGATATCATTCACCGGAGGCTTCAACCACAACTCCCTCCTCCGGAGCCAGCTGCCCCTCGGAGGAAGAATGCGGATCCTCCCGCTTCTTCCTCTCGCTTCGTTCCATCTCCTCCACCACCTCCGCCTTCGACACAATGTGGAAGCGGTTTCTTCAGGTGCTTCAAAGCTCTCTTTTCTTCGTGCCGGAAGACAGAAATTCGGCAACGTCGCATGGAGCGTCGCAATGAGAAGTATCTCAAAGCGATGTGCGACAAGCTGGACATCCCTATGTCCCCCATCGAGGAGAGCGATGGTGAGCTCACTTCCTTTCTCGAGTTCACTGCCTAAGAGCTCGCTGAATTTGGAGAAGCTGGAACTTCCACCGCGGCCCCGACCGAGGATCCGGAGGCCACAGAAAGCGACAGTGAGCCCCAAGGCGACAATGATGACTCCGACTCCGATGATGAAAAGTCCTAAGGGCTCTTCCTCTCTTATTTTCCTTTTTGGTGTCTTGATGCCAAAGGGGTAGAGATAGCGAGGAGATAGCTTGAAGGGCTCTTAGATCTAGGGGGAGAGACATAGGGGGAGAGATGAAGGGGGGGGGGAGATAAAATAGATTGATGTTGATGTATGAGTGTATTGATCTATGTTGACTTATGTTTTAAAACTCATTTCAAGTTGTATTCTAAGATTTAATCTATGTATTCATGTGTCTTGCCTAAATTCGTGATGTGTTGCCTCATTTTAATGTCTATTTTGCATAATCATTGTCTTATCACACTTTATGGACACATCACTTAGGCACCCCACCATAACATGTATATGTATGAGAACTCTCTCAATCTCTTTACTCATGATGCATACATTGAGGGGGAGTCACTCATACAAATACATGTTATGAAAACAAATTATTATCCTTGGTGTTGAAGTCTTAATGTGTTGTCCTCAATTCACCAAAAAGGGGGAGATTGAAAGTGCATCTAGGCATCCCTGTGGGTTTTGGATGATTGATGACGACAATTAAGAGGATAATGAGCTAAGTTGATCTTAAGCACATGTACAAGGATTGAAATGAGATGAAAACCCTCAAAAAGGAAAAGGAGAAAATGATAGTCAAAGACTCAAGCATAGAAATTAGGGTTTATATGGTATTGAGCTTATATGAGCCGTATCATGTGAGAGGGTGGTTGTATCATGTGCATTGAGATCATACCAAGGGGCTCAAAGTGGTGGTTTAGAAGAAAAACCTAAGTGAGAAGCCTAAAATGAGAAAAACCTTAGGAGGTCGGACTAGTCCGGGCCTCTGGGCCGGACTAGTCTGGCCATGGCAGACAAGTCCGTTTTTGGACGGACCAAATGTCTCTGGAGTGTTCCTGAGTGATTTTGGAGCTAAGTCCGAGAAGTCCGGACTTGTCCGTTTTTGGACAGACCAAAGCTCTCTGGAGTAGTTCAGACTTGTCCGTTTGGGACTTAGTGTGACGAACCGAGAGAAAACCCTAGGGGGCCGACTAGTCTGCCCCTGTGGACGGACTAGTCCGGACCAACCCAGAAGAATCCATTTTGGGGCGGACCAAGTGGTTTTGTTCCACTTTGGACTAGTCTGTTGTTGACCGGACTAGTTCGTTGTCTAGTGACCGTTTGAATTTGGAAATTTGGCAGGTAGCGTGACGATCGTTGCTTAGTGTGGTAGTTGTCGGGAACTGGCCAGGGGGTTAGTGGTCCCATAGGGCCGAACTAGTTCGCCCCTTTGCTGATGTAAGCAAAAGGGGCTCGGGACCTCTATAAAAAGGGGACCCCCAGGCTCATTTGAAGAAGACTTAAACCCTAGCGCCGCCACAAGCATCCTAGAGCCTTCCAAAGCCTTCTACTCGTCCTACTAACCCCCTAAGAGCAAATCTTGAAGAGATTAGGGTTTGGGGAGGAGAGTAAAGGAAGATCATCACGCTTTGGCTCTCGGTTTGATCTCTTGCACATTGTGTTGTGTTTTGTGGCTTGTGTGAGTTGAGCTTCGTGTGCTCCTCATTATATTGATTTGTGGGAGCCTCAAGTTGTGAGTAGCCCCATCAAACTTTGTGATTGCCCATTGATATAGTGAAAACCAAGCCGACCATTGTGGTGGCTTGGTGAGAGAAGGGTCAAGTGAGACCCAATCCTTGTGTGGACTTCTCAACGTGGATGTAGGCTTCTTCGTGGAGCTGAACCACGGGATAAGTCTCGTTTCGCTTGTTTTGCACTTTTCATAATCTCTAGCATTGCTATTAGGGTTCACATTTGACTTATTGTCTTACACTTGATCACTATTGTAAACTTGCAATCTAAGTGTTTAAACTTCACAATCTGAGCTTCACAAGTTTGTTACATATTGCTTTTATTATCTGTGAACTTTAATTCCGCAAAAAACTTGTAGAAATCAAGTTTTAGGGTTTCCACCCTGTGCTGAGCGGACTAGTCCGTCCCTGACCAGACTAGTCCAGCCATAGAGAATTAATCTCATTTAATTAAGTCTTTTTAGGTATTATTGCCTATTCACCCCCATCTAGGCGACTTTCACTCTTCCTCATCAATGTCGGGGCTCTCTTCATCACTCTCTCCTTTTCTTGGGACCTTGAGGACGTTCCCTTGAATGCAACATCTCTCTTCTTGGAGGAGGAGAGTTTTTGAAGGTCGTTGTAGAACATAGCCTCTTGCTTCATCATCTCATGGTTGATGATTATCCCTAGCACTTCTTCGAGAGTCATCTTATGGAATCCCAGACTTTCACGAATTGGTGAGCAAAGAGTAACATTTTGAGGCATGAATGCCCGAATCATTCTCTTTATCACTTCATGGTCCGTCTACCGGGTGCTTCCATAAGACCGACTCTTATTGATGAGGGTCTTGAGGCGGTTGTACATGTCTTGGGGGGGGGGGGGTCTCACCATCCATGATAGTGAACCTTCGAAGTTCTCCTTCAATCATTTCAATCTTTGCCTCCCTAATGACACGGTTGCCCTCATGTGCCGTCTTGAGTGTGTCCTATATTTCTGTTGCCACCTCCAACCCTTCAATCCGGTTGAACTCCTCTCGGGTCAAGGATGAGGTGATCACTCTGACCGCTTGAGCATTGCGGTGGAGTAGGATGGCTTGCTCCGGGATCACATCCTCCTCATTCTTGGGAAGATGAACACCTGTCAAAACAATTTGCCACAAGCTAGGGTTTAAAGAAATGAGATGCATCTTCATGTTACGCTTTCACATAGAATAATCATTTCCATCAAATTGGGGAGGTTTCCCAATAGGAATAGATAAATAGTGATTACTAGCAGTTAATCACTCATAGTTGTAAGGATATCGGGAGTAGTCTTGTGAACTACTCCCATTGTCGTTGTTGATTGGACTGATCACCTTGATGTCCTTCTTGAGAAGACCTAGCTTCTCACGAAGTCGCGCCTTGAGTAGACGCACTTCCTCGTCGTCATTGGGATCATCTTGAAGCATATCGACGTTCTTCGTCTTGTCATCAGAGACAATCACTAGGACCTTGTTGTCACCCCTTCAGGCCATCTCCTCTCCGAGTTGTTAGACTCTTAGTGGAGAGACCTGCTCTGATACCAATTGAAAGTAGCCTAGAGGGGGTGAATAGGCAATAATCAAAAATCTAGACTTAATTAAAATTTGTCCTATCAATGCAAGTCGGACTTGTCTGACTTAGAATCAGACTTGTCTCACTAAAGTCAGACAAGTCTGATCCTGATCTGATAAGTCCAATAGAATTCACAGGGCAGTGATAAAAATGGAGTTTTTATGCAACCTAGTGAATAAAAATGTGTCCTAGTAGTTCTAGAAGATGATGGAAATAAGATTAAGTCCTAGAAACGAAATAAACCTAGATGATCACAAGAAAGTAAGGATATTGCAGAAATGTAAATAGAGACAATGAACACAGAGAATTTCCCGAGGTTTGGTTCCACGAAGAAACCTACGTCCCCGTTGAGGAACCCACAAAGGCCCGGGCCTAACAACCCTATCCTCGCCAAGACGCCTCAAAGGTCATGTCTTGGATATTCTACTATCACAAAGATTACAAACTTCCCCAGATCAAGAAATCACACAAAAAATCTTTGGGACGACGCCTAACCGTCTAGGGGAGAACCCCAAGAGTAACAAACACGCAATCACGAATAAACTCAGCGAATCAAACGTTGCTCAACCCACCTATGGACTTCTCTTGCCAATTCTCACAATCTCTCCTTCACTCTTCCAAAAAATCTTCGGATTTGGGCTCAAGAGGGTGAACAACAAGAGAGGGGGTTTTCTTGAGGGCTTGAGGCGACTGTAAGAGTTTCTTAGGGTTAGGCTTTGATTGGGGACGAAATACCCATCAATTTATACTCAAAAAGTGTTTTTAGTCATTAGTTGACAACTGACGTCGGACAAGATCGGACAAGTCCGACAGTCTGGCAACGGAATATGTACGGCTAATGACTCAAATTTGAATCTGCGCGCAACCACGTCGGACAAGTCCGACTACCATCGGACAAGTCCGACACATAAGGAGAGGTTTTTCAACTCAGACTTACCCGAGGATCTGAGACAAAGAAGTCCACCTCGGACATGTCTGTCCCACTTTGGACATGTCTGAAATAGAATAGAGACTTCTCGGACTTGTTTGAACCACATCTCAGACAACTCCGAGTTTCATACGCTTAGAAAATTTTTCTAAGTCAAGTACCTCGGACATGTCTGACCCACTTCAGACATTTCTGAGAATGACCATAGAAGTTTCGTACATGTCCGAAATACAGTTCGGACATATCTGAATTCCACCAGAGGAATTTTGGACTTATCCGACCCAAGGTGTCGGACAAGTCTGACTCTAGACAGAAGGTTTTCAGACATGTCTTATCCATGGCATCGGACAAGTCCGACTCTGACAAAGGGGTTTTCCTGAAACCTACCCAAGAGGTTGAGCTCCCATTTGACTCACTAAGTTTCCACGCGTCGTGTCCCTCTTAATAGTACGCGTTTTCCTATGACTCAAGGAGAAATAGAAAACCTATTTCCACTCCACTTTTCGTGCCTTTTCTCCTTTTTTCGTGAATTTCACTCCGTACTACATTTTCTGCAAGAACTCAACCAAACTCATTAGCTCTTTAATTGTTTGTCATTAATCAACCAAAACCGATAAGGGACCCATTTGCACTTTCAATCACAGAAGGCATACTTAGAAAATATACTTAGAAAGTACGATATGCATGCTAGTAAGCCCTCGCCTGCTCCAATAGTTAAGGGTGATAGGTTTTCAAACTCTCAATCGCCTAAGGATCAATATGAGGTTGATCAGATGAAAAGAATTTGTTATGCTTCTGCTGTCGAAAGCTTGATGTGCTCAAGTATGTACACGCCCTGACTTAGCATTCATGACTGGGATGCTTGGCAGATATCAGAGTAATCCAAGATTAGACTACTGAAAAGCCATTAAGAAGGCTTTAAGATATATACAGGGTACTAAGAACCTCATGCTAACGTATAGTAAGACTAAGTCACTAGAAATAGTTGGTTATTCAGACTCATATTACGCGGGTTGTGTGGATACTAAGAAATTGACGTGAGATTATATATTCACCCTTGCGAATGGAGCGATATCGTAGAAAAGCTCCAAGCAAGCAATCACTACATCGTCCACAATGTATGCTAAGTTTGTTGCTTGCTATGAGGCTACCGAAGAGGCATCTTGGCTTAAAAAATTTGTTCTGAGTCTTAAAGTGGTCGACAACATCCATAAATCACTTAAGTTATACTGCGATAATCAGCCAGCAATTATGTACTCTCACAATAACAAGTCGAGTGGTGCTGCCAAACACATCGACATTAAGTAATATGTCGTGAAAGAGAAAATCTAGGATCACACAATTAGTATCAAACATATTAGTATTAAACAAATGTTTGTGGATCCACTAACTAAGGGTCTTTCACCCAATGTGTTCAGAGAACATGTAGCCGACATGGGTTTAAGGAAGACCTTGTGATAGTGTCTTGGATTCTAAGGGGACACCAAAGTATAAGATTATTTCTAATTATGAGACATACCATGGTTGTCGAGTCAAGCAGTGCGTAAATAGCTGTTTTGATGCGTCATGCCATTTATGTCAAAGCGGGAGGAAATATATGTAAGATTAGTTTAGTAAATAAGATAGTAAGTTAAGATCCCAAGATCAAGAGTAAGAATGTTAGTTGGTTTTGATCTCGGGAGTGATGTGGGCAACAACCACGCTCCCGAGTCCTACTCCCTCACGCGCCCTGATCGGGGGCGCAACCGACTTCTATTCGGTGTGCCCCCCTCTCGCACGCGCAACAATAAATAGAGGGAGAGGGTCGGAGCCTCGATCACTAGTTGATCGTGTGTCTCAACCTCTCCCACAATCCCGTGATCCGATCTATTAGAGCGTGAAACGAGGGGAACGTCCCCACCTTCTTTCTGGCGCTCCTTCACCGCCATCAACCTCTCGGTGCCGCCAACACCACTGCATCGACGGTCGGCACAGCGCCAGGCCGTCACTGCACTGACTTGCCATCTCCATTGTCGGTGTCCAAAAGCACCAGGTGCTTTACTACGCCCTCTGCCCAATGGCATCTAGCGGCAACTCCAGCAAAGGTACTCTCACCTCTCCCCTCTCTTCCTAATTCTATTCTACTACATGTTGTTAGATGTAGAAGTTGTATGCATGATTGATTGGTTGATTGCTTAAGTAGTTAGATGATTATCACTTAGACCTAAGTGCTCCTGATTAGATGTTCTTAGTAATGATCCTAAATGCAATTAGTATAACAAATGGAACCAGATCGGCTTTATGGAGGTTTTTGCTACAACAGCTTGGGAAATTTGGAAACAATGTAATGTGAAGATATTTAGAGCATCTCAACCTGCAGTGCACCTCTTTGAGATCTCAACTTTGCAGATTTAGAGAAGTAGATAGGGCTGCTTTACTTATTTGGTTGGGAGACTCTTTAGAGGTGCTGTCCTAGCTTTGGACACTCTGAGGGTTCTCATATGTGTATGCCTCTGGCATTTTTGTACTTTGCTGTTTTTTTTATGTTCTTTTGAATCAATATATATACTGCATGAGCTTTTCTTGCAGTTTTGTGTAAAAAAAATACACGATACTAAATATGTTGTGAACCTTTGAAAAATGCTTGACGAACATGTTCCGTTGCGTTTCTAAACCCCTGGATTTGTGAACGAGCCAATTACTATGTACATTTAGCCATCAGTCACAAAACGGACGGTTATATAATGCTAAAATGAACTTTTTCAGCTAAATCCAAATATTTGGTCTATGACAATTGTAAACTAAATATGCACTAATTAATATTATTATGACAAATTTACCGTGACACGCTTTAAGATTGTGACTGGTTGTAGCACATTGCAAACCGTATGTTTTTGTCATAGCACATTGCATATTCTTACTCTTGTCTGCAACACACTGGAGAAGGGAATAGTGATATATCTAAATTTTATATTTCACACGAAATATATTACAACTTGAAACTTTACACAAACATAAATTACTGCATTTTCTATCCGTATGTTTTCTTTTTGAATCTTCCAACAGTTCAAATAGAAAATATTTTATTTGTAAACCAAACTATGCAAACAGTTGAAAAATCTAAAAAAACATAGATAGAGAATACAACAATATATCATTATGCGAAGTTTCAAACTATAATTTATTATGTGAAGAGCTAGAAAAGTTAATAATATCAATTCGTCCTACTTTAATATGCTGCATACAAGAGTTGAGAATTTAAAATGTGCTACAGCAACAATGTCGGTATGCTACAACCAATGCCACAAGTATGAAGTGTGAGACGATTGCCTCATTATAACGCAACAAGGATGCTAGTTGTGTTTTCAAATGCCTGCTTATGGAACCAGGAAAAAATATGTGTACACAAATTGCACGGGCCACCTTACAATTGTGATAAACAAAAAGAATTAATGAGAGCTTTTCAAGCTGCTGACTCAGAGAAAATACAAAAATTCATAATAATTACCCACAACATATCAAACCAACATATACAGCAGAAAATGCATTTAAGTGGCTACCTAGCAAATTATTATGCTTATGTTCACCTTCCTACATTCATGAACAGTAGGTTCTTATTGTAATGTAAGGTGGGAATAAGTTGCTGCTTTGAGCTAGAGGATGACAATTGACAAGATATTGAACATTACGACAAAAATCTTAGAAAGGTATCTGTGAATACATGCATAATTTGCTCATAAATACATGACCAACAAGATCACCTATTTGTCAATCTGGACACAGTATAACTGCTCTGAAGATCCGTGCCCGTTAAACTGAAAACAAAAAAACTGTACCCAAGGACCTCCTTGCCTTACTCCAAAACCATATTTCAATGCCCATTTGTTGCAAAAGATAGATGGTTAAATCTGTGAACGGGTAACAATGCCAGGTGACCTGAACAGGTGCTTATAATGACATCTAGTCAGATGAGTCTATGCCATAGTCAAGCATTTCTTTTATGTTTAGCTTGATCGAAGGTCCCATGGATGAGCACAAGTAAGCTGTTTTCCAGTGTATACCCTTTGCACCAGATGGCTTGTTCCTTTCAACGAAGCGCTACAAAGGGACGTTGAGAAGTAAGTTGACTAAATTTTCAGTAATAGGAATGGGGATGCTTATAGGATTAGATATCTTACAACAACAGCCATGAAGTTTGCAATAAGATCTCCCTCTGGAAAGTCAACCTTGCCAAAGGGAATATGAACAATCCCCGTTTTATCAACTCTGTATTCGACTTTACCTTTTTTGAACTCATCGATAGCCTGGAACCCTTTGCACAGTTAATGTAATCTACCTCATCAATCTCAGTTGATACTTTATAGCTACAACCATGAGGTTGAAATGGCTTGAATTTACACTGATACATTATCTACATATTCAGGGGGGGGGGGGGGGGGGGGGAGGTTTGCAAAAAGGGTAAAACTATGCTAAAAACAATAGTATGTCATCAGATCCCGCTTCAACTGCCATTAAGCCATTTCTATCATGCGGTGAAGTCATAAAGAACTATACAATACGAAAGTCTACGTTCATGTAGTAATCAGTGTCATCGTAAACCGTAAACGTTAAACAGTCAGTGATATTCACGGGAGCTCCTTCTCCCGAGCTTTCGGTAAACAAAAAAAAAACAGTCGCTGACCCATTGCTTAGCATTTAAATGGCCTAAACATGTTTAGACAACATTTGAACAGGCTAAACGGTTTTGTACTAAAGCATACTAGCAGAGGAAAGTATAGGCCAGTAAGGAGGAAAAAAAGGGGGGGGGGGGGGGGGGGGGGGGAAGGAAGGCGTCCATCCCCAGTAGCTAGCCCATAAGAGCTTCCCTAGGTCATATGACCGTGGGTCCATCTCCTCCCAAGTTCCCAGAAATCAAGGTGATACCACCGCCACCGCTGTGCAGTACTTCAATCTACCACTGCGCCGAATTTCCAACGGGTAATGACAGCTGGCAAAGGTAGAATGATAACAATATGCAAATTTCACATGTGCACCTAGGTACTGCATTACCGTTAACTTTTTACTCTTGTCAAGATAACCAACCCAAGCAACAGAAGCATAAACGATTCAGTCAATTTTGCTGGAAATCTTAGGGGAACAACTTGATGCACTTCCATAATACCTGAGTAATGTTTGGAGAAACAGTACCAGCTTTGGGGTTAGGCATAAGTCCTCTTGGTCCTAGAATCTTACCCAAGCTGGCAACCTGAAAAGTAAATAGAAATAAATCAACTCGAGCACGACACATGTTGAAAAGTTCCATGAGGAGTGTGGCAAACATCGCCCCAATATTTATTTTAGGCCTAGTTTTTAAAGAGTGCAACACCTCAAACATGTACACCTCAAATATTTTTGACTGTTTTGCTATAGCTAATCCATTTTATCAAAACAGAAGATATTTGGTTGTTATTAATCAATAACCATAAAAGAACTAGAATAGAAATGTCCCATATATTTCTATACAAATCAGTGCTCAACTCCTGAATGATCTAGAGTAATAGCATAATCTTTTCAGGGTGAGGAAAGAAAAGTAATTTTTTGTTAAAAAATATGTAACCAAAAGATGCTTTAGCATGTTGTTCCAATAGACACTCAAAATGTGACATTTTGTATAGGTGGAAGGTGCAGATAAGTATTTGACCAAACATTAGCTAACTGCTTACCAGCATTGCATGTGGTAGATTATATCCCTCAAGCACACAAATATTTCAATCCTGACCTCCAAAGCTAGTTCCGCATCATGGCTCATACCTTAGGCATCATATCAGGCGATGCAATTAATTTATCGAACTCCATAAATCCTCCTTTTATTTGTTCAATCAAGTCATCTCCGCCAACAATATCAGCTCCTGCAGCTCTTGCTTTGTCTATCTTCTCACCTGGAAGGACATCGAATAATTACTTATGCATAGCAGTACTGATTACAAGGCCTCTGGTCTAGCTTTATGAGAAAAGAAAAGCATGGCTATGCAACACAAAGGAGTGTGAAAGAAAATTTCCTTTCATTCAAAAATATGCCCTTCGACCAGCACAACTATCTTAGAATATATGACCAAAGTATAAACATCATCAACATAATAGCAATCTTTCCCTTGCAGTTTGAGCTCAAAAAACATAATAGCAATCTTCTTCTGACATTTTCTTAAATACAACTGGTTTCCTCCAGCCCAAAAATTATGTTGAACAATCAGGTTTGCGCAATCAAATATTTTAGTACTTGACATCATCATGCAAAAATGTAGAATATCTAGAGCAGTGATCCAATGAAATCATGCATCCAAGAATAGAACTGACATGGATTTTGTACCAGTGACTATCTCCAAACAACATTCAGGCACCACGTACCTTGCGTTAGAACAGCAATCTTGACCAACTGGCCCGTCCCCTTGGGCAAATTCACCTGCGCTCACCAACACCAACATCAATCCAAATCAATAAAATGAAATAAGACCGTCTGTAGTGGTATATTGTAAAATGTACTGCTGGGAATATAGAGTAGATATAAAGTGTATATAAGAGTGAACCTACTTGAAGAATAGAGGACATACCGGAAAAGTAGAGTATAGAGGATGTGTTTAGAGGACATGAGTGCAGATAGCTAAGTATTAAACGGAACAGAACTACAGAAGGATAGAAGGGACAAAATAATACCGTGGCACGGAGCTGCTGATCATTGTACTTGGGGTCCAGATTCATTCGGAAGTGCACCTCGGCTGACTCAACGAACTTGGCGCTGGACATCTGCTTCATCAATGAGATGGAGGTGGGCACGTCGTACTCATTCTTGCTCTCGCGCAGCTTCTGTGTCTCGAGGAACGTATTGGACCTCGTCTGCACACCATCAAAACTAGCACGGCGTTACTGACCTACCCAAAAGAAATGAACCAAGCGAACGGCAACCAGACGCGAGAGGGGCTCGATTCACATACGCGGTCGCGTTTGAGCGGGAGGGCCGCCTTGCCGGTGCGCGGCCTGGTGGGAGGCGTGAACGCGGGACCGCGGCCACCCACGTACCCGTCATCGTCATCGTCGTACCGAGCGCCCTGGTCCACGACCATCTCCTCCTCCTCTAGCACGGTCCCCTGCGGTTCGATGACGGCGGCCGCGGCGGGGCGGCGGAACGCGAGGAGCGGCCGCGGGTAGGCGCGCAGCAACGGCACGGACGGCGGGAACAGCGCCGCGTTGTGCGCTCCGGGCGCGGGCGCGGCCTGCACGAGGAGGGAGGTGGAAGCGGCCATGGCCATGGCAACGGGGAGGTGGATGAAGAGGGAGTGGAGGGATGGAAAGAGAAGCGGGCGCGGCAGCGCGGGCGTGGCAAGTGATGGGTTTGCCGGATAGTAGGGGTGGGTGTTGCCGGATAGTAGGGGTGGGTGTTCGGTCTGGTAATTTCGGTTCGGTAATTTTGTTTTTTTTTTTAAATTTGGTTTTTGAAAATCACTATATGAAATATTATATAAATATTAGATATTCGAAATTTTGGGTACTTAAATTTCGGTTTGATCTTTGATCTTACCCGAAATAACTGAATTGTATATTATTCTTACTTCATGCTCTCAACAATCAGTATAAGTTTAATATTATTCATAAATGTAATCTCGAAAGACAATACATTATTAGTTAATTAATGATAGATCGTAAATAAATAGTTTAATCTAATGATTTCACATATCAAAACTCACAAATAAAATATCAAAATCCATATTGTTTAGGATTTATAGATCATAATTTAACTTGAGATTTTATTGTTCGGTTATTCGGTTATTTTGGGTACCCAAGAGTAATAATCGAATTCGAAATTAATATATCGGTTATTTAGATTTAATACCTGAATAGGTACCATATACCCGATATTTCGGTCATTTTGGTCTCGGTCTCAGTTTTTTCTGTTTGGTTTTTTCGGTCCCGGTTTTTTACCCACCCCTACCGGATAGGGCTACGACCTTGGAGTGCGACAGGGTGACATGGGCCCAGGTTGTGCTAGGATGAGTCGTGGCGGTGTAGTGTCACACCTGGTTTTAGAAGCAATCAGATACCTTCCACATGTACGTCAGGATCAGTTAATTTCATACATATGTAGACAAAAGTGGAATATTATTAAATTGAATTATGTTCGAGTACATAAATTATTACATAAATAACCATCCAGGTTTAAACTAAAATTACAAAGCAACCGAAAATAGTCGATAAACGGAGCTCCAAAGCACATGCGTCGCTCGGGGGTTTCGCCAGCCTAGAACGTCTCATCCGAATCAACGTAGAAATCTTCATTCTCCACTTATTCACCATTGTAAATTGGGTAAAGATAAGCAACAAGCAAGTTTGAGTACCAACGGTACTCAGCAAGTGGGGAAGTTTATGACATAAGGGTCATATTCAAGGAAGGCAAACAGTGGTAAAACACTATAACAATTATAACATATTGTGAGACCTATGTATGCTGAATACATTAGCTTCGACGATAAAAGTTTTGAATGCTGCAATAACATCTTTTTAGCAAGGTCCGACTCTAGCTTCGAGCTTTTGCAAGGTCCGACAATAGGTCCGACTTTCTTTATCTAGATCCGACATATTTTTGAGTAGCTCTGGTGAGTTTTGTCTTTAGCTCTGACATGTCTTTGATGTCTTTGTTAAACTCCGATATGTTTTGCTAGGTCCGACTTATGTTGATTAGCTCCGACATGTTTTTCTAGCTTCGACTTTTGAGATGACTAGTTCCGACTAGTTTTGGTTAGCTCTGGCGCTAGGTCCGACTAGCTTTGGTAAGCTCCGGCGCTAGGTTGTACTAGCTTTGGTAAGATCCAGCTCAAGCTCCGATTAGCTTTGGCTAGGTTCGGAGCTTGATCGCAATGTTCCTGCTTTTACTGTGAAATGTTTCGAACTTGCTTTGTATTCTTGGAAAGTTTGCTTAGTATTCATTTGCTAAGTTTTTGGTGCGTTTTGGTTGACATGGTTGATATCGTTTTGCTATGCTTTGCAACATGCTTATGTGAGGTGCTCACGTAAGATGTTGTGTTTGGAACTAACTTGAGTCAAGTCGAGGACTTGGGCTCGTACGGATTGGTTGTTTGTTCATGTGCAGGTGTTGCTTGAGTTCAAGTCATGGCTGGTGACGGGATCCATTGGACTAGTCTCGGGGAGGAGATGAGGTTCCAACAACCAAGTTCGGGAGGAACCGTGGTTGAGCTGGTCAGGAGGTTGCGCAGAATGATTGAATCAAGGGCAGTGCATATGTAGGTTACTGAACGTCGAAGGAAGGTGTTCGCACATATGCATGCGGTGCATGACGTGGCAACATGGTTCCGAAGATGGTTTATGAATGGGAAGATCTGGTTGGAAGGATCGGATCGTACCGGTTGATGACTTTGGCTGCGGCAGAGTCAGTTATGGTTCGGTATGGAAAGTATCGAGTTGGTTATGATAGGATTTCATGTGGGTCACGAATTTGAGTTGTTTTAGGAATGTGGGATACGTTACTAAGGTGTTTGGAAGTCTTAAGATTGCTTCTATCTGCATATAGAAGAGTCCTAAGCAGTTATGGAAAGTTTCGATTCATGATTTGAGTAGGATTAGAGTCATAGTTGAGATTGGGTTGGCCTAAGTGGCTGGTTATATAAGCAAGGGAGGCCAAATTTCGTGGTACACGACTTTGGGGCTGTTCCTATTGTGTTCTATTGAATAAAATTCGTAGTTTGAAGGAACTTTTGTGCCTTGTTCGTCCGACTTGTTCGAGACAAGTTTTACTTGTCGAGTTTCTAGACAGCACTACCTTTTGTCGGTGGTTTTATCATAACTCGAGTTTTACAGATCCTATTGACGTGATTATTTTTGGATTGTCTTCACAACTTGATTATCTATCATATGTTGAAATTTCACGGTCATTGGATTTGTTGTTTCTGATCTACATGAGTTTCTTTCCAGCGTTTCAGAACTATTTTTCTCGGGTAGGACAGATTGACCTTTGCTCGATCTTTCGATCATAACTTGAGTTTCCCTCGACGGATTTGAGTGATTCTTTTGTTCTTTCTTCGTGACTTGATTCTCCCTGATATATATCACTTTTGTCACAGTGAAACACGTTTAGATTAGTTTCACACACGATTTCTCTAACAGATCGTTTTTCTGCCGAAGGGGTTGGGATTTAATTGTTTCCGCTGCGTAAGATTTTTTAAATCTACCATTCACCCCCCCTCTATTAGCTTTTCACGTGCTCTTAAATCCTACAAATGGTATCAGAGCCACAGTGCTCTAATAATTGTGATTTGCACGTGTTTTTGACTAATCATCATGGAGAAATACTCCGCCAAACCTTGTGTGTTTGCTGGTATTGATTTTCAGGTTTGGAAGGTACGCTTGGAGGCTTTTATCCAGGCGCAAGGCTTCACAATATGGGAGAAGGTGTACAAGGCTTACGAAGTGCCACCAAACGATCAAGTTACGACTACAAATCTACGGGACGTCGACAACAACAATAAAGCCTGAAACTTGATCATCCAAGGACTCACTCAAAGCGACTTCGACCGCGTTGCACATCTCCAATCGGCATACGATGTATGGAGAGCACTTTGTGACTATCACGAAGGATCCAACACGATCAAGGAGGTAAGGCAAAACATGTTCAAGAAAGAATACATGCGCTTCGAGATGCAACCCAGTAAGTCCATCGATGATCTCTTTGCCCGCTTTAACAAAATTCGCAGTAACTTGTGTAGTGTCAACGTTAATTTTTCTGATGCTGAAAATGCTAGGCAACTTCTTAGTGCATTAGACATGTTGATCTGGGAGATGAAAGTTACATCTATTCGTGAATCTACTGTCATGAGTACACTTACTTTAGATGTGCTATATTCCAAGTTAAAAACTCATGAAATTGACATAATATCACGTAAAAACCCCAACAAGTCTATTGCATTTGTCTCACAATGTGATATGCCTAGCTCTGGCCAATCATCATCTTGCAATACTCTTGCTTTGTTGTTCTCAATAACCCTGGAGCAGATCGAGGAATTTATAGAGGAGGAGCTAGCACTCCTCTCTACTAGGTTCTCAAAAGCATTGTAAAATGTGAGAACTAGATGGAGAGGAAGCTATGGACCTCAACGATGCTTCGAATGTGGTAAAACAAGACACTTTCGTACAGAATGCCCTAACCTTTCAGGTTCTACTTCCTGAGAAGAAAAACAATCAAGGACGAAGCACTCCTCAACAAATGATAAGAAGAAGAAGAAGGGCTTTACAGGTCGCCAACTGGTGAACAATTTTATCTCCGCACTCCAGGAACTTGGCTCAAGCGACGTGGACATTGGAGGTGATGAAGATGAAGATGATTTGGCCAACTTATGCTTCATGGTGGGCAAAACAAGATCAAGATCAAGTCAGGAGGATGCAGAACACAACACTGACGACGATGACGTATGTTCTACCTGTAATGAAATGTGTGATGCAATTTCTCGTGCAACTATTATTGTTAAGAAAAAGGACAAAAAGCTTAGGGATAATGCTGCTAAAATTGAATCACTAGAATCTGAAATCAACCGTTTGAAAACCTTGATTCCTAGTGATGATTCTTGTACCTCATGTGATTTAATCTATGAACAATTGTCCACACTAAGAACTGCACACTCCTCCACTCTAGATAGACTTGAACTTGAAATTGAAAAGAACAAAAAGCTTGCTGCACTTGACATTGGAAACTTAAAAGATGCTTCTTGTTCTACAATTGATTTGCATTGTTCTAGTCGTGATGATCTTGAAAAGAAACTAAAAGATGCTATGAATGAAATTTCATATTGAATAATGCTTTACATTCTCACGAAGTTAAATATTGTTCCAATTGCAAATTAAAAGGAAAAAATTCATGTGAAAATTGCCTTGATTTGTCCGATAAACTTGATAACATGCATAGGACATTATATCGGTTTTGTAATGGGAATAAGAACCTAAACTTGCTGCTGAATTCTTCCAAGTCTTGCAAAGATAAAACTCGTTTAGGTTTTTATTCTCATGCTCATGCTAAGGCACATCCACCTAAAATTGTAAAATCATTAGGAAGTGGTTTGATTCAAACAGTTCCTAAACAACAAGAATTGGTTTTCAAATCTGCAGGTGGTGTTGTCTCATTCGATTTCAAATAAAAATGTTGTTTGCTCATCTAGACATGAACACAAAGTTAAATTTCATTGTACCTACTGTGGTAGAGATGGTCATGTCATATATTTTTCTTATAGACTAGCTAAACAACAGAAAAGGGAAAGAATGATTGCTAGATCTCATAACTTTCATACAAAATTTGTTGCACATATTAAACCGAATGTCAGGAACATGCAACCTGCTGTTATGAAACAAAAACATTCAAAGTTTACCTCCGGACCTTCTGTTTTTGCCTCCGGAGCTACTGATTTTTGTGCTACACAAGTGACACCTTATAGGTCAGTAGTTAAGAATAAAAAACCTCAAACTTTGACTCATAAATCTGTTGTTTTATCTCAGCTTCGCGTGTTTTTCCTACTGCACGTTGTGTGACTCAATACTGGATACCTAAATGCCTTTTGACTAACCCCAGTATTGAGTCATCGACGTATTGTGCTTCTATGTAGGTTACATGCTTGAGGAAGGAGAACATTTGGATTGTGGATTCAGGTTGCTCACGCCACATGACCGGTAACAAAGAATGGTTCTCCTCCCTCTCTTTTGTGTCACGTGTAGAGAATGTTACTTTTGCCAATAATTCTTCAACTCCTATAATTGCTAAGGGTTCGGTTAGAGTAAATGATCACTACACTTTGAAGGATGTGGCACTTGTCAAAAATTTGAAATACAACTTGCTTTCTGTTTCACAATTGCTAGATGAAAATCTAGAAATTATTTTCAATAAAAATTGCTGCATAGTTGTAGGTTCAAATAGTGAGCTTATTTTTAACATGTCTCGGTTTGTAAGAGTTTTTAAAGCTGATTTTGATATGTCTTCCTCTAAGTATAGATGTCTAGTTGCTAATGATTCAAAGGACTTATATTTTTGGCATCGTAGACTTGGTCACGTAGGCTTTTGTCAGTACCCTCCGTACCGGATACCCCTTGGGATTGCTAAGATCACAAGGAAACTCCATCTACCAGATTTGAAGACCTCCGAAGGTCCCACATGTCAGGCGTAGCCGGACCTGCTTCCCCGACATGGTTAGTCCCAGGGCCGCCACGTGTTTCACAAGACCGGAGCTATCACCCACACATGGGAAGCTCCGGGAAGCTCCGGTCAGACTACCAATATGGCACCCCTGGACCTAACCCCAGACAGAGGGAAGTTCTGGTACTGACACGTGTCCAACAGCACCGGAGCTCCGGAGCTGCCACGTGGCAACTCTGGACCTTCAACTTCAACTATGAGGCCGATGGACCCCCCAACGGCTCCGGACCTTCAAGGATTAATCAAAGACTTCAAGACCCGATTAAGTGTCATTAATGCCATATTAATGACACACGATCGGATGATCTTTAATACTGGTAACAACACTGTTAAGGCCCGTTACCAGTCTATTAAGAGTAACTAACCCCATTTATTGTGTATCAAGCATGTGTAACCGCCGGGGCCACCTGTCGGACCAGGCTAACGTTGTAACGACCAGTCCTTGTACTATAAAAGGACTGGTCGATGATACACAAGGGACGGTTTCAGGCCACTGCTGAACACCCTGAGCTAGACGAGCTTCTTCTTCTGGAGCTTCTTCTAGACTCACAAGCTTAATACATCACCAACACACCCCGTGGAGTAGGGTATTACGCTCAGGCGGCCCGAACCACGTAAATCTCTGTGTACACGTGTCTTTCACCTTCTTGAATCTCTGCGCGCCCATTACCGAACTACAACTCCTCGATCTACCAGAGGTAGTGTCGGGACATCTGCCAGATCCAAACACCGACAGTTGGCGCGCCAGGAAAGGGTCCGGGTCAAATGCTCAAGCAAGCTCCGATGCATGGATCTCTGAGATCCATAGCTACTTGAAAGACAACATCCTTCCGGACAATGATGTATCCGCTGACTGGATAGTCAGATTGACTAAAAGATACACGTTGGTAGAAGGGGATCTCTACCGGCACGGTGCCAATGGCGTCCTAATGTGGTGCATCATAAGGGAAGAAGGCTGCGAGCTCCTCGCAGAAATCAATGGAGGCGAGTGTGGGAACCACGCGTCTTCCTGCACACTGGTCGGTAAAGCCTTCCGGCATGGCTTCTACTGGCCTACAACGCTCCAGGATGCAACTGAGCTGGTGAAGAAATGCAAAGCATGCCAGTTCCATACAAAGCAAATTCACACACCAGCTCGGCCTCTACAAATGATACCTCCTACATGACCTTTCACTGTGGGGGATGAACATCTTGGGACCTTTCCCAAGAGCCATCGGAGGTTACAAGTTCCTGTATGTCACCATGGACAAGTTCACCAAATGGCCGGAAGCAACTCCAGTTGTGATAATAAACAAGCAATCAGCTATCAATTTCTTGCAGTCCATAGTCAGATTTGGAATTCCGAACAAAATCATAATAGATAATGGGACCCAATTCAAAAGCTCTGCTTTCCAAGGATACGCAAAGACCTCGGCATCCAAGTCAGCTACATCTCTGTAGTTCATCCGGCAAGCAATGGCCAAGCCGAGAGGGCAAATGCAGAAATCCTGAAAGGACTCAAGACGCACACATATGAGCGCCTGAAAAAGCATGGAGCCAACTGGATTAAAGAGCTTCCACCCACTCTATGGGCCAACAGGACAACTCCTAACCGGTCAAGTGGAGAGACACCCTTCTTCCTGGTGTACGGAGCTGAAGCAGTCCTTCCTCCGGAAATCACCTTGGGATCGCTCCGGGTCCGGACCTCTGACGAAACCACGCAGGACCAGCTCCGACGTGAAGACCTTGACCTCCTTGAAGGGGGAAGGTGCCGAGCAGCTGTTCAGAATGCCCGATACCGCCAAGCTCTTCAGCGCTATCACCAACGGCATGTTCATAGCCGACAGCTCGAGGAAGGCGATCTGGTGCTACGGAGAATACAATCCAGAGAAGGGTTAAACAAACTCTCCCCCAGCTGGGAGGGACCCTTCCGAGTGATCAAAGTATCCCGTCCCGGATGCGTTCGCTTGGCAACCGAGGATGGGACACCTCTCCCAAATCCTTGGAACATTAAGCACCTCTGTAAGTTCTACGCTTAGTATCACGGAGGTGAGTCTATAATTACATGTGGTGTATGTTATAGATTCATTGTACAGAGTCGGGTAGCTCCTCCGGGAGGGCATCCGGACCTACCCTGCTAGGTCCGCAACATCCATGCAACACTTGTCACGGTCTCAGAACTAATAGTGTCGCTAACTACCTTGGGTCAAACAAGAAACGAAACACACTTAGCCTGGTTCCATACATTAAGAGTGTACTTGTTTCCCCTGTACCCCAGACCTATAATGAAAGACATCATTGTGTGAAAACAGACTCCACGTGCATTTACTTTGTACAGGCTCAATATTTTTTATTTTTCTCTTTCTTGTCTATAACAAAGTTGTGCAGTTCTTAAGAAACTTTAGCTCGACCAGTTCATGTACAATTCGAGTTGCATTGTCTATCCTCTCGGGTTCAAGCATTGTTGATGGCCTACTTGTCTGAATGTCGCCAAGCCAATCTAGGGCCAGAGTGTGCTATCGACTTAGCCTGGTCCTGCACCCTAAGTACACCACTCTACCTACACCTCGGCAGGCCGAAGTAAGGCGAGTCCAGAAATGATCGGGCCTGGAGGAAGCAAGATGGTGCTCCTGATTGTATTTAGGATTGTGTTCGACCTAAAACTTTCCCGGGAACATTAAGCCGCAATGAAGTTATAGATAGGAAATAAATTTTACTGTTTTTCTTGACTTCAATGTGCAGGAAAAATAAACATTTCATGACGATGGTGAATGGAGCCGGAGCTACCAAGCTCCGACACCCCAGAGGGTTAACTGTCGATGCTTTATGCGTTGATAGAGACTACTAACGGAGCTACTAAGCTCCAACGATGGTCAATGCCGGAGCCACTAAGCTCCGACAACCTTAGGGGGCTTACACTATCGAAGACTTCGGACCTACATTCTACAAGTTCGAAGCACGCAAGTCTTCAACAACTGATACATTCCCTTGGTACTTGTTCACAATCAAATTGTGTACATCTACCAGGGGGCCAAGCGAGACAAAGGTGTTGAAGAAAAAAAATGAAATTCAAATTCTAAAAAATTTGGATTTCATTCATCTGGAGAGAAGAGATTCCAAAATTGGAGAAGAAGAAGAGAGAATACAAGCGGGAGCTACAGGGAGACGGTCCTAGACCCTATGGAAGAACTGGGCGACCTTCTGGGCCACCTCCGACACGTTGGCTCGGGTGACCTCACCCTCTCCTTTGATGGGACCTTCAAGCACTGGGTCCAGAGGGAATTGAGGGTCTCGGCTGGTGTAGCACGTCAGCACAAACTCTGCGACGTTCTTCGCCAGGGACTGACCCTCCATTTCCAATTGGTCTGCGATGACATCGCCCACCTTGGAGAGTTTGTTGCCTGCTGAACCCAACGCCTCCAACGCCTGGTCCAGCTCTGGCTCCGGATCATCCGAACGCATGAGACTGAAGCACATTGGCGTCAGCGCGTCGTTGGCCTTGCCCAGGAAGTACCAAACTTGTTGGGACTCTACAGCCCTTGCACCACGCATCTCCGCCAAGGATCTTTTAGCCGCCGCCAGCTACGAGCTCTCCCAAGCAAGACACTCCACCTCTTCGGCATTCTGCTGAATCGTTTCAGCAACCTGCCTTTCGAGCTTGCTGAGCTCTTCCTCCCGGAGGTGGATCTCATTCCGGCGGTTGACCAGATCTTTCTCTCGACCCCGCACTTTCTTCTCCCGGGCGGTGATGGCATTCTCCTGCTTGTAGAGTTCTTGTCCCCGCTCCCAGGCCTTCTTCTCCTCCTCCTTGCAACGCTCCTCCAATTTCTTGGTGCGTTCTTCGAGGCTCTTGTCAGCCAGAGCTGTCTTTTGGACAAGCTCTTCCTCCCTCTTCACGAGGTCGTCTCGCAGCTCCAGGAATTTCTGCTCTTCATCTTCGAGCCGTCTCTCTCGAGCTTCAAGAGCCTCCCGACGCTTGACGAGACTACCGTGGATGGCGGAGAGCCTTTCCTGGCGTTCATCAGCTGTGCTATTTGCAGCCTTGGCCTGATCATATATGGCCCAAGACTGGTCGTCGAGGGTCCGCGTCATGCTTTCCCTCTCATCCAACAACTTACCCCAATACTCCAGGCGGACTTTCTCCCTTTTCACCCACTTCTTGTCGTCAGCCAGCCTCGACTGCGCCAGCTTGGTCTCGAAATGGAGTCGGTTGCGCCACCTCCTAAGGGTTTGGCGCTCCTCCTCGAGGGCCTTGCTGTCATGGTAGAAGGCCAGCTGCAGCTGGCGAAGACTGGAACACGCGTTGTCGATAAACAACAATAGGGGGATCGGGTTCGAACCTGCTGGGTCCTCTCCGCTGGCTCCAGCGGATCTTCAGCAACAAAAATTGGGTCCCACTCTACGAGAGCGGTACCCTGAGCTTCCACGACACTAGGGCCATCCTCCTGGATAGCCTCGGCCGCCGCCGAGGAGGTTCTTGCAGCAGAAGTTCCGACCTCCGGAATTAATTCCGAAGGCCCAGCCACCAGGTTATCAACAATTGGCCCTTCCGGCGGGGGGCCAGCAGCTTCATCACGGCACTCTGGCTCAGCAGTGGGCACCTCCGGGATCACCACTTGCGGAGCGGGTGTCGAAGGTCCGGTCGGAGCAGAAGCTACTTCTGGCTCCAGCGCAGGCACCTCCTCCGCCGTTAGCTCAGGTGCTGGCGCTTCGATCGACATGGGCTTTGGCGCTGATGCTTCAGCCACCAAAGGCTCAGGCGCCGACACCTCTGCAGCAGCTGGCTCAGACGCCAAAACTTCTTCAATGGCCGGCTCCACAGCCAGAACTTATGCAGCAACCGGCTCTACCGCTAGAGCTTCCTCGACAACCGGCACAAGTGCCGGAGCTTCATCAACACCCGGCTCCGCTACCGGGACTTCATCAGCCACCGGCTCGACTGTCGGGGCTTCAACAACATCCGGCCCTAGGGCCGGAATCGCAGCTTCCTCCGGCTCTGCGGCCGAAGTGTCCAACATCACATCATCCAAGCCCGGAGCTTCTACCTCCGAGGCTGGCGCTGCTGGTACATCTTCAGTCCCGTGGTCCGGCGCTACCACAGGAGCTTCTGGGGATGAGTTGTCCAAAACCACGACAGCCGGCGCCGGGGCTGCCGCAACCTCAGCCACCTCTTGGGGTGGCGCTGGAATCGGGGCCGAAACCTCAGCCTCATAGCCTCAACCCCTGCTGCAGGGACCGGAGCTTCAGCCCTTTTCTTGGGCACACTATGGATGAAGGACGAAGAGACTCAAAATACAGTTAACAATAAAACAACCGATTGAGGTAAAAGATCAAAAATTACCTCGGAAGGCTTCTGCACCAGTTCTCACAGAACCTCTTCTTCGGACGCTCTGGACTAGCCACAGTCGCCACTGGTGTGGTAGTCCCGGAGGGCCCCCCGGAGCTTGCTGCTGCTGTCGGTGTTGCTCTGGTCGAGGCCCCCCTCAACCGGGAAGGACCTCCGGACCCGGAGCCCTCAGCTGGCCCTGGTACCAGAGTCACTTGGCCGGAGCTAGCACCCCGGGAAGATGCCACAACTGGAGTAGATGCCGCCATTGTAGACCTTCCCCTCCGGGGAGAAGGAGACGCCGCAGAAGAAGTATGCCTGGCCCTTCTGTCGGCATGCTTCCTCTTACGGCTTGAGGGCTCGGCCAGTTACTTGCCCTTGCTGGCGACTTCGGTTCTTAGTTTAGGGGCGGGAACGGAGCCACCTTCTGGAGCTTTGGAGATTGCCAACCCGGTGGTCGAGCGCCTCTCAACGACACCAAGGTCGTCAAGCACCAGCATCGTCCGCTGGAGCTCCCTACTGAATTCTGCCACCATGTTCAGTGGGAAGAAAGCCGGCGGTGGAGCCAAGTCGTCGCCCTCGACATCGATGCTGTGCTGGAATTTCTTCAGGTGGAACTCCAAAGTTGCACCCTCCATGTTAGACTTCAAACCGGTCTCGATCCGATCGTCGTCCAGCACACTGTTGAGAGCCCAAGCCAACTTCTCCCTCCTCTTCAACGGATCCCACCTGTTGGCCAGGAAGTTGCAAAACACCGTCTGGGGAGTCACCCCTCATTCCACGCACAGGCGGATCCTGGTCAGAGCAGGGCTGAAGGCATCCGACAGCACCGGAGCTTCACTCCAAACTGCAGTGTCGATGTTGGGGAGGCCTTTCGGCAGCTCCAGCTTCTCGTGTTCCTCCACCCTGATCACAATCCAATCCTTCTTCCAATCGTCCCACTTCCCAGAAGGGAACGACCGCAAGTATTTGTACGGGCACTTGCGCTTCATAAAATAGTCGAAGCCAAGGTACTCGTCGCTCCAGCCTGTGGTTTGGAGAGTGAAGAAGGTGCGGAAAAGCTCAATGCAGGGGGGGAATGCCCACCCACATCTTGCAGAAGTGGACAAAGATGGACACCAGCAGAATGGAGTGGGGGCCAAGGTGATACAGCTGCAGACCATAGAAGTCTAGCAGCATCAAGAAGAAGGAGGAGAAAGGAGAAGAAGCAGGATCAGTCCCACCATGGCGTACGCGGAGAAGTACACCATGTCGTCGGCGTGTTCCTTCTCGAATGGAAGCTTGCCAGCGCGGACAAGGTGGTTGAAGAAGTCAGAGGACCATCTCATGAGGGCCCGGACCTTCTTCAAATCGTCATCGGTCTTCAATCGACTCTGGCGGAGACCCAACTCCATTGCGGCACAACAAGGCAAGAGAGGAAAGGCAAGCAAAAGTTTGGAAGGTTTGAGTGCAAGATCAATTGAAAGGCGTAAAGAACCCCAAACGGTGCGTGCTTTCCTTCTTAAGTAAGCCCCCGCAACGCCTGGATACAAACCGCAGGGGAGCTGATGATACCAATCAAAATTTTCACCCCGCCAATGACAATGGGGTCCGGGGCCACCCCGACGATCAAGTCGAGGTTCTTACCCCAGGCGAACGGTTGTCATCATGAAAGGCGGGAAACCTGAAGTCGGTGGCCTGACAGGGCGAGCGAAATCGATACGATTTTCGTATTGGGAACCGGAGACCTTCAATTGCGTGAGATCCGCACGCTGATATCTCACCTGCCGCCTCCAAGATACGCCACACGGCGGAAGTTTAACTGTGAACTACCGCCAACAGCACAACCAAAGACCCTTGAAGACATGGTTCAGAAACCGAAGAATGGACCCACCTCCGGCGAAATGACTTCATCCAAAAGGTCTCTCCCGAAGGTGAGTCCAGGGGGCCACTGTCAGTACCCTCCGTACCGGATACCCCTTGGGATTGCAAAGATCACAAGGAAACTCCATTTACCAGATTTGAAGACCTTCGAAGGCCCCACATGTCAGGCGTAGCCGGACCTGCTTCCCCGACATGGTTAGTCCCATGGCCACCACATGTATCACAAGACCGGAGCTATCACCCACACATGGGAAGCTCCGGTCGGTATACCAATATGGCACCTCCGGACCTAACCCCAGACAGAGGGAAGCTCCGGTACTGACACGTGCCCAGTAGCACCAGACCTACTCGTGCACGACGGTAAGCTCCGGTGCTGCCACGTGGCGAACGCCGGACCTTCTTCAACAATCAGACTGGTGGACCCCCCAAAGGCTCCGAACCTTCAAGGAGTAATCAAAGACTTCAATACCCGATTAAGTGTCATTAATACCATATTAATGACACACGATCAGATGACCCTTAATACTGGTAATGGCACTGTTAAGACCCGTTACCAGGCTATTAAGGGTAATTAACCCCATTTATTGTGTATCAAGCATGTGTAAACGCCAGGGCCACCTGTCGGGCCAGGATAACGTTGTAACGACCAGTCCTTGTACTATAAAAGGACTGGTCGATGATACAGAAGGGATGGTTCCAGACCACTGCTGAACACCCTGAGCTAGAAGAGCTTCTTCTTTTGGAGCTTCTTCTAGACTCACAAGCTTAATACATCACCAACACACCCCGTGGAATAGGGTATTACGCTCAGGCGGCCCGAACCACATAAATCTTTGTGTACACGTGTCTTTCACCTTCTTGAATCTCTACGCGCCCATTACCGAACTACAACTCCTCGATCTACCAAAGGTAGTGTCGGGAGATCTGTCGGATCCAAACACCGACAGTTGCTGCGCAAGGTAGGGGACCCGGAAGTCCCCGAAGCAGATCCGGACCCCTCTAGGAGGGTCCAGGGCGATGTGGAGGAAGCTTCGGGCCCCTCCGGGAGGGTCCGAACAGTCCAACGCCTAATGTACTTCATCAGCGAAGTACTACATGATGCCAAGGTTCGATACTTAGAGGTGCAAAAGCTGCTCTACGCAGTTCTCATCGCCTCCAGGAAGCTTCACCATTATTTCCAAGCTCACAAGATCTCAGTGGTGACCTCTTACCCACTGGGTGCGATCTTGCATAATCCCAACTCTACTAGGAACATTGCAAAGTGGGTAGCAGAATTGGACGAATTCGATCTTGAATTCCTCCCAAGGCAAGCGATCAAGAGTCAAGCATTAGCAGATTTCGTGGCGGAATGGACCCCCTCTCCATCAAACCCTAGGAGCCCTAGTGAGCAGAAGTCGGAACTCAAGGCTTCGGTCTTCACCGAACCTTACTGGACCCTCTACTTCGACGGCTCCATGCAAAAGCAGGGGGCCAGAGATAGAGTCCTTCTCCTCGCTCCAACTGGGGAGAAGGCAAAATAAATGGTCCACCTTGACTTCAAGGCGACCAACAACATGGCAGAGTATGAAGCACTCATTTATGGACTAAACGTGGCACTATCATACGGTGTCAAGCAGCTGTTGGTCAAGGGAGATTCACAGCTCATCATTAAAAAGGTGAAGGGTGAAAGCTCCTGTAACAACTCTCAACTAGCTGCTTATCTCCTTGAAGTCCATAGGCTTCAGAAGGACTTCGAAGTCCTGGATCTCCACCATGTCCAGCGTGTCCATAACGCTGAAGCTGACGAACTCTCGACGAAAGCGTCAACCGGAGCTCCGGCTCCTGACGGAACCTTTGTCCGGAGGTTGTCAAAACCCACAGCTCAGCCTGCCGAACTGAGCGAAGGGGGCAAGACCAGCATCCCGAAGTAGGCGGTCCCGATGGCCCTATTACCATGGCAGCAATCAAGGGTCGTAGGTGCTGCCGGAAGCTCCGAGCAACCCAGCACACAAGACTCAAATGCTCAAGCAAGCTCCGATGCATGGATCTCGGAGATCCGGAGCTACTTGAAAGACAATATCCTTCCTGGCGATGATGTATCCGCTGACCGGATAGTCAGATTGGCTAAAAGATACACGCTAGTAGAAGGGGATCTCTACCGGCGTGGTGCCAATGACATCCTAATGCGGTGCATCACAAGGGAAGAAGGCTGCGAGCTCCTCGTAGAAATCCATGGAGGTGAGTGTGAGAACCACGTGTCTTCCCGCACGTTGGTCGGTAAAGCCTTCTGGCATGGCTTCTACTGGCCTACAGCGCTCCAGGATGCAACTGAGCTGGTGAAGAAATGCTAAGCATGCCAGTTCCATGCAAAGCAAATTCATACACTGGCTCAGCCTCTACAAATGATACCTCCTACATGGCCTTTCGCTGTGTGGGGGATGGACATCTTGGGACCTTTCCCAAGAGCCGTCGGAGGTCACAAGTTCCTGTATGTTGCCATTGACAAGTTCACCAAATGGCCGGAAGCAACTCCAGTTGTGACAATAAACAAGCAATCACCTATCAATTTCTTGCAGTCCATAGCATGCAGATTTGGAGTCCCAAACAAAATCATAACAGATAATGGGACCCAATTCACAAGCTCTGCTTTCCAAGGATACTGCAAAGACCTCGACATCCAAGTTAGCTACGCCTCTGTAGCTCACCCGACAAGCAATGGCCAAGCCGAGAGAGCAAATGCAGAAATCCTGAAAGGACTCAAGACGCGCACATATGAGCGCCTAAAAAAACATGGAGCCAACTGGATTGAAGAACTTCCGCCCACTCTATGGGCCAATAGGACAACTCCAAACTGGTCAGCCGGAAAGACACCCTTCTTCCTGGTGTACGGAGCTGAAGCAGTCCTTCCTCCAGAAATCACCTTGGGATCGCTCTGGGTTCGGACCTCCGATGAAGACATGCAGGACCAGCTCCGGTGTGAAGACCTTGACCTCCTTGAAGAGGGAAGCTGCCGAGCAGCTGTTCGGAATGCCCGATACCACCAAGCTCTTCGGCGCTATCACCAACGGTATGTTCATAGCCGACAGCTCGAGGAAGGCGATCTGGTGCTACAGAGAATACAATCCAGAGAAGGGTTAAATAAACTCTCCCCCAGCTGGGAGGGACCCTTCCGAGTGATCAAAGTATCCCGTCGCGGATGCGTTCGCTTGGCAACCGAGGATGGGACACCTCTCCCAAATCCTTGGAACATTGAGCACCTCCGTAAGTTCTACGCTTAGTATCATGGAGGTGAGTTTGTAATTACATGTGGTGTATGTTATAGAGTCATTGTACAGAGTCGGGTAGCTCCTCCGGGAGGGCAGCCGGACCTACCCTGATAGGTCCGCAACGCCCATGCAACACTTGTCATAGTCTCAGAACTAAAAGTGTAGCTAGCTACCTTGGGTCAAATGAGAAACGAAACACACTTAGCCTGGTTCCGTACCCTAAGAGTGTACTTGTTTCCCCTGTACTCCGGACCTATAATGAAAGACATCATTGTGTGAAAACAGACTCCACATGCATTTACTTTGTACAGGCTCAATATTTTTTATTTTTCTCTTTCTTGTCTATAACAAAGTTGTGCAGTTCCTAAGAAACTTTAGCTCGACCAGTTCATGTACAATTCGAGTTGCATTGTCTATCCTTCTGGGTTCAAACATTGTTGATGGCCTACTTGTCTGAATGCCGCCAATCCAATCTAGGGCCGGAGTGTGCTATCGACTTAGCCTGGTCACGCACCCTAAGTACGCCACTCAACCTACACCCCGGCAGGCCGAAGTAAGGCAAGTCCAGAAACGATCGGACCCGAAGGGAGCAAGATGGTGCTCTTAATTGTATTTAGGATTGTGTTCGACCTAAAAATTTCTCGGGAACAGTAAGCCACAATGAAGTTATAGATAGGAAACGGATTTTACTATTTTTCTTGACTTCGGTATGCAGGAAAAATAAATAAGCTATGACATCCTCTAGGCGGTTTGTGCTCTATGTTCAAACATTGACATCGAGCATCTCTGGAGCTACTCAGTTCCGGTAAAGCTAGGAGGCAAGTCGTCAACGTGAAGATGGTGGAAAGACTCTAAAGTGGAGTCTAACATTGACACAACACGTGTTGATGGAGGTCACTGCCGGAGCTGCCAAAGCTCCGACACCCCAGACGACTAACCATCGATGCTACGGAGCTACTAAGCTCCGACGATGGTCAATGCCGGAGCCACTAAGCTCCGACAGCCTCAGGGGGCCTACACTATTGAAGACTTCGGACCTACATTCTACGAGTTCGAAGCACGCAAGTCTTCAACAACTGTTACATCCTCTTGGTATATGTTCACAATCAAATTGTGTACATCTACCAGGGGGCCAAGCGAGACAAAGGTGTTGAAGACAAAAAATGAAATTCGAATTCACAAAAATTTGGATTTCATTCATCTGGAGATAAGAGATTACAAAATTGGAGAAGAAGAAGAGAGAATACAAGCGGGAGCTACAGAGAGACGGTCCTAGACCCTATGGAAGAACTGGGCAACCTTCTGGGCCACCTCTGACACGCTGGCTCGGGCGGCTTCACCCTCTCCTTCGATGGGGCCTTCAAGCACCGAGTCTAGAGGAAATTGAGGGTCCCGGCTGGTGTAGCACGTCAGCACAAACTCTACGACGTTCTTCGCCAGGGACTGACCCTCCGTTTCCAATTGGTCTGCGATGACATCGCCCACCTTGGAGAGCTTGTTGCCCGCTGAACTCAGCGCCTCCAATGCCTGGTCCAGCTCCGTCTCCGGATCATCCAGACGCACAGGACTGAAGCCCATTGGCTTCAGCGCGTCGTTGGCCTTGCCCAGGAAGTCCCAAACTTGTTGGGACTCTGCAGCCCTTGCACCACGCATATCCGCCAAGGATCTTTTGGCCGTCGCCAACTCCGAGCTCTCTCGAGCAAGACGCTCCACCTCTTTGGCATTTTGCTGAATTGTTTCAGCAACCTGCCTTTCGAGCTTGCTGAGCTCTTCCTCCCGGAGGTGGATCTCATTCCGGCGGTTGACCAGATCTTTCTCTCTGCCCCGCACCTTCTTCTCCCGGGTGTCGATGGCATTCTCTTGCTTGTAGAGTTCTTGCCTTCGCTCCAAGGCCTTCTTCTCCTCCTCCTTGCAACGCTCATCCAATTTCTTGGTGTGTTCTTCAAGGCTCTTGTCAGCCAGAGCTGTCTTTTGGACAAGATCCTCCTCCCTCTTCACGAGGTCATCTCGTAGCTCCAGGAATTTCTGCTCTTCATCTTCGAGCCGTCTTTCCCGCGCTTCAAGAGCCTGCTGGCGCTTGACAAGACTATCGTGGATGGCGGTGAGACTTTCCTGGCAATCATCCACCGCGTTATTTGTAGCCTTGGCCTGCTCATAGATGGTCCAGGACTGGTTGTCGAGGGTCCGCCTCATGCTTTCCCTCTCATCCAACAACTTTCCCCAGTACTCCAGGCGTGCTTTCTCCCTTTCCACCCACTCCTTGTCGTCAGCCAGCCTCGAATGTGCCAGCTTAGTCTCGAAATGGAGTCAGTTGCACCACCTCCTAAGGGTGTGGCGCTCCTCCTCGAGGGACTTTCTATCGTGGTAGAAGGCCAACTGGATTTGGCGAAGACTGGAGCAGGCGTTGTCAATAGACAATGATAGAGGGATCGGGTCCGGACCTGCTAGGGTCCTCTCTGCTGGCTCTAGCTGATCTTTAGCAACAAAAATTGGGTCCCACTCTACAAGAGCGGTCCCCTGAGCTTCCACAGCACTAAGGCCATCCTCCGAGATAGCCTCGGTCGCCGTGGAGGAAGTACCTGCGGTCAAAGTTCCAACCTCCGAAATTGGTTCCGAAGGCCCAGTCGCTAGGTCATCAACAACTGGCCCCTCCGGCAGGGGGCCAGCAGCTTCATCACGGCACTCTGGCTCAGCAGCGGGCACCTCCGGGATCACCACTTCCAGAGCGGGTGTTGAAGGTTCGGTCGGAGCAGAAGCTACTTTTGGCTCCGGCGCAGGCGCCTCCTCCGCCGCTGGTTCAGGTGCTAGCGCTTCGACCATCATGGGCTCCGGCGCTGGCGCTTCGACCACCAAAGGCTCAGGCGCCGACACCTCCGCAACAATTGGCTCGGACGTCGGAACCTCTTCAACGGCCGGCTCCACAGCCGAAACTTCTGCAGCAACCGGCTCTGTCACCGGAGCTTCCTCAACAATTGGCTCAAGTGTCAGAGTTTCATCAACACCCGGCTCCCCTGCCGGGACCTCATCAACCACTGGCTCAACTGCTGGGGCTTCAACAACATCCGACTCTAGGGCCAGAATCGCAGCTTCCTCCGGCTCTGCGGCTGGAGCGTCCAACATCACAGCATCCAAGCCCGAAGCTTCAACCTCCGAGGCTAGCGCTGCTGGTACATCTTCAGTCCCGTGGTCCGGCGCTACTACAGGAGCTTCTATGGATGAGTTGTCCAAATCCACGACAGCCGGCGCCGGGGCTGCCACAGCCTCAGCCACCTCTTGGGGCGGCGCTGGAATCGGAGCTGGAGCTTCAGCCTGCACACCCTCGACCGCTGCTGCAGGGACCAGAGCTTCAGCCCTTTTCTTGGGCATGTTGTGGATGAAGGACGAAGAGACTCAAAATACCATTAACAATAAAACAACTAACTGAGGTAAAAAATAAAAAATTACCTCAGAAGGCTTCCACACCCGTTACTGCAGAACCTCTTCTCCGGACGCTCCGGACTGGCCCCAACCGACACTGGCGTGGTAGTCCCAGAGGGCCCCTCGGAGCTTGCTGCTATTGTCGGCGTTGCTCTGGTCGAGGCCCCTCTCGACCAGGAAGGACCTCTGGACCCGGAGCATTCAGCTGGCCCTGGTACCGGAGTCACGTGGCCGGAGCTAGCACCCCGGGAAGAAGCGGCTACTGGAGTAGACGTCGCTGTCATAGACCTCCCCCTCTGGGGAGAAGGAGACGCCACAGAAGAAGTATGTCTGGCCCTTCTGTCGGCATGCTTCCTCTTACGGCTCGAGGGCTCGACCAATTCCTTGCCCTTGCCGACGACTTTAATTCTTGGCTTAGGGGCGGGAACGGAGCCACCTTCCGGAGCTTCGGAGATCGCCAACACGGAGGTCGAGCGCCTCTCAACGGCACCAAGGTCGTCAAGCACCGGCATCATCCGCCGGAGCTCCCTACTAAATGTTGCCTCCATGTTCAGTGGGAGGAAAGCTAGCGGCGGAGCCAAGTCGTCGCCCTTGACGTCGATGCCGTGCTGGAATTTCTTCAGGTGGAACTCCAAAGTTGCACCCTCCATGTTGAACTTCAAACCGGTCTCGATCCGGTCGTCGTCCAGCATACTGTTCAGGGCCCAAGCCAACTTCTCCCTCCTCTTCAACGGAGCCCACCTGTTGGTCAGGAAGTTGCAAAACACCACCTGGGGAGTCACCCCTCCTTCCACACACAGGCGGATCCTGGTCAGAGCAGGATCGAAGGCATCCGACAGCACCGGAGCTTCACTCCGAACTGCAGTGTCGATGTTGGGGAGGCCTTCCGGCAGCTCCAGCTTCTCGTGCTCCTCCACCCTGATTACAATCCAATCCTTCTTCCAGTCGTCCCACTTCCTAGAAGGGAATGACCGCAAGTACTTGTACGTGCACTTCTTGCGCTTCACAAAATAGTAGAAGCCAAGGTACTCGTCGCTCCGACCTGTGGTTTGGACAGTGAAGAAGGTGCGGAAGGGCTCAATGCAAGGGGGAATGCCCACCCACATCTCGCAAAAGTGAAGAAATATGGACACTAGCAGAATGGAGTGGGGGCTAAGGTGGTAAAGCTGCAGACCATAGAAGTCTAGCAGCATCAAGAATAAGGAGGAGAAAGGTGGGATCAGTCCCACCATGGCGTACGCGGAGAAGTACACCATGTCGCTGGCGTGATCCTTCTCGAATGGAAGCTTGCCGGCGCAGACCAAATGGTTGAAGAAGTCAGGGGACCATCCCATGAGGGCCCGGACCTTCTTCAAATCATCATCGGACTTCAGTCGGCTCTGGCGGAGACCCAACTCCTTGCGACACAGTGAGGCGAGAGAGGAAAGGCAAGAAAAAGTTTGGAAGGTTTGAGCGCAAGATCGATCGAGAGGCGTAAAGAACCCCAAACGGTGCATGCTTTCCTTCTTAAGTAAGCCCCCACAACGTCTGGATGGAAACCGCAGAGGAGCCGACGATACCAGTCAAAATTTTCACCCCGCCAATGACAAGTGGGCCCGGGGCCACCCCGACGATCAAGTCGAGGTTCTTACCCCAGGCGAACGGTTGTCATCATGAAAGGCGGGAAACCCGAAGGTGGCGGCCTGACATGGCACGCGGAACCGATACGATTTTCGTATTGGGAACCAGTGACCTTCAATTGCGTGAGATCCGCACGCTGAGATCTCACCTGCCGCCTCCGAGATACGCCACGTGGCGGAAGTTTAACTGCGAACTACCGCCAATGGCACAACCAAAGACCCTTAAAGACACGGCTTGGAAACTAAAGAATGGACCCACCTCCGGCGAAATGACCTCATCCAAAAGGTCTCTCCCGGAGGTGAGTCCAGGGGGCCACTGTCGGTACCCTCCGTACCGGATACCCCTTGGGATTGCAAAGATCACAAGGAAACTCCATCTACCAGATTTGAAGACCTCCGAAGGCCCCACATGTCAGGCGTAACCGGACCCGCTTCCCGACATGGTTAGTCCCAAGGCCTCCACGTGTATCATAAAACTGGAGCTATCACCCACACATGGGAAGCTCCGGTCGGTATACCAATATGGCACCTCCGGACCTAACCCCAAACAGAGGGTATCTCCAGTACTGACACGTGCCCAGTAGCACCGGACCTACTCGTCCATGATGGTAAGCTCCAGTGCTGCCACGTGGTGACCGCCGGACCTTCTTCAACAATCAGACTGGTGGACCCCCCAAAGGCTCCAGACCTTCAATGAGTAATCAAAGACTTCAAGACCTGGTTATGTTTCATTAATACCATATTAATGACATACGATCGGATGGCCCTTAATACTGGTAACGGCTCTGTTAAGACCCGTTACCAGGCTATTAAGGGTAATTAACCCCATGTATTGTGTTTCAAGAATGTGTAACCGCCGGGGCCACCTGTCGGGCCAGGCTAACGTTGTAACGACCAGTCCTTGTACTATAAAAGGACTGGTCGACGATACACAAGGGACGGTTCCAGACCACTACTGAACACCCTGAGCTAGACGAGCTTCTTCTTTTGGAGCTTCTTCTAGACTCACAAGCTTAATACATCACCAACACACCCCGTGGAGTAGGGTATTACGCTCAGGCGGCCGAACCACGTAAATCTCTATGTACACGTGTCTTTCACCTTCTTGAATCTCTGCGTGCCCATTACCAAACTACAACTCCTCGATCTACCAAAGGTAGTGTCGGGAGATCTGCCAGATCCAAACACCGACAGCTGCCATAACATCTTTTTAGGAAGGTCCGACTCTAGCTCCGAGCTTTTGCAAGGTCCAACAATAGGTCCAACTTTCTTTGTCTAGATCCGACATGTTTTTGGGTAGCTCCGGTGAGTTTTGTCTTTAGCTCCGACATGTCTTTGATAGCTCCGGCATGTCTTTGTTAGGTCCGACTTATGTTAGTTAGCTCCGACATGTTTTTCTAGATCCAACTTTTGCGATGACTAGTTCTGACTAGTTTTGGTTAGCTCCAGCTCTAGGTCCGACTAGCTTTGGTAAGCTCCGGCAGTAGGTTGTACTAGCTTTGGTAAGCTCCAGCTCAAGCTCCAGTTAGCTTTGGCTAGGTTCGAAGCTTGATCGCAATGTTCCTACTTTTACTGTGAAATGTTTCGAACATGCTTTATATTCATGGAAAGTTTGCTTAGTATTCATTTGCTAAGTTTTTGGTGCGTTTTGGTTGATGTCGATATCTTTTTGCTATGCTTTGCAACATGCTTATGTGAGGTGCTCACATAAGGTGTTGTGTTCAGAACTAACTTGAGTCAAGTCGAGGACTTGGGCTCGTACGGATTGGTTGTTTGTTCATGTGCAGGTGTTGCTTGAGTTCAAGTCATGGCTTGTGACAGGATCCATTGGACTAGTCTCAGGGAGGAGATGAGGTTCCAACAACCAAGTTCGGGAGGAACTGTGGTTGAGCTGGTCAAGAGGTCGCGCAGGATGATTGATTCAAGGGCAGTGCATATGTAGGTTATTGAACGTCGAAGGAAGGTGTTCGCACGTATGCATGCATTGCATGACGTGTCAACATGGTTTCGAAGATGGTTTATGGATTGGAAGATCTGGTTGGAAGGATCGGATCGTACCGGTTGATACCTTTGGCTGCGGCGGAGTCGGTTATGGCTCGGTATGGAAAGTATCGAGTTGGTTATGATAGAATTTCGTGTGGGTCATGAATTTGAGTTGTTTTAGTAATGTGGGATACGTTACTAAGGTGTTTGGAAGTCTTAAGATTGCTTCTATCTGTGTATAGAAAAGTCCTAAGCAGTTATGGAAAGTTTCGATTCATGATTTGAATATGATTAGAGTCCTAGTTAAGAATGGGTTGGCCTAAGGGGCTGGTTATATAAGCAAGGGAGGCCAGAGATCGTGGTACACGACTTTGGGGCTGTTCCTCTTGTGTTCTATTAAATAAAATTCGTAGTTTGAAGGAACTTTTGTGCCTTGTTCATCCGACTTGTTCCAGACAAGTTTTACTCATGGAGTTTCTGGACAGCACTACCTTTCATCGGTGATTTTATCATAACTCGAGTTTTACAGATCCAATTGATGTGATTCTTTTTTGGTTGTCTTCGTAACTTGATTATCTATCATCTGTAAAAATTTCACGGTCATTGGATTTTTGGTTTCTGATCTACATGAGTTTCTTTGAAGCATTCCAGAACTGTTTTTCTCGGGTAGGACAGATTGACTTTTGTGCGATCTTTCGATCATAACTTGAGTTTCCCTTGATGGATTTGAGTGATTCTTTTGTGCTTTCTTCGTGACTTGATTCTCTCTGATATATATCACTTTTGTCACGGTGAAACACGTTTTGATTAGTTTCACACATGATTTCTCTAACAGATCGTTTTTCTGCCGAAGGGGTTGGCATTTAATTGTTTCCGCTGCGTAAGATTTTTTAAATCTACCATTCACCCCCCCTCTGGTAGCTTTTCACGTGCTCTTCGATCCTACACATATCCTTACTGTTATTAAGCACATATGTCTAGATGAATTCCACCCATAGTTCTAAAAATGATCAATAAATCCCGATCCATTCCATCAACCTTTTATCTATGTGCTAATCATGAATTCAGTTCCAAGCCGCTTGTGTATGTGAGCACGGGTGTCTAGACAGTTTGACAAAACTCTGCAGAGTGTGTATCCTTTATCCACAAGCCATGATTTCATCCCCTGTTGACAGGTGGACTAAATAAACCTCCATGTCACCCATGGCCCGTCTGCCCCATTACACACTTCTGTAGGTGTGTGGCCAGGAGATCACTACGAGGTTTTTCTGATGGTTCTCCCGACTTGCATTGGTACTCTGAGCTTTCACCGCTTCGACACCTAGAGTCTATTTTGCCTCTGCTAGGAGAAGCCCCCTCTTGAGCCATGCGAATCCGAAGGCAGTACTTTGAACTAATTCCCCGCATATTCGATTACCAACGATACATCGGAAGAGACCAACTAACTAAATCAAGTTATCCCATATACAACCATGTGGTGATACTATATGGATATGTAACTTCTTCCATAAACCGGTCCTTAGAATCCGATAGGTGTCAAACCCCAAACCAATGTCTCGTGCACGCATGCACCATACCATTCAACACCTCCTATCAGATTCCTATCAACTACTTTCATTATTGCCAACAGCTTATAAATCATAGTGGATAAAATATAACATGTAGACAAATTGTTCATATTCAATTAAATATGGCTAAGCGTGAACTAGGTAATAATAATCCACCCAAACCCTGGTGACAAGGAATATTGTGGAAAAATCTAGGGAAAACATAACATAGGATTCAACTTTGAATTTAGCATGCATCTAACTAAAACATAACGAAAAAGGGGCAAGATGGTCAATGACACTTGCCTCCGTGGAAGTGTTGATTACCGATGTTGAAGTTTTGCTCTTGAAAATTAGAAGTCGGATCGGGAGCTGTCATCAGACCTTGAGGACCCTAGATGGCGTTGACATTTTCAGGATGAGATAGCCGTAGTGGGCTACGGCCATGAACTGGTATAGCGCTGGCCTTCCGATGATGGTGTTGAAGGGAAGCTTGACGTCAGCCACATTGAATAGGACACTCTCCGTGCGGTAGTTCTCTGGAGTACCGAAGGTTACCGAGACGTGGATGCTACCACTTGGCATGATTTGCCCTGGGCCCTCACCTGAGAACGGGCTCGAAGGTGTGAGTCAGGACATGGGTATCTGCAGCTTTCGAAAGGCATCAGTTGAGATGAGGTTGAGGCCTGCACCGCCATGGATCAGCACATAATGGATCTTCACATTGGCGATGGTCGGGGCCACAAGCAACAAGAGCACCCCAGCCCCTTCCATGTTCTTTGGGCAGTCCGAGGCGTCGAAGCCAATTGCGGTGCTCATCCACTTGCTGTGGGGGGCGACTTGGTGCTGGGGCCACCGCGGCCACAACCCGTCGCATGACTTTCACCGCATTCTGATACATAGGGTCTGTGGCTCCCCCGTAGATGACATAGAGGAGTTTCCGATGCTCCTGGTCGCTGCTAGCGTCCGAGTCGGCACTCGTGAAGACGGCTTTCACTGCCTTGTGGGGCTCCTGGTACCCCATGTCCTCGTCTTTGTCCTCCATGGGATCAAGCTTCTGCTTTCCTTCCCTTTGGCGGGGAGGCTCACCCTCTTGGCGCTGCTGCTTCTGCCTCTGCTCGCGATAACGCTCCACGAGCTTCTTGACCTCCCGACACTCACTAGCATTGTGGCCATTGGTCCGGTGCACCGGGCACTTGAAGTCAGCATCGTCACCCTCTAGTGACTGACGAGGTCGCTTGTCCTGGCGCAGGCCCCGGGCTCCACCGGCTGCTCCAGCCGCCATCGTGAGGGCTCCGGGCCTCGGCTTATTCCTGTCGCAGCCTCGGTTCTTTTTCTTCCTGCTACCACCCTTGGTAGAAGCTTCCACTTCGAACTGCGAGGGCTCCTCACTCTCTGAGGAGGGTTGAGAGTGCCAGTTGCGGCCTTTCGCAGCTTTGACGCATCTGTTGCCAAGGCAAACAACTCGGAGACATTGCCGAGCTTCTCGAGCATCTTCTTGTCCCTCACACCCTGTCTAAATGCAACTATGACAGATGCATTTGAGATGTGCAGGATGGTGTTTTGTACCTGGGAGAACCGCTGGATGAATGTTCTCAACGGCTCCCCCGTGCGCTGCTTAACAGCGTGGAGGTCGAGCTCCGTGCCAGGGCACTCCTACGAGCTTCCAAAGTTCGCCACGAACTGTCAGCATAGCTCCTCTCAGGAGGTGATGGATCCCTGGGGAAGGTTCATGAGCCATGACCGGGCTGGGCCGGACAAGACTATGTGGAAGTAGTTGGCCATGATGACTTCGTCATCCCCTGCAACTAGGATCGAGGTGGAGTAGATCTGCAGGAACTCACTCGGGTTGACGCTTCCATCATGCTTCTCCGGCATATGCGGCCCGAACTTGTGGGACCACACCACCCTCCGTAGGTGTGGGGCTAGAGCCGCACACCCTCCACCTGTGCTTGCGGGCGCCAGGTTTGGTGTTGCATGACCTTGGTGAACAAGTGGCATTGCGTACGCCTGGTGTTGGGGCAGAACAGCAGGCGCTTGATGCGGCGGAGGCACACCGTACTCCTGGACTGGGGGAGGTGCAACGTACGCCTGGTGCGGAGGGAGGGGGGCGCAACGTACGCCTGGTGCTGCGCGGGAGGCGCCACATACGCCTGACATGGCGGGAGGGCATCATGCAACTGGATTCTGGGATCCGGTAGGCTGTAGTCGGCTTCAAGATTGCAGCGCCGCTCCCGCTGGCGTTTGATGATGACTCGGCAGTCCTCTCCAGCCCTGCGGCGCTGCAACTCAGCCCGCAGGTCTGCCGTCGAGAGCCTAGTTGAGCGACTATGAGCAGTCTGCCGGTCCACAATCGGCGTACGCGACAGTGACACAAATGTCGACACCGCTCGCCTCCTGCCTTGCGGAGTCGCTTGGAGTGCAACGACAACCAGATGATCGACATCGTTCATCCACTGCTGGGTTGCCCCCTGCGGGGCACCTGCCGTTGGTGCATTGCGGAGTAGTGCACGTGCTGCTAGGAGTGCACTTTCCGGGCTTGCCGCCAGAGGCACCGTAGCAGCTGTCATGGCAGGAGTTCGCCGTGCCGTGTTGTGTGGGCCTGCAGCCGGTGGAGTGGCTGCACAGCGACGTGATGGTCCAGATCTTCCCGCCCTGGAGCGGGACCCAACCCTGGGGTGGGATGAAGCTTGGTCCTCCCCTGCCGCCTGCTGGCGGGGCTGTGGCTTGGAGGAGCTAGCATTGGAACGGGCGTTCACCATGCTGCTGGTGAAGATCCTTGTAGGGAAAAAAGCCCCCCTACCTGGCGCGCCAAATGTCGAGGTGTCTAACTAACACCTCCCCCGGACCTGCTCAGAAGCAGCCCACGGAGGTTCGATGTATTTTCGGGGGGCTAGTCCTAGTAAGATCGAACACAGTGAATGATGAACACAAGAGATTCACGTGGTTTGGGCCGCTTGGGGGTAATACCCTACTCCACGCTGGTTTGTGTGTTGTCTTGCTCAAGCGTATGTTTGGATCTGTCCGAGCCTCCTTAAGTCAATGGTTGTCTGGTCCTTTTATAGTCCAAGGCCGGATAGCTTACAAGTGGGGCCTGGGGCCCGACAGGTGGCCCCAGGAGTAACCAAATCCAATGTAAGATCTGGGAGTAAATGCTATTTCCTGACAATGGCTTCAATGTGCCCCCTGACCATGCCCTGCAGTAGGGCTATATATAGCCCCTCATGATGGTTGGGCGCATCCCGTCTGTCTTGTCACAGCCTCCCATTCATCCGCTGTACATAGTAGTTCGACACTGGCCTGTCATAACAAGACTGGGTACTGGCCCCTTGACTTATGAGTGCGCAACCCTGCTTACCTAGAGAAAGCACGCGCACTTACTATTTGGACACCGTGGGCATTTCTTCTTTACTCCTGCTTCCTTCCACCTTGGTATCCGTTAACCAAGTGGCTGTGTCGGGGCCCGCTTCTGCAGGAAGGCCTATGCCTAACGCTGCAGGTCACGTGGCAGCGCTGGACCCTTCCTCAGCGGGGAGGCGAGTCCAGAGCTGCGGGACACGTGGCTGCGCTGGACCTCTCCTCATCAGGGCGGCGGGTTCGGAGCTACAGGACACGTGGCAGCGCCAGACCCCTCCTCGTCGGGGAGGCGGGTCCAGAGCTGCAGGACACGTGGCAGCGCCAGACCTTCCCTTAGCGGGAAGGCAGGTCCGGAGCTACGGGAGACGTGGCAGCGCCGGCCACGTCATCAATGGAGAGGTCCGGCCCAGAGCTGCAATGCACGCAGAAGCTCTGGGCCTCCTCTCAGTGTGGAGGCGGGTCCGGAGGTACAGGACACGTGGCAGGGTCGGGCTTACCCTCAGCGGGGAGGTTTGTCCAGGAGCTACGCGTCACGTGGCTTACGCCGGGACCTGCCTCAATGGGAGGTGGGGCCCAGCACATCCTCATCCCTGTATCCATGGGTACCCGGTCCGCCAGGTACCGACAGGAGCCGACTCTAAACACGTAGTTGTATGCGCAATAAAATTATAACACGAAATAAGAAGCATTCACGAAAAGTCATTCATCACAATAAAGACCTACGCGATTACGATGTTACGAGTATGAATTAATAAATTATTTATTAGTGAATGTAAAAGAAAATGTGATATTATAAGTAAAATATGCATGTTATATTTTTATGTCATTTCTATATTTATTTATTTTAAAACATAATATTATTTTCCTATTTATTTCCATGTCCAAAATTAATTTTAGATTAAAATTCTCTTGAAATTCAAGTTTATACATAGAGTTCATAATTAATTTAGCAATTTTGGAATTTATTACAGTTATTTTAGAATTAAAATAATTATTATTGGTAAATGTTATTGTTAAAATAATTTCTAATGATTTTCAAGAATTTATTATAATTATCTAGAATTATCTAGAATTAATTTGCTATTTTATACATTAATTGGAAATTATTGCATTAAAATAAATAGTTCATATTATTTTAATATCGTTTCTGCAATTTATATAATTTTGGACAAGCTCAGGGTCTTCTGTGTAAACATAGAAACTAAAAACCTATTTTCATTAAGCTCAGGGGTTAAAATATGATTTTACAACTAAATTCTAATCATTATAAAGGACAAGGGCATTGTGGCAAATGTTTGGACCTATTCGTGATTAGGTAAAAAAGGCTAGGGATCTATGTGTAAAATCGAAGAGGTATGATTGGCGGCGCGACATCGTTCTCACCGAGTGATGTTGCCCGGCAACCACCTAGGGAGACGACGCACAATATGGACAGGTTAGAATGAAGTAATGGCAGCTGGAATGACGGGAGCGGGGGCAACATACCCGGGCACCAATCGCTAGGGTTTCAGCTCTGAGGAAGAGAAAATAAGGGCGTGCAGGTGAAGATTTATAGGGGAAATCGATGGAAAAGGATGAGAACGTGATGGAGGCCATTTAATCCATGGATTGAGTGGGGAAAATGGCTGCACTGATGAGGGATGACGAGGGTGGCGCAACAAGTGCCCGTTCGAGGGGCATCATTTCAGTGGATAAGAAGGGCTTAACGCGTGGGCTCCGCGTGTTAATGGAAGAGAGGGGGGACAATAGAACTGACGGGTGGGGTCGTGCGAGCAGAGAGAGAATGGAGGGGCGCTCGGGTTGGCTGGGCCAAGAGGGAGGGGGAAGGGAGGAAAGGGGAGTGGGTTGGATGGGGTTTTAGCCCAAGAGGGGATTTTATCTTTATCTTTTCTTTTACTCAATCTTTCTCTTTTTATTTTTTTAATTTTCTAATATCAAATTCAAACAAAATTCTCTAACACATTTTGAAATCAAAATTTTCACACATGATGCACTTGCCTTAAGTCTATTTATTTCTTTTATTTATTTTTTATTCACAAAATGCCATTATTTTGTTATTTAAGTTTTTTTCCGTGGTTAAAAATGTGGGTGTTATAATTCTACCCCCCTTAAAATGAATCTCACCCTCGAGATTTGGACGTCCTATAGAAAGAGATCGAAAATGGGGCCTTGAGATCTTTGTCTTTTTCATGTCGCTTCTTCCTTTGAGTTGTATTTTCGTTGCATCTTGCACATGTGAATCATCTTTCTCCTCGTAATGCCTCAAGGTAGCTTTAACCGGTAGGCTACCCCCCTTATGCTTTGACTTACATTAGGGTAAACTTTCCTCGCTATCATGTAATATTGTAGTAGAGTGAGAATCATCACGAGACATACTATTCACTGCTTCAGATGCGCCCTGAACATCCTCCAAGGACATGTTATTGACTCTTACACGCGATGGCTTCTGTGGTGGCTGCTTCTTCGGGCAACTGAAGGAGTAGTGGCCTCTCTTACCGTAGTTATAGCATTGCCTAGTCATGTTGGTACTTTGAGTTTTATTCTCTGACTGCTGATTATGTTGTGGCTGCCCTATTGGACGAGAAGAACGTTAGTGTTGCATCTGCTGACCTTGCTGGGTATATGGCACTGGTGAAGTGGAGTTGGTAGGATGACTCATGTGTCCCATCTATTGTAGATTAAAGTGAGGGCGGTTGTTGCAAACAGAGGATTGCCCCATCACCATCTTCCGCTTGCGATCTTCTCCATCACATTCCTTCTTCTTCCTTTCCACAGTGAAAGCCTTATCCACCAGATGTTGAAAGTTAGCAAAGTCACTAGAGGACATCATCAACTGTATCTCCTTATCCAGCCCCTCCTTGAAACAAAATTGTTTATTTGCATCGGTGTCCACATCTCCAGGGGCGTAACAGGACAACTGTATAAACTTATTCAAATACCCCCGTACATTCATATTCCCTTGCTTTAGTGTGAGGAACTCCAGACGCTTCACTTGAATCTCCCTCTCTGGTACATGATGATTGCGGAAACTCTCTCTGAATTCCTTCCATGAAATGTTTTCTGGTCCTGTATGGGCTGCTGTGTAAGCGGTCCACCAATCAGCTGCGGGTCCAAAGAGTTGATGTGATGCCAGTAGTACCCTTTCCCTTCGTTCACATTAAACGATCCTCAATTTACTCTCAATCGTCTTTATCCAATCATCTGCATCCATGGGCTCCATTGCATTTGAAAAGAGTGGAAGTTGTGTGTTTATGAAGTCCCTCAGAGAAGATCTTGGTTGTTGATGAGGAGGCGGTGGAGGTGCTTGTTGGGCTTGTTGCATGTTGTTCACAATCTGGGTCAAATTTTGCATCAGTTGCATTTGCATAGCCATCATTTGTTGCATCTGATTTGCTGTTGGTGCTCCACGTGCACCTCTTCCATTCCATTGTGGTAGCAGAAAGCCTTCATCATATTGATTGTTAAGAGGCACACCATGACCACATCCTCTTCCTCTGCCTACCATCTGAGATTGGGATGTTGTTTTTGAATAAGAAGATAAGGGAGTAACTATTCTATTTATATACTATCTCCACTATATGCATCAAGGAGAATAAGTTTATGAAAAATATTATTTTATTCAATAAAAATATGAGGTTTTGTACAAGGTGCCAAAGCATTACACAACACACATCGCACAAGCAAACATGCAACCAGTCATATATCAAAACAACACAACTTACGATCATAACACGTCTCCACTCGTCTTATTACATTATTGGGTATGATAGCTATTCCTAAGTTGTGTGGTATGTGGTGGGTCAACCCTCTTTTCTAAATATATGTGGCAGTTTGGTGAGTGCTGGTCATCTACAGTTGAGGAGAACCGTGTTCGAAGATCAAAATAGTGAAGACAAATGGGGCTAGGCAACAAGACAAGGCAGGATATACAAAGAAATTTTGTAAAAGTTTTTTTTATGAAAATAGTAAAGTCCTTAATGTGTCCATTTCTATGTAGGCTTGTGTCCTACGGACAACACGACACTGATACCACTTTGCCACACCTAGTTTTAAGAAGGTGACCAGATGCTTTCCACATGTATGTCAGGATCAGTTGATTTCATACATGTGTAGACGAAAGTGAAATACCATTAAATTGAACCATTTTCGAGTACACCAATTATTATATAAATGACCATCCAGGTCTAAAAGAAAATTATAAAGCAGTGGAAAATAGTAGATAAACGGGGCTCCAAAGCACATGCGTCCCCCGAGGGTTTCGCCAGCCTAGAACGTCTCATTCGGATCAACGTAGAAATCTTCGTTCTCCACTTATTCACCATTGTAGACTGAGGAAAAATAAGCAACAAGCAAGTTTGAGTACCAACGGTACTCAGCAAGTGGGGAAGTTTTTGACATGAGGGTCACATTCAAGGAAGGCAAACAGTGGTAAAGCACTATAGCAATTATAACCTATCCTTACTATTATTAAGAACCTATCTCTAGGTGAATTCCACCCATAGTTCCAGAAATGATCAATAAATCCCAATCTATTCCACCAACCTTTTTATCCATGTGCTAATCATGAATTCGGTTCCAAGCTGCTCATGTCCGTGAGCACGACTGTCTAGACAGTTTGACAAAACTCTACAGAGTGTGTATCCTTTACCCATAGGTTGTGATTTCATCTCCTATTGCCAGGTGGACTAAATAAACCTCCCTGTCGCCCGTGGCCCGTCGGCCATATTACACATTTTCGTAGGTGTATGGCCAGGAGATCACTATGAGGGTTTTCTGATGGTTCTCCTGACTTGCATTGGTACTCTAAGGTTTCACCGCCCCGGCACCTAGAGTCTATTTTCCCTACGCCAGGAGAAGCCCCCTCTTGAGCCATGCGGATCCCAAGGCAGTACTCTGAACCAATTCCCTGCTCGTTCGATTACCAATGCTACATCAGAAGAGACCAAATTACTAAACTAAGTTGTCTCATATACAACCATGTGTTGATACTATATGGCTTAGTAACTTCCTCAATAAACTGGTCCTTAGAATCCGATAGGGGTCAAACTCCAAACCAATGTCTTGTGCACGCATGCACCATACCATTCAATACCTCCTATCAGATTCCTATCAACTACTTTCATTATTGCCAACAACTCATAAATCATAGTGTATCAAATATAACATGTAGAAAAATTGTTCATATTCAATTAAGCATGGCTAAGCGTGAACTAGTTAATAATAATCCACCCAAACCCTGTTCACAAGGAATACTGTGGAAAAATCTAGGGAAAACATAACATAGGATTCAACTTTGAATTTAGCATGCATCTAACTAAAACTTAACAAAAAGGTGCAAGATGGTCAAGGACACTTGCCTCTGTGGAAGTGTTGATTACCGACGTTGAAGTTTTGCTCTTGCAAATTAAAAGTCGGATCGGGAGCCGACTCTAAACATGTAGTTATATGCGCAATAAAATAATAACACAAAACAAGAAGCATTCACAAAAGGTCATTCATCACAATAAAAACCTACGCAATTACGATGTTAGGAGTATGAATTAATAAATTATTTATAGTAAATATAAAAAATGTGATATTATAAGTAAAAATATGCATGTTATATTTTTATTTCATTTCTATATTTATTTATTTTAAAACATAATATTATTTTCCTATTTATTTCAATGTCCAAAATTAATTTTAGATTCAAAATTCACTTGAAATTCAAGTTTATACATAGATTTCAAAATTAATTTAGAAATTTTGGAATTTATTATAGTTATTTTAGAATTAAAATAATTATTCTAGGTAAATGTTATTGTTAAAATAATTTCTAATGATTTTAAAGAATTTATTATAATTATCTAGAATTAATTTGCTATTTTATACATTTATTGGAAATTATTGCATTAAAATAAATATTTCAGATTATTTTAATATTATTTCAGCAAATTATATAATTTTGGACAAGCTCAGGGTCTTCTGTGTAAACATAGAAACTAAAAACCTATTTTCATTAAGCTCAGGGGTTAAAATATGATTTTAAATCTAAATTCTAATTATTATAAAGGATAGGGGCATTGAGGCAAATGTTTGGACCTATTCGTGATTAGGTTAAAAAGGCTAGGAATCTATGTGTAATATCGAAGAGGTATGGGTTCTTTTAATCTAGTTCGTTGGATCTAGGATAGGTGGCCTGGATTTTATAAAGCAAACGAGTATCTTATCTTCTAATCGTGGCTGTCCGGACGAAATGGAGTGCCAGGAGGTGGCCACGTCGCCCCGACCGGCATAGGCGGCGCCGCACGGCGGCCCGCGGTGGCGCCCTATGGCGATCTCGCCGGTGAGGGTGAAATCCACACTAAACCTAGCGTTTTCTACCGGATTCGAAGGAGGAGAAAACAAGGAGCTCACCTAGGGGTTTTGTGGAGTCCGAAATGGGGAGGACGAGCATCGACAACGACGGCGGAGCTCGGCGGCGCTCGGTGAACTGGCAGTGCGGCGTCGTTCTCACCGAGTGATGTTGCCCGGCGACCACCTAGGGAGACAACCCACAATATGGATATGTTAGAACGAAGTAATGGCGACCGAAATGACGGGAACGAGGGCGACATACCCGGGCACCAATCGCTCGGGTTTTAGCTCTGGGAAAGAGAAAATAAGGGCGTGTTGGTGAGGATTTATAGGGGAAATCGGTGGAAACAGACGAGAACGTGATGGGGGCCATTTAATCGATGGATTGAGTGGGGAAAACGGCTGCACTGATGAGGGATGACGAGGGCGGCGCGCCGAGCATCCGTTCGAGGGGTGTCATTTCGGTGGAGAAGAAGGGCCTTACGCGTGGGCCCCGCACATCAGTGGAAGAGAGGTGGAAGAATAGCGCCGACGGGTGGGGTCGTGCACGCAGAGAGAATGGAGGGGCGCTCGGGTTGGCTGGGACAAGAGGGAGGGGGAAGGGAGGAAAGGGGAGTGGGCTGGATGGGGTTTTAGCCCAAGAGAGGATTTTATCTTTTTCTTTTCTTTTACTCAATCATTCTCTTTTTATTTGTTTTAAATTTTCTAATATCAAATTCAAACAAAATTCTCGACTGCATTTTGAAATCAAAATTTTCACACATGATCAAATCAAATGATGCACTTGCCTTAAGTCCATTTTTATTTCTTTTATTTTTTATTCACAAAATGCCATTAATTAGTTATTTAAGTTTTTTCTTTGATTAAAAATGTGGGTGTTACTGTTAAAACTGTGGGTAGGTGCTTAGGTTCCTAATTGGTCATTAGGGTTTGGCCTTAGCTAAGAACAGAGAGCATCAAGCAAGCATGATCACGTTCTAATCTAATTGAATGACGACATCAGAGGAGGAAGAACCGTGCATGTGCTAATACCTTGTTGTGTAGATGTAGAAGACGCAACCACGGTGATGAAGGTGGAGCAGCCGACAGCAAAGCAGCGCTGACGACGGGGAGGACCTTCCCAGGGCTTCTTCCTCCGTAGCGATCGGGGCTCTTAGGGTTTTAGGGATTCAGGTGGTGGACTTATTTTCTGTTAATTACTTAGATCTGAATCCATTCTATTTATAGAGGAAGCACGCCAGGGGGCCTCCCCCAACAAATTTGGTTGGGGTGGAGTCTCGATCAGACTCCAGGGATATTCTGAGTCTGAGTCGGTTACTTTTGTAACTGACTCCTAATCTCACATGTAGGTCACTTTTTCCTAACATTCTCCCCCTTGATCTCGGGTCACATAAGTTGATTTCTAAACACATAGACTTTTGACATAATTTCCTCATGCTCGGCATAAAGGGAACGACACATCGAAAAGAGCCAGTTACGTACTGTTTGACTCGATGACCACATTATATCTTACACTTAGAAACATATCCTAAAATTGGGTTTGGCCCCTAAGTATCCAGGAGAACATAGGTTCTTCCTTAAACCCATGCGCGTTATGTGTTCACGAAACACATTGTGTAGAAGTCCCTTTGTATGCGGTACCGCGAGTCAGGGTGGGCATTCAGTTTAACTGAAACCGATTGGTTCAATTTTCGGTTTTTTTTTTCAAAGTTCGGTTCTTAGAAAAGTCGAAATATTAAACAAAAATAAAAAAACTGGTCCCCTGGTTAACCGGGAAACTTTGGTTCGGTTTTGTTAACTGAAGAAAAACCATCAGAGCAACCATGGTAGGGCGCCGAGAAGACGCTGGGCAGCGGCGGTGCTACCATGACAGGGCGAGGAGCCACCGGAGTAGCGCGCATCAAGGGCGACGGGGCGCAGCGACGACGGGCTACTGGCGGCGCGCATCGAGGGTGTCGGAGGCTTGGAGCGCATAGGCGGTCGAGGCGGCGGCGCACATCGGGGGCTGACAGCGGGGCATAGCGGTGGCCGGGGCGACGGTGAGCTCATGGCAGCATGCATCGGGGGCGGCAAGGTGCAGCAACAGCGTGCCTCAGGGGCGAGTTCTTGGTGGCGCGCATCAGGAGCGAGTTTGTGGCGGCGGCACTCCGGAGGTGTCGGGCGTTGGGGCAGTTCGGCTGAGGTTGCTGTCATATTGAGGATTTGGGGTATTAGGGTTACTGTTGGGCCGGTTAAAAGGGCCGAAGTGAAGGTATGTGGCTATTGGGCTTTATCAAATGAGCTGAGGCTGAGGATGGTGGGCTGATTTCGCTGTTATTGGGCAATTTTGGTTTACTTGGTTAACCGAAAATTAAAACCAAAACCGAAAGAAAACTTTGGTTTTTACATATTGGCAACCAAAATTTGCTCTGATTTACATCGGTTCGGTTAGTTTGGTTTTGGTTCCAGTTTATTCGGTTTCGGTTTTTGGTTTTCGGTTATTTTGCCCACACTAAACCGTGAGGATTCACATGAATCTGATTGTTTGATTATCAATGCTTAGTATGTTCTGGGGTTTACTTCTTTTGCAACACACAACTGATGTCAATGTGTTTGGCGACACATTTGACTTGTTGCCTCAGAAGTACATAAACTTAGGTGGGTCTATGCTGTCAACCACACTTAGCTCGGGTTTTCATATGGTGTCTTCTTAGTGGACTCATCACTAATTTAGTATACATCATTCACGATGTAGTGACTTTTTAGGTTTGGAGCTAGTTTCTCAACAAAACTCTTACTGCGAGTGTTATTTTACTAATGAGGATTTTACTACACATCTTGCAGAATCTTAGTTTTAATGATCTATGGCTTATTACAATACTAATCTTATCATGATACCTTTGTTAATTGCATAACTGCAAATCAACTCTTATCTCCATTCCAAAACCTTGGATTGGACTAACTTTTGCCAAAATAACCCAGTTACTTAGTCTATGTCAAGGTGACTAATTGTTTGAGCAACTTAAAAACATCTTACAGTAGAAGTCCTTGGAACCGTATTTTGTTCGAACATTCTCTAAGTGGTTCTAATACTAATTTATCTTGACTTTTCTGAGAAGACTATTTATTTACATACATGTTTTTTTTTCAAGTACAACTCAAGTATGTCTTATGAACTTAATATCCCTTAACATCAAACTCGGAGGACAAGAACCAAGTAGTAAATCAACATCACTATCGTGAGTAACATGCGATTTACAAGTACTAATCTTAGTGAAAAACTAAATTGTCCTCCTTACTTATGATAACCCAAACTAACTAACTGACTTATTGAACTTTGAGATATTAATTGCCAACAAGACCTTATTTAGTTCATAAATAAAGCGAACTTTCTAATTTGTATCTTTATGTTCCTTATGCTTAATGACAACACATTTTGGTTGTGTCATATAGACGTTCTTCTATTAGACCCTATTTAAGAAACATCATTATTACATCTGTACGATGTAATACTAAGTCATAATGTGTTACTAATATCCAATCGGTTCTTAACGAATCGATAGTCGAGACATTATGAGAACAAGTTAATGTACTCAATGTCTCCTTAATGAAAACGACTTTTTCCTCCAGAGTCATTTATTAACTAATTTAGCCAAAAAGGCTTACAAGTATGAATAGTCCATGCATGAAACTAACACGAATTTCTCTAAATGAGGGTAGATAAATCATCATAGGGAAACAAAAGTACAAAGCCATGAAATACTAATGAGAGTTCTAAATTGGATTTTACTTCAGCTTCATGGTCATTAGCGACTTTAACGACTCTTATCCCTCCTCTTATAATTCTCCTCATACTTAATCCCTGCATAAATTTTGCACAATTGCAACTAAGTCAATCTAACAAGTAGATTGAAAATATACTGAAAATAGAGAATTATAAACTAAGTATTATCCTTCTTATGACACCATTTGAGGAAGCCTACGCAATCCTTCTGGTAGTGTCCTTCTTGCTTATAAAAATAGCATCTAATTTTGTCCATCTTCACATTCTGTTGGGAAGAATGTGTCCATAAAACCTTATTCTTGCCCTTATGATTTCCATTAGTGCGGTTGACTAGGTCAACAACACTAAAGGACTTAGTGGAGCTAGCAAACTGTCTCTCAATTGTGTCGCATTCGAGAATTGCTTTCCGAATAGCCTTAGTGATGGAACCCTTAATTATCTTTAAAATTAGATTATTTGAGTGGTTCCATTTAGCTAGTTCATTCTCATACATGTGCATGAGACTAAGGAATTGTCCCTTTCTCAACTCAAAAGACTCATCAGTCTCTTCAGTCATAGGTATAAGAATCTGAGGCTTAATAGGGCAAGGACTAATCAGTGTCACATGTAATTTGGAGACTGCCAAAGCAATCCTCAACTTTTCTCTCCATGAGTTATAGTTAACTTCATTAATTAAGAGGCTCAATGATAGAGAGATAACTGAATGCTGAATTAATGATGGAGGAGTTATCTGAATGGAAAAACTGAGTAACATAAGTGAATGCATAATAAAACTTAGTAATAAACTGAAATCATAAGAAATTTTATCTTTCGCGTTGGCTACTCGAACAAAATTTTCTATTATACTAATGTAAACAACTTAGGAAGAAGAATCGTCATATTTTGTCTTTCAACAAAATACGAGACTCATTGATTAAAAATATAGTAAACTTTTGTCTTTCACGTTGGCTACTCGAAAGAAAGTTTCTATGAACTAATTTATTTAACTTAGACAAGGAAAATTGTCTCATTTTGTCTTTCAGCAAAATACGACATTCACTAATTAACTTATGAAACATAGTAAACTCTGTCTTTCACGTTGGCTACTCGTACAAAGTTTTCTATGTACTTAGTGGAAATGTTATCTTTGTCTTTCACGTTGGTTACTCGAACAAAATACAACATTCATAACTTAGAGCATGACAAAATTTTATTTTCCACGTTGGCTACTCAAGTAAAATTTTCCATGCAACTTAGAACATAGTAATTTTATCGTTTACGTTGGCTACTATTAAGGATTTGCCACTCTTACGGATGGTTGTTAGTCATTTAACATTCTTATGAATTACATTCATAATTTACCATCTTTACATGATTTTACTTATTATTTTGCCATCTCAGTACCAATTAGTCATTGTCAAATCACACATTTCATTTGGTGATGTGGCAATATTGACATTCTTACCCTAACTAAATTATAAACTTATCCCTTTCCCTAACATCCGCACACACCTGTTAAGAATGGAGCCCGCTGTGCCGGATATCAGAGCACGCTCCACCGTGTTGTCCACCTAGGCACCTCGAAGTTCAGGCAGAATTTGGGAGAGAGTTCATCTCCTTCCTCTGATGCTCTCTCCATCGCTCACCTAGACGTATTTCAATCTTACTCATTCTCCCTCCCCAGACAAAGAACCATCTCCCTCCCTCACCAAATCACTACAGTGGTTGCATGCTCTTCGTTCTTGCTTTGCCATCTGCTGCATATTAAGTCCTCTAGCTGCTGCTCCTTCCCGATCATGGAGCTTGCAGGCGGCATTGTTTCCGCTTCCCCGATGTGCTATTACTGTGTATCAGCTTCATATTTGCATACTGCAGGTCTGTGTAATGTTGTTGAGTTTAGCGAGCAATTGCATGCTGCAGGTCTGTTACCTGAAACTAATCGTTAGATTAGTTACTGAAATTGGATTCAAGGGCACAAAAGTCATTACACTATATGTCTGTCGCGTTGCTAAAATAAAATTTTAATTTATCATGCCTATGTGGCGCTCAAATGGCAAAATTGTGAGTACAATTTCATAAGAGTGGCAAATTATGAAGGTAGTTTGTAAGAAGGGTAAACGGATATGATACATCCGTAAGAGTGGCAAATCCTGAATAATCTCCTTAACAAAATTACTATGGGACTAAATAAATTGAGAGCATAGCTTAAATTTGTTGTTCATGTTGACTACTTAACAAAAGATCTCTATGCATAACTCAGAGAGCGCAACGGAAGCTAAACATGGGCATGCTTAATATGTGAAACATAATGTAATTTCATAATAGAATAATAAACTGAGCATAAACTTAAATTCATCAAAAATAAATAAATTACTAAAAATACAATATAATGCTTACAGAAAATAAATAAATGCCTTACTTATTCCTTAATTATTCTTAATTTATTTAAACTTAGGTTTAATTTTATTTTAGCACATACTAAAATCACTAAGAAATAAAATGCCCATTATACTAAAATTAATGAATTTTAGTTCATGACTAAAATTACTGAAAATTAACTAAAATGCTAATTTCATTTTCTGAAAAATAGAAACCATGCTAATTTTAATTTCTGCTCAAATTTTGGCCAAAATGGCCCTAAATAGGCTCAGCTAACTAAGAAAATAGTCTGAAAATGTTAACTATTTGGGCAGCCCAAACTATTGGAAAACTGCCCACTCAGTAAATAGACCCAAAAGCCCACAGTCTAATTCTGAAAATCCATGAAAAATGAAAAGGAAAAAAAAACCAGCCCGAGGCTCGTTTTCTTTACTAATGCGGCCCATGGCCCATGGCTGAATTATCCTTGAAAATTCCCACGAAAATGAAAAAAGAGAATCTGGCCTCTGTGGCCAGGCCTCTCCCAGATTTGGCCCATCGGCCTACTAAGGAAAAAGAGGAAATTCCGGCTAAAATAGAAGGGCGGCCCATCGGCCTATTTGAGTGCCCGCATGGGCTGGCTGACCCAGCTGCGCGCGCCGCCAGGCACTGGCCATAGAAATTGTGATCGACGGCTAGGATTAATCTGCACACGTCGACTGATTTAATACGTATCGTCGAAAGGACATCGGACGACTGAGAATAATCGAACGATGATACAAAAGCTGGTTTCATTGAAACCCTAACGCATTCGTTCCCTCCCCCGTCTTCTCCGCCGGAAAGTAGAGAGAGAGAGAGAGAGGGTAAGGAGAGGTCTCGTCGGCGGCGACTGAGATTCGGCGCCGCCACAGCTCCTCACCGGCGTGTGAGCTCACCGTAAGGTGGCTCGTCGCTGGGTGGTAGCAGGGCGGTCGAAGACCCGGGGGACCCTACCCGCGGCGAGGGTAAATCAGCGTGCGCCTTCATGGCCCTCTCGCCGGCGAGCGACGCTCACTGTTGGGTGATCGTGCCGTCGTCGAGTGGCGCGTGAGGTGCCAAGTGCTTGCAAGACCCGACGGCTAAAAGCGTCCTACCCGAGGACCCCCGGCGCGGAGGTCGTCGATGGTGGCGATGCACTCCCCCTCTACGAGTGTGGAGGCTTCATTCGAGGAGTAGGTGCCCTAAGGTAGGTTGTCCCCTCTTCTAATCTGATTTTAATCCGAGTTTTCTCTCAGATTTGTGTCTAATTTTGATTCAATTTTACAATCGGATCCTAATATGTCTCTGAGTTGAAGTCAATTCAAAATTGAATTCGAATTTGACACTGACTTAGGGGTTAGATCAATAATCCCCTTCTCGGTTTCGAAATCCGAAACTCTAATTCATCTTAGTTTGATTCCTCTTCTTCTCTAATATTGTAGAATCAAGTCTGAGTGTTGAGATCGATTGATCTCACTGAATTGATCAAAGATTGATTGACTTAGGGTTTAACTAAGAGGCTGAAAGCCTTAATTCCAATTAAGTTGGCTCTGATGCCATTGTTAAAACTGAGGGTAGGTGCTTAGGTTCCTTATTGGTCATTAGGGTTCGGCCTTAGCTAAGAATAGGGAGCATCAAGAAAGCATGATCACGTTCTAATCTAATTGAATGACGACATCAGAGGAGGAAGAACTGCACCTGTGCTAATACCTTGTTGTGTAGATGTAGAAGACGCAGCCATGGTGATGAAGGTGGAGCAGCCGGCAGCAAAGCAGCGCCGACGACGGAGAGGACCTTCCCAGGGCTTCTTCCTCCGTAGCGATCGGAGCTCTTAGGGTTTTAGGGATTCAGGTGGTGGACTTATTTTCTCGCGCCGTTTACGCGCCCGCACGTGAAAAGCGAAGCGCGTGCCCGTGGCCCACGTGCAAAATCTGCGGCGTGTCCGCTCCATAGTGTTGTGTAGCCATCGAGAGAAGACCGATGTTTCGGTAATGCTAGCCACAATAGGAAAACTCGGTGGCCCTTCTCGGTAGTTGTTGGAGAGCGCTTGGTATCCTCTCGTTACCTATTTCTCTGATCGGTACCTCGATGGGTAGTCCGTTGGGCTCAGCCTTAGGATTCATCTTGGTAAGTGGTAACAATTTGAACCTAACTTGAGGTAGCTTAAAGTTCTTTCAATCTTTAGCTAAGCTCGAGCTCGGCTAGATAAAACTCGTTTAAAGCTTATAAAATCTTGATTTTGAAATCGCGAAACTCATTTGAAAATAAGAAAATTATATTTAAATAAAAAATATTTATGAAATAAAATTTGTCTAAACGAACTTTGTCAAGCTCGAGCTTTGTCAGACTCATGAGCTTTGAATGAAGCTCGAGTTCGACTCATTTAACTTTTGAACAGAGCTCGAATCAAACTTTTAGCGAACCGAGCTCGAGTAGCTCACGAACCTCGAGCTTCATTGACATTCCTATGTACGTTAAATTGTCGAGACGAGATGCTGAATAAAATAAAAAAATTCAAAACCAAAACTAAAAATATCGAAACATCATGTGTGGGAGTAGAACAAATTTAAAAAATTGGTATTCAGGTTCAACTACTTGAATACTCGAACAACATACTCATAAATTTTCAAATTAAATTATGGTCTACAATCTATGGATAATCTGAATTTTGATATTTCATTCGTGGGTTGTGATATGCGAAGTTGTTAGATTGAACAATTTTTTTAAAATAATTCATCAGTTAACTTATAATTTATTGACTTGTGAGAATAAATTTATGAACGATATTGAATTTGTGCAGGCTATTGAGAGCATGAGTTGATGATGTACAGCTCAAGTATTCGGGTAAAAACGAAAACCGGACCAAAATTTAGCTAACCAAAATATTCAGATATTTACTTTTACAACATTTCTAGTTATTATTTTAAAAATCAAAATTTGAAAAGGATCGGAATACCCGAACCTAACGTCAGCCCTAACAACCACTACTCTTGTAAGGTTTGTTTTTGTGTGCTGATTTGTTTTGGTTTTAAAGGGAGTCGGTTGTGCACTTGTGCTACAAAGCAGCAGAGTGAGGCCTCGTTTGAAATGTGGGATTCTCAAAAGATTTCCAAAGGAATGAGATCCCTTCGTTCTGCTGAAGTCATTGTGCGTTTTGGAATAAAGGAAGGGGCAAAAAACTTTTCGTAGGAAAGAAAGGACCACCCGCACTTTCACACAGGAAAGAGAAAATGAAGTCCAATCCAATGGAATGGGTGATGCTTGTTGGAATAAATGGGATAGGCCCAATTAATATTCAGAAATAATTCTCAATAAATCTCAAAGGTCTATTAGTGCAAGAGAGGGTGGTGCTAAATATATAGTCTCACATGAGAAGTGGAAGTGAAGCAACCCCTACATATAAGGGAGGTTGCTCTTCCACTCCTTGAGTGAGAGAGAAGAGAGGAAGAGAGGGGTGGCCCATGCGCGCTCCACCTCCCCCCTCCTCGCTCGCTCGCCTCGCCACGCCTCGCCTCGCCCCGCCCCGCACACGCGCGCGTGTGTTCGTGTGAATTCGAACCTCGAGCCGAGCCCATGTTTTATATTTTTGTAGAAAATTAAATTGGGCTTTGGGTTTTGGGCTTCCGAATTTTTTGGGGCTACCGAGACAAAGTCCAAGTCGTTGGAGTCAAACGCGTCTACGACAGCGGAGTCAGTTCGGATTCGAATCCTCCGGATCGCATACGAACCGCCTCTATGGGACTCTATAAATACGGGCGTGCGCGGTACGACAGAAGACATCCCATGATCAGATTGTTTCCCACGTTCGCGTTCTTTGTGCCGCCTTCTAGTCTACTCCATCCCAAGCGCCGGCGTGCACTGACGGTTGGGAGAGCAGGTCTCCGAAACCGCTCGCCCTTGCGATCCTGCATCGGGAGAGGGCGAATAAGGTTTTTGGGAAGCGCTCCACGCGACTGCTCGCGTTCTTCACCACAGGTCGTCTACCGAGGAGATCGGGCGCCACGGCCCAACGTCGCCACCAACGTCTGCAGCGGCTGTTCGACGTCAGATCTACAGCGGTTCGTACGACTTCAAATCGGTACGCGATATTTTTCATCCCGTCTGTCTGCCGACATTGATCGTTGTTGTTTTTTGTGTGTTTTTTCGAAATTGTTCAGTACATTGCCTTCTATTTTCTAACAATCCAAAAACCTTATTAGGCAATTTCCTGAGTTGAACATGATGACTTTAGTCGATGCACTGAGGCCGGAGAAATTCTCTGACGTGCACTTCAAGAGGTGGCAGGTTAAGACCACGCTCTGGCTCCAATCACTTAAGATCTTCTGGGTAATCGAGGGCAGACCTCAAGGTCCTTTGTCTGTTGAAGAACAGACGAAGTTTGAGGAAGCCAATTCTACCCTGAGAGGATGTATCTTAAGTGTTCTTGACAACAAACTCTGTGATGTCTATCTGACAGTCACAGATGGGAACGCTAAGTATGGTGCAGCCGATGTAGGTGGTGAACTGTATATCATGGAGAATTAGTACGTAGATCAGTACAACTTATTTCTCGTGTGTTTGTCTAGATAGGTGAAAAATCACGTCTATAATTTCTTTGTATTTTTTATTAGTAATAAATTATTTTTAAAGTTGTTAATTATCTTTATTTTTCAATTCCTGCGTTGTGAGTTTCCTGCAATCCAAACACTTCAAAATTTTCATTCCTGTATTTCGAGTTCCCACGATTTTCTCACTTCCCTAATTCCCGTCTTACGTACAAGTGGTACTCGGAGGAATCCGATTCAGCACGACCGCTTCATCCAGCCCAGATTAGACTGGCGATGACTGCTCCTGAGGAGGCTTCCTCTGAGATGTTACCGTAAGTAGTGGATCTTTTTATTTATCACTGATTAGTTCAAAAATATCCGAAAGGAGTAGTAATCAGTCTCACATGTAAGTAGGTCAGTGCAACTTATTTCTCGTATGTTTGCCTAGATAGGTAAAAAAATCAAGTCTATAATTTTTTTGTATTTTTATCGGTAATAAATTATTTTAAAAGTTGTTAATTACCTTTATTTTTTAGTTCATGCGTTGTGAGTTTTATGCAATCCAAACACTTCAAAATTTTCATTCCTGTATTTTGAATTCTCACGGTTTTCTCACTTTCCTAATTCTGTCTTACCTACGTACTCGGAGGAACCCAATTCAGCAAGGCCGCTCCATCCAGTCCGGAATAGACTCGGCGATGACTGCTCCTAAGGAGGCTTCCTCTGAGATGTTACCTTAAATAGCGGATAATATTTTGTCATCACCAAGAAGAAGAGTACAGCCGCGTCCTTCTTCTCAGCCTGCCTTGGAATGAAATTTTTCAACAACAGTGTCATTCATCATGGATACAATAAAAAAGTATATTTTCTTTTTATTTTTAATACAACATTTTGAACATATTACATCACCATTTTGTGTATAATTTATTTTTGTACTAATATTGAAGTGTATACTAAAAGTACTTAGTATTGTGTCCTATGTTGTTGAAATTGCATTCAAACACATTAGAAGTTCAACATTTAGAATTGACTAATTCAACAACGTAGATATAACAATTCAATACTTTTACAAAACACTGTCGATATTTCATATTCAGAATATTTGGTTAGTGAATTTGTAATGTTGACTCTAGTTTTTCCGTTTGTTGATGCACCAAAACATTAATAATTTGATAGATAAAATTAAAAGAAATGGAAAGTGAGAAACAATGAAAAGAGAGAATGGACATGGGCCAACTTATGCTTCTTGGGATAATATGCGTGGTAATTATGCTTCTACTCATGCGGCCGGTTAGTTTATTTTTGAACTAATCGGTGATAAATAAAAAATCCGGAAGGAGTAGTAATCAGTCCCACATGTAAGTAGATTAGTGCAACTTATTTCTCGTGTGTTTGTCTAGATAGGTAAAAAAAATCACGTCTATAATTTCTTTGTATTTTTTTATCGATAATAAATTATTTTTAAAGTTGTTAATTATCTTTATTTTTCAATTCCTGCGTTGTGAGTTTCCTGCAATCCAAACACTTCAAAATTTTCATTACTGTATTTTGAGTTCCCACGATTTTCTCACTTCCCTAATTCTCGTCTTACGTATGAGTGGTACTCGAAGGAATCCGATTCAGCACGGCCGCTCCATCCAGTCCGGAATAGACTCATCGATGACTGCTCGTGAGGAGGCTTCCTCTGAGATGTTACCGTAAGTAGTGGATCTTTTTATTTATCACTGATCAGTTCAAAAAGATCCAAAAGGAGTAGTAATCAGTCTCACATGTAAGTAGGTCAATGCAACTTATTTCTCCTATATTTGTCTAGATAGGTAAAAAATCACGTCTATAATTTTTTTGTATTTTTTATCGGTAATAAATTATTTCAAAAGTTGTTAATTACCTTTATTTTTTTAGTTCCTGCATTGTGAGTTTCCTGCAATCTAAACACTTCAAAATTTTCATTCCTGTATTTTGAATTCCCACGGTTTTCTCACTTTCCTAATTCCGTCTTACCTACGTACTCGGATGAATCCAATTTAGCAAGGCCGCTCCATCCAATCCAAAATAGACTCGACGATGACGGCTCTTAAGGAGGCTTCCTCTGAGATGTTACCTTAAGTAACGGATAATATTTTGTCATCACCAAGAAGAAGAGTACAGCCGCGGCCTTCTTCTCAGCCTGCCTTGGAACGGTATTTTTCAACAACAGTGTCATTCATCATGACTACAATAAAAAAGTATATATTTTTGATTTTTAATACAACATTTTGAACATATTACATCACCATTTTGTGTATAATTTTTTTGTGTACTAATATTGAAGTGTATAATTAAAGTACTTAGTATTGTGTTCTAAGTTGTTGAAATTGCATTCAAACACATTAGAAGTTCAACATTTAGAATTGACTAATCAACAACGTAGATATAACAATTCAATACTTTTACAAAACACTGTTGAAATTTCATATTCAAAATATTTGGTTAGTGAATTTGTAATGTTGACTCTAGTTTTTACGTTTGTTGATGCACTAAAACATTAATAATTTGATAGATAAAATTAAAAGAAATGGAAAGTGAGAAACGATGAAAAGAGAAAATGGACTGGGCCGACTTATGCGGCTTGGGCTAATATGCGTGGTAATTATGCTTCTGCTTATGCGGCCGATAGAAGGCCCAATACAGCCTAACAATGCTACTGGGCCAAAAGCGACGAATACTAACCCAGGTCGGCCATGAATTCCGCCAAAGCTTTCACAGGTCTTTCCTTCCCCACGCCTCCGTCTCCAACCCGTCTCGCCATGGACGACGACCGAGCAGCTGCCGGCGGAGACCCCTCTCCCTCTGCTCCTCCTCTCCATTTGGCGGGGCCGAGCAATCCACCCGTCGATGTCTCCTCGTTCACCCACACCCCGTGCTACTGGTAAGTGGCCCTTTGCCCCTAATCTTGATCCGTAGTTGCTCTCAGCCTCTCATCAGATTCAGGCAAATACGGTCGTGCCTGGAATTATTTTCTCCGTGAGGATTCCAGTCACAGAATGATTATGAGTAGGAGGTGAGACTTTGTTGTACATAGAGTTGTTTCGTAGAATGCCTGCTTGTTGGCATATTGGTGTTGTACCGAGTAGAGGCAGTAGCATTGAAACCGGAGAGTGTATCCATGATACATTAGATATTTGAAACTACAATGGGACCCCTATCCGCCTGACCTAGAAATTATGTTTAGGCGCATATGAAAACCTCCATTTCACATGTCATATAATTCTGTTGATGTGGAAATTAGCACGTTCATTGTATTGTTTTGTAATGTTGACTAAAAGTTCACATTAAGTTGAGACTTTGGAAATTCAGTTGCATTATATCATCATGCACCTTGATGAGGTGCTCTTTTTTGCTGTAATATTCTGCAAAGAGTGGAGGTTGGATAAGGCTGTATTTTCATACTATGTGATAGTGGGGATGGATACACAAGATTTGGTACAGCCTCGTTATGATTCTAGTTATATGTTAGTCAACCCTCTAAACGATATGCTGATTAGTAATTACAGTTGTGAAAGACTTATCAGCAGTTTCATATGATAGAAGCAAGTGAACCAGAAGATCCCTACTTTTAATTGCTTATCAACTTTTTTGTGTTATTTAATAGAGTTTGATTAGTAATATATGATCTTACCAATGTTTTATCTACCATAAATGGAAATATTGATGTCCGAAATGATTAGTATTAGATGTGACATGCACTATGTGTTAGTTGAATGCTATACGGCTGCAACTTTGCTTACTACTGCCTATGTATCTCTACAATTGGCCATGTCCGTAAAGGATTTGATCTAACTACTATTGCAAAACCCTACAGCTGACGACCCTACCATAATATTATCTAGTAACTTCTAAACTATAGTGCTTTATCCATTTCTGGGATTCCAGTGGTCGGTGAAATGGCTCTATGATGTCACGATGATAGAACAGGACTTCGCTTCTACCTTGATGGATGCTACTTATTTCCATGTTAAGAGAAAAGAAAAAGAATTTAGAAGCTACCCAATCAATCCACATACCTAAGACTGAGACAACAACAACAAAGCCTTTTAGTCCCAAGCAAGTTGGGGTAGGCCTGAGATTGAGACAAGAAATTAATAATTCCATAGTTGTTTTAAATACATACTGCACCTGTCATCTAGATAGAAGTATTTGAAAATAGTAAACTTGTGTTTTTAAATATTAGTTCAATTGGGTTGTTCTTTCCCTCCTGTAATCTGATCTATTTTCTTTAGTCAATATTTCCGGGTTCAGTGCAAGTAGACGCTATGATTTAACATGCAGTCATGTACATATGATACGTGGAAGGATTCCTCAACCACAATATAAGTTTTGGTATATTGGATAAAGCACCTATACCAATCTCTCACATGTGGAGTGTAACATATTTAAACTATGCTTTTGCTTTTGTTTGTATTTTACGTTGTTTTTCTCCTGCGATCATCAATAATCCAGTCGAAATACATAGTATTTTGCTTTTTGAATTCAGAGACTCACAGCTGGATTGTATTGATGTAGTGAAGAAAATGTATACTTGCTATGTACGGAATTGATTAGAACTGGAGTAGCGGATCTTGGGGGCAATGACCTTTACGTTGTTTTCATATCAAATGAGAGAAAACAGGTGATTTAGTTGTACATTTTTTCTATTGCTAGACCCCGTGTTCTCAGTTTAGGGTGCCCGTTCCCGATTCCTCCATGTCTGCAGATCTATGTTGTGAGTATACATAACATTCTATTTACTATACTAGGTTCCTCTCTGGCATCAGAAAGCAAGTAATTCTGATGATGGATTTATATGCTGGGATTATCATGTGATCTGCATCCAGGTAAAGCCAAATTACATCAGTATGATATCTTGATTTAATTTAGTATGTACTACAGACAAAAGTGGTGCATTGTGTATCATTTAGCATCTCACCTGCTTCTTTTGTCTGCATATGGAAGTCTAGGCGAAGCAAAGGAGAAGTTTTTGACCTTGTTTGGGATTTGGACTCTGATCTTCCTTTCCCTTCCCCATTTCTCCAATATATTTCTAATGCAATTTGCCCATTATCATTTGGTGACACTGTGTATAGAAGGTAAATGCTCTATTACTTTTGATGCTACTGGTGTACTGTCATTTGTTATATATATATATATATATATATATATATATATATATATATATATATATATATATATATATATATATATATATATATATATATATATATATATATATATATATATATGTATGTATGTATGTATGATGCACTTATGTAAAAACAGTTAGAAGGGACCATGTTTTACAAATAAAATGCTCTATTACTTTTGGTGCCACCTTCTATACATCCTCTCCTTTTTGTGAAGGTTCTTTGTTGTACTTTTTCCTGTTGTTCTGAAGTGCTTCCTAATGTTACTCCACATATTATTGACAGGCTTTTCCGTGTGATTCATGCTCCTATGTTTCTTCGATCGTTTGCATCAGATAGAAGCCACATGAAGGACGCCATGGGGAATTGGATGCAGTTACCGCCAAAATATGAACCAATTGTGGCAGAAGGTATATATGTTATAATCAGTTTGCAGCATGATATCTTTGTTTCCTTTTTTTTAAACGAATTAATTGCACCATCTTAAACCACTTGCCTAAAAGACTGAAAGATAGGTTGAGATCAAGCACAGGAATAAGTACAAAAAAGACATCTCGAAAGTTCAACTGATTTTATTGTTTGTAGATTATCCATGGCACGTGGATTGTTCTTATTGTTGCATGTATACTTGATGTACTTCCACCCACATTGATTATCCCTTTTTATGCTTCTTCCTGCCTGTTGCAGATGGAACCACCAATAACCTTGACGAGTACATCACGATGTCTATGGATGATGTGCTGGACCTGGAAAGTATTGTTAATGATGTTTACTTCAACAAGCATGGTGTGGTGGTAAATGAAATGGTGCTGCCTAAATTCTTCACTCGGCTACCTGGTCGACATCCTTAACAAGAACTCCTCAAGTTGCTCAAGGACCGACAAAAAATTCCTTTTTATGTGTTACCTTGTCATGGTTAAGTGGAAGATTATCAATTATCCATGAAGGCACCCTAATGTTCTTGTTGAGTGTGAATCTTGAGTTTAGGGCTGTCAAAAAAACTCGAGGCTCGTGAGCTATTCGAGCTTGGCTTGTTAAAAGCTCGATTCGAACTCGGCTCGACGGATAAACGAGCTAAACTCAAGCTTCATCTCAAGCTTGCGAGTCTGATGAGCTCGAGCTCGTTAAGCTCGATAAGACTCGTTTAGATAAATTATGTTTTATAAATATTATTTATTAATATTTCTCTTTTAAATATTATTTACTTTTATTATATAAAGAAGTCTCTCGAGCTCGAACTTGAGCTTTTGACGAGATTCAACCGAGTCTAACTATTTAAACGAGTCTTATCGAGCTGAGCTCGAGTTTGACTGCAAGATCGATCAGATTTCAGGCTCGACTTGAGCTTGGCTTGAATTCTTATCGAGCTCGAGCTTAGGGAACCAAGCTCGTTCGAGTTCGACTCGTTGACAGCTCTACTTGAGTCTCCTAGGTTCAGATGGCTAACTCAGTATGTTGTGAGTTAGCCAATTTGATTCATCCCTTCTAAGTACATAATTATTGATGACGTGTCTATCTTCAATTGCATTTTAATATATGAGATCTCACAAAGTGACCTTTGTTTTGTGGGTTAATATTTATCACACTTATGTGTGGTTATGTTATATATAAACCTGCACTCATATTAAAAGAAAATTATATCAGGCTGATTCAGTCAGCAATCACATTTAACCTAACAATTATCATGTAATAATTGGCTCTATAAATTTTCTCCGCAGCTGCTATGTTTTCTCCATTATCTTTCGATTTGCTTCTTTTCGAGACAAGGAAAAAGATTTCCTGCCTCACAAGTCACAATAGGAACCAATTTTTTGTAACATACATGTTTTAGCTTACCTGAAGTTTATTATGAGAGCGATGTTTGCTATTGCACAAAGTTAACTAGGTCAGTCAGGTAGAATTAGCAGATTTAACTTGCTTGCCTAATTTTTTTAAACCTTTATGTGAAGCTTAATCACAAAATGCTGGAGATGTAACTCTTCCAACCAGCATATTTTTTTTTCAGATCTCGACCCTGCTTGAAATAGGATGACAAATACACAGCGACAAAATTGCGCTAGGAAATTGTGGACGTACATCTCAATTCTTAATAATTCCAATGATTTGGACCGATAAAGGTTCCAAACTGTTAGAAACGATATTGAGAGAGACAAAGAAATTTAACAAATCTTTAATTTCATTCATTCATTCATTCATTCATTCATTCATTCATTCATTCATTCATTCATTCATTCATTCATTCTTCTTTTATATATGTTTGATGATTGGATGCGATTGTTCGGCGAGGAGACGCAACTGCCGGCGAGGAGGCGTGCGGCATGCGGCGCACGACAACCGCCAGTCAAGTAATCACATGTTGAATTATATTGTAACACTCCCCGTTGAGCACTTGAACTCCTCGTTGAATGAATATAATCTTTGAAAAACCCAGTGGGAAAAATATGAAGATATATATATATATATATATATATATATATATATATATATATATATAACTAAATGTTTGTGTAAAAATTCTTGAAAATATTGTTAAAACAAGAGAAAAGCACAACATGTAAATATCATATCCGTTTTCATATAAAACCTCTGTAGGGAAAAAAAGAAAACGAACATTATCTTACATTGGTATTGTCTTATTAAAACTTATTATGAGAAAACTATAATAGTAAAACTCAAATAAGAAAAAAGAGTACAATTTCATGCTTATTTGTCAGGTAGTTTTATGACAGAGCTCTCCCTAAACCTTATAAATCTCTAAGTCGACGCATACTTATATCAGCAACACACTTTAAAAATGTAGAGTATGTTAGAGACTTAGTAAATAAATCAGCTAACTTATCATATGACTCAGTTTGTAGGAGACTAATTTCTCCATTAACTTGAAGTTCATGTGGGTAGAATAGTTTAATTGTTATGTGTTTAGTAACATTAGTTTTCACATAATCTGACTGCAACTGAGCAATATGAGCTGCATTATCTTCATAGATAATGGTTGATGACTCAATAGACCCAGTGTCATATGAGACTTGAATGTGATTAATTACTCTACGTAGCCATGAACATCCGCATGCAGCTTCATATAAGCTATGATTTTGGAGTGATTTGAAGACGTAGCAATTAGATTCTGTTTAGAAGACTTCCATGATATTGTTGTCTGTCCATGTAGGAACGCAAATCCTGTCTGAGATTTACCATTGTGGAGATCACTTAAATATCCAGCATCGGCATAACCAATAAGATGAAGATCTTGACTTTTCTGAAAGAAAAGACCTAGATCTGTTGTGCCTTAAAGATATTGTAAGACATCTTTAACTCCTTTTCAATGACGCATGGTTAGAGCGTCACGATATCTTGCTAGTAGATTTACTGCAAATGCAATATCGAGTCTTGTATTATTAGCTAGATACATAAGTGCTCCAATGACACTTATATATGAGTATTCGAAACCTAATACCTCTTCTCCTTGGCGTGGCCGAAATGTATCTCTATCCTTTTCTAAGGCTTTTACCACTATAAGAGTTTTAGATAGATAGACTTTATCCATGTTGAATTTCTCTAATATTTTTTTTGGACATAAGCCGATTGATGTACGAGAATGCCCGTATGAAGATGCTCCAGTTGTAAACCTAAGCAAAATTTAGTTTTACCCAAATTCTTCGTCTCGAATTCCATCTTAAGATGATTGCGTGCCTCATTAATGTCAAGCTCAGTGCCAATGATATTTAAATCATCGACATATACTGAAATAATGCAAAACCCAGTCAAGAATTTGCGAATGAAGACAAGAGGACAATCATCATTAGTAGAGTAGCTTCTTTTTAGAAGGAACTCCTTCAATCGGTTATACCACATCCTTAAGTCATATAATGACTTGTTGAGCTTGACATAATACATGTTGCGTCCTACATTTTCATGTGGTACAGGTATCCCATCAGAGACTTTCATGTATATATTCGAATATAGTGACCTATATAAATATGCAGTCACAACATCTATCAACTGCAAAGATAGATGCTTTTGTGTTGCCAGAGAAATAAGATATTCTAAAGTTATTCTATTCATTACTGGAGAATATGTTTCATTAAAGTCAATGTCGGGTCTCTACGTGAACCCTTGTATAACTAGCCGTGCCTTATTTCTCACAACCTCATTGTTTTCATTCCGTTTCTGGACGAGAACCGACTTGAACTGGACAGGATAGATACTAGGAGGTGTAGGTATTATATTACCGATACCTCTCTCTTTTTTAGTGAGTCAAGTTCTGCCTTGATTACTTCCTTCCATTTGATCCAGTCCGAGCATTGTTTACACTCTACTATAGTCTTAGGATCAAGATCATTGAGAAGTACAACTATCTTTGTTGAAAAGCATGAGTTGATAACCGTTGTATTACAGTCAAGTAATTCTCTAGAACTAGTATAATTAATAGAAATTTCTTGTACCCCGTGAAACTCTATGATTTCCCAACATGTGAAAATTAGGGTCTTTCGATCGTCCAGCCTGCTCCATAGTGTGCAGATTAAGGCTAGGTCTTAGATTTATCACATCCATTTGATGTTTATCAACATTTTGTTGACTTACATTTACTTGCTTTGAGGATGATCTTGTCATCGTAGTCTTTGGACAATTACTTGAAGCATCTTTCTGCTGAATTGCTCTCCTCCTTTCGGAGGTGGAGTGGTTTTTGTTAGTATATCCACTCGACAAGGCGCATTAACAGTAGGATTCAAAGACTTTGTGACACGTTTATAATCAATAAACACATCTGGTAGGTTACTAGCATTTTGCTGTAACTCAATAATTTTTTGAACTTGAAGTTCAGTCTCCTTTGTACGTGGATCAGAGGTTAGGATGGATTTATCATCCCAATTAATTTCTCGACAGTCATTTATAAATTTATTTTCTTCCCCTAAAGCCGGAAAATGATCCTCATTAAAAATACGATCAGCAAACTGGACTGTGAATAAATCACCCTTTAAGGGCTCCAATTATTTTAAGATAGACGAGGATTGAAATCCCATGTAGATCACCAATTTTGTATGATGGCCCATATTGGTTCGCTGAGGTGGTGAAATTGGTGTGTACACAACACTTCCAAATTTCCATAGATGAGAGATATCTGGTTGATCTTCATGTACAAATTGGAGTGGGGAGGTAGTATGGTATGCAGTTGGTCATAGTTGAAGAATATCAGCAGCGTGTAAAACTGCATGACTCCAACAAGATGTTGGTAAGTTGCAACCTTGCAATAATAGCCTAGCGGTGAGCTTTATTCTCTTTTTATTTGAGATTCTACCAAACCATTTTGTGTGTGAACATCTAGAAAAGAGTGTTGTACTTTAATACCTTGAGCCATACTATAATCATTGAAGGCCCGAGATGAAAATTCAGCAGCATTGTTCATACAAATACTTTTTACCCTATATTAAGGATAATTCGGCTTTAGTCTAGTTACTTGTACCATAAATTTAGCGAAAGCATGGTTACATGTAGATAGTAAAAACATGTGTGATCATCTTGTAGATGCATCAATTAGTACCATGAAGTATCTAAAAGGACTCCATATTAGTTGTATGGGACCACAAATGTCTCCTTGAATGCGTTCAAGAAACTTTAAAGGTTCAACATGGATTTTAAGTGGAGAAGACTGCAAGATCAACTTGCCCATAGCACATGAAGTGCACACAAAATTATTAGAATTTGGAAATTTGGCACTTTTTAATTCATGGTCAGTGCAATTCTCAATAATTTTCCGCATCATCCCTATTTCAGGGTGGCCTAGGCGTGAATGCCAAGTCTTGAATGGATCAATATTCTGAAAAAGCACCTTGTATGCAATATATGGTACGAATTTGATGTATGTGTAGTACAATTTAAATGGAGTAGAAGGAATTCTTTCTAGAACCTCATGAATATATCCAAAATTATTGAAAATAAGAAGAAATTCTTCTTTGTTATTTTTATGGGTACATACATGTAACCCATTTTTTTGAATATCTCTAAAACTTATGAGGGTACGAGTAAAATCAGGATATACTAAAGCATCCTCGATCATAACTTATGTACCATTTGGAAACATTATTGTAACTCGACCAGAGCCAACTATTGTTGCATCGCGTCCAGCTATGGTTAAAACATTTCTTGACCTTCTAATTATGGTTTCGAAATATTTTGTTTCTCTAAGTATAGAGTTTGTGATGCAACTATCCACAAGGCATATTTCTTCTTCCATCATAAACTTTTCGTGACATCTAACAATTATGAATTGTAATAATTCAATTAATTGCATTGAAACACATATTTAAAAAATTAGAGTATTCAATAACTCTAATACAAGAGAACAAATATTGTTCATTATAACACATTCTATTACAAAGACTTAGTATTTACAACTTTTTATGGTAACCGATCTAGATTAGATCGCTGAATATGTCATTCGATTTACATTTAATCATAGCATTATTTAAGCCCATGTAATCATCGACATTCAATGTTGGTTCGTTGTTGCTTAGATTTTCTAGATCCTTGCTTGAACAACCGATTGTAATTGTTGGCTTTTTCAGGATACTGAAGTGAGTTTAATACTCATTTCCTGATCCTTGACTTTTCTTGTCTTTTCCCAGTGATTTCTAGTACAATGTCACAAGGTGTTTAGGAGTGAGACACTTGTCATCTATATGCTTGAAATTGCCACATGTCTTACACTGCACATTTTCCCATTTGTAGGAAGTACCATCCTTTTTATTGTCTTTGAGAACTTTTTATTTTTCTGCCTATTACGGCGGCGTCTAGCAGATCTACCATTCTTCTTTAGAGTTGTGTGAGACCTATGTGTGCTTAATACATTGGCAATTAGAATAAAAGCAATGGTTCACATGCAAAGTTTTGAATATTGGTAAAACCTCCGCATTAGGGTGTCCGAACTCAACGTCACGTGAGCAACATGTGTTTTTCGCTTCGGATTGTCCGAACTTTTCCTCACATGATTCACACGTGTTTCTCGCTTCAGATTGTCCAGACTTTCAATCGCAACGTGGTTGAATATTTTTTGGGAGTAATGCTACCCTTGATGGTTTAGGACTGTCGAAACTTTATAATGCATATCAGGACACAAAGTTTTCATATTGTGTTCAATTGCTCTGTTTTGCCCTGTTTTTAACATGTAATGTGTTAAACTTGCTTTTTGGCTTGTGGAAAGTTTGCTTAGTATTCTCTTACTAAGTTTTTGATGTGTTATGACTGATTATGGTGGTTGATATTTTGCTATGGTTTACAACGTGCTTATGTGAGGTGCTCACGTAAGGTGTTGTAGTTTTCGTACTAACGTGAGTCAAGTCGCGAACTTGTGCTCGGAAAGAATGGTTGTTTGTTCATGTGCAGGTGTTACTTGAGGTCAAGACATGGCTGATGATGGAGAAGATGAGGTTCAATAACCAAGTTCAGGAGGAATTGTGGTTGAGTTGATCGGGTGGTCACACAACATGTTTGGGTCAAGAACAATGCATTTGAATGTACCGTGGACCTTTTGGAAAGTGTTTGCATGTGTGCAAGAAGTGAAGAAACATGGATACATTGTTCCAAGGTGTGGTGAAGAGACATGAAAGTGAAGATATAGTTGGAAAGGTTCAACCGGTTGGATTTTGCACTCAGGCTGCGGCTGAGTCGGTTATGGCTCAAATATGGAAAGATTTGAGTTGGTTATGATAGGACTTCATGTTAGGCACGAAGTAGAGTTGTTTTAAGAATGTTTGGAATGTTTTTAAGGTGTTTTGAAGTCTTAAGATTTCTTCTGTCTACGTATGGAAGAGTCTTGAGCAGTAATGAAAAAATAGAGTTTGAATCCAAGTAGGAGCAGGAGTTCTAGTTTAGATTGGGTTGACCTTAAGGCTGTTATATAAGAAGGAAGGTCAAGGCTCGTGAAGTGCACGACTTTGGTCTGAAACTCTTGTGTTATATTGAATAAAGATCTAGTTTTAGAGAAGCTTTTGTGCCTTGTTCGTCCGACTTATTTTCGTCAGGTCTTTCTTATCGAGTTTCTGCGCTGCCTGATTTTTTTTCATTGTTTTGATCGTAACTCGAGTTTTACAGATCCAATGTGAGGACCGGGTCCACACATTCCAGGAATCGCAGAGGGTGGTGCCGTGCGATGCGGCACCCAACATCACACATAAAAAGAATACGTAAAAAATACAAAGTTTCATTTATATAAACAGCGGAAGTCTTTTACAATACTTAATATACAGCAGAAGATAATACTCATAGCTAAACTCTCAGCCTAGCTATGCAAAAGTGAAGCCGTCCAGCCCGGGGACGCTACACACTAGCAGCACACAACAATTTACGATGACGTGCATGGCTCCAACTCGGCGGTATACCCCGACGGGGGCATCGCCTCATCTTCGGGCCCTTCGTCATACATCTCACCTGCAAACAACTTAATATAGCAACTGTGAGCACGAAGGCTCAGCAAGACTTAACCGTCTCACCTAAACATGGAACTCTACATGCAGGGATACTTAACATAGGAATAGATATAGCAGTAAATGACTCACCTACATATTGATCCTTAATTTTCAAGTTATTAACAACAACTTACAAGTTTGATAACAGTAACTTTAGTGAGCATATTGGACAACAATCATAGTTACAAGAAATTATATTTCCATACATCATATTTTCCTGGCTTCTTCAGTATTTACTACGTCACAACACAGTGAACAATATGTACTCAAATAACCACGAGGGACGGTAATTGTAATCATTAGACAACCGAATAACACGTCACGTACACCCGTGCCTAAGGAGCATGCCATGCTCCTCACCACATCATACGCAGCAACCTTTCACTAGAGACTCAAACGCCGAACCGGTCCTACCATCGCGGGCACAAGGTCCCCGCATGGAGCGTGTCTTTGACCGCTGGCCAATTTACACCTTGCTGCCCTCAACTCACCCCTATCGACAGTGGGCTATGCCTCGACATCCAAGTTATCGAGTTACATCGGTTTTTTGGGTTCCATATGCCTAGTATGCATCCATTACAGTTCAAACTTGTCCAGCAGGGCCACACACAGATTGATCCTCAATTGAGACAAGCAGGGCTACGCATGTGAGACCACGTCTCGCTGCATCCTACCCGCTGCTCGGTGTCAACTTCATATTCATAAACCATTCTTCCATCAAATCTTTCGCGTGTGATAAAATCATATCTCACGAGTAGATTCCAACTACTCGACTTCTACCGAACTCCTGAAAACTTAAGCATGGCATTTTCTACTCATCAGGCTGTAGACCTACCTAATACTCCTTGGGATTTGTGGGTCATGCAAGTGGAGTAACAAGCACCTTAGCCCTAATGCACAAAAACCATCCTAGACATAAGTGATAAGAATAGAAATTTTGAAATAGCACTTAAATACAAACCGGGGCTTGCCTGGGTGTGAGTCAGAGGGATAGTTAGCTTCTGGAAGTATACTCTCCAAGGGATCCGGCTCCTCCCCGATCTCAATCACTATATGATATGCAATATATAAAGTACATGAGTGATATACAAACTATAGAAAAGATGTTATAAATACTGATCAGGTATGAAGATGATTTTAATTGGATTTGAGATTTTTACAGTGGATACTAGGTTCTATGTGGAAGATTTGGACAAAAAATTAGAGATGTTCAAGGAAACTTGTTGTCTCTAAAATTCCAACAAGTAACAACCTTCTCTGAATTTTGGTTGTAATTCTGGAGCTTTGTCATGTACAACAGTGGATGATTCTGGTAGAGGAGGTTCATCTGGTTCTGGGAAAATTTGTTTCACATTTTTCTGAGCTTTCTACAGGGAGAAACTAATTTTACAAGTTTGGGGAAAATGTTGAAAATGTTTCTGGACTTTTTCCATTTTTTAATTGACATAGGTGATGTGAACACTGTTTGGTCCAGTAAATGAAGTCCAATGAACTTGACATTTTTACTGTAGATCAAGTGTAACTTTAAGAGTGTTCTGACCAGAATTGGGAATTTTCCAATTAACATAACATGAGTAATTAATTTCCCAAGCAGTTAGCTCAAATGAATTAATTATGACAATTCTGGGAGTTTCATGTCCAACAAATTGCACCACTGCAAAGTTGGGATCAAGATGAGTCTACCAGAATTTATTTGGAAATTTTTTTGAGTAATTCTACTAGGAGTAATTGAATTTAGAAGTTTGAATGAAATCTGGAGTTATTTGAAAAAGGAAAACGTTTGAATTAATCCACTGGGCCCAAGTGTTTAAAATGACCCAATCACAACTGGGCCACATATGGGCCATAGGGTTCAACCCGCGCAGCCACAGTCGATCCGATGGCCACAACAGATCCAGGGGGGACAGTCGCTGACCGGTGGGACCCGCGCGTTGTCTTCTACCTCGCAACGCACGGTTCCTCCGCGGCGGCGCTGCGCCGGCGAGCTCGCCGGCTCCCCTCTCCCACCCTTTCTTCACCCCGAAACTCACCGCCTAACCATTTTCCAGGGTGCTGAGCATGATGGGAAGGTCGGCGCACGCCGACGATGGCCAGAAACCCACGCACGATGGCGGTGGCGGAACTAGGGTTCCGATGATGGTCGGTACCGCTGCTCCGTGGCTCAAACTCCGTGGAAATTGGTTAGAAACGTTCCTAGCATCATTGGGAAGATGAAAATGGGGAGTAAAATGGTTGGAATAGGCAGAAACATCAACCTCGACGGTGGACCGACGGACTTTCCCCAAGGCGGTGGGGAAAACTCAAAATACTCCGTCGGTGGTCAATGATTTTCACTGAGGATTGATCCAGGGGGTGCGCTAGGGGATATAGAAGCTACTATATAGCTGGCTCAAAGGATTTCTCCACCTAGAAAACAAATTGCTCTTGTGACCTAACAAGAAGGGTAATCTTGTGCCAAAAGGGAATTGAGAAATACTGCACGATAGGGGATGAAATGAAGAACAATTTTTACTGTGAGAAAGATGGTGTCTCGGCGATCCTGTTTGCTTCTGGGAGCAGCCCGAGACAAAGCTTGTAGGGCCAGTGCGACGGAGAGGCAGAGGCATTCCTTGCGGCGGTGGAATGGCGGCGTGCCCAACACTGAAAAATAACAGCATTGTAGCTGATGAAACACTGAATCAAAAGCTGGAGAAGGTAGAGGGAAGTCTTGTGCACCACTTTGCTGTTGGGAGGATGGAGAAACTCGGCCAGAATCGAAAGCTGGTCGGGTGAACATAGGTGGCGGGGTTGTGAGCTAGGGAGAGAATCAGAGGATGCCGTCGATGCTCTTCCACTCTGGGCTGCAACCGAAGATAAGTACGGGGAAGTGTAGGGAGCACACCAGGAAGGCCTCGCAGCTGCTTGCCATCGAGCTGGAGCCAGCACCGAGCGTGGAACGGCGGGGAGTCAGGGAAAACAGAGCACTCACGTACTAACCTCACTGACCAGTGGGTCCCACAGTCCCCTTAAGTCTATCCTCCTCTGGTCACTGAATTCTACCACCTAGAATTGTCAAAAAATTCCAGATTTTTATGGAGAGGCCAATTCAAATGTGTAGATTCAGATTCTGGAAGTTGATTTCACATTTGGTTCAGTTTCAGGTGAATTTCAAATTCAAGTTTGGATTTGAATAGAATTCAATGTACCAATTGAATTAAATAGAATTTGAGCTCCAAATTTTATGAAAATTGACAGGGATGCTATTTGGAATATTTGGAAGCTAATGGTGAACTCAATTTGTTATTTTGTCAAAGTTTGAACATGAGCTATTTTGGATTTTTGAACTCTCTCTATTGAAGTTTAATTTGGTTTAATTTTAAATCGCCCTTTTAATTTATTTTTCCCCTTCACATTTTAATTCTTCTATCTAAACTTTGTATTATGAATTTAGGGCTTTTACATCCAATTGACGTGAATTTTTTTTGTCTTCACAACTCAATACTACATCGTCCGTGAAAATTTAACGGTCGTTGGACTTGTAATTTTTGAGTTACACGAGTTTCCTTGCAATGTAGCAGATCTGTTCGCTCTATTTTAGAACAGATTGACCTTTGCTCAGGGTTTCAGTCATAACTTGTTCTCGTGTCTTCGTGACTTGATTCTATACAATCTACATTGATTTGTCACATTTTGAACATGTTGGTAACACTCGCATACACAGTTTCTCTATCAGATTAATTTTGTGTTGAGGGGTTTTCATTGCTTCCACTGAAAAAGTTTTAATCTATCATTCACTCCCTCTGGTAGCTTTTCATGTGCTTTTCAATCCTACAATTGGTATTAGAGTCACTATGCTCTAATATCATTGATTTGCATGTGTTTTTGCTAATCAACATGGAGAAATACTGTGCAAAACCTTGTGTGTTTGATGACGTTGATTTCCAGGTTTAGAAGGCTCGTATGGAGGCCTACATACAAGCGCAAGGCTTTGCTATATGGTAAAAGGTCTACAAGTCTTTCAACGTGCCACCAAACCATCAAGTTACGGCTGCTAACATGAGAGATGTCGACAAGAATAACAAGGCTCACAACTTGATCGTACAAAGATTGACTCAAAGCGACTTCGATCGTGTTGCACACCTCCGATCTGCGTATGATGTGTGGAAAGCACTTTGCAACTATCACAAAGGATCCAACACAATCAAAGAGGTAAGACAAGATATGTTCAAGAAAGAATATATGCGCTTTGAGATGCAACCAGATGAGTCCATCGATGATCTATTTGCTCGCTTTAAAAAAATGTCAGCAACTTGCGTAGTGTCAATGTTAATTTTCCCAATTTTGAAAATGCTAGGCAATTGTTAAGTGCATTAGACATGTCAATTTTGGAGATGAAAGTTAGATCTATCCGTGAATCTACTGTCATGAGTACACTTACTTTAGATGTGCTATATTATAAATTGAAAACTCATGAAATTGACATAATCTTATGTAAAAACCCCAACAAGTCTCTTGCAGTTGTTTCTCACGTGACAAGCTTAGTTCTAGTAATTATTCATCTTGTAGTACACTTGCTCTGTGTTGTCCTCTCTAACCTTTGAATAGATTGAAGAGTTTTCGAAGGAGGAGCTAGGACTTCTCTCTGCTCGGTTCTCAAAAGCATTACAAAATTTGAGAGCAAGAAGGAGAGGAAGTGGTGGTTCTCAATGATGCTTTGAATGTGGTAAAACAAGATATTTTTGTATAGATTTCACTAATCTTTCAGGTCCTACTTCCCGCGATGAAAAGCAAACAGGGACTAAGCACTCCTCTGCCAACTACAACAAGAAAAAGAAGAGTTTTAATCGACGTCAAGTGATGGACAAAATTTTCTCCGCAATTCAAGAGAATTGCTTAAGTGGCGTTGATATTGGAAATGATGAAGATGAAGACAATTTGACAAATGTGTGTTTCATGGCGAGCAAATAAAGTTCGAGTATGGAGGAAGCCGAATCAAACATCGACAATGATGAGGTATGCCCTATGTGAGACCTATGTGTGCTGAATACATTGGCTTGTGCTGAATACATTGGCTTTGACGAAAAAGTTTTGAATACTACCAAAATACCTTTTTAACAAGGTTTGGCTCTAGGTCCGAGCTCCAGCAAGGTCTGACAATAGGTCAGACTTGTTTCGAGTAGCTCTGGCAAGGTCTGACGTAAGGTCCGACTTACTTTGTCTAGGTCCGACTTGTTTTGGTTAGATGTGGCTCTAAATAGCATTGGTAAGCTCCGGCGCTAGGTCTAACTAGCTTTGGTTAGCTTTGGCTATCTTTGGCTCTAGGTCCGACTAGCTTTGGTTAGCTCTGGCGCTAGATCCTGTTAGTTTAGGTAAGCTCCGGTTCAAGGTCCAGTTAGCTTTGGCAAGGTTTGGAGCTTGATCGCAGTAGTTCTGCTTTTAACTTGCAATGATTCGTACTTTCTTTACATTGATGGACAGTTTTATTAGTAATCTTTTACTAAGTTTTTGATGTGTTTTGGTGGTTATGGCTGATATCATTTTTGCTATGGTTTGCAACATGCTTATGTGAGGTGCTCACGTAAGGTGTTGTGGTTTCGGAACTAACGTGAGTCAAGTCAAAGACTTGTTCTTGGAAGTATTGGTTGTTTATTCATGTTCAGGTGTTGCTTGAGTTCAAGACATGGATGGTGACGGGATCCATTGAACTAGTCTTAGGGAGAAGATGAGGTTCAACAACCAAGTTCAGGAGGAATTGTGGTTGAGTTGATCGGGAGGTTGTGCAACATGTTTGAATCAAGAACAATGCATATGAAGGTATCGTGGACGTCGTTGGAAGATGTTTGCACGTATGCAAGGAGTGCATGGACGTGGCTACATGCTTTTGAGGCGTGATGAAGAGATGTGGACGTAAAGAATTGGTTGGACAGGTCCAACCGACTACGTTATGGACTCAGGCTGCGGCTGAGTCGTGTTTGACTCAGATATGGAAAGTTTTGAGTTGATTATGGTAGGATTTTGTGTGGGTCACGAATTTGAGTTGTTTTAGGAACGTAGGATATGTTCCTCAGGTGTTTTGAAATCTTAAGATTGCTTCTATCTACGTATAGAAGAGTCTTGAGCAGTTATGAAAAGTTTTGATTCGTGAATTGAGTAGGATTGGAGTCCTAGTTTGAGTTGAGTTGGCCTTCGGGCTGGTTATATAAGCAAGGGAGGACAGAGCTAGTTGCACACGAATTTTGGGTTGTTCCTCTTGTGTTATATTGAATAAAATTTATAGTTGAAAGGAACTTTTATGCCTTGTTCGTCTGATTTATTTTTGTCAAGTCTTTCTCGTCGAGTTTCTGCACAACACTACCTTTCTTCGGTGATTTTATCATAAATCGAGTTTTACAAATCCAATTGACATGATTCTTTTTGGGTTGTCTTCACAACTTGATTTTCTATCATTTCTGAAAATTTCACGGTAATTGGATTTGTGGTTTTGGATCTATGTGAGGTTCTTTGCAGTATTCCAGAACTGTTTTTCTTGGGTAAAACAGATTGCTCTTGTTTGATCTTTAATTTGTAACTTGAGTTTTTCTCAACGGATTTTTGTGATTCTTATTGTGAAGTATTCGTGACTTGATTCTACACAATCTATACTTGTTTAGTTACAATTGATCACCTTTAGATTAGTCGCACACACGATTTCTTTAATGAATCGTTTTTCTGCCGAGGGATTTTTCGTTGCTTCTGCTAAAAAGCTTTAATCTACCATTCACCCCCCTAGTAGCTTTACACGTGCTCTTCAATCCTACAATTGGTATCAGAGCCACGGTGCTCCAATCTTTGTGACTGGCACGTGTTTTTGACTAATGATCATGGAGAAATACTCCGCAAAACCTTTTATTTTTAGTGGTATTGATTTTCAGGTTTGGAAAGCACGTATGGAAGCTTCCATCCAGGCACAAGGATTCACAATATGAGAAAAGGTGTACAAGCCTTACGACGTGCTGTCGAACGATCAAGTCACGACTTCAAACTTAAGAGATGTCGACAACAACAACAAAGCCCTCAACTTGATAATCCAAGGACTAACTCAGAGTGACTTCGATCGTGTTGCACACCTCCGATCGGCGTACGATGTGTGGAGAGCACTTTGTGACTACCACAAAGGATCCAACACGATCAAGGAGGTAAGACAGGATATGTTCAAGAAAGAATACATGCGCTTTGAGATGCAACCCGGTGAGTCCATTGATGACCTCTTTGCTCGCTTTAATAAAATTCTCAGCAACTTGTGTAGCGTCAATGTTAATTTTTCAGATGCTAAAAATGCTAGGCAATTACTAAGTGCATTAGACATGTCAATTTGGGAGATGAAAGTCACATCTATTCGTGAATTTACTGTCATGGGTACACTTACATTAGATGTGCTATATTCTAAATTGAAAACTCATGAAATTGACATAATCTCACGTAAGAACCCCAACAAGTCTCTTGCATTTGTTTCTCAACATGATATGTCTAGTTCCGGCCAATCTTCATCTAGCAATACACTTACTTTGCTGTCTTCACTAACCCTGGAATAGATTGAAGAATTTCTAGAAGAAGAGCTAGCACTCATCTCTATCCGATTCTCAAAAGTATTGCAAAATGTGAGAACCAGAAGGAGAGGAAGCTCTGGACCTCAACGATGCTTTGAATGTGGTAAGACATGACACTTTTGTACAAATTACCCTAACCTTTCAGGTCCTTCTATCCATGATGAAAAGCATAATAAAGTCAAGTTCTCTTCTGGCAACATCAACAAGAAAAAGAAGGATTTTATAGGACCCAAACTGATAAACAGTTTCATCACCACACTTCAAGAAATTGGCTCGAGTGATGTAGACATTAGAAGTGACGAAGATGAAGATGATCTGGCAAACTTGTGTTTCATGGCGGGCAAATCAAGATCAAGTATGGAGGATGCAAAACACAACAGTGACAATGAAGAGGTATGTCCTACTTGTGATGAAATGTGTGATGCTATTTCCCGTGCAACTATTATTGTTAAGAAAAAGGACAAAAAGCTTAGGGACAATGCTGTTAAAATTGAGTCACTACAATCTGAAATTAATCGTTTGAAAACCTTGATTCCTAATGATGATTATTGTTCCTCATGCGATTTAATATATGAACAATTGTCCTCCTTAAGAAATGCACACTCTTCCACTCTTGATAAACTTGAGTTAGAGATTGAAAAGAAACAAAAACTTGCTGCACTTAATGACAGAAAATTAAAAGATGCTTCTTGTTCTACAATTGATTTGCATTGTTGTACCTATAATGATCTTGAAAAGAAACTAAAATATGCTATGAATGAAATTTCAATACTGAACAATGTTTTTTACGTGCTCATGAAGTTAAATATTGTTCTAATTGCAAATTAAAAGGAAAAACTTCATGTGAAAACTGCCTAGAATTGTCTAAGAAACTTGATGACATGAATAGGACACTAGAGCAATTTTGTATTGGGAAAAAAATCTAAACTTGCTACTGAATTCATCCAAATCTTGCAATGATAAAACTGGCTTAGGTTTTGATTCTCATGCTCATGCTAACTCACATCCACCTAAAATTGTAAAGTCATTAGGAAGTGGTTTGATTAAAATAGTTCCTAAACCAAAAGAGGTGGTTTTTAAATCTGCAAGAGTGTTGTCATGTTCGGGTTCAAATAAACATACTGCATGCTCATCTAGACATAAACACAGAGTTAAATTTCATTGTACCTATTGTGGTAGAGATGGTCATGTCATAGGTTTTTGTTATAGACTAGCTAAACAACATAAAAAGGAAAGAATGCAAGCTAGATCTTATAACTCTCATGCAAAATTTGTTGCACATACTAAACCGAATGTCAGGAACATGCAACTTGTTGTTATGAGTCAAAAACATTCAAAGTTTACCTTCGGAGCTTCAGTTTTTGCCTGTAGACCTTCTGTTGTTACCTCCAGACCTTCTGTTTTTTCTTCCGGAGCTACTGATTTTTGTGCTACACATGTAACACCTTATAGGTCAGTAGTTAAGAACAAAAAATCTCAAACTTTGACTCATAAACCTGCCGTTTTATCTCAGCTTTCGTGTGTTTTTCCTGCTGCACGTTGTGTGACCCAGTATTGAGTCATCGATGTACTACTCTTCTATTTATGTTACACGCTTGAGGAAGGAGAGCATTTGGATTATAGATTCAGGTTGCTCACATCACATGACTGGTAACAAAGAATGGTTCTTCTCCCTCTCTTTTGTGTCACGTGTAGAGAATGTTACTTTTGCTGATAATTCTTCAACTCTTATAATTGCTAAGGGTTCGGTTATGGTAAATGATCACTACACTTTGAAAGATGTGGCACTTGTCAAAAATTTGAAATACAACTTGCTTTCTGTTTCACAATTGTTAGATAAAAATTTGGAAATTATTTTCAATAAAAATTGCTGCAAAGTTGTATATTCAAATAGTGAGCTTATTTTTAACATGTCTTAGTTTGGAAGAGTTTTTAAAGCTGATTTTGATATGTCTTCCTCTAAGCATAGGTTTCTAGTTGCTAATGATTCAAAGGAGCTATATTTTAGGCATCGTAGACTTGGTCACGTAGGCTTTGATCATCTAACGTCTGTTAGTGCTCTTGATCGCATACGTGGGCTGCCTAAGCTTAAAGGGGACAAAGAAATTGTGTGCTCTTCTTGTAGACATGCTAAGATGGTTACAGGTTCACATACTCCTCTCACAATGATCATGACAATTGAACCGTGTCAACTTTTGCACCTTGACACCGTAGGATCTTCACGTGTTCAATCCTTCGGAGGTAAATGATATGTTCTTGTGATTGTTGATGATTATTCTAGATACTCTTGGGTTTACTTTATGTCATCTAAGAATGAAGCTTTTAGTCACTTTATAACTTTATTTCTTAGATTATCAATTGATCACCCAGGATCTTTAAAAGCAATTAGAATTGATAACAAAACCAAATTTAAAAATCAATCTTTTGATCACTTATGTGCTGAAAATGGAATATATCATCAATTTTCTTCACCATATGTACCTCAACAAAACGTTGTTGTAGAAATAAAGAACATAACCTTAGTTGAAATTGCTAGAACTATGCTTGATGAATATTAAACTCCTAGGAAATTTTGGGCTGATGCGATTGCAACTGCTTGTTATGTCTCAAATCGTGTTTTCTTGCGTGCTAAGCTAGGTAAAACACTATACGAGCCCCGATTTGGACATAGGCCTTGTGTTACATACTTTCGGGTCTTCGGTTGCAAATGCTTTGTTAAGAAACATGGTAATCTTGATAAATTTGGATCTACATCCATTGATGACATGTTTCTTGGTTATCCATCTCATACTAGAGGCCACCGTGTGCTTTTACTTGACACTAACAAAATTGTGGAGACTTGTGAGGTGTCTTTTGATGAAGCTAGCCCAGGTACTAGCTCAAACATTGCAAGTTCGGATCCATATCCTCAGGGGGAGGGTATTTTTGAAGAAGAAGAAGAGTCGGTGATATTGCCTGATAGTTCCGAAGTTGACACATGTCCAGCCCCGAACTTTGAACAAGCCCCAACTACCATCTCTGTTGGTCCTGATCGTTCACAAACCACAAGCTCATCAATCTGCGATGAACCTGATGAAGAAGAATCTTATGAGAAATATGTTCCCCTACGGATTTACAAGAATCACCCCCGCAACAAATAATTGGAAGCTTGCATGAACGAGTTACAATATCCAGGTTTTCCGACCCCAATTCTCATGCTCATTCTGCTTTTGTTGCTTCTTTTGAACCCAAAGATATATCGCATGCACTCACTAATGAATCTTGGATTATTGCCATGCAAGAAGAGTTAGAAAATTTTGAATGAAATAATGTTTGAAATCTTGTACCTCCACCTCAAGGTCACACTTTAATTAGAACTAAATGGGTGTGGTTAGGAATAAGGCTAGATTGGTTGCTCAAGGTTTCACACAAATGGAAGGTCTAGATTTTGATGAAACTTTTGCTCCTGTTGCTAGATTAGAAGCCATAATAATTTTGTTAGATTTTTCTGCATCTAAAGGTTTCAAGTTATATAAAATGGATGTAAAAAGTGCTTTTCTTAATGGCTACATAGATGTGGGGTTTATGTTAAGCAACCATCTGTTTTTGAAAATCCAGATTTTCCTAATCATGTTTTCAAACTGACTAAAGCCCTATATGGTCTAAAACAAGCTCCTAGAGCATGGTATGATAGGTTAAAAACACTCTTACTTGAAAAGGAGTTTACCATGGGCAAGGTTGATAAAACTCTTTTTGTGCTTAAGCATGGCAATGACTCATTATTCGTTCAAGTATATGTGGATGATATTATCTTTGGTTGTGCTTCTCATGATCTTGTGTCCAAGTTTTTAGAAATGATGAGTTCAGAATTTGAAATGAGTATGATGGGTGAACTCACTTACTTTTTGGGATTGCAAATCAAGCAAACCGAGGAAGATACCTTTGTGCATCAAATGAAGTATACAATAGACCTTCTCAAGAGATTCAACATGGACAAAAGCAAGCCTCTTTGGACACCAATGGGAACAACATCAACACTTGAAATTGATGAAGATGGTGAACCCGTGGATCAAAAAGAATATAGAAGCATGATCGGATCACTTTTGTACCTCACAGCATCAAGACCGGACATACAATTCAGCGTATGTCTTTGTGCACGGTTTCAAGCTTCCCCACGTGCCTCACATCGTCAAGCCGTCAAAAGGATTCTCAGGTACTTACATGGAACTCAAGAATTTGGTATTTTCCTTCCTTCTTCCTCAACTGTTATTTTGAAAGCCTTTTCGGATGCTGATTTTGGATGTTGTAGGTGATGAGTAGGTTTAGGCCCGATCTTCCAAAAGGTATGTCGATTGGGGTGGAGAACTCGACGTTGATGATCCGCGGCACTCGAGCGGTTCGAGTACCCCTGCAATCACTACACCACAGCTCCGTTGGTTATCAACCGTGCTGCACACGCTTGACCTCGCCAAGAAGTCTAATCCCTGCAAGTGCAACCGAGAACACGAGCAAGAACGTAGAAGACACGATCAGAAATCGTGAAGTTGGGGTCTCACAAACTGTAGAACGGTGATTTTATTGATCTAAGCAAAACCCACCGAATATGACCGGCGGCTGCAGTATTTATAGGGTTCGATCAAAACACGATTAGACGCGTCCCTAATGGACTCTTACGAGATACAAGGCCCAAAGGCCCAATTCGGTGGCGCAGCACCGGACAGAAATCTGGACTCGACTTGTTTCAATGATTCCCAATGACTCCAAAGAAATTTTGAGGTGGGACCAGAACCATTGGAAATTTTATCTTCTCCTCTTTCCGTGCATATGTAGAACGTAAAAAACGGAGTCCGTATGCCTCTTGGGCATCTGTTTTAAGGTGGACTGCTCCTGGACTCCGAGTTGAACTCGAGTCCGAGTTGTAAACTGTTTCCATCAACTTGTGGACGTCCCAGGTGGTTCTCCATGCTCCCAAGGCCTCCTTCCTTCACTTGTTTGTCTTCTCCATTATTCCTAATAACAATTAAATCATCACATAGCAATCTATTCTCAAACTCACATGCAAAAGAAGTTAAGAACGAATTCACCTGCTGATTTAATAACCGTGCCCGTGCTCTTGTGATTGGTCCTTGCAGTTCAATGTGCGTCTCCGCTGTTGTGATGTCCTCATCATCCTCCCCCTCTTGAATTGGAGTCGTCCTCGACTCAAGTTCATCTTCTTCTCCCAAGTACGGTCGCAAATCTGAAATGTTAAATGTAGGACTAACCCCAAAATCGGGAGGCAATTCAAGCTTATATGCATTATCATTAATCTTTTCAACAATCTTAAAAGGACCAGCAGCTCGTGGCATACGTTTAGATTTTCTCAAGTCGGGAAATCGCTCTTTTCTCAAATGTAACCACACCAAATCACCCCGTTCAAGTTTTACTTCTTTTCTACCTTTACTACCTGCAATCCTATACTTCTCATTCATCATTCAATATTTTTCTTTGTAGTTTCATGTATCTTAAGAATGAATTCAGATCGTTGTATAGCATCCAAATTTATAGTTTCAGAAGGCGGCAAAGGTAGTAAATCAATAGGAGCACGAGGATTGAAACCATACACTACCTGGAATGGACTTACCTTTGTCGTGGAGTGAACGGATCTGTTGTAAGCAAATTCTATATGTGGTAAACACTCCTCCCACAACTTCAAATTTGTTTTCAAGACAGCCCGCAACATAGTGGATAAAGTACGATTAACTACCTCGGTCTGTCCATCCGTTTGTGGGTGACATATAGTTGAAAACAGCAACTTGGTTCCCAATTTATACCACAAAGTTCTCCAAAAATGACTTAAAAATTTTGCATCACGATAAAAAACAATGGTATTTGGCACACCATGTAAACGAACAATTTCCGTCATAAATAAATCAGCAATGTGTGAGGCATTATCATTCTTATGACAAGGTATAAAGTGTGCCATTTTGGAAAAACGATCAACAACTACAAAAACACTATCCCCCCCCCTCTTAGTCCTAGGCAATCCCAAAACAAAGTCCATAGAAATATCCTCCCAAGGTACACTAGGAATAGGAAGAGGCATATAAAGACCATGCGGGTTAAGGCGAGACTTAGCTTTGTTGCAAGTAGTGCATCGTGACACGTAGCGCTCGACATCAAGCCTCATCTTTGGCCAAAAGAAGTGTGTGGACAGCACGTCTTCAGTTTTCTTCACTCCAAAATGTCCCATCAAACCTCCTCCATGTGCTTCCTGCAAAAGCAATAGACGAACGGAGCTAGCTAGAACGCATAGCTTGTTAGCACGATAGAGGAGACCCTCTCGCAGCACATATTTATTCCAAGTTCTTCCTTCTCTACAATTTTCAAAATCATCTTTGAAGTCCAAATCAGTAGGATATAATGCTTTAATTGTTTCCAAACCAAAGATTTTATGATCAAGTTGGGACAGCATGGTATAACGCCTAGATAATGCATCGGCAATGATATTTTCCTTCACTTTCTTATGCTTAATTATGTATGGAAACGACTCTATGAACTCAATCCATTTAGCATGTCGTTTATTCAGATTGGTTTGACACTTAAGATACTTCAATGATTCATGATCGGAATGTATGACAAACTCCTTAGACCAAAGATAATGTTGCCAAGTTTGTAATACACGTACTAAGGCATACAATTCCTTATCATAAGTGGAATAATCCAGAGAAGGACCATGAAGTTTTTCACTAAAGAAAGCAACGGGTTTACCTCCTTGTATGAGAACGCCTCCAATACCAATGCCGCTTGCATCGCATTCTAGCTCAAAGGTCTTGTCAAAATCAGGAAGTTGTAGTAATAGTGTGTAAGCTTCGATTTGAGAGCATCGAAAGCTTGTTGCTGCTGTTCGCCCCATTGAAATGGAACTCCCTTCTTCGTTAGCTCATGTAGAGGTGCTGCAATGGTGCTGAAATCCCGCACAAAGCGCCGATAAAAACCTGCAAGACCAAGAAAACTACGAACCTGTGTGATGGTTGTTGGGGCTGGCCAGCTGGTGATTGCTTAAATTTTTGCCTCATCCATCTCAATTCCCTGCGAGGAAACGACATAGCCAAGAAACGACACTCGATTGGTGCAACAGACGCACATTTTGAGGTTACCAAACAAACGTGCATCTCTCAAAACAGTAAAAACAACACGTAAATGATCAAGATGTTCAACATATGACTTGCTGTAAATGAGATATCATCGAAGTAAACCACCACAAATTGTCCAATGAAAGCACGTAAAACCTCGTTCATTAATCGCATAAAGGTGCTAGGTGCATTAGTTAAACCAAAAGGCATGACTAACCACTCATAAAGTCCAAACTTGGTTTTAAATGCTGTTTTCCATTCATCTCCTAGTGCCATTCTAATTTGGTGGTAACCACTACGCAAGTAAATTTTTGTGAAGATGATAGCACCACTCAATTCATCAAGCATGCCATCTAATCGAGGAATAGGATAACGATATCGAATGGTGATGTTATTAATCGCTCGACAATCAACACACATGCGCCAACTACCATCTTTCTTAGGAACCAAAAGAACAGGAACGGAACAAGGGCTAAGGCTTTCATGAATGTACCCGCGGTCCAAAAGATCTTGGACTTGTCACTGAATTTCCTTAGTTTCTTGTGGATTCGCCCTGTATGCTGCACGATTTGGCAAACTTGCTCCTAGAATCAAATCGATCTTGTGTTCAATGCCTCTCATCGGTGGTAAACCAGGGGGTATCTCGGAGGGAAACACATCCTCAAACTCCTGCAAAAGGTTAGCAACAGCAGGGGGCAATGCAATAGACAATTCATGAAGTGAAAACATGGCTTCTTTGCAAACTAAAGCATAGCACATCCCCTTAGCATCGAATAAATCAGCAAGTTCAGATTTAGTTGCGAGCAACGATGGTGATTTTAACTTAATAACTTGCTGTTTTTCAGATTCTAATTTTGTTGCTTTGCCCTCACGAATTTTACTCTTCTCAAAATGCACAATTTCAGCAGGGGTCATGGGGAGCAAAGTGATTTTCTTTCCCTTATGCATGAGAGTATATTTATTGGTTCTACCATGGTGAATAGCATCTGTATCAAATTCCCAAGGACGACCCAATAAAAGAGAACAAGCATCCATAGGAACAACATCAAAATCAGCAAAATCATGGTATGAACCAATTGAAAAATGTATTCTCGCTGTTTGTGTTACCCGAACCTTACCGCTGTTGTTGAACCATTGAATGTGGTACGGATGAGGGTGTGCTCTTGTTGTCAAACTGAGTTTCTTTACGACGTCCGTGTTTACCAAGTTATTGCAGCTACCTCCATCAATTATAGTGTGTACACAACAATCCTTGACGACGAGAAACATGTGGAAGAGGTTGTGTCGTTGTAGCTTGTCGTCGGTCTCCACTTTGGAGCTCAAGGCACGCTGCACAATAATACTCCTATAGTTCTCCGTCGCCGCTGTACCAAGTACCTCTTCTTCGGTGTGTTCATCATTTGGATCTGTAAAGTCAGTAGCAAGAGAATATTCATCTTCAACATCCGAAGTACTATCATACCCGCCATCGTCGCGTGCTATGTATGCTCGTTTGCTCGGGCAATCTCTCATCATATGACCAAGACCCTGGCAGCGGTGACACTTAATGTCGGAAGTACGACCCGTAGAAGGAGTGGACGACGAAGGCTTGAATGATGTTGCCTTGCTGCCTTCCGGCACGCGAGAAGGTGGAGCAGCAGGTATACTTCGTTGGCCACCATTGGGTGGTGTAGTCGCTGCACAGGGGGTCGAAGATGGTGCTATTTTGGAGGGTGTACTCGCTGCACGCGGCGTGAAGTTGCTCCTCGTGCGTTGTTTCTGTTGTTGTCGCCCCTGCAATTCTTTTTCTACCAACATAGCAAGCTGAAACAATCTGTTAACAGTATCATATTCTTTGTAATCAACAATGTCCCGAATTTCACGCCTCAACCCCCCATAAAAACGAGCTATTTTATCATCCATGTCCTCTACTACCCCACAACGCAGCATACCCTTTTGTAACTCTTGATAATACTCCTCTACGGACATGTTACCTTGGTCTAAACACTGCAATTTTTTGCGAAGGTTCCGCTGAAAAGATGGAGGAACAAATCGAACACGCATAGCTTCCTTTAATCTATCCCATGTTGGAGGATCAGTTCTAGTTTTAACAAGTTCATTCCACCATATGATAGCAAAGTCCTTAAACTCACTAGTGGCTTGACGAACTCTATGTTGTTCAGGAACAAGATGAGAATTAAATTTTTGCTCTACTGTCATCTCCCAATCAAGATAAGCATCAGCATCATAAGTACCAGAAAAAGAGGGTATAATAAATTTCACTTTAGCAAAATGATCATCAGGAGGGCTATTATAATTGTTATGATTATTACCTCCCATACCTCGACAATAAAGTGGCAGTCTTGGCTGATTATTGTGATCTTCCAGTTCATCATAAGCATTGTCTTCTTGTCTTCCAGCGAGAGGCAACCGAGCCTCAAAAGTATTCATCCGAAGAGCAAGGTCATCCAGTTGGCGAGTCAAGTTCGCCAATGACCCCTCCGTTGCTGCGTTATATTTGGCGAACATATCCGTCATGGTCTTCATCATATCACGTAACTCAGCATGTTGAACACATTCGTCATTATTGTCTTCTCCTGCCATTGTTAGTAGGAAACAAAACACAACAAAAAAAATATGTTATCCCTATCAACTACAGTGACAATGTGGAAGGTGGAAGAAAACAATCTCTCTCGCTCAAGCGTCTTACCACACTCTTACAAGTGTTCTTACCGACACAGTAGGTAGTGTGGACGGTGAGATGAACCAATGAAGCGTGGGGTGATTGCAAAGGTACTTGTTATGCTCAAGAGAAAGGTGGAGCTTGGATGGCACAATATGGTGGCTAATAAGCAGAAAATCGTTAACAGCTAAACAAAGTTGAATAAGTATTCAATGTAGGAAACTGTTGCTGGTCAACCGAGTGCCCTAGAGCCTAGCACAACACAAGGAAGTATTAAGGCAAAAGAAAGACAGAATGATATAACCAACAAAACAACACCAAGTGGTGTAGGCCAATTGCTTTAATATGCGTGCTCTTCACTATTTTTTTTCCTTTTTGTAATATTTTTTTGATATTTTTTCTTTACTCAGGAGCACAAATATAGGAAGCACACAAATTTGCAGCTCAATTGGATGTAATATGCGGCCTATAGAAAATCAAGAAGATTCTTTAAAATGAAACTTCGGAGGCCGGATAGCCTATCTTCCGAGGGGAATTTGGGCAATCTAATTTCACCGAACGCGGCTACGCCGCGAAAATCAGATACAAAATTTCGCGTAGATGAATTTGAAAAAAAATTCGCCTGGTCTCGAGTTCGTATGCGAAAGTTATGGCCGTTTTAAGGTAGGCTATCCGAGTTACGATTTTTTGGATGTTGATTCCAACTCGGTTTGAGAACAGAACTCGCAATCGGATACGAAAACGATCGGGAATTTGCACAGCAACTAATGGGGTGGTGTGTGATGATTCAAGGATGAATGGCACAAAGATTTGTCACCTAATCTAGGGCTGGCGATGCGAGAGTTCACGCAAGGCGGCTAGCTAGGGCAAACCGATGAACGTGGCGGATCGGTTTGTTATTTAGGGATTGTAGAATAGGTGTCGAATGGCAAAAAAAAAAGGACCAAACACGATAACTAGGACCCAAAAACACAAAGCTAAACCAGCAACAAGACTCAACCACACGAATGCAAACTCAACAATGCAAACTGAAAAATGAAACTGCAGACACTATAGTCTGGGAAGCGGTAAACACGATCTATTTTTTTTTGGCTTTTCTGTGGACTCTAGGTACGAAACAAAATCGATCTAATGGAAGGAAGGAAAAACAAAGATACCTCACGGGCAACCTGGAAATCTGATACCAATTGATGAGTAGGTTTAGGCCCGATCTTCCGAAAGGTATGTCAATTGGGGTGGAGAACTCGACGTTGATGATCCGCAACACTTGAGCGGTTCGAATACCCCTGCAATCACTACACCACGGCTCCGTTGGTTATCAACCATGCTGCACACGCTTGACCTCGCCAAGAAGGCTAATCCCTGCAAGTGCAACCGAGAACACGAGCAATAACGTAGAAGACACGATCAGAAATCGTGAAGTTGGGGTCTCACAAACCGTAGAACGGCGATTTTATTGATCTAAGAAAAACCCGCCAAATATGACCAACGACTACAGTATTTATAGGCTAGGGTTCGAACAAAACACGATTATACGCGTCCCTAATGGACTCTTACGGGATACAAGGCCCAAAGGCCCGATTCGGTGGCGCAGCACCGGACAGAAATCTGGACTCGACTTGTTTCGACGATTTCCAATGACTCCGAAGCAATTTTGAGGTGGGACCAAAACCATTGGAAAATTTATCTTCTCCTCTTTCCGTGCATATGTAGAACGTCGAAAACGGAGTCCGTATGCCTCCTGGACGTCTGTTTTAAGGTGGACTGCTCCTGGACTCCGAGTTGAACTCGAGTCCGAGTTGTAAACTGTTTCCATCAACTTGTGGACGTCTCAGGTGGTTCTCCATGCTCCCAAGGCCTCCTTCCTTCACTTGTTTGTCTTCTCCATTATTCCTAATAACAATTAAATCATCACATAGCAATCTATTCTCAAACTCACATGCAAAAGAAGTTAAGAACGAATTCACCTGCTGATTTAATAACTGTGCCCGTGCTCTTGTGATTGGTCCTTGCAGTTCAATGTGCGTCTCCGCTGTTGTGATGTCCTCATCAGTAGGATTGATAGGAAAAGTACTTCCGGTGCTTGTCATCTTCTTGGAAATTCTCTTATTACTTGATCCTCTAGAAAACAAAACTCAGTTGCACAATCCACAGCCAAATCTGAATATGTAGCTGCTGCTAGTGCTTGCTCACAAATTCTTTGGATTGTTCAAACACTTAATTACTATGGGGTTGATCTAGATAGTGTTCCACTGTTTTGTGATAACACTAGTGCCATTTGCATTGCTAAAAACCCCATGCAACATTCTAGAACTAAGCACATTGATATTAGGTATCACTTTCTCCATGATAATGTTGAAAAAGGAAACATTATGCTTCACCATGTAGATATCGAACAACAATTGGCTGACATTTTTAAAAAACCTTTGGATTTCACTTGTTTTTGTTACATTCGTAGTGAAATAGGAGTTATGCATCTTCATGGCTTAAATTGAGTGGGAGTTTTGAAACTTCGGAACTTTATGTGTGAATCTGAATTTAAAATAATATGAGAATAGTATTTCATACATATATGACTTTGTGATTCCTTTTACATGCTGAAAGTTCTTACTACATTACTCATGTTATACATTTTGTAGTTTTTGCCATGACTAGTAATTGGAATAATTACTTAGACTAAATCTGGTCATGATCGAACTTTCTTGCTATTTTGAACTTGTTGCATGATCACAAGTGCTTTTAAATATAATGAATTAATCAAGTAATCAACTCACATGTTGACAAATTTTGAAAAGATCAAGATAATATGCATGCATCACACTTCTTTTGAGATGGCTTGTCGTTGCACTTAGATATGAACTTGGAAGAAGTTGTGTAAGATTAAAACTATGTCCTTAAGCTTCTGATTGTCAAATGATGCGGCATATAATCTCTTTCAAATGTCATATGTTAAAAATTTGTGCTTAAAAGAAAATAAAATTGCAGCAACAAGTATCATGCTTTTAGGTCTTAGAGTAGTTAAGTTTATAAGATCATGACTTGCTTAAATTGAAAATTATATTTGATCTCTAGCATGGCTTACACTACTTTATGTATCTCATTATTGTGATAGTATAAGTCTTGATAGTATGACTTAGATGAGCTTTGTTTTATATGTATATTTTATAATGTGCTCATAACAAATTAAAATTTCTCTTTTGTACCTTGTTGAATACATTGTGAAAGGGGGAGAAGTATGCAAGGGGGAAAAGTTTATTTCTATCTCATTTTATTTTCAAAAAGGGGGAGAAATTGTTTTCAAAACTTTTCATGAGAATAAGCCAATGTTCGGTTTTTCAGTGGTGTTGCCAATGCATTCATCAAGGGGAAGATTGTGAGACCAATGTGTGCTGAATACATTGGCTTGTGCTGAATACATTGGCTTTGATGAAAAGTTTTGAATACTACCAAAATACCTTTTTAACAAGGTCTGACTCTAGGTCCGAGCTCCAGCAAGGTCCGACAATAGGTCTTTCGAGTAGCTCCGGCAAGGTCTGACTTACTTTGTCTAGGTCCGACTTGTTTTGGTTAGCTCCGACTATAACTAGCTTTGGTAAGCTCCGGCGCTAGGTCCGACTAGCTTTGGTTAGCTCCGTCTCTAGGTCTAACTAGCTTTGGTTAGCTCCGACGCTAGATCCTGTTAGTTTTGGTAAGCTCCGGTTCAAGGTCCAATTAGTTTTGGCAAGGTTTGGAGCTTGATCGCAGTAGTTCTGTTTTTAACTTGCAATGATACGTACTTTCTTTACATTGATGAAAAGTTTGCTTAGTAATCTTTTACTAAGTTTTTGGTGTGTTTTGGTGGTTATGGCTGATATCATTTTTGCTATGGTTTGCAACATGCTTATGTGAGGTGCTCACATAAGGTGTTGTGGTTTCGGAACTAACGTGAGTCAAGTCAAGGACTTGTGCTTGGAAGTATCGGTTGTTTATTCATGTGCAGGTGTTGCTTGAGTTCAAGACATGGCTGGTGATGGGATCTATTGAACTTTTCTTAGGGAGAAGATGAGGTTCAACAACCAACTTCGGGAGGAATTGTGGTTGAGTTGATCGGGAGGTTGCACAACATGTTTGAATCAAGAACAATGCATATGAAGGTATCGTGGACGTCGTTGGAAGATGTTTGCATGTATGTAAGGAGTGCATGGATGTGGCTACATTTTTTGTGAGGCGTGATGAAGAGACGTGGACGTAAAGAATTGGTTGGAAAGGTCCAACTGACTTGGTTATGGACTTAGGCTGCGGCTGAGTCGTGTTTGACTCAAATATGGAAAGTTTTGAGTTGGTTATGATAGGATTTCGTGTGGATCACGAATTTGAGTTGTTTTAGGAATGTGGGATACGTTCCTAAGGTGTTTGGAAGTCTTAAGATTACTTCTATCTGCGTATAGAAGAGTCTTGAGCAGTTATGGAAAGTTTCGATTCGTGAATTGAGTAAGATTAGAGTCCTAGTTTGAGTTGAGTTGACCTTCGGGCTGGTTATATAAGAAAGGGAGGCCAGAGCTCGTTGCAGACAACTTTTTGGATGTTCCTCTTGTGTTCTATTGAATAAAATTCGTAGTTGAAAGGAACTTTTGTGCCTTGTTCGTCCGACTTGTTTTCGTCAAGTCTTTCTCGTTGAGTCTGCACAACACTACCATACTTCAGTGGTTTTATCATAGATCGAGTTTTTCAGATCCGATTGACATGATTCTTTCTGAGTTGTCTTCAAAACTTGATTTCTATCAACTTTGAAAATTTCACGGTCATTGGATTTGTGGTTTTGGATCTACACGAGTTTCTTTGCAGTATTCCAGAACTGCTTTTCTTGGGTAAAACAAATTGACCCTTGTTTGATCTTTCAATTGTAACTTGAGTTTTTATCAACGGATTTTCGTGATTCTTGTTCTGACGTCTTCGTGACTTGATTCTCCACAATCAATACTTGTTTAGTTACAATTGATCACCTTTAGATTAGTCGCACACACAATTTCTTTAACAAATCATTTTTCTGCCGTGGGTTTTTCATTGCTTCCGCTGAAAAGTTTTAATCTGCCATTCACCCCCCTCTAGTAGCTTTACACGTGCTCTTCGATCCTACACCCTACTTGCGAAAAAATGTGTGATACTCTCTCTCATGCCACTGTTGTACTTAAGAAAAAGGACAAAAAACTTAGGGACAATATTGTTAAAATTGAATCACTAGAATCTGAAATTAATCGGCTAAAATCTTTGATTCCTATTGATGATTTTTGTTCCTCATGTGAGCTTATATATGAACAATTGTCCTCATTAAGTAGTGCGCACGCCTCCACACTAGACAAACTTGAACTTGAAATTGAAAAGAACAAAAATATTGCTGCACTTAATGATAAAAACATGAAAGATGCTAGTTGTTCTACAATTGATTTATATTGGTCTAGTTTTGATGATCTTAACAAGAAACTAGATGATGCTAGGGATGAGATTTTTGCTTTGAAGAATGCTTTACGTGTTCATGAAGTTAATTCCTATTCTAATTGCAAACTAAAAGGAAATACATCATGTAAAAATTGTCTAGACTTGTCCCAGAAACTTGATGACATGCATAGAACACTAGAACGGTTTTGTATTGCAAATAAAAACCTAAACTTACTGCTGAATTCATCTAAGTCTTGCAACGATAAAACTGGTTTAGGTTTTGATTCTCATACTCATACTAAATCACATCTACCTAAAATTGTAAAGTCATTAGGAAATGGTTTGATTCAAATAGTTCCTAATCAAACAAAAAATTGATTTTCAAATCTGCAGGAGTGTTGTCTCATTCGGTTTCTAATAAACATGTTGCTTGCTCATGTAGACATGAACATAAGGTCACTTTTCATTGTACCTACTGTGGTAGAGATGGTCATGTCATAGATTTTTATTATAGACTAGCTAAACAACAGAAAAAGAAAAGATGATTGCTTGATCGCTTGTGACGCTTCTGGAGGTCCTCGGGCTCCAGCTTCATCACTTGTCGCCAAACTCTTTGGTGGTGGCGGCGATGTTCTCGCACTTCTGCATCCAGCATCGGGCCAATAGTCCCTTCAAGTACATCACTCTGCTTTCCACCGCGAGGTGGGGCAGCTGGAGGGGCGACTGGGTGATCCTACTTGCCGATGCCCACAATCGGTGGTCCTGCCCACCGACTGGTCGACGCTTTGGAAGAAGACCTAGGAGGATATGGAGTATATGTGACACCCAGTTCTGAAAATGAACCAAGTAAATGCATATGTGTGCCCAGGATGTTCAACACACATACATGAGTGCATTCACAAAAGGATATATAGAAAATTACCACATAACAAGATTAATTAACCAAATTTTATTACACAAACCATAATATCCTTGAATACAAGCTCTAATGAATATTAACAACAAGTTCAACTAATGCAGCGGAAATAAACTAAATAAGCAAACTAAACAGCTAGGCAACATAAGCAATAGGGTATAGCGCAGCTCCAAAACACCACAGGCAAGCTGACGGTAGACACGGCCTAGAACTCCACATTGTCGCTATTAAACTCCCAATCCTGACCTGTAACTGTTTGGGGGGATTGCAAGAGTGAGTACATGTCGTACTCAGCAAGTGTGGAATGTATGACATGTGGCTGATTCGAATGATGACAATAATAATGGTCAAGTGCTGAAAAGTACATTAAAACATTTGAAAATCAATATATTGTATGTATATGAAGTAAACCTATCATAAACCATATGATCATCATAATACTAGTCCATAATTTATTACCATCATCCATATACCAGATTTCACCATTTGCTAATAACCATATTCAATACCAGAAATTAATCCATAACCAGCCATAACCATTACCAAACCATAACCATCCCAAACACCATGCCAATTCCAAGTTTCCTCTAATCATGTGAGGGTCCAGGTTGCTCATAACCGGGAGCACAACTATCATGATAGTTTTAGACACACTCTGCAGAGGTCGTACCGCTTTACCCACGTGTTTGTGATTTCATCACCTTTCGATGACTATAGAATCTCAATTATGCCGTCTCATACTTCCTTATGTGTGTGGCCAAGAGATCACAAAATAGCCTTTATAAAGGGATTACTAGCCTATTTAGACCCCACTGAGGTTTCACTAGTGGCGATGTCTCCAACTGAGCACATCTTCAACCAAGGGTCCCCTCTTGAGCCATTCGGATCCCATGGTAGTCCCACCAATCATCAACAAGCCCAATCCGACTACCCCTTCCCCGAGCATCCTTAATGGTCCAAATAGCACTGGTAAAGCCCTAATTAATCGGCTACGCCGCACCCATACTTGGCCTCGTGGTGGCACTGTAAATCCTGAATGGTCGCTCCATGAACCGGTCCTTAGATCTAAAGCAAGCAAAACCACCATACATCCAACCCATCCACATACCAGGCTTGCTTAGATCACCCATTACCATATCAGATTTAACCAGTTCATGTCAACCACAATCTCATTAATGCATGATTAAATTAAGTAGTGTAGTTGTTCTTCCATCCCAATTAATTAAGTGAAGCAAAAAGGTAAAAAACCCTTCCCGACTCTCTACCATATATTTCAGGTGACAAGGGTGGTTAAACAAAACTATTAAACTTCCTACCATAGGATTTCCCATCAAATTGATACAAGCATGCAATTTTCAAACAAAACATTTATTTTAAAACATGATCAATATGCTTCAAGGACACTTGCCTTGTTCTTGCGGTTGATTAGGGCCAAAGCCTTCAAACTCTTGGTTCTATAGATCCTCTGCGGCACTCTCTAACGCAAATCCGTCTAATCCACACAATAAACATATAAGACAAGAAACACAATCAAAGAGTGCACAAATATTACTCAATATGACATGATATACATGATTGATGCAAATGCAAGGTAGAACTTGTTAATGGATTGCTTTTAATGATCACTAACTAGTTCTAATAGATATTAACAAGTTTATACAGGTTTGGATTTGATTAGATCTACTTTTAGAATCAATTCAACACAACTTAGTCAACAAAATCGGACTAGTCTGCAGAGGGCCGGACTAGTCCGCACTTCGTAGAACTAGCGAACTAGGGTTTTCTAGATCGACATAAATTTGGAGATTAGGGGTCGAATTCACGTAAGGAAAAGTAAATAGAAGGTATCCTAGGTGTTTAGAACTCCAATGAATCAAGAAACTTGGAGGTAACACTTGGATCTTGATGATCTAGGGTTGATGATAAACTTGGAGATGAATTGGTGATGAAGAACAAAACTTGATGGAGATCTTGATCCTCTTTCGTTTCCTCCTCTTCTTCTTCTTTCTTGGGATCTCCTCTTCCCTCCTTGATGGTGGCTCTCCACGAACTAGGGTTTGGGTGGGGTGGAAAAGTGGCAAATAGATGTCAAGCCAAGGGGTGGGGTTGTTTATATAGAGGTGGAGGCTAGGGTTGGATGGATTTCGAGTTTGGGATGAGTAGGGGCCGGTTTAGAGTCCCACATGGGCTCTAAAAGAGTTAGGCACGATTTCCCTAGGCCCACTTAATGTGAAACCCAAGAAACAAGTCGTAAAACAAAAGATCAATTTGGGGTCGCGAAATATCGGACAAGTATGAAAAGGACCGGACTAGTCCGAAGTTGTCCAGAGAGAAATCAGACAAGTCTGGCCAAAAATCGGACAAGTCCGACTTTAGTCAGAGAGGAAAAGGGACAAGTCCACTGGAACACCGGACTAGTCCGGACAAGTCCAGAGACTTAGCAAATTTTCAAGGATTCTTGGAATATCGGACTAGTTCGCACAAAATCGGACAAGTCCGAAAGTGTCCAAAGACAAAATCAGACTAGTCCGCAGCAAAAACGGACAAGTCCATTTTTAGTCAGAGATAAATCGGACTAGTCCTCACCAAAATCGGACTAGTCCACACTTTTCAGCATTTTAAGTGCGGTTTTGTTCCAAATCAATTTTAAATATTCCAAATCAATTTTAAACTTGTTCCTATTTATGTGGGTTAATATTAAACATGTATATGAATGTATGTAGGGCATGATGCATGAAAGTTAGGGTGTTACAAACCTACCCCCTTAAAATGAATCTCGCCCTCGAGATTCGACATGGAAGAGAAGAGATAGGGAAATTCCTTCTTGAGATCATCCTCCAATTCCCACGTTGCTTCTTTTTCTATGTGGTGCTTCCATTGAACTTTACACCAACGAATAACCTTGTTCCTTGTGACTCTCTCCTTGGTTTCCAAAACTTTGACCGGTTGCTCAGCATAAGTCAAATCTGCCTCTAATTCCAATCCTTCCATTGGCACTTGTTCTTCCGGTACTCTCAAACATTTCTTGAGCTGGGAAACATGAAACACATCATGGACACCTGAAAGATGAGTTGGCATCTCCAACTTATACGCTACTTCTCCTCTTTTGTCCAAAATCCTGAATGGTCCAATGTAGCGAGGTGCTAGCTTGCCTCTTATGTTAAAACTCTGATGACCTCTCATCGGTGACACCTTGAGGTAAACAAAATCTCCCACTTCAAAGGTTAATTTCCTTCTCCTATTGTCTGCATAGCCCTTTTGTCTTGATTGGGCAGCCTCAAGTTTTCACGAATTATTTGGACTTGCTTTTCAGCTTCTTGCAACACATCCGGACCAAATACTTGAGTTTCTCCTGCCTCATTCTAGAATAAAGGTGTCCTACACTTCCTTCCATAAAGCGCTTCATAAGGTGACATCTTCAAACTTGCTTGGTAGCTATTGTTGTATGAAAATTCTGCATATGGCAAGCTTTTGTCCCAACTTTTCCCAGGCTTTAAAGCACAAGCTCTTAACATGTCTTCTAAAATATGATTGGTCCTCTCGGTTTGTCCATCCGTTTGAGGGTGATACGCTGAACTAAAATTCAACCTTGTTCCTAATGCTTCATGTAACTTTTGCCAAAACCTAGAAGTGAATTGTGAACCTCTATCCAAGACTATCTTCTTTGGAACTCCATGCAAACATACTATTCTTCCCCTGTACAGTTCCGCCAATTTCTCTCCATTATAGGTGGTCTTGACGGGAATAAAGTGGGCTGACTTAGTTAACCAATCCACAATTATCCAAATTGAGTCATAACTGGACTGAGTACGTGGTAAACCAACTATGAAGTCCATACCGATCTCTTCCCACTTCCACTCCAGAATCTTTAATGGTTGCAATAGTCCAGCTGAACTTTGATGTTCCGCCTTGACTCGTTGGCACACATCACACAATGCTACGTATTTAGCTATGTCCTTCTTCATGCTATCCCACCAATAGCAAGTATTCAAGTCTTTGTATATCTTCATACAACCAGGGTGAATCAAGTAAGGTGAGTCATGTGCCTCTTTTAATAACATCTCTTGAATATGCTTCACATTGGGCACGGCAATCCTCTTACCAATCCATAGAGTACCGTTTTCATCCTCATCAAATCTAAATTCTCTCCCCTCTTGGGTCTTTTCCTTGATTTCTTAAATTTCCTCATCCTTAGTTTGACCTTCCCGAATTTCTTGCTCCAATGTTGGGTTTAACTCCATCATCTCCATCTCATTTACGAATCCAAGGTTCAACCGTTCGAACTCCTTACATAACTTGGATGGCAACTCCCAAACCGTGAGCTGATTACTTACTCCTTTTCTACTCAAAGTATCGACCACTACATTGGCTTTCCCTGGATGATAGTTGATCCCCAAATCATAATCTTTGATGAGCTCCAACCATCTCCGTTGCCTCAAATTCAGATCCGTTTGTGTGAAAATATACTTAAGACTCTTGTGATCCGTATAAATTTCACACCTATGTCCAAGGATATAGTGTCTCCAAATCTTCAATGCATGTACCACAACTGCTAGTTCAGGATCATGCGTTGGATAATTCTGTTCATGTTTCTTCAATTGTCTCAATGCATAGGCGACCACTTGACCTTCTTGCACGAGCACACATCCAAGTCCTTGTCTCGATGCATCGCAATATATGTCAAAACTCTTGCTTACATCCGGGAGTACCAAAACTGGGGCTATTGTTAACCTCTTCTTCAACTCCTCAAAACTGTTTTGACAAGCTTGAGTCCATTGGAATGCCTTTCCCTTCATTAGCAATTCCGTCATTGGCTTGGCTATCTTGGAAAAGTCCTTGATGAATCTATGGTAATATCCAACCATTCCAAGAAAACTCCTTATTTCCTTTACATTTTGTGGCGGTTCCCACTTCAACACGTCTCTCACTTTTCCGGGGTCAACCGATACTCCTCCTCCTGAGATGATATGACCCAAAAACGACACTTCCCTTAACCAAAACTGACATTTATTGAACTTGGCATACAATTGATGCTCCCTCAATTTCTGCAACGTAAGCCTTAAGTGTTCCTCATGTTCCTTCTCATCCTTCGAGTAGATCATAATGTCATCAATAAACACCACAACGAATCTATCCAAGTACTCCATGAAGACCTTATTCATGAGGTACATAAAGTACGCAGGTGCATTGGTCAAACCAAAGGACAACATGGTGTACTCATAAGATCCATACCGCGTCCTAAAAGATGTCTTGGGTATGTCTGATGGTCTAATCTTCATTTGAAAGTATTCCAATCTCAAATCAATCTTAGAGAAGACAGAAGCACCCTTCATCTGATCAAACAAGTCTTCTATGCGTGGCAAGGTGTACTTGTTCTTGATTGTTACCTCGTTGAGAGCTCGGTAATCTACACACATCCTTTGGGTTCCATCCTTCTTGTCCACAAACAGCACGGGCGCTCCCCAAGGTGAAGAACTTGGGCGAATAAAACCTTTCTCTAGTTGCTCTTGAATTTGTTTCTTGAGCTCTGCTAATTCCATAGGAGGCATCCTATATGGCCTCTTAGCTATAGATGCAGTTCCAGGTATTAATTCAATAATAAACTCAATGTCTCGATCAGGTGGCATACCTGTCAACTCGTCCGGAAAAACATCCAAAAATTCGCACACCACCGGAATTTCCTCAATTGTAGTACCATCCATGTGATTCAGCTCCCATTGCTTCGGTGCAGTTTTTGATGCTTCAAATTCTACGATGATTCCTTCTTCATTGGTCAACTTCACTGTCTTCGTGGCACACTCAATAACTCCATTGTGCTTCCTCAACCAGTTCATACCGAGTATAATGTCCAATCCTTGAGAATACAAAACAATGAGGTTGGCAGAGAAGTCTACCTCCCTTATTCTAAGGCTTACTTTTGGACATATTATATTTGTCCTCATCTCTCCTCCAGGAGACTTAACCAATAGAGTAAACTTCATATGAGATATAGGCAAACTATACTTGGCAACATACTTCGATGCAATGAATGAATGCAATGCTCCAGAATCAAACAACATAGTCGCGGGGTTGGAGTTGGCAAGAAACATACCAATGACCACGTCATCCGCTTGTTGAGCACCCTCCGTAGAGACATGGTTCACGTTGCCATGAGCAAAATTCTACTATCCTTGGTTCCCTTTTGGCTGTTCTCCATTGGGTCTTGGGGTTTGCCTCGGCACATTGCTTCCTTGACCAAGGCCTGACTTAGGACATTGGTGCGCAAAGTGTCCAACTTCTCCACAAGTATAGCACTTCTTAACTCCACCAGAATTATTGGGACGAGCTTGGTTTTGAGAATTGACACCAGGATAGTTGGCACGATGTGCATAAGACATTGGAGGCCTAGGTGCTTGCATAATAGGGCGCTGCTGCACAAACTGAGTTGGGCGCGGTGCAAATCCAGGGCGATGAGTAGACACAAAAGAGGTAAAGTAAGGCGCATTGGGCGGTGTGAAGCGAGGGCGCACATTACTTCCTTGTTGCTGTCCTTGATATGGCGCCTTCCTCTTGTTGTCTTGCTCCATCTCACGGATCTTGTTCTCCACAACAATTGCTTTGTCCACAAGCTTCTGGAAGTTGGCATAATCGCAGTTGAGCAATTGCACTTGGATCTCATTGTTGAGGCCTCTCATGAACAAGTATTGCTTCCGGCTGTCCCGACTAACATCTTTTGGGGCATACCTCGAGAGTTGAGTGAATTTATTGCGATATTCACTCACGCTCGATCTTCCTTGCCTCGAGTTCTCAAATTCTTGCCTCTTCAAGATCATAACTCCTTCAGGCACATAATGAGAACAAAAGCTCTCTTTGAATTCGGCCCAAGTGATCCTCTCCTGATTCTCATGAGCATTGCAATATGAATCCCACCAGTCCGCAGCTGCTCCAACTAGTTGATGAGAAGCAAATAGCACCTTCTCCCGATCACTGCATTGGACAATAGCAAGCTTCTTCTCCACGGACTTGAGCCAATCATCTGCATCCATAGGGTCAGCGGCTTGAGCAAAGGTTAGCGGCCTAGTCCTCATAAACTCTCGCAATCGGTTATGAGGAGGCGGGGGTGGCGGTGGAGGCATGTGGGGATGATGGTTGATGTTGCCAGCCTGCAGCTGTCCCATAGTTTGTATCATGGTCTGCATGAGCTGGTTCTGCATAGCCAAAAGCTGCTCAATGTTGATAGCTCCATGAGCAGGTCCTTGTCCATTGTTGTTCTGAGGTACTCCATGGTTGTCCTCCTCATCATTGCCATCCCTCTGGTTGCGAGTCCAAACCATCTGAAGAAAATCAATAGGTAAGAATTAGAAAACGTCCCCAACTATATGCATCAAGGGACATGAAACTAGACAACTAACTAGCCTACGTGGACATGGCAATGCTAAAGCATCCCAAAATCCTCTATTAAGCACACAAGCAACCAATATATATAGCAAGCAGCACACTAAGCAAGAACACATCGATTCCTAAGTGCTCCTATGTGATCTAAACTTTCCATTCTATCTAGAATGCGTCCTACGGTCAACCTGTGGCTCTGATACCAATCTGTGACACCCGATTTCGAAAATGAACCAATTAAACGCATATGTGTGCCTAGGATGTTCAAAACACATACACGAGTGCATTCACAAAAGGATATACAGAAAATTACCACAGAACAAGATTAATTAACCAAATTTTATTACACAACCATAATATCCTTGAATACAAGCTCTAATGAATATTAACAACAAGTTTAACTAATGCAGCGGAAATAAACTAAATAAGCAAACTAAACAGCTAGGCAGCAAGGAAATAGGGTATAGCGCAGCTCCAAAATACCACAGGCAAGCTGACGGTAGACACGGCCTAGAACTCCGCATAGTCGCTATTAAACTCCCAATCCTGACCTGCAACTGTTTGGGGGGATTGCAAGAGTGAGTACATGTTGTACTCAGCAAGTGTGGAAAGTATGACATGTGGCTGATTCAAATGACGACAATAATAATGGTTGAGTGCTGAAAAGTACATTAAAACATTTGAAAAGCAATATATTGTATGTATATGAAGTAAACCCATCATAAACCATATGATCATCATAATACTAGTCCATAATTCATTACCATCATCCATATACCAGATTTCACCATTTGCCAATAACCATATTCAATACCAGAAATTAATCCATAACCAGCCATAACCATTACCAAACCATAACCATCCCAAACACCATCCCAATTCCAAGTTTCCTCTAATCATGTGAGGGTCCATGTTGCTCATAACCAGGAGCACGGCTATCATGGTAGTTTTAGACACACTCTGTAGAGGTCTTACCGCTTTACCCACATGTTTGTGATTTCATCACCTTTCGATGACTATAGAATCTCAATTATGCCGTCTCACACTTCCTTAGGTGTGTGGCCAAGAGATCACAAAATAGCCTTTACAAAGGAATTACTAGCCTATTTATACCCCACTGAGGTTTCACCGGTGGCGATTTCTCCAACTGAGCACATCTTCAACCAAGGGCCCCCTATTGAGCCATTCGGATCCCAGGGTAGTCCCACCAATCATCAACAAGCCCAATCCGACTACCCCTTAACCGAGCATCCTTAATGGTCCAAATAGCACTGACAAAGCCCTAATTAATCAGCTACGCCGCACCCATACTTGGCCTCATGGTGGCATTGTAAATCCTGAATGGTCGCTCCACGAACCGTTCCTTAGATCTAAAGCAAGCAAAACCACCATACATCCAACCCATCCACATACCAGGCTTGCTTAGATCACCCATTACCATATCAGATTTAACCAGTTCTTGTCAACCACAATCTCATTAATGCATAATTAAATTAAGTAGTGTAGTTGTTCTTCCATCCCAATTAATTAAGCAAAGCAAAAAGGTAAAAAGCTCTTCTCGACTCTCTACCATATATTCCAGGTGACAAAGGTAGTTAAACAAAACTAGTAAACTTCCTACCATAGGATTTCCCATCAAATTGACACAAGCATGCAATTTTCAAACAAAACATTTATTTTAAAACAGGATCAATATGCTTCAAGGACACTGGCTTGTTCTTGCGGTTGATTAGGGCCAAAGCCTTCAAAATCTTGGTGTTGTAGATCCTCCGCGGCACTCTTTAACGCAAATCCGTCTAATCCACACAATAAAATTACAAGACAAGAAACACAATCAAAGAGTGCACAAATGTTACTCAATATGACATGATATGCATGATTGATGCAAATGCAAGGTAGAACTTGTTAATGGATTGCTTTTAATGATCACTAACTAGTTCTAATAGATATTAACAAGTTATACAGGTTTGGATTTGATTAGATCTACTTTTAGAAACAATTCAACACAACTTAGTCAGCAAAATCGGACTAGTCTGCAGAGGGCCGGACTAGTCCGCACTTCGCAGAACTAGCGAACTAGGGTTTTCTAGATCGACGTAAATTTGGAGACTAGGGGTTGAATTCACGTAAGTAAAAGTAAATAGAAGGTATACCAGGTGTTTAGAACTCCAATGAATCAAGAAACTTGGAGGTAACACTTGGATCTTGATGATCTAGGGTTGATGATGATTTTGGAGATGAATTGGTGATGAAGAACAAAACTTGATGGAGATCTTGATCCTCTTTCGTTTCCTCCTCCTCTTCTTCTTGCTTGGGATCTCCTCCTCCCTCCTTGATGGTGGCTCTCCACGAACTAGGGTTTGGGTGGGGTGGAAAAGTGGCAAATAGATGTCAAGCCAAGGGGTGGGGTTGTTTATATAGAGGTGGAGGCTAGGGTTAGATGGATTTCGAGTTTGGGATGAGTAGGGGCCGGTTTAGAGTCCCACATGGGCTCTGAAAGAGTTAAGCACAACGTCCCTAGGCCCACTTAACATGAAACCCAAGAAACAAGTCGTAAAACAAAAGATCAATTCGGGGTCGTGAAATATCGGACAAGTCCGGAAAGGACCGGACTAGTCCGAAGTTGTATAAAGAGAAATCGGACAAGTCTAGCCAAAAATCAGACAAGTCCGACTTTAGTCAGAGAGCAAAACGGACAAGTCCGCTGGAACACCGGACTAGTCCGGACAAGTCCAGGGACTTAGCAAATTTTCAAGGATTCTTGGAATATCGCACTAGTACGCACAAAATAAGACAAGCCAAAAGTGTCCAGAGGCCAAATTGGACTAGTCCGCAGCAAAAATGGACAAGTCCATTTTTAGTCAGAGAGAAGTCGGACTAGTCCTCACCAAAATCGGACTAGTCCGCACTTTTCAGCATTTTAAGTGCGGTTTTGTTCCAAATCAATTTTAAATGTTCCGAATCAATTTTAAACTCGTTCCTCTTTATGTGGGTTAATATTAAACATGTATATGAATGTATGTAGGGCATGATGCATGAAAATTAGGGTGTTACAGTATACCCCAATGATGGAGAGGATCTGATACCTAGCGGACCATAGTTTGTCATCGTTGATGGTGCTGGCGGACTTTGTGCGTCGACACCTTGCCCCGCTCCAGCATCATTGCCGTGTGGTGTGGCTATACTTCGGGCCGCAGGATGATACCAGGTGGTGAGGTGTCGCGACACGGAGATGACCCCGAAAGAGGTCTTCGCCGTGATGTCCAAGGCGCGTGATGACCCATTGTCTTCCAATGTATTCACTCTCCCGCGGCCACGTCCGCCTCTTTGCACGGATCGAGACCTCAGGGTGAAGATCTTGAGGGAGATGCCAAACCTATACGTGCTTGGCCTTGCGTCGCGACAGGCTGGAGACGCGGACCGTGGTCTGATCATCTCTGATACTCTGCAGGATTCTGCACCCGCTCCAGGCTTCAAAGTGCCGAGGGTGGAAGACGCGCCCTCCGACATAGGGAAAGGCAAGGCAACAATCCCCGATACAGGGAAGGGGAAGTCGCCGGTGATTGAGGTCGTGAAGGACAAACACCCTCGATCGCCATCGAGGGCACCGCTGAGGGTGGTCCTTGCTCCAAGTCAAGGTTCGATGGAGCGTCCGTCCTCAGCCTTAAGTGTTGGCGGTTCTTCGGGGGGAGGCCCAATCCGCCAAGCGACGAGTCTGCTATCAATTGCGGCCGGTGCACCAGCCAACATCTCTACCACTGGTGCAGTCCAAGGCTCCGAAGAGGGCTTCGAGAGTGCTACACCCCCAGGTTTGGCAGTGGATGTCAGCGGTGGCTCGATAAGAGGCTCCGGGAGTGGCGCCGTTGGAGTCAATGGAGACACACTGATATGGGCCCGCAACATCATCGGTGGTTCTTTTGGAGGCCCAGTCAGATCGACCCCACTTGTCGTGCCGTCAGCAGAGCCTGCAGCCTTAGAGTCACCAAAAGTCGAGGCCCGCTGGAGCTTCCGGAGACGTCAGTAAGGCATTCTTACCAAATCTTGCATTGTTGTCTCATTTGTTCTTCTTGTTTGAACAAACTTTGATTTTAATCTGCAGGTCTACGTCAGCTGTTGTGACACCCTTATCGTCAGGGGTAGTGACCCGAAGCACTCCAAAGTCAGTCGAGGGGGCCACGGATGCATCGGCGGAGTAGACCGCCAAGCCAGTACAAGGGAGCATTGCTCCGACGTCCACACCTGGCGCGGGTAGTGAAGTACCTCCAGCCACCGTACCGGTGGTAATGTCGGAGTCGACTCAGCAAGTTGAGGACCCAACCTCCGAGGCCGTTGATCCAGCAGGTGGCTCTTAGGGCGATGGTGGTGCTCCCACTTCAGATGGTGCCGCAACTTCCGCTCAGTTCCCAAAGATGAGGCCCCCAGTGTTGAAGGCCTTGCCTTCATCACCGCAGAAGGAAGTGGTTCTCTAGATGATCACCGAGCGGCCCTCGATGGCTTCGGGAGAACCAGTTTCCAGAATACACTATGCATCCCAAGTTAGTAACGGAGCATGTGAAGCCACCAATTCAGTTCTCCGCTAGGTTGGGTGTTGCGGTTGGTATTAATCAGCGGCACTTTGTCGATGATGTGTTTATGTTTACAAAAAAACATGCATCCCTCAGCGGTGCAAGGAAGTGGGTAGAGGTTGGCCATAGTAACAAGAGAGATATAGTACGAGACATTCTGGTTAGTGATGTCACACCCCCACACAAGTATTTTTTTCATGCAATCTCCATCTTGTACGTTTACAGCAACTTGTTATACAATGTACAAGATTCCTGGGACATGGAGGACACACTGGAGAGCGCAAGAAAAATTTTGAAAATTGCTGGTGAGCGCTACAAGGGGTGGCGCTCGACTTTGCATGCCACCTATAAGAGTTATTCTACTGATGAAGAACGTAAATGAAACAAGCCTGCTGACGTAACGGCGCCCGAGTGGTTGCACCTAAAAGAATATTTTTGGTCTAAGCGATTCAAGTTCGGCTAACTTTTTAATAGTTTCGCATCATACAAAAAATATTTGATTTACTTTCATTCGTGGAATTAATTCATAAAATTATTGTAGTCAATAAGCAGGACCAATTCTCAAAATCGAAGAAGACAAAAGGCGAGTCACTTGCTTGGCTCCAAATCCTACACCCAACTTAGTTACGAGAAAGTATGAAAAATAAATCACGCTTTTACTTTGCGTTGTAAACAATATGTATACCGACATGTTGAATTTTACTTGTATTTTATGTAGCAGAGACCGGAGAAGAACCCGATGACATACAACTGTTGGAGGCAAGCCATTTGTTGGAGAACGGTGACTGGGCAAACAAGCTGCCAGAAGCTGTACATGTGAGTAACACTTCAAACAATTTCTAATTAAATAAATATTTGCAATATACATGTGAATTTTCTTTTCGTATATAGATCCAGGCACGTGCCCAAGTGGATGGCATGGAAGCTGAGTAGGGAGGTCCAATTCCAAATGAGGAGAGAAACCACATCTTCCAACATTGTTATAGATCCTCAATCGGTTGTGCAAGATCACAGGTTCGGGAGCGTGGTTATATGGCTAACCCAACTGGTCCCGAACATGAACGTATGCGTATCTAGATGTCTGAACACCTCAACGACCAAGTTCGAAACTTAGAAGATAGAAATGCATGCCTCAATCAACAAGTGCAAGAGTTGGAAGGAAGAAATGATAGCTTAACCACCCAGATAGACTACATAAAACAAAAGAATGAAGAGTTAAACGTTCAAGTCTAGAACTTACAGGGTTAGATAGCAGCTGATCGTGAACAGACAACTAAGGAAATGAAGGACATGCGCGCCTCAATGGCTGAAATGCACAAAATGATGACGGAGACCACTCCACAAAAGGTCCACCAAAGGAACCGCCAAAAGCCACCTCCTGCAACAATTAGTCCCGGTTAGCTTAGGAAAAATTACATGCAAACACATCGCGAACAACACAATACTTGAGTGTTGTTATGTGTGTTGCAATATCAATTGATGGATGTTTATTGTTAAACTCGTGATTCTGTTGCCACTAATTTTCAAACCTGATGCATTAGGATTCTACTACCGCTAATTATAAAACGTGGCATTACGAATTTCTTGTCACAAATAATAAATTGTTGCAATAGGAAGCTATTGCAGTGAATTACAAAACATTGCAGTATAAACATTTGACCACGACTCAAAATACGTGCACTAGACTACTATTGCCACCACGCAAAAAATGTTGCATTACAACACTATTGCCATAGATGAGAAAATGTTGCATTACACCTCTATCACCACAAATCATTAAACATTGCATTACAACCGTACTGCCACAAATCAGAAAGCACTACATTACGAACCTATTGCTATAGATCAGGAAACGTTGCATTAGAAACCTATTGCCATAGATCAGGAAACGTTGTATTACAAACCTGTTGCCACAGATAAGAAATCGTTGCAATACAAACTATTCGCCACAGATGTGAAATCATTGCAGTACCATACTATTTCTCACAGATCCGAAATCGTTGCAATACAATACTATTCGTCACATTTGTGCACTCGTTGCAATAACATACTATTTGTCACACACGTTAGACCGTCACAGTACCATACTATTTGTCACGACTGTGACATCGTTGCAGTACCATACTATTTGCCTTGAATGTGAAATCGTTGCAATACTGTGATTTTTGTTGCGATACATTAAATCGTCACAATAACATAAATCATTGCAATACCGTACTATTTGCAACGGCTGCGAAAATCATTGCAATACTGTAGTATTTGCCACGAATGAGAAATCGTTGCAATCACATACTATTATCACGAATGTGAAATCATTGCAATACCATGCTATTCGTTGCAATACGTTAAATCATCGCAATACGCTAAATCGTTGCAATAGCATACTATTTGCCACGAATGTGAAATCGTTGCAATACCATGCTATTCGTTGCAATACGTTAAATCGTCACAATATGCTAAATTATTGTAATAACAAACTATTTGCCACAAATATGAAATTGTTGCAATACCGTACTGTTTGCCACGATCGTCAACCCGTTGCAATACCGTACTATTTCTTGCAATACGTTAAATCGTCGCAATACCTGAAATCGTTGCAATAACGTCCTATTTGCCACCGATGTGCAATCGTTGCAATACCATATTATTTGCCACGTATGTCAAGGCGTCGCAATAACCTATCACCACGGGAATTATTATGACGATTCGTAAAAAACTATCGCCACGCTTTTTCTCGTTGCAACAGTGACCTATTGCGACGAAAAACGACCTATTGCGACTCATTTTTTCGTTATGATAAACCGGAATCCTTGCAGTGTCTGCCTAAGGCGCCACCAGAGAGGTGAGGAACGCTCGTGGTCACCTGATGTGGGACCCCTGATAGGTGGGGCCCACATGTCATAACTCTCCCCTCACATAACCAAACATGGTGGTTCTAATAACTTGGACACGAGGAATCCAATGGTGCACTCTGATTTCATGTTTGAGCAATGCAAAATATCTGAATTTCATGACCAGTAGCTTAATTGACATATTTTGCACTAATTGAAATATGGAATGTGAATACTTTAAGTCATGCCTTTTATTTACCATCCATTTCTCTGAGTTTGGCACATTACTTTACTCATTATAAACCTTTTGTATCATGTGAGATTCAATTTTTTTCCTCATAGTTAGTTGAATAATTTTCCTCATGTAAAATTTGAACAATTTTCTTCAACTAAAGATAGAAAGGTAGGGAAAAATAGAAAACCCTAGAATTGTGTTTTCACAGGAAGTATTTGGATTGCTTCTATTTGCGTATGGAAGAGTCTTGAAAAGTTATGGAAAGTTAGAGTTTGAATCTAAGTAGGAGTAGGAGTCCTAGTTTGGATTTGGTTGTCTTTAGGGCTGGTTATATAAGCAAGGGAGGCCAAGACTTGTAGGAAGACGACTTTGGGTTGTTCGTCTTATGATTTTTTTTGATTTTGTAGTTTAGAGAATCTTTGGTGCCTTGTTCGTCTGACTTGTGTTCGTCAAGTCTTTCTCGTCGAGTTCCTGCGCTGCCCGACCTTTCTTCGGTGTTTTGATTGTAACTCATGTTTTACTACTCCAATTGACATGATTATTTTTTGTGTTGTCTTCACAACTCAATTATCGATAATCTGCGAAAGTTTCACGGTCATTGGTTTAGCAAGTTTTGAGTTATACTAGTTTCTTTGCAGCATAGCAGATCTATTTGCTCTCTGTTAGAACAGATTGACCTTTGCTTAGGGTTTTGGTCATAACTTGAGTTTTACTCGACAATTTCTTGTGATTGTTGTTCTGATGTCTCTGAGACTTGATTATCTGTAATATATACTAGTTTTGTCATGGTTGAACCCATCTGGATCAATCGCACACACAGTTTCTTTATCAGATTAATTTTCTATTGAGGGATTTTTGTTGCTTCTGCTGAAAAAGTTTAAATCTACCGTTCACCCCCCTGGTAGATTTTCACATGCTCTTTGATCCTACAAATATGCAACCCGGTGAGTCGATCGATGATTTTTTTTGCTCGCTTTAATAAAATTCTCAGCAACTTGCGTAGCGCCGATGTTAATTTTTCAGATGTTGAATATGCTAGACAATTGTTAAGTGCATTAGACATGTCAATTTGGGAGATGAAAGTTACATCTATTCGTGAATATACTGCCATGAGTACACTTACATTAGATGTGTTATATTCTAAGTTAAAAACTCATGAACTTGACATTATAACCCGGAAGAATCCCAATGAGTCTCTTGCATTTGTCTGACAACATGACATGCCTAGTTCTAGTCAATCTTCATCATGTGGTATACTTGCTTTGCTGTCTTCTCTAACCCTTGAACAAATTGAAGAGTTTCCAAAGGGGGAGCTAGCACTTCTCTCTACTCAATTCTCAGAAGCATTGCAAAATGTGAGAACTCAAAGAAGAGGAAGTGGTGGTTCTAAATGATGCTTCGAATGTGGTAAGACAGGACATTTTCGTACAGATTGACATAACCTTTCAGGTCCTACTACTCGTGACGAAAAGAAAAATAAGTTCATGTCCTCCTCTGGCAACAACAACAAGAAAAAAAGACTTTCACAAAATAGCAAGTGATGAAACACATTCTCTCCGCACTCCTAGATAACAACTCTAGCGATGTGGACTCCACAAGTGATGAAGATGAAGACAACTTGGCAACTATCTGTTTCATGGTGGACAACTCAGGTTCAAGTATGGAGGAGGGTGAAGGGATCAGCGATAATAATGAGGTAAATCACTCATATGAAGAGCTTTTTGATGGTCCTTTTCGTGTTGCTGCTATAATTAAGAAAAAGGACAAAAACTTATGGACAATGCTGTTGAAATTGAATCACTGGAATCTGAAATTAATCGGCTAAAATCTTTGATTCCAAGTGATGATTCTTGTTCCTCATGTGAATTGATATATGAACAATTGTGCTCCTTAAGACGTGTGCACACCTCCACACTTGATAAACTTGAACTTGAAATAGAAAAAAACAAAAAGCTTGCTGCTCTTAATGATAAAAACTTGAAAGATGCTAGTTGTTCTACAATTGATTTGCATTGTTTTAGTTGTCATGATCTTTACATGATGCTATGAATGAGATTTCTGTTTTGAACATTGCTTTACGATCTCATGAAGTTAAATATTGTTCTACTTGAAAACAAAAAGAAATAACTTCATGTGAAAACTGCCTAGACTTGTCTAAGAAACTTGATGACATGCATAGGACACTAGAGCGGTTTTGTAGTGGGAATAAAACTCTAAACTTGCTGCTGAATTCTTCCACTCATGCAAAATTTGTTGCACGTGCTGAACCGAATGTTAGGAACTTGCAACCTGCTATGATGAGTCAAAAACAATGAAAATTTGCTCCCAAACCTACTGTTTTTCGTGCTACACATAACACACCTCGTAGGTCAGTAGTTGAGTGCAAGAATTCGCAAAATTTGACTCATAAGCCTTGTCTCAGCTTTCGCGTGTTATTCCTGTTGGACGTCATGTGACTCAGTAGTAGATTCCTAAATGCCTTTTGACTAACCCCAATATTGAGTCATCGACATACTATGCTTCTTTATAGGTTACACGCTTGAGGAAAGAGAATTTTTGGTTTGTGGATTCAGATTGCTCATGCCACATGACTGGTAATAAAGAATGGTTCTCCTCTCACTCTTTTGTGTCACGTGTAGAGAATGTTACTTTTGCCGATAATTCTTCAACTCCTATAAATGCTAAGGGTTCGGTTAGAGTTAATAATCACTACACCTTCAAAGATGTGGCACTTGTTAAAAATTTGAAATACAACTTGCTTTCTGTTTCACAATTGCTAGATGAAAATTTTGAAATTATTTTTACTAAAAGTTGCTGCAAGGTTGTAGATTCTAATGGTGAGCTTATGTTTAACATGTCTCAGTTTGGAAAAGTTTTTAAAGCTGATTTTGACATGTCATCCTCTAAGCATAGGTGTCTAGTTGCTAATGATTCAAAAGACTTATATTTTTGGCATTGTAGACATGGTCACATAAGGTTTGATCACCTCACACGTGTTAGTGCTCTTGATCGCATACGTTGGCTGCCTAAGTTTAATGGGGACAAAGAAAGTGTTTGCTCTTCTTGTAGACATGCTAAAAAAATGTAGGTTCACATGCTCCACTCACAATGACCATGACAACAGCACCGACACAACTTTTACACCCTTGACAACGTAGGACCTCACGTGTTCAATCTTTTGGAGGTAAATGGTATGTCCTTGTAATTTTTTATGATTATTCTAGATATTCTTGGGTTTACTTTATGGAATCTAAAAATGAAGCTTTTAATCACTTTAGAAGTTTTGTTCTTAGGCTTTCACTTGACCACCCAAGATCTTTAAAAGCAATTAGAAGTGACAACGGAACCGAATTTAAAAACCAAACATTTGATCACTTTGTGCTAAAAATGAAATAGATAATCAATTTTCTTCTCCATATATACCTCAACAAAATGGTGTTGTGCAAAGAAATAACGGAACCTTAGTTGAGATGGCTAGGACTATGCTTGATGAATATCAATCTCCTCGGAAAATTTGAGCTGATGCAATTGCAACCGCTTGTTATGTCTCAAATCGTGTTTTCTTGCGTGCTAAGCTAGGAAAAACCTCATATGAGCTTTGATTTGTACATAGGTATAGCATCACGCACTTTAGGGCCTTTGGTTGCAAATGTTTTGTTAAAAACATGGTAATCTTGATAAATTTGAAGATAGATCCATTCATGGCATGTTTCCATGTTATCCATCTCATACTAGAGACTACCGTGTTCTTTCACTTGACACTAACAAGATTGTGGAGACTTGTGAGGTTTCTTTTGATGAAGCTAGCCCAGGTACTAGCTCTAATATTGCAGGTCAAGATACATATCCGCAGCGGGAGAGTATTTTCATTAAAGATGAGGAAGAAGTGGTGTTGCTGCCCAAAAATTAAGAAGCTAATGACATTGGTGCAGCTCCTAATTTTGATCCACAACCAGCACTGGCGACGACTCTTGTTGGTCCAGATCATTCTCAAGCTACAATCTCTTCTATTTGTGATGAACATGAATAACAAGAAGCTTGTGAAGTGTCTACTCCCCTCTAGATCCTCAAAAGTCACTCTCCACAACAAAATATTGGAAGCTTGCATGAACGAGCACACGGTCTAGCTATGATGAGTTCAGAATTTGAAATGAGTAAGATAGGAGAACTCACGTACTCTTTGGGGCTGTAAATCAAGCAAACTATGTACATAACCTTTGTGCATCAAACGAAGTTCACGAAAGATCTCCTTAGGCATTTCAATATGGAAAATAGCAAGCCGCTTCGGACACCAAAGGGAACAACATCGACACTTGAACTTGATGAAGAGGGTGAACCCGTTGATCAAACAGAATATTGAAGCATGATCATATCACTTTTGTACCTCACGACATCAAGATCGAACATACAATTCAGCGTATGTTTTTGTGCAAGATTTCAAGCTTCCCCACGTGTTTCACATCATCAAGACGTCAAAATTATTCTCAGTTATTGACATGGTACTCAAGAATTTGACATTTTTCTTCCATCTTCCTCAACTGTTACTTTGAAAGCTTTTCCCGATGCTGATTTTGGGGTTGTCGGATTGATAGGAAAAGTACTTCAGGTGCTTGTCATTTTTTTGGTAATTTACTTGTTGCTTGGTCCTCTAGAAAACAAAATTCAGTTGAACAATCCACAGTCGAATCTGAATATGTGGCTGCTGCTAGCGCTTGCTCACAAATTTTATGGATTGTTCAAACACTTAAGGACTATGGGGTTCATTTAGATCGTGTTCCACTATTTTGTGACAACACTAGTGCCATCTGCATTGTTAAAAACCCCGTGCAAAACTCTAAAACAAAGCAAATTGACATTAGGTATCATTTTCTCCATGATAATGTTGAAAAGGGAAACATTGTGCTTCACCATGTAGACATTGAACAACAATTGGATGATATTTTCACAAAACCTTTAGATTTCACTCGTTTTTCATTCATTCATAGTGAAATAGGGGTATGCATCCTCATGGCTTAAATTGAGGGGGAGTTTTGCAACTTGGGAAGTCTACATGTGAATCCGAAATTAAAAAATATGAGCATAAGTGGTTCATACATATATGTCTTTGTGATTCATTTTACATGCTAAAAGTTCTTACTACATTACTCATATTATACACTTTGTAGTTGTTACTATGACTAGTAATTTGATTAATTATATACACTAAATCTGGTCATGATTGAATTTTCTTGCTGTTTTGAACTTGTTGCATGCTCACAAGTGCTTTTAATTATGAAAAATTAATCAATCAATAGCCCACATGTTGACCTTCTATGATCAAATGAAAATCTGAAAAGATCAAGAGAATATGCATACATCACACTTCTTCTTTTGAGATTGCTTATCATTGCACTTTGATATGAACTTGGAAGGAGTTGTGTATGACTAAAACCATGTCCTTAAGCTTCTGATTGTCAAATGACATAGGTTTAGCTTGGTTGGTTAGAATAAGGCTGATGCGTCATATAATCTCTTGCAAATGTCACATGATCAAAATGTGTGTTTTAAATGATAATGAAAAATAAAAAATGCAGCAACATGTGTCATGCTTTCAAGTTTTTGAAATAGTTAAGTTTGTGAGATCATAACTTGCTTAAATTGAAACTACACTTGATCTCTAGCATGGCTTACACTATTTTATGTATCTCATTGATGTGATAGCGTAAGTTACTTTATAGCATGACTTGGATGAGCTTTGTTTCATATGTATATGTCATGTTATGCTCATAAAAAATCCAAATTTCTCTTTTGTACCTTGCTGAATACATTGTCAAAAGGGAAGAAATATATATAAGGGGAGAAATATACACATTGCACATCCACAAGTGTTTTAACTTGCACGACTTCTCAGGGGGAGTGTACATCCTTAGGGGGAGTGCACATCCACAAGTATTTTCTAGTTTCTTCTAATTTGAATTTTTTATTTTCAAAATGGGGGAGAAATTTTCTTTTTGTCAAAACTTTTCATGAAATGTGAATGAGTCAATGTTCGGTTTTGTAGTGGTGTTGCCAAAGCATTCATCAAGGGGGAGATTGTGAGATCCATTTGTTGAATACATTGGAAATTATGTTAAAAGTGATGGTTTACATGCAAAGTTTTGAATATATCTGAGAAACCCTCTTCAAATTGTCTGAACATTATCACGCACATGAGCTGCACGTATTTTGTGTTTTGAAATGTCTGGACTTTTTCTTTTATGCATAGCTGCTGTTTAGGACTGTCCAAACTTTCTATATGCTGAAATAATCGTGTGGCTACTATGTTTTTTATTTGCAATGTTTCAAACTTTCTTTTGGCTTATAGGAAAGTTTGCTTAGTACTTTTGTCTAAGTTTTTGATGTGTTATGGCTGATCATGATGGTTTTTATCTTGCTGTGTTTGCAGCATGCTTGTGTGAGATGCTCACATAAGGTGTTGTGGTTATCGTACTAATATGAGTCAAGTCGAGGACTTGTGCTCGGAAGAATTAGTTCTTTATTCATGTGTAGGTGTTGCTTGAGGTCAAGACATGGCTGATGGTGGGATCCGTTGAACTAGTCTTAGGGAAAAGATGGGGTTCAACAACAAAGTTTAGGAGGAATTGTGGTTGAGTTGATCAGGAGGTCACACAACATATTTGAATCAAGAAAAATGCATATAAAAGTATCATGGACGTCGTATGAAAGTTTTTGCACATGTGTAAGGGGTGCATGTATGTGCCAACATTGTTCCAAGGCGTGGTGTTGAGATGCGGACATGAAGATGTTGTCGGAAAGGTCCAACCGGCTGGATTATGCCTCATGTTGAGGTTGAGGCGGTTATGGTTCGTTAATGGAAAGTTTCAAGTTTGTTTTGGTTAGATTTTATGTGGGTCACAAAGTTGAGTTATTTTAGGAATGTTCATGACGTTTTTAAGGTGTTTTGAAGTCTTAATATTGCTCCTATCTGTGTATGGAAGAGTCTTGAGCAGTTATGGAAAGTTTCGGTTGAAACTGAGTAGGAGTAGGAGTCTTAGTTAGGATTGGGTTGGCCTAAGTGCTGGTTATACAAGCAAGAGAGTTAAAGCTCGTGGAGCATGACTTTGAGTTTGTTCCTCTTGTGTTTTGATAAATAAAATGTGTAGTTTAGAGGAGCTTTTGTTCCTTGTTCGTCCAACTTGTTTTCTTCAAGTCTTTCTCGTCGAGTTTTTGCGCTGCCCGACCTTTCCTTATTGTTTCGATCGTAACTTGAGTTTTATAAATCCAATTGACATAATTGTTTTTTTGTTGTCTTCACAACTAAATAATCTATCATCTGTGAAAGTTTCACAGTCATTAGGTTTATAGATTTTGAGTTACACGAGTTTCTTTGCAGCGTAGCAGATCTGTTTGCTCTCTGTTAGAACAGATTGACCTTTGCTTAGGGTGTTGGTCATAACTTGAGTTTTACTTGACTTTTTCTCGTGATTCTTGTTGTCATGTCTTCGTAAATTTATTCTCTACAACTTATGCTGATTTGTCACATTTTGAACACATTGGAAACACTCGCACATACAATTTTTCTATCAGATTGATTTTCTGCCGAGGGGTTTTTGTAGCTTCCGCTAAAAAAGTTTTAATCTACCATTCACCCCCTCTGGTAGCTTTTCACGTGCTCTTTGATTCTACAAAAATGATTTTCGAATAGGAAAGGTCGACTATACACTCTTCACAAAGAAAGTTGATGATGTTTTATTGTGTGCTAAATATATGTTGATGACATTATATTTGGTTCTACAAACCAATCTTTTTATGATACATTTAGAAAGATAATAACCAAAATGTTTGATATCCATGATTTGGGAGTTGAAGTTATTTTTAGGTTTCCAAATGAAGCCTCTCAAAGAAGGCACATTCATAAGTCAAATGAAGTACACTCAAGATATAGTGAATAAGTTTGACATGCACAAGGACAAACCCATAAATACAATCATGGGAAAAACGAGCACCTTGACCTCAATGAAGATGGACATAGCATGGACCAAAAGGTATACCATTTTATGCTTGGCTTATTACTTTACCTTTGTGCATCTAGGCCCGATATGATGTTTAGTTTGTGTATATGTGCAAGATTTCAATTCGCATCCAAAGAATGCCATATTACGGTCGTCAAGAGTATCGAGATGGTATACCAAACCTTGGGAAATGGTATCCGAAAGGATCAAAGTTTAATCTAGTAGGATATTCCAATACAAATTACACTAGGTGTAAGGTATATAGAAAAAGCACCCCCGGGACTTGCCAATTCTTGGGTAGATCCCTAGTGGCATGATCATCCAAGAAACAAAATTTCATTGCATTTTCCACATCTGAAGCAGGGTATCTTGCAGCCAGAAGTTGTTGCGCACAACTTCTTTAGATGCAACAAACTCTAAGGGATTATGGTTTCAATATCAACCATATTCCACTCCTATGCGATAATGAGTGTCCCATTAAGATTACCCGTAAGACCATTGAACATTATAGGACCAAACGCATGGACATCCGACACTAATTATTGTGAGATCATTACATCAAGGGGAATATAGTCATTTCTTACATTAGAACCAAAAAAAAACTAGCCAATATATGTACCAAGCCACTAGGTGAAAATAATTTTGTCAACCTAGGAAGAGCTCAATATCCTTTATTATTGGAATGTAACTTGAAGTGTTGCACATCTGCTATGATTGTTTTTAAACTAAATGCTTTGAAAAACTTGATTGTCTTGTTTCAAAATATTTTTTTGCTCCTAACGCTTTTGGAGCACATATGGTCATAGTTTGCTTGTTAAGTGTTGGCTGACCATATGAAGCAAAATATTTGTGAAAACTTATCCATATAATCTCTTATTGCATATATAATATTATTTATACATATTGCTGCCTTAAGAAGCACATTGCATTCTTATATGGGAAGCTCAGACGAGTTCGAACTTTGAGTTCAGACATGTCCAACTTGGAGGGCATTAACTGCTCTCTGTCTCGAGTGTGTTAGAAATTTCCGAAACATAGGATTGGGCATGTCTGATGTGGAGGGCATATATAGCTCTCTATCTCGAGCGTGTCAGAAATGTCTGAAACTCTGGATCGGACTTGTCTGACATGGGAGTAATTTTTGCTCTATGTTGGGTTTGCATCGGATATGTTCAAATTTCTTCATCGGACATGTCCGATGTGTGTGGGGGGGGGGGGGTATTTGAACACCTTAATTGCCCGACTCTCTTCTCTCTATCCTCTTTTCCTCTTCCTCCTATCACCCCTCATCCCTACCGACACCTCAAGGGTGTTTTCTTCGACCCCCGTCATTTGTGAGGCTACACAAGGAGGAAGAACCTTCTCCAAGCCTTGGAATCAAGATTGCAGTTGATTCACCTCAAGTTTATCCGAGATCTATCCTTGGTTTCCTATCCCCTCAAGCTTCAAATTGCTTAGACTTCCTGCAAGTTTTGGTACCTTAGTCTTGGAATACCTTATAGGCACTAAGATACACCTTGTCCTCAAGTTTTCCTTCGAGTCAAATAGTTTTGATCGACTTGTGTCAAAGTTGTGATTTAAACTATGTAAGCTCGGACATGTCTGAAATCCTCGAATATATCTGGCTCACTCCAGACATAGCCAAAGTAAACTTAAGCCATGTACAATCCTGTATAGTTTTAAACTCTAAGTTTGCGCAGTTATCATCTATTTGTCTTCACCTTCTTGTATTCACTCCTTTCTGCATCTCTCTTAGGCATCATGTCAAGAGGTCCTCAACATGAATCATGGTCAAAGAAGAGGAATAAGCAGGATGACACCTCCCAAGCGGCTCAACCATCTAAGAGAAGAACTTGTGGCACATCAGGACCTACCATAAGTCGAGCTCTCGTGCTCAGAGATGCAAGTGAAGGAAGTGGATCAGTGACAACTCTGGTTGAAGAGATTGGACAGCTTGTTGTCACCGCTCTAGTTGGTGACCCAAGACGCCCCGAGAACCATGTTGAATATAGGAGGAACATAAAAGTAAACTCAAGAATAATGAGATATCATTTGCTACAACAAACCCAAAGTTGGAGGTGATCCCAGATTTAGAGTTATTTTCACGTGGACTACTACCGCCCTGTGCTCATGACTAAGAAGCATCAAATGTTTGAGATACAATAGATTGACTGGGAAGCAAAGCAAAAGAAGCTCAATCCACTATTCCAAAAAGTGACCAGTGCTTGTGACTACACAATATAAATGAATTATGGTTATTCAATACCCGTGGAATGTTGAGGTTATACTACAATTCTATGCCACTGTGTTCTATCACCGGGACAAGAGAATCTTAACTTGGATGACAGATGGTGAGAGTACATGGCGTCCTATGAGGACTTTGCCAGGATCTTGGGTCTCTATCGAACTCTCCATATGAGAAGAAGATTCATGAGGAGGACATCGTATGTGTATATGAGATGGATAGCTTCTATGAGTCGTGTTTCCCTTTCAAGTCACCTTTCACACATGGTCTTGTTCCGTTCTTTTTTGAGTGATGATGCTCATCATGAGGATGACCGTGGCACCAAAGGATGGAAATGCCAACAAACTGAACCACAATCTGATGGCTCAAATGTGACAACAAGTTTAATGTATTTGACTATATTTTTTAGGAGATCTACCTTGCTTCAGAGAATCCTGCTCGCTCCAGCTGCTATGCTCCCTGCCTGATGAAGATGATTGAGGATGTTTCTAGGAATAAGTTTGTCAGGATGTGCCTCACAGGAAGCTTGTGCCTCAGATGATGTTAAAGACTCCCGCCCCAGTACCTCGTGGGCTCCTCAACGGACAGCTAGGTGCATGTCTCCACCGCCTCCACCTCTACCACAGCAGGAGCTGAGATGCGCCTTCGGCCTTCTCAAGATCCTCAAGGCCATGTTCAGTGTGTGTCGCTTCGCACAGCAGAACTCTCAGCAGGCGAAGAGGCTTGGGAAGAGGAACCAGCATGACTTGGTGGAGATTCACGCCAAGCTGGATCTTCCTTCATCATGTTCTCCTATCTCCAATGATAGCAAGAATGAGGGGCCCATGGAGTTACCCGAGCTCTCCGACACTGAGCTCGCCTTCTTCACTGACCCTGGTGCGAGTTCGAGTGCTCCTCCTCCGGCAGCACCAGACACCAATGACGGTCAGGAGAGCAAGTACGAGGACGATGACGAGGCTGATGAGGAGTTGTTTAGGTCTTTGTATTTTATTTTTGATCATTTTTGGTGCACTGATGCCGAATGGGGACAAGTGTTTACTGTGTTTGGAGATTGTGCACTTGTACTACTTACTGTACTGTTTTCCTCATTTTATTGTAATGCATTTTTATCTGCTCATTTAAGTGATGATGTTTATCATAATGTTGTGATGATGCTTATTATGATGTGATGATTCTTATTGTGATGGAATGTCATATTTTGATGCAATATATGTTATCATATTATGTTGATTACATGTCATTTTCGTATCACAGATTTATCACTCGTTCAAACATTGTATACGGGCACCCCATGAGCATCATCTGTATATGAGATTATTTTTAATGACATTATTCATACTCTCATATACACACTACACTGAAAACAACTCACTTTATAACACAATTGAAAACTATAATTGGTTGTCATCAATCACCAACACTACGTAAGAAAGGTTCATACGAGATGTGCCCTAACGAAGAGGGGAGATGAACAAACTGTGCGTCTCCATCATCGCGTCTCACATTACAGTGGGCATCAAAGACGGGCTTCAATGCATGTCGCCGATCGAACTAGGTGCGAGACACGCTAAAAAGAAGCGTGTCTCCTTTTTTGTGTCATAACAGACGTTCTTTACGGTGTCATTGAAGACGCCGTTGGTGCGCGTCGCCCACCAGCTTACAAGCTTGACAGGCCTTACAAAGCACGTCGTAGATATATTGACTATCTGAGACGCTCCGTTATGTAGCGCGTCACAGATTCGTTAACTTATGTGAGACGGGCTTTATTGAAGCTTGTCTCCTTTATGTACGTTATCCGAGATGCTCTCTGCTACAGTTCGTCATGGATTGTTTACAGACTCTACTATTAGGAGCTAGCTAGGATTCGACAGCCGTATTACCAGTGTCAGCAACATACTGTTCATGAACATATGTATAGCCAAAATTATCACACATTAAATTATAATGACCAATCAAATATTACCAAAGTGTCAATCGTGGTTGTCAAGTATACTAATTACACAACAAAGACTGTTCATCCTGATTACAATGTAACTAATTACACACATCATAACTGTCATAATCTAATCCTATATACCGTAATGAAAATTCTCCCGATCAATGACTTCATTGACGATGAGTCTTCATAGCCTCTAATGCTCCGACTGAGACATCCTAAAATTCAACTTTAATAAACACAAGGACAAATTGGTATACAATTGTAATAAACACAGGAACTGTTAGTGAATGGAGAACAGAGCTTACTTGTAGCACATGCAGTTGGTGAGCATCTGCAAGGCATCAACAGAGAAATTGTTCTCATGGTAAAGGGCATGGTACTGAGTTGGTGTGCTTGTCCCCTAAAAAAACAAACAATTTACATTCCACTGGTGCTTTTATAGCCTGATATCAAAAACTCGTGACAGAAACACCAATTATCGCATAGGTACCTTGATTCCGGCATGACTGCAGAGGTAGAAATCAAACTCAGTTGGATGGCAAATGCTAGTGTCAACCACAGTTCCTGCAGTTTCTAGGGTTTGCGAATCCAAATTTATTATACATTGATAGTCCATTACTTCTGCATTGGACATAAACAAGATGAATATATACGGTAATGAAAATTCTCCCTTTGGATCAATAACTTCATTAACAATGAGACTTCACTGGACATCCTCAAATTCAATAAAATCACTAGAATGCACGCTCTAAGGGAAGGGTCGAGGTGGCGGCGTGCTCTGGGGACAGGGGACATGGCGGCGTGCTCCGGGACGAGCTGGCAGAGGCGCCGGAGTGGCGGTTCCTCAACTCTCTGATGAAAGCAGGCCGATGTGCTATGGGGATAGGGAGAACATTTCCACTTATGTGAAGGTGGAGGCGTGCTCATACCGATTACCGAGGTCAGGGTTGAGGCGACGGCATGCTCCGGGGACAGGGGACGAGGCGGCTTGCTTCATTGCGCTCAACTCTCTAATGATGAAGGTCGGGGTTGACGGTGGGGTAGGGGTCGATGCCGGCAGCGTGACAATGACGAAGAGCAAGTTGAGAAAGAGGGACAGCGAGGGTGTGCTCCGGATTGGCGGGTTATAGGTCGAGAGAGTGCGGGACAGCTAAAAATTTTCGCCAAATGTTGGGAGAGAGCGCGCGATGGACAAAAATTTCCGGCGTAAATGGGAGACTGGAAATTTAAGGTGTGTCTCTCATTATTTTGATGCCCCGGACACACCGGAGTGTCCTAGATGCGCCACGATTTGCTGAAGCCAGGAACAACATCCACGACGTTCCAGCGTATCCAACTGGCAGCTGTGCGCAATGACTTATATGATCGTTGCATTGCACTCAGCTTTCCGAGGTGGGACAAAAATCTTCGGCATGAATCGGAGACGAGCTCAACCTAAGGCGTGTCTCGGATTTTGTTTTGGCCGTGTGTTCGGTGTAAATCATAGATGCGCCATTATAAAGTGCGTCTCTCATTATTTTGTGGCCCCGGACACGCCCAGTGTTCTAGATGCACCACGGTGTGCTGAAGCCGGCCAGGAACAACATCCAGGACATTGCGACGTGTCCAACTAGCAACTTTGTGCAATGCCTTATATGATCATTGCATTGCGCTCAGCTTTCCGAGGTGGGACAAAAGATCTTCGGTGTAAATCGGAGGTGCGCCACTAAAAGGCGCGTCTCCCTTTTGCCAGATATCAGGTATATGAGACGCACCTTTCTAAATTTCGTCTCTCATGCACTCTTCACATTGCCACTCGCACGACATCGTGAACAGTTGCAGGGATAAACAAACGCAATGACATTGCAATTCATGGATTAATTGGAATTCAAGGATAAACAAAAGCAATGACATTGCAATTGAGAGATAATTTGCAACTCAATGAATTTCATAGTTAATACATTTCATGCCCTTTAAACTAATTTTGAATCTAAACTTATTCCTAAATCTCCCATCGATCAATCTAAACTGTACTGTCCAGCTTGCTCCCAAACACATCTCTTATATTGCCCTGAATACTGAAAATATTGACATTCTTTAAATTGACAAATGTCGGAGGAGGAATTAATAACCTACATTGGTCACAAACACAAAGTGTCTAACCTTGATAAGTAGATTATAGCAATCATTTTCAACATCAGGCGCATTTGGCTGATGCAGCAAACGCTGAACTTCAAGTAGTATAGTTTTGATTGTAAAAGCAGTGCACCACCCCTATAAAATATCAATTTAAGCAACATGAAACATGTTCAAATAAGTTCGGCAACAAATACTAATTACATGAGCAAAATAGGTCTATCTTATAGTCTCTTGATCAAGAATCCCAATGCAGAGTGCTCCTGAGCGATGGACATTAGGGTGGAAGAAACCACTTAGAAAGACGCATCTTGGTGGCAACAATGGATAGTCCTCTTAGAAGGAGATTGTCAGGGGGTAGTAACCACCTTCCCAGTCAGTCTACAAAGGAAATTCATTAATAGGAGGACAATGGTTAAACTCATATTGTGCTTGTTCTTCATGACTTACCCCTTCTTTACCGAGGACAATGCACTGCCACTTCAATAAATCTCCCGATTCAGGCTTCACATAGAAAACCTACACAGAGAAATAAAAAATACAAAAAACAAACAAGACAGAAAAACAAAACTACAATTAAGTTCATCAGTCCATTGCAGATCTACATATATACAACTATGCGACCGGTGTGCCATGTGTACATACATGGGGATGATTCTTGCACCACGCCAAGCGCTCCTCCTTCAGTCGGCTACGCGCCAAGCTGATACCAGCCATGAACAGTGACGACGACGACAATGACGATGGCGAACAGAGGAGGCAATCGCATTGGAGTTGGTCGATTAGTAAAGGATCATTGGTCGATTAGTAATAAAGGAGCACCGAAGCCGAAGAAGAGACGAGAGAGATAAATGTGAGATGCACGTTAAGTTAAAGAGTGTCTTCCATTGTCGAAGAGACGAAGAGACGAGGGAGATAAATGCGAGATGCACTATAACTAAGAGAGACGTGCGTTAATATAAAGAGTGTATTCCATTGTCGAAAGAGAGACGTGCGGCATGAGGTCTGCGGAGAACTTAATTTTGGCGGCGTGGTGCAGAGACACGTGCGACGTCTGTGCGCGACCTTTCATTTCCCCGAGGTAGTATCGATGCGTCCCATCATTCCATCAATGCGCAGGAAACCAACCGCTCCCTCGATGACTTCGCGTGGACCTTATTTAAGACGCGCCATCACCAGTGAGTTCTCCACAAGCGTGTCACTCACTTTGAATCTCTTCTTTTCTTGGATCGTCTTCTCTGCCCCGACGACCCACCACCACCATGGCTGACCTTCCGCCACCAAGCCCGCCGAGAGAGCCACCCTGCAAGAAACTGTGCTGCAGCTCCCCCGAGAGATCCAACAGCGAGCAACAGCCCCTTATGGTGCAAGAAGCATACAACAATACGTCTCGCGCCATGAGTTCCTTGGGTCTGGGTACCCTTCCCCAGTTTACTGAATGGGTACCATCAGCCACTACCTCTTCGCCCTCACGGGAGTGGCCGATCGTCTCGACATTCTGTTCGAGATGATGGCCTAGGTGCTTCACCCCGAGGGCTGTAGAAACTTGGTGGAGGCAATGGAGAGCAACCTCGTTCACAGGGTTGCACCGCCAGTGCAGCCGGCGTAGCCAGAGCAGTCGGCCTAGGCTCCTGTTGCACCAGCGTCGGAGTCGCCACTGGAGGATGGCGATGAGGAGGAGGACGGGGACGAGGAGGAGGATAAGGAGGAGGAGTAGTAGGATTAGGAGTAGGATTTAGTTTTTCTTTGTTGTTTTTAGTAGCTTCTGTTTTGTAAATATTGTTAATGAATGAATTATCTGGAATATTATCTTGTGTGTTCTTCAACTGTGTGAATATTATCTTGTGTGTTCTTCAACTGTGTGAATGAATGAATTTTTGGTGTGTTCATCGTGTTCCTCAGGTATCATAAGGAAGGATTTGATTATATTCATGTATCAAGTGAGAATGTGCTTTGAGTTCATTTATGTGTGATATCAACAGTGAATCGAAGCAAAATGGAGAAATTGCGGAGCTAAAGGTGACGTGAGGAATCAGAGATGCGCTTTCAATTAGAGCGTGTCTCTCTTTTAGCAGAGGAGAGGGAGACGTCAGTCATAGAAGATGTGTTGTGTTTTATGCACGTCTCCCGCTTTTGAGAGAGGATAGTGTGCCTCAGATACCAATTTAACCAAGGCGAGCTTTGTTTTAACGCGTCTCCTTGTACTTTTAGCCGAGCCTATACAAAATTGGGTGCTCGGTCATGTTCGAGGTCACCCAAACAGAGACTATACTCTTTCTATTGGCCATCGAACTTGTCCGAGCATATTAGACATGTCTGACATGGTCGGGACATAGAAAATTTCCATATGTTGGCTCTCATACTTCTCTGATATATGTTGGACATGTCATCTAAGCAAAAACCCTCCTTGAGCCTTGGATCATACATGGGTTTTTGCTTAGATGACATGTCTTAGCCTCGGGCTTGGACATGTTATCTAAGAATAAACCCTCGTTGGGCATTAGACTTGTCTGATTTGAATGAGACATGTCTGAAGAGACTTTTTGCACTAATTGGAATAAAAGTACGAGTTGTACCCCTTGGGGGACCCAAAGGTTCAGACATGTCTGATAAATTTTCAGACATGTCTGAAGTTTAGTTGGTAACAATAGTCAAAAATCACATCTAGGTGTAAAAGGGGTCCAAACCCCTCTAAACTCATACCTAACCCTCAAGCAACACACCTGCACCATCACAAGCCTTCAAGAGCTCTTCTAACCCTAATCCTGACCCCCTTTGAGCAAAAATCTTGGATTTTTGGGAAGAGTGAGTGAGTGGAAGTGAGATCTAAGAAGAAGGGGCTTTGGGTTGATCTTTGATTCTATTTGCTGAGTTTGCAACATGCTTTTTCGTATTTATTTCTCTTGGGTTAACACCCTAGATGACTAGGTGTCACCCGGTGTGAATCGTTGTGATTTCGGTACTCGGGATGTTTGCATTACTCTTTGAGAAAAGTGAAAGAAACAAGTTTTGATCTTTGTGATCACTTAGTGAGGTATGGTCTAGTAAAAGCTCAATCCTTTGTGAACTCCTTAACGGGGATGTAGGTTCCTTTGTCGAACTGAGTCTCGGTGAAAATTCCCGTGTCTACTTGTCTACATTTACGTTTTGCATCGTATTTTTCATTCGCATACTGTGACGCCCAGTTCCGAAAATGAACCAAGCTAACGCATATGTGTGCCCAGGATGTTCAACACACATACACGAGTGATTCACAAATGATAAACAGATAATTACCACAGAACAAAATTAATTAACCAAATTTTATTACACAAACCAGATTATCCTCTAATACAAGCTCTAATGAATATTTATGACAAGTTCAACTAATGCAGCAGAAATAAACTAATTAAGCAACTAAGCAATTAAGCATAAGGGATAGCGCAGCTCCAATAACACCACAGGCAAAGCTGACGGTAGACACGGCCTAGAACTCCGCATTATCGCCATTAAACTCCAAATCCTGACCTGCAACTGTTGGGGGGGGGATTGCAAGAGTGAGTACATGTCGTACTCAGCAAGTGTGGATAGTATGACATGTGGCTGATTCAAATGACGACAATAGTAATGGCAAAGTGCTGAAAAGTACAGTAAAACATTTGAAAAGCAATATGTATATTATATGTATGTGAAATAAACCCATCATAATCATAAGTAATACCATAATACCAGTCCACAATTCACCATCCTCATCCATAATTCCAGATTTCACCATTTCCAATAACCATATTCAATACCAAAAATAAATCCATAACCATCCATAACCATTACCAAACCATAACCATCCCAATTACCAATTTCCCTCTAATCATGTAGGTCATCCAGGCGCTCATAACCGGGAGCACGGCTATCATGATAGTTTTAATAGACTCTGCAGAGTTTGTACCACTTTACCCACGTGTTTGTGAATTTCATCACCTGTCGGCGACTAAAGAACCTCCCTTATGCCAATTACACTTCCTTTGGTGTATGGCCAAGAGATCACAAAATAGCCTTTACAAAGGGATTACTAGCCTATTCAGACCCCACTGAGGTTTCACCGGTGGCGATGTCTCCCGCAGAGCACATCTTCAACCAAGGGCCCCCTCTTGAGCCATTCGGATCCCAGGGTAGTCCCACCAATCATCAACAAACCCAATCCGACTACCCCTTCCCCGAGCATCCACAATGGTCCAAACAACACTAGCAAAGCCCTAATTAATCAGCTACGCCGCACCCATACTTGGCCTTGTGGTGGCACTGTAGTCCTGGCTTATTCTCGCATGAACCGGTCCTTAGATCTAAGGCAAGCAAACCACCATAACATCCAACCCATCCACATACTAGGCTTGCTTAGATCACCCATTACCATACCATATTTAACCAGTTCATGTTAACCATAATCTCATCCATGCATGATTAAATTGAGTGGTATAGTTATTCCCATCCCAGTTGATTAAGCGAAGCAAAAGGTAAAAATTCCATCCCGATGCTCTACCATAAATTCCAGGTGACAAGGGTGGTTTATCAAGTCTAGTAAACTCCCTACCATAGGACTCCCATCAAATTGACACAAGCATGCAATTTTGCAAACAAAACATTTATTTAAAAATAGGGTCAATATGCTTCAAGGACACTTGCCTTGCTCTTGCTGTTGATCAGGATCAAAGCCTTCAAACTCTTGGTGCTGTAGATCCTCCGTGGCACTCTCTAGCGCAAATCCGTCTAATCCACACAATAAACATACAAGACAAGAAACACAATCAAAGAGTGCACAAATATTACTCAATATGTCATGACATGCATGATTAATGCAAATGCAAGGTAGAACTTGTTACTAGATTGCTTTTAATGATCACTAACTAGTTCTAATAGCTTTTAACAAGTTTATACAGGCTTGGGGTCGATTAGATCAAATTTTAGAATTAATTCAACACAATCTAACTAGGAAGATCGGACTAGTCCGCTAGGGATCGGACAAGTCCGCACTCTGCGAGATCAGCGGATTATGGTTTTCTAGATCGACGTGAATTTGGAGATTAGCGGTTGAATTCACGTAAGGAAAAGAGAATAGAAGGTATACCAGGTGTTTAGAACTCCAATGAATCAAGAAACTTGGAGGTAACACTTGGATCTTGGTGATCTAGGGTTGGTGATGAACTTGGGGAGGAATTGGTGGTGAAGAACGAAACTTGGTGGAGATCTTGATCCTCTTTCGTTTCCTCCTCTTCTTCTTCTTGCTTGGGATCTTCTCCTCCCTCCTTGATGGTGGCTCTCCACGAACTAGGGTTTGGGTGGGTGGAAAAGTGGCAATAGATGTCAAACCAAGGGGTGGGGTTGTTTATATAGAGGTGGAGGCTAGGGTTAGATGGATTTCGAGTTTGAGAGGAGTAGAGGCCGGTTTAGAGTCCCACATGGGCTCTAAAAGAGGTAGGCACGATGTCCCTAGGCCCACTTAACGTGAAACCCAAGAAACAAGTCGTAAAACAAAAGATCAACTCGAAGTCACGAAATATCGAAGTGGTCCGGACAGGACCGGACTAGTCCAAAGTCGTCCAGAGTGAAAATCGGACAAGTCTGGCCAAACATCGGACAAGTCCGAATTTGAACAGAAAGGAAAACGGACAAGTCCGCTGGAACACCAGACTAGTCTGGAAAAGTCCAGGGACTTAGCAAATTTTCAAGGATTCATGGAATATCGGACTAGTCCGCACAAAATCGGACAAGTCCGAAAGTTTCCAGAGTCAAAATCGGACTAATCCGCAGCAAAAATGGACAAGTCCGTTTTTAGTCAGAGAGAAATCGGACTAGTCCTCAGTAAAATCGGACTAGTCCGCACTTTCCTGCGTTTTAAGTGCGGTTTTGTTCCAAATCAATTTTGAATGCTCCGAATCAATTTTAAACTCGTTCCTCTTGTTGTGGGTTAATGTTAATCATGTATATGAGTGCATGTAGGGCATGATGCATGAAAATTAGGGTGTTACAAACCTACCCCCCTTAAAATGAATCTCGCCCTCGAGATTCGACGCGGAAGAGAAGAGATAGGGAAATTCCTTCTTGAGATCATACTCCAATTCCCACGTCGCTTCTTTTTCGGTGTGGTGCTTCCATTGAACTTTACACCATCTAATGACCTTGTTCCTTGTGACCCTCTCCTTAGTTTCCAAGATTTTGACCGGTTGCTCGGCATACGTCAAATCTTCCTCCAGTTCCAATTCTTCCATTGACACTTGTTCTTCCGGTACTCTCAAACACTTCTTGAGCTGGGAAACATGAAAAACATCATGTACATCCGAAACATGAGCTGGCATCTCCAACTTATACACTACTTCTCCTCTTTTGTCCAAAATCTTGAATGGTCCAATATAGCGAGGTGCGAGCTTACCCCTTATGTTAAACCTCTTATGACCTCTCATTGGTGACACCTTGAGGTAAACAAAATCTCCTATTTCAAAGGCTAATTTCCTTCTCCTATTGTCCGCATAGCCTTTTTGTCTTGATTGGGCAGCCCTCAAGTTTTCACGAATTATTTGGACTTGCTTTTCGGGTTCTTGCAACACATCCGGACCAAATACTTGAGTTTCCCCTGCTTCATTCTAGAATAAAGGTGTCCTACACTTCCTCCCATAAAGCGCTTTATATGGTGACATTTTCAAGCTTGCTTGGTAACTATTGTTGTATGAAAATTCCGCATATGGCAAGCTTTTGTCCCAACTTTTCCCATGCTTTAAAGCACAAGCTCTTAACATGTCCTCCAAAATCTGATTGGTCCTCTCGGTTTGTCCATCCGTTTGAGGATGATATGCTGAACTAAAATTCAACCTCGTTCCCAAAGCTTCATGCAACTTTTGCCAAAACCTGGAAGTAAATTGAGAACCTCTATCCGAGACAATCTTCTTCGGTACTCCATGTCGGCACACAATATGCTCCATATACAATTCTGCTAGCTTTGCAGTGGTATATGTGGTCTTGACAGGAATGAAGTGAGCTGATTTTGTCAACCGATCTACAATGACCCATATTGAATCATAGCCATACTGGGTTCGCGGTAATCCAACTATAAAGTCCATACCAATCTCTTCCCACTTCCACTCTGGAATCTTCAATGGCTGCAATAACCCTGCTGGCCTTTGATGTTCCGCCTTGACTCGTTGGCACACGTCACACAATGCAACATATTCGGCTATGTCCTTCTTCATGCTATCCCACCAATAGCAAGTCTTCAAGTCTTTGTACATCTTCGTACAACCTGGGTGAATTGAGTAAGGTGAGTCATGTGCCTCCTTTAATATTGCCTTCCGAATATGCTTTACATTAGGCACAACGATTCTCTTTCCAAGCCATAAGGTACCATGTTCGTCTTTATCAAATCTGAATTCTCTCCCTTCTTCGGTCCTTTCCTTGATTTCCTTGATCTCCTCATCTGTGGTTTGTGCCTCTCGAATTTCTTGTTCCAAGGTTGGGTTTAATTCCATCATCTCCATCTCATTTACAAACCCGAGGTTCAACCGTTCAAACTTCTTGCATAACTCGGATGGTAACTCTCGAACTGTGAGTTGATGACTTACTCCTTTTCTACTTAAAGCATCGGCCACTACATTGGCCTTTCCCGGATGATAGTTGATCCCCAAATCATAATCTTTGATGAGCTCCAACCATCTTCGTTGCCTCACATTCAGATCTTTCTGTGTGAAAATATACTTAAGACTCTTGTGATCCGTATAAATTTCACACCTATGTCCAAGAATATAGTGTCTCCAAATCTTCAATGCATGTACCACGGCTGCAAGTTCTAAATCATGTGTTGGGTAATTCTGCTCATGTTTCTTCAATTGTCCTGACGCATAGGCGACCACTTGACCTTCTTGCATCAATACACACCCAAGTCCTTGTCTCGATGCATCACAATAGATGTCGAAACTCTTGCTTACATCCGGCAATGCCAAAACTGGGGCTGTTGTCAACCTTTTCTTCAACTCCTCAGAACTATTCTGACAAGCTTGAGTCCATCGGAATGCCTTCCCCTTCATTAGCAATTCCGTCATAGGCTTGGCTATTATGGAGAAGTCCTTGATGAATCGACGGTAATATCTAGCCATTCCAAGAAAACTCCTTATTTCCTTGACGTTCTGTGGCGGTTCCCACTTAAGCACATCTCTCACCTTCCCTGGGTCAACTGATACTCCTCCTTCGGAAATAATGTGGCCTAAGAAAGAAACTTCCCGTAACCAGAATTGACATTTACTGAACTTGGCATACAATTGGTGTTCTCGTAGCTTCTGCAATGTAAGCCCCAAGTGTTCCTTATGTTCCTTCTCATCCTTCGAGTAGATCATAATATCATCAATAAACACCACAACGAACTTATCCAAGTACTCCATGAAGACCTTATTCATGAGGTACATAAAGTAGGCAGGCGCATTTGTCAATCCAAAAGACATCACGGTGTACTCATAAGATCCATACCGTGTCCTAAAAGCTGTCTTGGGTATGTCCGATGGTCTAATCTTCATTTGAAAGTATCCCGACCTCAAATCAATCTTAGAGAAGACACAAGCACCCTTCATCTGATCAAACAAGTCTTCTATGCGGGGCAAGGTGTACTTGTTCTTGATTATTACCTCGTTGAGAGCTCGGTAATCCACGCACATCCTTTGGAATCCATCCTTCTTGTCCACAAATAGCACAGGCGCTCCCCAAGGTGAAGAACTAGGGCGAATAAAACCCTTCTCTAATTGCTCTTGAATTTGCTTCTTGAGCTCCGCTAATTCCATAGGAGGCATCCTATATGGCCTCTTAGCTATAGGTGCAGTTCCAGGTATTAAATCAATAACAAACTCAATATCTCGATCGGGTGGCATACCTGGCAACTCATCTGGAAACACATCCAAAAACTCACACACTACCGGAATCTTCTCAATTGCGGCACCGTCCACATGATTCAGCTCCAATTGCTTCGGTGCGGTTTGAGATGCTTCAAATTCTACGGTGATCCCTTCCTCATTAGTCAACTTCACCGTATTTGTGGCACACTCAATAACTCCATTGTGCTTCCTCAACCAGTCCATACCAAGTATAATGTCCAACCCTTGAGAATCCAAAACAATGAGGTTGGCGGAGAAGTCTACCCCCCTTATTCTAAGGCTTACTTTTGGACATACTATATTTGTCCTCATCTCTCCTCCAGGAGACTTAACCAACAGAGTAAACTTCATATGAGAGATAGGCAAACTATACTTGGCAACATACTTCGATGCAATGAATGAATGCGATGCTCCAAAATCAAATAACATAGTCGCGGGGTTGGAGTTGGCGAGAAACATACCAATGACCACGTCATCCGCTTGTTGAGCATCCTCCGTAGAGACATGGTTCACGTTGCCATGAGCAAAATTCTGCTGTCCACGGCTTCCTTGTGGCTGTCCTCCATTGGGTCTTGGGTTTTGCCTCGGCGTATTGCTTCCTTGACCAAGGCCTGACTTAGGACATTGATGCGCAAAGTGTCCAGCTTCTCTACAGGTATAGCACTTCTTAACTCCACCAGAATTATTGGGGCAAGCTTGGTTTTGAACATTTGCAGCAGGAAAATTAGCACGAGGTGCACAAGACATTGGAGGCCTAGGTGCTTGCATAACAGGGCGTTGCTGCACAAACTGAGTTGGGCGCGGTGCATAACCAGGGCACTGAGCATGAATAGAGGAGCTGTAATGAGGCGCATTGGGCGGCGCAAAGCGAGGGCGCACATTACTTCCTTGTTGCTGTCCTTGATACGGCGCCTTCCTCTTGATTTCTTGCTCCATCTCACAGATCTTGTTCTCAACCACAATTGCTTTGTCCACAAGCTTCTGGAAGTTGGCATAGTCACAGTTGAGTAGTTGCACTTGGATCTCATTGTTCAAGCCTCTCATGAACAAATATTGCTTTCGGCTGTCCCGACTAACATCCTCAGGCGCATACCTTGAGAGTTGAGTGAATTTATTGACATATTCACTCACGCTTGATCTTCCTTGCCTTAAATTCTCAAATTCTTGCCTCTTCAATATCATAACACCCTCGGGCACATAATGAGAACGAAAATTTTCCTTGAATTCGGCCCAAGTAATTCTCTCTTGATTCTCATGAGCATTGCAATAAGAATCCCACCAATCCGCAGCTGCTCCAACTAGTTGATGAGAAGCAAACAAGACCTTCTCCCAGTCACTGCATTGGACAATAGCTAGCTTCTTCTCCATGGACTTGAGCCAATCGTCCGCATCCATAGGGTCAGCAGCTCGAGCAAAGGTCGGCGGCCTAGTCCTCATAAACTCTCCCAATCGGTTATGAGGAGGCGGGGGTGACGGTGGAGGCATGTGGGGCTGATTGTTGATATTGCCAGCCTGCAGCTGTCCCATTGTCTGTATCTTGGTCTGCATGAGCTGGTTTTGCATAGCCAATAGCTGCTCAATGTTGATAGCTCCCTGAGTAGATCCTTGACCAACGTTGTTCTGAGGTACTCCATGGTTCTCCTCCTCATCATTGCCATCCCTCTGGTTGCGAGTCCTCACCATCTGAAGAAAAGCAATAGGTAAGAATTAGAAAACGTCCCCAACTATATGCATCAAGGGATATGGAACTAAATAACTAGCTATACTAGCCTAGGTGGACATGGCAATGCTAAAGCATCCCAAAATCCTCTATTAAGCACACAAGCAAACAATATATATATAGCAAACAGCACACTAAGCAAAAACACATCGATTCTTGAGTGCTCCTATGTGCTCTAGAGTGTCCATTCTATCTAGGCTACATCCTACGGTCAACCTGTGGCTCTGATACCAATCTGTGACGCCCGGTTCCGAAAATGAACCAAGCTAACGCATATGTGTGCCCAGGATGTTCAACACACATACACGAGTGATTCACAAATGATAAACAGATAATTACCACAGAACAAAATTAATTAACCAAATTTTATTACACAAACCAGATTATCCTCTAATACAAGCTCTAATGAATATTTATGACAAGTTCAACTAATGTAGCGGAAATAAACTAATTAAGCAACTAAGCATAAGGGATAGCGCAGCTCCAAAAACACCACAGGCAAAGCTGATGGTAGACACGGCCTAGAACTCCGCATTATCACCATTAAACTCCCAATCCTGACCTGCAACTGTTGGGGGGGGGGGGGATTGCAAGAGTGAGTACATATCGTACTCAGCAAGTGTGGAAAGTATGACATGTGGCTGATTCAAATGACGACAATAGTAATGGCAAAGTGCTGAAAAGTACAGTAAAACATTTGAAAAGCAATATGTATATTATATGTATGTGAAATAAACCCATCATAATCATAAGTAATACCATAATATCAGTCCACAATTTACCATCCTCATCCATAATTCCAGATTTCACCATTGCCAATAACCATATTCAATACCAAAAATAAATCCATAACCATCCATAACCATTACCAAACCATAACCATCCCAATTACCAATTTCCCTCTAATCATGTAGGTCATCCAGGCGCTCATAACCGGGAGCACGGCTATCATGATAGTTTTAATAGACTCTGCAGAGATTGTACCACTTTACCCACGTGTTTGTGAATTTCGTCACCTGTCGGCGACTAAAGAACCTCCCTTATGCCAATTACACTTCCTTTGGTGTATGGCCAAGAGATCACAAAATAGCCTTTACAAAGGGATTACTAGCCTATTCAGACCCCACTGAGGTTTCACCGGTGGCGATGTCTCCCGCAGAGCACATCTTCAACCAAGGGCCCCCTCTTGAGCCATTCGGATCCCAGGGTAGTCCCACCAATCATCAACAAACCCAATCCGACTACCCCTTCCCCGAGCATCCACAATGGTCCAAACAACACTAGCAAAGCCCTAATTAATCAGCTACGCCGCACCCATACTTGGCCTCGTGGTGGCACTGTAGTCCTGGCTTATTCTTGCATGAACCGGTCCTTAGATCTAAGGCAAGCAAACCACCATAACATCCAACCCATCCACATACCAGGCTTGCTTAGATCACCCATTACCATACCATATTTAACCAGTTCATGTTAACCATAATCTCATCCATGCATGATTAAATTGAGTGGTATAGTTATTCCCATCCCAGTTGATTAAGCGAAGCAAAAGGTAAAAAGTCCATCCCGACGCTCTACCATAAATTCCAGGTGACAAGGGTGGTTTATCAAGTCTAGTAAACTCCCTACCATAGGATTCCCATCAAATTGACACAAGCATGGAATTTTGCAAACAAAACATTTATTTAAAAATAGGGTCAATATGCTTCAAGGACACTTGCCTTGCTCTTGCTGTTGATCAGGATCAAAGCCTTCAAACTCTTGGTGCTGTAGATCCTCCGTGGCACTCTCTAGCGCAAATCCGTCTAATCCACACAATAAACATACAAGACAAGAAACACAATCAAAGAGTGCACAAATATTACTCAATATGTCATGACATGCATGATTAATGCAAATGCAAGGTAGAACTTGTTACTAGATTGCTTTTAATGATCACTAACTAGTTCTAATAGCTTTTAACAAGTTTATACAGGCTTAGGGTCAATTAGATCAAATTTTAGAATTAATTCAACACAATTTAACTAGGAAGATCGGACTTGTCCGCTAGGGACCGGACAAGTCCGCACTCTGCGAGATCAGCGGATTAGGGTTTTCTAGATCGACGTGAATTTGGAGATTAGCGGTTGAATTCACGTAAGGAAAAGAGAATAGAAGGTATACCAGGTGTTTAGAACTCCAATGAATCAAGAAACTTGGAGGTAACACTTGGATCTTGGTGATCTAGGGTTGGTGATGAACTTGGGGAGGAATTGGTGGTGAAGAACGAAACTTGGTGGAGATCTTGATCCTCTTTCATTTCCTCCTCTTCTTCTTCTTGCTTGGGATCTTCTCCTCCCTCCTTGATGGTGGCTCTCCACGAACTAGGGTTTGGGTGGGTGGAAAAGTGGCAATAGATGTCAAACCAAGGGGTGGGGTTGTTTATATAGAGGTGGAGGCTAGGGTTAGATGGATTTCGAGTTTGAGAGGAGTAGAGGCCGGTTTAGAGTCCCACATGGGCTCTAAAAGAGTTAGGCATGATGTCCCTAGGCACACTTAACGTGAAACCCAAGAAACAAGTCATAAAACAAAAGATCAACTCGAAGTCTTGAAATATCAGACAAGTCCGGACAGGACCGGACTAGTCCGAAGTCGTCCAGAGAGAAAATCAGACAAGTCTGGCCAAACATCGGACAAGTCCGAATTTGAACAGAAAGGAAAACGGACAAGTCCGCTGGAACACCGGACTAGTCCGGAAAAGTCCAGGGGCTTAGCAAATTTTCAAGGATTCATGGAATATTGGACTAGTCCGCACAAAATTGGACAAGTCTGAAAGTTTCCAGAGCCAAAATCGGACTAATCCGCAGCAAAACGGACAAGTCCGTTTTTAGTCAGAGAGAAATCGGACTAGTCCTCAGTAAAATCGGACTAGTCCGCACTTTCCCGCGTTTTAAGTGCGGTTTTGTTCCAAATCAATTTTGAATGCTCCGAATCAATTTTAAACTCGTTCCTCTTGTTGTGAGTTAATGTTAATCATGTATATGAGTGCACGTAGGGCATGATGCATGAAAATTAGGGTGTTACACATACTTGCTTAAAAACTTTATTGTCATATCTCGTACTCTAGATGTTTAGGGCCTTTTTATAGTCTTTTGCTCATATACTTGCCTCTGGAACTAATAAGTTGCAATTTCATATCATAAGGTTGCTTAAAGTTCAATCTTTTATTCTCCGCTGCACAGGAAATCGGCATATGTAACTCCCTGTTAGACTCGTTTGAATTCAATGTTGATTGTCCTTATGTGCCAAATATGATCGTCAATTCCCTGCATAGAATATATGAATTGGACAACCAACATGGTGGTAGGATTTATTTACTAACAATTTTCACAAGTGTTGATGTAATTTTATATGCAGGTAAATTATACCAAAAAATAGGGATTTGCATGAACCAATATAGAAAAGATACCTTTTGACTAATCAGGCACAAGCACCAGGATCTATGGGCCCACACGAAAAAAAATAGACTAAAAATCACGGGAATCACCCATTACCATGGTGGGGCCCACTTGACAGCCTCCCAGACGAAGTACAGTGTGAAACGAGTCGTTGCTCTTTTGTCGAACCACTGGTTCGCCTGCATTGAGTCAAGCGCCAAACTCGGTGAGCTTCCACATGTTGGCTTCTCACGGCTTCCTGATAACGATGTCAACTGACTCCCACGCATATCCTGGTACCAAGCCGACTTTTGAAGAGTATAAATAGAGGTAGAGGCCCACTCTTCTCCACACACTTCAAGCTTGAGATTAGTACTCTATTCTAAAGGCACAGAATTGCACAGGTAATTAAAGAGTAGGGAAAGAGTGAGGAAGAGTAGGAGAAGAGTTTGGCTTCTCGGGCTTCCTCCACTTGAGATTAGGGTTAAGGATTGTCGAACCCTCTCCACCCTTGTACATCGATGGACGCTTTCTATTCACGTAAGTGTTCGTGCTTTCAATTGAGTTCAATTCTTCAATTCTAGCAATTTATTTCATTTAGTTGCTTGTTTGTTCATCGCTCTACTCACTTAGAGGCCCTAGTCTTTGCTAGAGAGGTTAGGGAAGTAATCGATAGATTAGGCGTGGTGTCTAGGTTTGATGTTTTCTTTGATTATCTCATAGTCTACAGATTGTAGAGCTAGGCGGTAGGTGGTGATATCCCTATTTGTCTGTCGTAATCCTGCACGTTCAGCTACAATTTAGGCTCTTGGCGAGAGTTGCTTGACAGACCAGAGTAAGCCTGTGCCCAATACAAGTAGCTATTTGTCGACCTGCCTTGAATTAGGAACTCTTCTATTCGGAAATCCTCTCTACCACTTGTCTACCACAATGCTTTGTGTCCTTAGGTGAACTAGTTGGAAGATTAGCACACACGTTCTTTGTGATTCAATACCCTTGGGAATACTTTCAAGGTGAAGTGCTACAACAGTATCCTTGCGCTTTGGATTTTCATTTGTGATGTACTAGCCATCAACAGTTAGTCAAACAAGTCCGACCAGGCCTCGACATATCGAAGAAATGGAGGGGGTCGATGGATTTTTATAGAGGAACGACGAGGGCGCCAATTCGGCGGAGGTAGAGGTGGGCAAGGTGGAAGACACGGTGGCGCGCTACATAAGGTGGGAGAAACTTGGCATATGTGCCACTTCATGATAGCTGGCGGCGTCAAGGTGGCGCGACACTCCATGAGCTGGCTGTATGGGCAAAAGCGAGGACAATGCAATGCACCATCAGAAGACACGCGTGTACAGTGAGAGAAAGACGAAGGTGGTTCATCGCCTGGGCTGGGCCAGACCGGGTCATGGGCTGCACATGAGGGGGTAGTAGGAGGGTGCACACGGGGGAGGGCGAATGGGGAGCGGCCTTGGGCAGCACGACGGAATGGGGAAGCGGGTTGTGCCTGGGAGAGAGGACAATGTGGGCCGCACTGGGGGTTTCTTTTCCCAATTTTGTCTTATTTCCTTATTTTCATAATTCTTTCTCAAATTTTGAATTTGAATCCGGTCTAAATTTGGATTTGGTTTTATTGAATAATTCATATTCGAGTAAATTTATATTTAAATAATTTGTTACCCATTTGCTTAGATATGTTCCTGCTTGATTTAATTGTTATATTAAATTATTTGTTGGGCAGACATATACACATATATGCCACTAATTTATTTTCTTCCATTTGGTTAAAAATGATTTTATGATTTGAGTTGTACATTGTTCGTTTGTTGCTATAATTTTGAGTAAGATCTGCTTAAAGTTTTTTATAGCAATTTCTCCATTAGTTGCACACTCTTATTTATTTATTTTAATTAGGGGTGAGCTCTCATATACTGATATACATGTATATTTGTATGTGTTAGCTTTGTCTTTACATTCACGTTGGTTTTGTTTATTGCATATCTATTTTATTGTCTGATTTGTATTTAAATATGCATGTATTTATATTTGTACACATATGCATCTTGATTTTTATTGGTGATTAATGTTTATTCGGAATTAACCCAATAAAATTAATACGGAGTGAATTTTTTTGGTTAAAAACTCGGGCTGTGATAGTTTCATTCTGAGAAGAGAAGACACACTTTTTATCTACTTCCAATTACGTCTAAGTAGATTATCTTTGATCAGAATCACACCCTCTATTTAAATACCACATAAATATTTTAGAGTTTAATGTAATCTTTGTTTTCCACAACCACATATTCTCTCGCAAATTTTCATTAGAAATCATATGCTTATACATTGACTGAACAGAGAACATCCTGTTTTAGTGCATGCTCCATATGAAATGTTGTTATCTCTATCATTCAAACTAACATGAGCTATCTATGCTACTAGATTGCACCTGTTGAAAAATTAGAAATTATTCAACTTATGTTAATCCATAATAGGATATAAATCATAACAAATGTAATTGATCCTATGCTCTTCATAATAGCAATAGTAATGATCAAAATTACTAAAGTTAAAATAAGAGTCCCAGTATTATACCCAGAGGCAGGACCAGTGTCGGAGGCACCAGTGGTGCCGTTCCCAACAATTAACATGTTGGGCTGTTCGATGTAGTCGATCTTCCATGTTGCAGTGAAGATCGTTGATGCAGTGCAGATATCGTCCACAAACACTTGATTTAGTTGTAGACGGGCTTGGAGTTGATGTAGTCACACGCGAAAGTGTTCCCCAAAAATTGTATTCGTCCTCTATCCCGTAGCAAGACCTCAAGAGAGCGTCGATTTTGGAGGCCTGCTCACTTCATTTCTTGTGCGCGCAAGAAACAGAGCCAGGAACACTTGAAAGCAGCGCAACAGTGAAATCTTTTTTGGAGGATGACATAATAGGTTATTCTCTTGTGTCTCATAGTGTGAGGGGGGGGGGCTTCTTGTGTAGCCTCCAGGGGTGAGAGGGTGAATGAATGCCATTAAATCTTTTAAATGTTCATCAATTCAGCTATTATAAATCAGATATTAATGTGTCCGTTACTAGCTATAAGTACGTCGATTATGACTCAACATTAACGTGTCAGTTATGACTCAACAATTAATGTGTCCGTTATGATTCAGCCGTAAATGTGTCTGTTACTAGTCATAAGTATGATGAATTGATTAACGTCACTAAGAGGCATTTCACACCTCCCACGAGGGGAGGTACCCAGAGGCTACCATGTGTGTCGTAGCTCCGGATCCAACATCCCTGCTGAGGAGAGGTCCGGTGTTGCCACGCGTCCAGTGGCTCCGGACCCAACCTCCCCACTGAGAAGAGGTCCGATGCTGCCACACATCTAGCGGCTCCGGATCCAACCTCCCTATTGAGGAGAGACCCGATGTTGTCACGCGCCCCGCGGTTCCAGAACCAACCTCCCTGCTGAGGAGAGGTCCGGTGCTGTCATGCATCCCACGGCTCCGGAACCAACCTCCCAGCTGAGGAGAGACATCTCTAATGCTGCCACACGTCCCTTGGCTTCGGATCCAACCTCCTAGTATTTCAAGTATGCCTTGAAATTCATTTAATTAAATTAAATATATGGGTCCAATAATCCCCATCAAATTTCAAGGCATATAGAAATACTCTCAGTTTCACTACTGTTTGATATATCAGCGTTTTGATGGAGACTATTAAGTTGAACATCCATCTAGAACAGTGATTTACACATATCCACAACTGAATAATGGACTATGCCTTGAATTGATAGTTTTGTGCAAATGAGTTTCATCAGTGTCTTAGCTCATACTAGTCTGCCAGAAGCATTCTCTCGGTTTGGAACATATGAGTCATACTCCCTGGCCTTTTCATGAGCATATAGAGATCACCCAGTCTCATAGACTGTGACTAGCAGTCGAGCTCATATTGGTGTATTCCTCAGGAGCTATTCTGTAGGTCAACATCTATGCGTATACAAGACACTTGGAATACACTAAGATATAACCAGCCTGCCATACAGAAAAGGAGAGTAATGCATCTTCAATGGAGTGGGATTTCTACGTATCTACTCTCCTCTCAGCCAATCAATAGTTTGTTTCAACACCCTAATTCACGGGATCTCCGATCACAAAGGGTGAGTTACCACTATGATATGACTTTATGTGGGTCTCAATCCCATCTCCCTCGATGCTTCATCTATCACATTTCGTGATAGCCCCTTGGTGAAGGGATCTGCTAGGTTTTTAGCCGTCTGGACATAGTCCAATGCTATCACTCCAGAGTTTTTCATTTCCCTGACAGATTTCAACCGCCTCTTAACGTGTCTTGATGACTTCATGTTATCCTTAGAACTGTTCATCTTGACAATCATAGTTTGCTTCTCACAGTTCATAATAATAGCAGGAACCAATTTCTCAACTATCGGTAAGTCCATCACAAGTTCACGCAGCCAATTAGCTTCAATAGTGGCGGTGTCTAATGCTGTGAGTTCTGCTTCCATTGTTGACCTTGTTAAGATGGTCTGCTTGCAAGACTTCTAGGAAACAGCGCCACCTCCCAAAGTGAACACATATCCACTTGTGGCTTTTATATCATCAACATCAAAAATCCTGTTTGAATCACTATAACCTTCTAGCACCCTGGGATACTCGGTATAGTGAAGTCCATAGCTTGATGTCCCTTTTAGATAGCGCATCACTCTTTCGAGAGCTTGCCAGTGATCATCTCCCGGATTTGAAACGAGCCAGCTAAGTTTGCTCACGGCAAATGAGATATTTGGCCTCGTAGTGCTAGCTAAATACATAACAAACCTATGATTTGGGATTATCTCAATTGATACTTAGTTGTACCATAATTCTTTTGTAACAGTACACTAGAATTATATGGAGTTGAAATAGGTTTACAGTCACTAAATCTAAAGTGACTCAAGACCTTTTCCGTATAGTAAGATTGCACAAGTGTAATCCCACCGTCATCTTCTTGTAACAATTTAATGTTTAAGATGACATTCGCTTCTCCCAAATCTTTCATTCCGAAACTTTTGGACAAAAAGTCCTTGATCTCCTAAATCACATTAAAGTTGGTCCCAAATATCAGTATGTTATCGACATATAAGAATAAGATCACTCCCTCTCCCCTACCATAGCGATAATATACACACTTGTCTGCTTCATTCACAACAAATCCAACAGATGTTAGTGTTCTATCAATTTTTTCGTGCCACTTCTTATGCACTTGTTTTAGGCCATACAAAGATTTCAAAAACTTACACACTTTTCCTTCATGACCACTTACTACAAACCCATCTGGCTAATCCATATAAATTTTCTCTTCCAACTCTCCGTTAAGAAAAGTCATCTTAACGTCCATCTGATGGACAAGCAGGTCGCGGGAGGAAGCCAATCATAGTAGTACTCGTATGGTAGTCAATTTGGCCACGAGTGAGTAAGTATCAAAGAAATCTTCACCTTCTTTCTGGGTATAACCCCTTACCACAAGCCTTGCTTTGTACTTTTCAATTGTACCATCAGGCATAAGCTTTTTCTCGAACACCCACTTACATCCTACAGGTTTGCATTCATAAGGACGGTCCACAATCTCTCGAGTTTCATTAGACATGATGGAATCCATCTTACTTTGAACTGCTTCTTTCCAGTAGTCAGCGTCCTGAGATCAATATGCCTCTTCGATGGTTCTTGGAGTATCATCTAGTAGATATACAATGAAGTCATCACCAAAAGACTTTGCATTCCTTTGCCTTTTACTCTTATGAGTTACTTCATTGTCTTCATCTATTAGACCATCCTCCAGTGAAGATCTAGTGTATATTGATGGAATGTTGGGCTCAGAAGAAGAGATAGGATTCTGGCTAGATGAGCTATGCATCTCTTTCATTGGAAAAATAACTTCAAAGAATATGGTATCTCTGGACTCGATGATAGTGCCCTCATGCATAACAGGAATATCTGATTTCACTATTAAAAATCTATGTCCAATACTGTGAAAAGCACAACCAAGAAAGACACAATCTATGGTGTTCGGTCCAAGCTTTCGCTTCTTGGGGATTGGCACACTGACCTTAGCTAAACAACCCAAAGGTAGGAGAGATTTAACCTTTTCTTTTCCCATTGTTCAAATGGTGTTATCTCTTTATCCTTTGTAGGAACTTTATTCAGGACATGACACGCAGTCAACATAGCCTCACCCCACCATTGCTTCGAATGTCCTGCTATTTCTAACATGGCATTAACCATCTCAGTTAGAATGCGATTCTTTCTTTCAGAAATCCCATTTGATTGTGGGGAATAGGGAGGTGTCATTTCATGAATTATTCCATGTTCCTCGCAGAATAATTTAAACTCATTTGAAAAATACTCTCCACCTTGATCGAACCCAAGCCGTTTAATCTTTCTCTCAAGTTGGTTTTCCGCTTCAGCTTTATATAGTTTAAAATAGTGAAACACCCCATCTTTTGACTTCAGTAAATACACATAGCAAAATCTAGTAGAATCGTCTATCAAAGTCATGAAATATGTCTTTCCACCTTTTATTAATACACCGTTCATCTCACATAAATCTAAGTGAACTAGTTCTAATGGTGCCAAGTTTCTCGCCTCTACTGCCTTGTGAGGCTTGTGAGTTTGTTTTTATTGCACAGACACCTGGCACCTTGAAGTTTTGACAGTGTGCAATTTAGGGATTAAACTCATACTGGCTAGCCGCATCAAGCACCCAAAATTAATATGACAAAGTCGTGAATGCCAAATATTATATTCAGAGTTACATACATGGTTTATCACATTACAAGAAGTATCTTATAACAATAAGCAAAACAAGCCCTCACATTCATATCCTTTTCCAATAAAAGATCCAAATCTGGTGGACTCAAACACTAGCTTATAACCATCTCTACATAATTGAGATTCACTGACAAGGTTCTTCTTGATTGTGGAAACGTGTTGCACGTTCTTCAGTCGTATGGTCTTCCCTGAAGTAAGCTTCAAATCAATCGTACCGACTCCACGTACAAATGCCCGAGAGCCGTTCCCCATCAATACAGAAGAAGTCCTTGTGGTCTGATAAGAAGAAAATAGGGAAGTGTCAGTAGATACATGTATATTGTCCCCAATGTCAACCCACCAATCCGGTGAGCGACATATTGAAAGAACAAGTGATATTGTAAAATACCCGGATGTTCCCTCTTCAGTATTGCCAATAACAATATTTGCGGACTTCTTATGCTTGTCTTTACGGTCAGAGCAATCCTTAGCCCCGTGATCAGGTTTGCCACAGACGAAGCACTCACCCTTTCCTTTATTCTTCTTCTTCTTCTTAAAGCTAGTAGTTTGATTGGCTTTGTTCTTGTTCTCAGACTTATTCTTAATTTTATTGTTGGATCGGAAATTTATGTTCTGCACCAAATTTGCATTAGAGTTATTCTCAAGCTCTTTCCTTCGAATATCCTTTGCTCTTGCCTTCTCTTCAACATCAAGAGAACCAATTAAATCAGCAATATTGAATTCTTGTCTCTTATGTTTTAAGGTAGTAGCAAAGTCCCTCCAAGTAAATGGCAGCTTGAAATAATGCAGCCCGCCACGAACTTGTCAGGTAATAGACATAGAAAGTGCTCGAGTTCGTTAGCAAGCGACTGGATCTCATGAGCCTGTTTTACTACAGAGCGGTCATTGACCATTCTGTAGTCATGAAACTTCTCCATGATGTATAGTCCACTGCCCGCATCAGATATTCCAAATTTGGCCTCAAGTGGATCACATATTTCCTTTCCACTAGACATATCCATGTAGACATCCACAAGATGATAGCCTAAAACGCTAATCACATCACCTCTAAACAAATTATTTGCAGCCTCAAAAGCTCTCTCCTCATTACGTGAGAGACCTCCCTGAGATGCAGATTTGCCTAGTGTGATGTGAAAAACGTTCATGGCAGTCAACCACAATATCATCTTTGAGCGCCAACGTTTATAGTTTGATCCATCAAAAACGTTGGGTCTCAGAACCAAAAGTCGAGAAGTTCCTAGAATATGATTTTTGGATTGTTGAAAAATTAGGAATTATTCGACTTATGTTAATCTATAATAGGGTACAAATCATGATAAATGTAATTGATCCTATGCTCTTTGTATTAGCAATAGTAATGATCAAAATTACTAAAGCTAAAACAACAGCCTCAGTATTATACCCAGAGGCGGGACCAGTGTCGGCCGATGGCGTCGTTCCCAACAGTTGACATGTTGGGTTGTTCGATGTAGTCGATCTTCCTTGGTACTGTGAAGATCGTTGATGCAGTGCAGATATAGTCGACGAACACGTGATTTAGTCGTAGACGAGCTTGGAGTTGATGTAGTCCTACACGAGTACGAACAACACGTCGAGCAGTCACGCGAATGCGTTCCCCAAAAATCATATTTGCCCTCTATCCCGCGGCAGGACCTCAAGAGAGCGTCGATTTCGTAGTCCTGCTCACTCTGTTTCTTGTGCGCGCAAGAAACAGAGCCGAGAACACTTGAAAGCAGCGCAACAATAAAATCTTTTTGGAAGATGAGAGAATAGGTTCTTCTCTTGTGTCTCAGTGTGAGGGAGGGCCCTTCTTATATAGCCTCCAGGAGTGAGAGGGTGAATGAATGCCATTAAATATTTTAAACTTTCATTAACTTATCCGTTACAAATCAACTATTAACGCGTCTATTACTAACCATAAGTACATCAGTTATAACTCAATATTAACGTGTCAGCTATGACTCAACCATTAACGTGTCCGTTATGATTCAATCATAAACGTGTCTGTTACTAGTCATAAGTATGCTGAATTGATTAACATTACTAAGAGGCATTTCACATCTCCTACGGGGGGTAGGTACCCAGAGGCTACCATGTGTCCCGCAGCTTCGGATCCAACCTCCTCGCTGTGGAGAGGTCCGATGCTACCACACGTCCCGCGGCTCCGGACCCAACCTCCCCGCTGAGGAGAGGTCCGTTCCTGCTACACGCCCCACAGCTCTGGACCCAACCTCCCGCCGAGGAGAGGTCCGATGCTACCACACGTCCCGCGGCTCTGGAACCAACCTCCCCGCTAAGGAGAGGTCCAGTGCTGCCACGCGTCCTGCGGCTCCGGACCCAACCTCCCTACTGAGGAAACGTCCGGTGCTGCCACATGTCCCGCGGCTTCGAGTCCAACCTCCTAGTATTTCACATATGCGTTAAAATTCATTTGATTAAATTAAATAAATGGGTTCAATACCTAAATATCTAACAGTACCAGCATTACAGCATACCAAATTATTATCTACCAAACTCCGACAGAGAGACACGTTAAGTGGTACAGAAATAAAAAAGTAGCCACGAATATATTTGTCTCTAACAATGTTGTATAGAGATGTGTATTGTCGTTTAAAGGTAAGGTTACTCGACCATTTATCTTTCTAAAATCTAGTTTATTTTTGGTTTTTTCACTTGGAAAAACCCTAGATCAAGGATTTTTTTTTCTTTGACCTTCATCAAGCTTGACCAAAAATGAGAATCTCTGGGTATTCTTTATACCTGCCCAAAGGTCTTATTTTTCAGATATTTGTTTCTTAAGAGGTCCTGCCACATATCTTCCTCGTTTAGTAGTTTGAATCACCAATTACTACGTAGACACTGGTTCTGAACATATATATTCAAAATGTCCAACCCTCCTCAATCCTTTATCTGACATAATATTTCTCACCAAGTAGTCTGTGTTTCTTTTATGATTACCAGCCTCAAATAGAATCTGGACCCATAGTAGTCCAGTTTTTTAAGGACACTTTTAGGAACTTCAAAGAAAGATAGAGTGGACATAGCTATAATTGTCAAGACATAGTTGATGAGAACAAGTCTAGCTCTGCTGATAGATTATTCCTTCTCCAACTACTTAGTTTTTTTTTTTCAAATCGTTGTTCTACAATCTGCCTGTCACTATTATTCGATTTTCTGTTATGCATTAGGATGCCTAAAATATTTGAAACGAAAATTTCCAGACCGGCACCCAAATAATTGAGAGTACGGTAGAATCCTGAGATCCTAACACCTCTCCCGGCCTCCCCTAACTAATGAGCTCCATGGGCACCATCGACTAAAAATAAAATCTTTTATTTTTTGAACAGGAATCGAAAAAAATGGAATCGCGCGACAGTTTTTCTCATAAGGCATCGCGATTCACAGCGATAGTAAGGAGACGAAGACTCGCAGCGAGGACCGGTAAACGGCCCGCTATGCGTTTTTTAGCGGTGCTCAGGTCGCCGTGCGTCCGCAGCTGGCGTGATAGCGGGTGCACTATCTTCCCGGCCTGCACTGTACCTGCCATATGTAACGCGCCCGCTATCACCCAGAGGAAGGAAAAAAGATAGGTGGGTTATCGGCTCCCGCGCGAGGGGAAGATGCTGACTGACAACGAGGCGCGGGGAGGATGACTGGAGATGACGGCGAAGATGGTGGAGCAGCCGGCGATGAGGCCGGTGTCGAGCTTATTGGGCTCGATCTTGGACGTCAGCCCCCGTCAACTTCGATGACAGCGAGCCGTGGGCAGTGGTCGGAGGAAGGAAAGCGGAGGAGCCGACGGCGGCCGCGAGGACGACGATGCCGAGGGGATCCCGACGGATCTCCGTGCAAGGAAGGTAGCGCTCGGCGTGGGATAGGGATGGCGCGGGGAAGGGGCGAGCGCGGCGCTGGAGGTGGGCGAGTGCGGCGGCACTTGGATCGGCCATTGGTGCCGGAGGTGGGTGAGCATGTCGACCATTGGCGCGGAGCGAGCGTGGCGCCGTGGGCGCGGGGAGGGTGAGAGACAGATCGGGGAGGCGGAAACATCGTGTGTGGAATGAACCAATTGCCGAGAATGTTCTGGAAGCTAGGAGAGGACGGTTAAGATAAGGGATATAAATAAGAGAGGGAATAAAGAAAATGAGTTAACACAAGGAGATATATTTAAAGACAAAGATAGTTTGAAGGATGCCGTGAAATATTGGTCTCTGGCTGTGCAAAGATCCTTTACAGTTTACAAGTCAAGTAAAAAATATTATGATGTTAAATGTGTGTTCTCAAGTTGCCCTTTTTGGGTCCATGGTTTCGAAGAGAAGTGGACGAGACTATGGAGAGTATCTAAAATGATTGATCACACATGCGAGTTGCATGAATTGGAGAAGTGCAATAGTGCTCGTATATCGCAGTTTATTGCGAATCACATGTACGCCCGCATTGTGGACAACATTCGGTTTGAGCCGAAATCAATAATAAACACTATTGAGGAGGATTTCAAGTACATTATAAGTTACTCCAAAGATTGGAAGGCAAAACAGAAGGTGATTGAGTAAAGATTTGGTTCATTTGAAGCTTCTTATGAAAATCTTCCGAAGTTATTGTAGACCATCCAGGAGAGCAATGTTGGTACTTATTATGACATTATGGATGTGCCGAACAGAGATATGCTGGGGAAGTTGTTTCTCCATCGTGCATTTTTTGCATTAGGTCAATGTATTGCTGCATTCAGACATTGTAGGCCTATTCTCTGCATTGATGGCACTTTCTTAACTGGAAAGTACAAAGGTCAAATTCTAACAGCTATTGCAGTTGATGGGAACCAATAGGTGTTGCCTGTAGCTTTTGCTTTTGTCGAAAGCGAGAACACTGATAGCTGGTATTGGTTTCTTAGTCGGGTCAAGATGGCTGTTGTGCAAGAACGATCTAATGTTTGTTTGATACATGACTGTCATGCTAGTCTGCTTAAAGCAATATCTGATTTGAAACATGGTTCCTCCGAGCGTGGGCAACAACCTTATTGGACAGACATTCAATCAAGATATTGCATGAGACATTTGGGCGCCAACTTTTTCAGTCACTTCAAGAACAAACAACTTATGAATTTGTTCAAGATGTTGTGTAGTCAAAATCAAGAGAGGAAGTTTATTGCTCTATGACAACGTCTAGATGAATTGACTACAACATAAGCAGAGGCGTCCTCAAGCAGAGCCAATCCTAATGAAGTCTCTGTTCCAACTGTTGGTTCATCGAGCTGCAACTTCTCTAGTTGGATTCGGCGCGAACCGAAAGAGAAGTGGTCTTTATTATACGACACTAATGGTGCTAGGTATGACATCATGACAACTAATTTAGCTGAGGTGAGGTTCTTCTGTTACATTTCTTCTATTAATTTTTATTTAGTGTTCTATATTTTTCTTATGTAGTGGTACTGAACACAAGACACTACTGTACCGACCGCACGTCACTTTAGGCATCCCAGCACAGCAGGTACGTAATTATTAGTTAACTTGACATATTTACATGATACTAATATTTCTACTTGTGGTGGAGGCCCGTCCACGCAAGTACCTGCATGGGTCGCAGGGCCGTCTACACAGGTACCTGTTGCTTCGGGTCCAGGCCGTTCCACACAGCCACCTGCTGCTTGGGCTCCAGGCCCATCTACACAGGCACCTACTGCTTGGGCTCCAGGCCCATCCACACAGGCACCTGCTGCTTGGGCTCCTGGGCCGTCCACACAGGTATGTGCTTGGGATTTTGCAGACCCATCGGCGCATCTTTAGTGCGTCGTACACACGCCATTTGTATCACCTATTTTACATTTTGTTCCAGAAATATGTGCACTTATGTTTTGCCTCATGTACCGTAGTAGTAGACTGGCAAACAACATGCACATACTTTCGGAACTACGTAATTTCATTTTATGTAACCACCGTCGAGCTTACAATTAATTATCTTCAATTATTATGCATTTGTATAAATTTATACAGTAATTGTATCATTTTCCAAACTATGCATTTGTTATCGCTATAGGATTTTTAAAAAAAAATTGATACTCCCATTAAACTCTCATATATTATATTCATAACTTATTTTTTATACTCCACAAAACTTACATTACAATAACCTATATGAACATTTATGTCGATTCTAACTACAAATATTTGTAAACAAAAAAATAAAACTGAATACATTTTACAAATTTGCAGAAACGTGATCGTATTTCCTAATAACACATACAATTACTCTAGTTTCTACATACTAAACATAGATAAAGTTCATTGATTTCAAAACTTCACAATGTATTCTCTATTTTCTACTTTAGAAGTTTTTAGCAAATCGGTCTACAAATATTTTAAGAACTTTGACTAAAATCCATTTCAAGATGGTGGTTCAACACGGGCTAGGGTTAGGGCACGCACGCATTTCGTACGTGCCCCATACGACGGTACTGTTCACGTCGTATGGGGCACGTACGAAATGCGTGCGTGGCCTTAAACGCCACCGTGGCATATGTCTTCTGACGTAGCATCGTGTGGATCCGCATTTCGTATGTGCCTCATATGAAATACGCATTTCGTATGCGGCACATACGAACGTGGGTCAGTTTGGCAATTTTTGGAATCCGTGGGTTATTTATTATAAATGATTTTTAAAAGGTATATTAATAAAAAAAATTCGAAAATGAAAGAGGAAAAATTATAGAAAACAAGGAAGAAAATAAATAAATGAAAAAAGGAAAATAAAAAGATGAAAAGAACATAATAATAGGAATAAAGATAAAATAGAGAAAAATTGAAAAGAAGAGATAATTGTATGATATAATATTAAATAGATGGTAATTGAATAGAGATATGATTTGTAAATCAACAAGTGTGGGAAACAAAACTGTAGTGCAGAGAATCTTTTAAACGCTACTTTAAAAAAAGGTATAGATGATTGATATAGAGGGCAACCAACGCGAACGGTCTTAGATCATCCGCAGCGGTTTCCTCTAAAACTTACTCTATCCCTCTATACTTTCAGTATATCCTCTATACTTCCAACATTTCACTCTAGATATTTACTCTATACTTTTAGTAATTTACTCTATATTTCCAGTCCAGTAAGCTTTACAATGAACCACTGCGGATGGTCTTACCAATCATGCCTTGCTACCAGTTTTTTTTTTCTGTATGGGAAACGGTTGGATTAAACGTGTGTCGCCGGGCACGGCTTTCTTTCTAGAAACGCCATCGAACTCGGATACACCTCGCCCTTTTCCGAGACAGACGAACTTCCGCAGAGTCCCAGGTCGATCCAAGGTACAAGTACAATACCAGTTCGACTCGGCGGCGGCGACGAGCGTTGCCAAGTTCTATAAACAGAACGCGAGGTTCTAATGGCTCTTCAAAACATTCACAATCGCGCCGCCGTCCATTCAGGTAACCGCGAGCCCCGAAGAAGGAAAACAAGTCGTCGTAAGGTCTCTCCGTCCGGATGACCATGTGCACGAAGTGCCTCGAGATGGTTGTCTACGACCCCGCCGCGGAGCAACAGCATGGAGCCGCCAAGCGGCTGCGGCCGAGCCTGACTGCGGCGGAAGCTGGCGCCGTGGTCCCGTGCGACGCCGCCCCACCGCCTGCGGACGTGCAACCCTTAGACGCCGTTCCGTGGCAGTCGCCGGCACCGCCGGCGCCGCAGCTTTCCGCTGCCAGGTTCGAGCCGGTGTGCCTGCGCAGTCATGTCCTCCCGGCGCTGAGACTCCGGAGCGACCTGCCGATGCATTTCATCGACGAGAAGATCGTGACGTGCACCGACCTGGACGCGCATCAGAACCGGTTCCGCATCCCGACCAACGGCCTTCAGCGCCTCCGGAAGATACTGACACCCGAGGAGCTCGACTCTGCCAACCTGCTCTACGACCTGGAACCCAGGGCAAAACCGCCGAAAGAGCTGCCGGAGCCAGCTAAGAATTCCGCCGGAGACGCCGCCGGGTCGTCCGAGCAGCCGCCAGAAGAACAGAAGAAGAAGAATAAGAAAAGGGGACGAGTGCACGGCGGCCTGCCGGTGAGACTGGTGTACCTCGCCGCCGGCGCCAGCTCGGAGCTGCGGCTATCCCGCTGGGAGAGCAGCCACGCCATCATCATCAAGGGGGAGGGATACCTCGATTTCATCCGACGGTGCAGCTTCAAGGAGAAGGACGTGGTCGAGATCTGGGCGTTCAAACAGCGCTCGTTCCGCTACTTCGGGGTGACCATGTGCGACGACAGCATCCTGCACCTATTCATCGTCAAGAGAGAGGATACGCCGAAGACTTGCCGCTTCTGCCCCCTCCGGCAACTGGAGCGAAAGTAGTGGAAGTACAGGAGAGGATCAACTTGGTAGCTAGTTGTTTCATGTACGCTAGTAGCAATTCTAGCTTAGCTTCGGTTATTTTGTACGTACTTTTTGCCGTGACGCTGACTTCTCTATCTTTTAACTCTTTTACCACCATTATATTTTTGGTTTTAAGGAATGTTATACACATTGTGTTTTGGGAATTTACCGCAGATAAATCTCCACTGAAAATAATTCCTCGACAGCATTACGTAAAGTGGTCAGCTCCCTAAAAAATGTAACATATACCGCAGATAAATCTCCAATGAAAGTAATTCCACGGCAGTATAAGGTAAATTGGTCACCTCCCTACAAAACTAACAGAAATTTCTGAAACCTAATTAGGACGATAATTTGTAAGGACGGATCCATCGTTTTGGTAAGTTTTGTAGGACTGCTGATGCGAAAGATGAATAATGTGGACATTATAAACGGTAATGCTCTTTTTCCGTCGCCTCATGCATCGGCATCAGCCGATGGGCATTTGAGTGATGAGCATTAACTGCTAGCTATGTTAATTAGCTTTGAATCATGTTAATTCGTAAGGATTATGTTAGTTGTAAAATAATAAAATAAAATATTTTTGTGATTCATAAATCATAGAATAGTCAAATAAAATAGGATCAATAAGTTAATTATAATTAGAAAATTGTTGGATTTCATTTCTATCCGATCTCAACTTGCTTGGGACAAAAACTTCACTATTGTTGTAATAGTAATTAGTTATTATTTATCTATTGCATGATTTTTTCTTAAATTTCAGACATCTGAAATTTTAACACACCCTATTATAAAAAAATACTCAAAACTCCAACTGGTCACTTGCTAAAGTTGAAAATGTTCTTGGCATGGCAAATGAAACTATGGTAAGCTGTTGTAGAACCATGAATTCATCCAAGCTCAGGTTGCGGGAGACACGCCGTCGCAGTCGTGCAGACGACAAGATCCATCGTCCATCCGTTTGTATCTTCTGGCTTCTTTGATGATCTTCATATTGTATAATAGTAGTCGGTAGTAGCTGCCTCCCTCCACTCCACCCTCCCCATCTCATCACTGGCTGCATGACAGCACCAGGACATTCAACTGCAGAGGTTCCGTGTCCGCCCCGGTTGTCACTCAGTTTTCTTGTTGAAATAAAATGGACTAGGCGCAATAATTATTTCAGAATTAATTATCAATAAAACTTAAAAGTGCATTAAGGAAAGAGAGGGTAGCGCTAAAATAATTTGTCCCACATGAGAAGCTGGAGAGGAGCAACCCTTACATATAAGAGAGGTTGTTCTTCTACTCCTTGAGTGAGAGAGAAGAAGAGAGGAGAGTGGTGGCCCACACGCGCTCCTCGCTCGCTCGTCTCGCTTCGTCCTACCCATAAGAGAGAAGAGGGGTGGCTCGCGCGTGCGTGTTCGTGTGAATTTGAGTCCCGAGCCGAGCTCAGATTTTATATTTTTGCAGAAAATTTAATTGAGATTTCGGGCTTTTGAATTTTAGGCTTCCGATTGGACTGAGTCCAAGTAGTTGGAGACGGACGTCTCTACGACTACAAAGTCATATTAGATGCGGGTCTTCCGGATCGCAACAGAACTGCCTTTGTAGAACTCTATAAATAACGGGCGTGAGCGGCAAGGCTGTTCATCCCACGACTAGATCTTTTTGCATGTTCCAGTTCCTTGCACTGCCATATATTCTATTCCACCGAGCGCCAGCGTGCACCGACGATCGGAAAAGCAGGTCTTTGAAATCGCTCGCCCTTGTGATTCTGCATCGGGAGAGGGCAAATAAGATTGTTGGGAAGCGCTCCACGCGACTGATCACATTCTTTAACACGGGTTGCCTACTGAGGAGATCGGGCGCTGCTGCCTAACATCGCCACCAACGTCTAAAGGGACTGTTCGTTTTCAGGTCTACAGCGGTTCCTCCGGCTTTAAATCGATACGCGAATATTCTCGTCCTGTCTATTTATCGGTGTTTATCGTTGTTGTAATTCATGTGTTTTTTTCGAAATTCTTCAGTAAATTGCTTCCTATTTCTAACAATCTAAAAACCATGTTTAAGCAATTTTTTGAGTTGAACATGATGAATTTAGCCAATGCATTGAGACCATAGAAGTTCTCTGGTGTGCACTTCAAAAGGTGGCAATTAAGGCCATGCTCTGGCTCCAATCACTTAATATTTTGTTGATAACTGAGGGCAGACCTCAAGGTCCTTTGTCTATTCAAGAACAGTAGAAGTTGTAGGATCAAAGAGCACGTGTAAAGCTACCAGAGGGGGGGTGAATGGTAGATTAAAACTTTTTCAGCGGAAGCAATAAAAACCCCACAGGAGAAAAAAATCCGTTAAAGAAATCGTGTGTGAGACTAATCTAAACGTGTTTCACCGTGACAAAAGTGATAGATATAAAAAAGAATCAAGTCACGAAGACAACACAACAAGAATCACGAAAATCCGTCGAGAGAAACTCAAGTTACGATCGAAAGATCGAATAAAGATCAATCTGTCCTACTCGAGAAAAACAGTTTTGGAAAACTGCAAATAAACTCGTGTATATCAGAAACCACAAATCCAATGACCGTGAAATTTTGATAGATGATAGAAAATTAAGTTGTGAAGACAACTCAAAAATAATCACGTCAATCGGATCTGTAAAACTTGAGTTATGATAAAATCACCGAAGAATGGTAGTGCTGTGCAGAAAACTCGACGAGAAAAACTTGTCTGAGAAAAACTTGTCTGGAACAAGTCGGACGAACAAGACACCAAAGTTCCTTCAAACTACAAATTCTATTGATAAAACCACAAGAGGAACAACCCCAAAGTCGTGCACCATGAGCTCTGGCCTCCCTTGCTTATATAACCAGCTCGAAAGCCAACTCAACTCAAATCAGGACTCTAATCCTACTCCGTTCATGAATCAAAACTTTCCAAAACTGCTCAAGACTCTTCTATACACAGATGAAAGCAATCTTAAGACTTCCAAACACCTTAGGAATGTATCCAACATTCCTAAAACCACTCAAATTCGTGACCCACACGAAATCCTATCATAACCAACTTGGTACTTTCTACATCGGGCCATAACTGACTCCGCCGCAGCCGAAGTCATCAACAGATATGATCCGATCCTTCCAACCAGATCTTTCCTTCCTTAGCCCATCTTCAGAACCATGGTGCCACGTCATGCACTGCGTGCATACGTGTGAACACCTTCATTCGACGTCCAGTAACCTTCATATGCACTGCTCTTGATTCAATCATCATGCGCAACCTCCTGACCCGCTCAACCACAATTCCTCCTGAATTTGGTTGTTGGAACCTCATCTCCTCTCTGAGACTAGTCCAAAGGATCCTGTTACCAGCCATGACTTGAACTCAAGAAACACCTGCACATGAACAAACAACCAATTCGTACGAGCCTAAGTCCAAGTCCGCGACTTGACTCAAGTTAGTTCCGAACACAACACCTTACGTGAGCACATCACATAAGCATGTTGTAAAGTATAGCAAAACGATATCAGCCATATCAACCAAAATGCACCAAAGACTTAGCGAATGAATACTAAGAAAACTTTCCATAAGTGTAAAGCAAGTTTGAAATATTGCAAGATAAAAGGAATAATTGCAATCAAGCTTCGAATCTTGCCAAAGCTAACCGGAGCTTGAGCCGGAGCTTACCAAAGCTAGTACAACCTAGCGCCGGAGCTTACCAAGCTAGTACAACCTAGCGTCGGAGCTTACCAAAGCTAGTACATCCTAGTGCCGGAGCTAGAAAAAACATGTCAGAGCTAACCAACATAAGTCGGACCTAACAAAAACATATCGGAGCTTAACAAAGACATGTGAGAGCTATCAAAGACATGCCAGAGCTAAAGACAAAGCTCACCGGAGCTACCAAAAAATATGTTGGACCTTGACAAAGCAAGTCAGACCTATTGTCGAACCTTGTAGAAGCTTGAAGCTAGAGTCGGACCTTGCTAAAAAGGGTGTTTTAGCATAATATTAGAACTTATATCATTAAAGCCAATGTATTCAGTACAAACCAATGTATTCAGCACGCATAGGTCTCACAATCTCCCCCTTGATGAATGCATTAGCAATACCACTTAAAATCCGAACATTGGCTTATTTACATGAAAAGTTTTGAAAACAATTTCTCCCCCTTTGTAAAACAGAAATAAAATGAGAAGAAAAACAAATTCCCCCTAGAAGAATCATGTCAAAACAGTTGTGAATATGTGCAATGTGTAATCAATTTCCCTCCCTTGCATACTTATCTTTAAAAATTCACATATTATCTATTATCTCTCCCCCTTTGACAATGTATTCAACAAGGTTCAAAAGAGAAATTTCAAATGTTATGAGCATGTTATAACATATACATATAAACAAAGTTCATCCAAGTCATACTATCAAGTAACTTACACTACCACATCAATGAGATACATAAAGTAGTGTAAGCCATGCTAGAGATCAAGTGTAATTTTCAATTTAAGAAAGTCATGATCTCATAAACTTAACTATTTCAAAACCTGAAAGCATGACACTTGTTGTTGCAATTTTATATTCTTTTAAGCATAATTTTTTATCATATAAAATTTGCAAGAGATTATATGTGCATCTGCCTTATTCTAACCAACCAAGTCATGCTTATGTCATTTGACAATCAGAAGCTTAAGGACATGGTTTTAGTCATACACAACTCCTTCCAAGTTCATATCTAAGTGCAATGAAGAAGTATGATGCATGCATATTCTCTTGATCTTTTCTCAATTTTTCATTTGATCATAAAAACTCAACATGTGAGTTGATTACTTGATTAATTATTTATGATTAAAAGCACTTGTGAGCATGCAACAAGTTCAAAACAGCAAGAAAGTTCAACCATGACCAGATTTAGTGTAAGTAATTATTCCAATTACTAGACATGGCAAAAACTACAAAATGTATAACACGAGTAATGTAGTAAGAACTTTCAACATGTAAAAGGAATCACAAAGTCATATATGTATGAAATACTTTGCTCATATTATTTTAATTTCAGATTCACACATAGACTTCTCAAGTTTCAAAACTCCCCCTCAATGTAAGCCATGAGGATGCATAACCCCTATTTCACTATGAATGAAACAAAAGCGAGTGAAATCCAAAAGTTTTGTAAAAATGTCAGCCAATTGTTGTTTGGTATCTACATGGTGAAGCACAATATTTCCTTTTTCAACATTATCACGGAGAAAGTGATACCTAATATCAATGTGCTTAGTTCTAGAATGTTGCACGGGGTTTTTAGCAATGCAAATGGCACTAGTGTTATCACGAAACAGTGGAACACTATCTAGATCAACCCCATATTCCTTAAGTATTTGAACAATCCAAAGAATTTGTGAGCAAGCACTAGCAGCAGCTACATATTCAGATTTAGCTGTGGATTGTGCAACTGAGTTTTGTTTTCTAGAGGACCAAGCAATAAGTGAATTACCAAGAAAATGACAAGCACAGGAAGTACTTTTCCTATCAATCCTACAACCCCCAAAATCAGCATCTGGAAAAGCTTTCAAAGTGATGGTTGAGGAAGAAGGAAGAAAAATGCCAAATTATTGAGTTCCATGTAAGTACCTGAGAATCCTTTTGACGGCTTGATGATGTGAAGCACGTGGGGAGGCTTGAAACCGTGCACAAAAACATACGCTGAATTGTATGTCCGGTCTTGATGCCGTGATGTACAAAAATGATCCGATCATGCTTCTATATTCTTTTTGATCCATTGGTTCACCATCTTCATCAAGTTCAAGTGTTGTTGTTGTTCCCATTGGTGTCCGAAGATGCTTGCTTTTGTCCATATTGAAGCACCTTAGAAGATCTTTTGTATAATTTGTTTGATGCACGAAGGTACCCTCCTTGGTTTGCTTGATTTGCAGCCCCAAAAAGTACGTGAGTTCTCCCATCATACTCATCTCAAATTCTGAACTCATCATAGCTGAAAACTTGGACACAAGATCATGAGAAGCACAACCAAAGATAATATCATCCACATATATTTGAATGAATAATGATTCATTGCCATGCTTAAGCACAAAAAGAGTTTTATCAACCTTGCCCATGGTAAACCCCTTTTCAAGTAAGAATGTTTTTAACCTATCATACCATGCTCTAGGGGCTTGTTTGAGACTGTACAAGGCTTTGGACAGTTTGTAAACATGATTAGGAAAATCTGAATTTTCAAAACCCAGTGGTTGTTTGACATAAATCTCCTCATCTATGTAGCCATTAAGAAAAGAACTTTTAACAACCATTTGATAAAGCTTAAAACCTTTAGATACAATAAAAGCTAACAAAATTCATATGACTTCTAATCTAGCATCAGGAGCAAAAGTTTCATCAAAATCTAGACCTTCAACTTGAGTGAAACCTTGAGCAACCAACCTAGCCTTATTCCTAACCACAACTCCATCCTTACTTTGTTTATTTTTAAACACCCATTTAGTTCCAATTAAAGTGTGACCTTGAGGTGGAGGTACAAGTTTTTAAACATTATTTCTTTCAAAATTTTCTAACTCTTCTTGCATGGCAATAATCCAAGATTCATTAGTGAGTGCGTGTGATATATCTTTGGGTTCAAAAGAAGCAACAAAAGCAGAATGAGCATGAGAGTTTGGATCGCAAAACCTAGACCGTGTGACTCGTTCGTGCAAGCTTCTAATAATTTGTTGTGAAGGATGACTTTTGAGAACCCAGAGGGGAGTGGACACTTCACAAGCTTCTTCTTCTTCATGTTCCCTTTGTAAACACTATTTTGTGATCTCTTGGCCACACACCAACGGAAGTGTGTAATGTGACCGACGGGTCATGGGCATAAGGGAGGTTCTTAGTCGCCGAAGGGTGATGAAATCACGAACACGTGGGTAAAGAGGTACAAACTCTGCAGAGTTAAATAAAACTATCATGATAGCCGTGCTCCCGGTTATGAGCACCTGGACAACTTCCATGATTAGAGGGAAATTGGAATTTGGGATGGTTATGGTTTGGTAATGGTTATGGATGGTTATGGATTAATTTCTGGTATTGAATATGGTTATTGACGATGGTGAAATCCGGAATTATTGATGATGGTAGTGAATTCAGATTGGTATTATGGTATTACTTATGATTATGATGGGTTTACTTCACATACATATAATATATATATTGCTTTTCAAATGTTTTACTGTACTTTTCAGCACTTTGCCATTATTATTGTCGTCATTTGAATCAACCACATGTCATACTTTCCACACTTGCTGAGTACGACATGTACTCACTCTTGCAATCCCCCCCAACAGTTGCAGGTCAGAATTGTGAGTTTAATGGCGATAATGCGGAGTTCTAGGCCGTGTCTACCGTCAGCTTTGCCTGTGGTGTTGCATGGAGCTGCGCTATCCCTTTTGCTTAGCTTGCTTAGTTGCTTAATTAGTTTATTTCCGCTGCATTAGTTGAACTCATCATTAATTTTCATTAGAGCTTGTATTCGAGGATAATATGGTTTGTGTAATAAAATTTAATAATTTGAGCTGTGGTAATTATCTGTTTATCATTTGTGAATCACTCGTGTATGTGTGTTGAACATCCTTGGCACACATATGCGTTAGCTTGGTTCATTTTCGGAACCGGGCATCACAGATTGGTATCAGAGCCACAGGTTGACCGTAGGATGCAGCCTAGATAGAATGGACACTTTAGAGCACATAGGAGCACTCAGGAATCGATGTATTTTTGCTCAGTGTGCTGTTTGCTATATATATTGTTTGCTTGTGTGCTTAATAGAGGATTTTGGGATGCCTTAGCATTGCCATGTCCACCTAGGATAGTGTAGCTAGCTATTTAGTTTCATATCCCTTGATGCATATAGTTGGAGACGCTTTCTAATTCTTACCTATTGCTCTTCTTCAGATGGTGAGGACTCGCAACCAGAGGGATATCAATGGTGAGGAGGAGAACCATGGAGTACCTCAGAACAATAATGGGCAAGGACCTGCTCATGGAGCTATCAACATTGAGCAGCTATTGGCTATGCAAAACCAGCTAATGCAGACCATGATACAAACTATGGGACAGCTGCAGGCTGGCAATATCAACAATCAACCCCACATGCCTCCACCGCCACCCCTACCTCCTCATAACCGATTGGGAGAGTTTATGAGGACTAGGCCGCCTACCTTTGCTCAAGCCACAAACCCTATGGATGCGGATGATTGGCTCAAGTTCGTGGAGAAGAAGCTAGCCATTGTCCAATGCAGTGATCGGGAGAAGGTCCTATTCGCTTCTCATCAACTCGTTGGAGCAGCTGCGGATTGGTGGGATGCTCATTGCAATGCTCATGAGAATCAAGAGAGGATTACCTGGGCGGAATTCAAGGAAAGTTTCCGTTCTCATTATGTGCCCGAGGGTGTTATGATCTTGAAGAGGCAAGAATTTGAGAACTTGAGACAAGGAAAATCAAGCGTGAGTGAATATCTTAATAAATTCACTCAACTCTCAAGATATGCGCCTGAGGATGTTAGTCGGGACAGCCGGAAGCAATACTTGTTCATGAGAGGCTTGAACAATGAGATCCAAGTTCAACTACTCAACTGTGACTATGCAATTTTCCAGAAGCTTGTGGACAAAGCAATTGTGGTTGAGAACAAGATTCGTGAGATGGAGCAAGAAATCAAGAGGAAGGCGCCATATCAAGGACAGCAACAAGGAAGTAATGTGCGCCCTCGCTTTGCGCCGCCCAATGCGCCATACTACAACTCTTCTATTCCTGCTCAACGTTCTGGATTTGCACCACGCCCGACTCAGTTTGTGCAGCAGCGCCCTGTCATGCAAGCACCTAGGCCTCCGATGCCTTATGCGCCTCGTGCTAATTTTCCTGCTGCAAATGTTCAAAACCAAGCTCGTCCCAACAATTCTGGTGGAGTTAAGAAGTGTTATACTTGTAGAGAAGCTGGACACTTTGCGCATCAATGTCCTAAGTCAGGCCTTGGTCAAGGAAGCAATGCACCGCGGCAAAACCCAATACCTAATGGAGGACAGCCACAAGGAAGCCGTGGACAACAGAATTTTGCTCGTGGCAACGTGAACCATGTATCTACGGAGGATGCTCAACAAGCGGATGACGTGGTCATTGGTATGTTTCTCGCCAACTCCAACCCCGCGACTATGTTATTTGATTCTGGAGCATCGCATTCATTCATTGCATCGAAGTATGTTGCCAAGTATAGTTTGCCTATCTCTCATATGAAGTTTACTCTATTGGTTAAGTCTCCTGGAGGAGAGATGAGGACAAATATAGTATGTCCAAAAGTAAGCCTTAGAATAAGGGGGGTAGACTTCTCCGCCAACCTCATAGTTTTGGATTCTCAAGGATTGGACATTATACTTGGTATGGACTGGTTAAGGAAGCACAATGGAGTTATTGAGTGTGCCACGAAGACGGTGAAGTTGACCAATGAGGAAGGGATCACCGTAGAATTTGAAGCATCTCAAACCGCACCGAAGCAATTGGAGTTGAATCATATGGACGGTGCCACAATTGAGGAGATTCTGGTGGTGTGTGAATTTTTGGATGTTTTTTCGGACGAGTTGCCAGGTATGCCACCCGATCGAGACATTGAGTTTGTTATTGATTTAATACCTGGAACTACACCTATAGCTAAAAGGCTGTATAGGATGCCTCCTATGGAATTAGCGGAGCTCAAGAAGCAGATTCAAGAGCAATTAGAGAAGGGTTTTATTCGCCCTAGTTCTTCACCTTGGGGAGCACCCGTTCTATTTGTGGACAAGAAGGATGGAACGCAAAGGATGTGCGTGGATTACCGAGCTCTCAACGAGGTAACAATCAAGAACAAGTACACCTTGCCACGCATAAAAGACTTGTTTGATCAGATGAAGGGTGCTTGTGTCTTCTCTAAGATTGACTTGAGGTCAGGATACTTTCAAATGAAGATTAGACCATCGGACATACCCAAGACGACTTTTAGGACACGGTATGGATCTTATGAGTACACCGTGATGTCTTTTGGATTGACAAATGCACCTGCCTACTTTATGTACCTCATGAATAAGGTCTTCATGGAGTACTTGGATAAGTTCGTTGTGGTGTTTATTGATGATATTATGATCTACTCAAAGGATGAGAAGGAACATGAGGAACACTTGAGGCTTACGCTGCAGAAATTGAGGGAGCATCAATTGTATGCCAAGTTCAACAAGTGTCAGTTTTGGTTGAAAGAGGTGCCATTTTTGGGTCATATAATCTCAGGAGGAGGAGTGTCGGTTGACCCCGGAAAAGTGAGAGATGTGTTGAAGTGGGAGCCGCCGCAAAATGTCAAGGAAATAAGGAGTTTTCTTGGGATGGCTGGATATTACCGTCGGTTTATCAAGGATTTTTCCAAGATAGCCAAGCCTATGACGGAATTGCTAATGAAGGGGAAGGCATTCCGATGGACTGAAGCTTGTCAAAACTTGAGGAGTTGAAGAAGAGGTTGACAACAGCCCCAATTTTGGTATTGCCGGATGTAAGCAAGAGTTTCGACATCTATTGTGATGCATCAAGACAAGGACTTTGGTGTGTATTGATGCAAGAAGGTCAAGTGGTCGCCTATGCATCAAGACAATTGAAGAAACATGAGCAGAATTACCCAACACATGATTTAGAACTTGCGGCCGTGGTACATGCATTGATGATTTGGGGACACTATATTCTTGGGCATAGGTGTGAAATTTATACGGATCATAAGAGTTTGAAGTATATTTTCACACAAACGGATCTGAACTTGAGGCAACGAAGGTGGTTGGAGCTCATCAAAGATTACGATTTGGGGATCAACTATCATCCGGGAAAGGCCAATGTAGTGGCCGATGCTTTGAGTAGAAAAGGAGTAAGTCATCAACTCACAATTCGAGAGTTACCATCCGAGTTATGCAAGGAGTTTGAACGGTTGAACCTTGGGTTTGTAAACGAGATGGAGATGATGGAGTTAAACCCAACCTTGGAGCAAGAAATTCGAGAGGCACAAACCACAGATGAGGAGATCAAGGAAATCAAGGAAAGAACAGAAGAAGGGAGAGAATTCAGATTTGACGAGGATGAACATGGTACTTTATGGCTTGGAAAGAGGATCGTTGTGCCTAATGTGAAGCACGTACGGGAGACAATATTAAAGGAGGCACATGACTCACCTTACTCAATTCATCCCGGTTGTACGAAGATGTACAAAGACTTGAATACTTGCTATTGGTGGGATAGCATGAAAAAGGACATAGCTGAATACGTAGCATTGTGTGATGTGTGCCAACGAGTGAAGGCGAAACATCAAAGGCCAGCCGGATTATTGCAACCGTTAAAGATTCCGGAATGGAAGTGGGAAGAAATTGGAATGGACTTCATAGTTGGGTTACCACGTACTCAGTCCGGGTATGACTCAATTTGGGTAATTGTGGATTGCTTAACCAAGTCAGCTCATGTTGTCCCTGTGAAGACCAAGTATACAGCTGCACGATTGGCCGAAATATACATGGAGCATATTGTGTGTCGACATGGAGTCCCTAAGAAGATAGTATCGGATAGAGGTTCTCAATTCACCTCCAGATTTTGGCAAAAATTGCATGAAGCTTTGGGAACGAGGTTGAATTTTAGTTCAGCATATCATCCTCAAACGGACGGACAAACCGAGAGGACCAATCAGATTTTGGAGGACATGTTAAGAGCTTGTGCTTTAAAGCATGGGAAAAGTTGGGACAAAAGCTTGCCATATGCGGAATTTTCATACAACAATAGTTACCAAGCAAGCTTGAAAATGTCACCATACGAAGCGCTTTATGGGAGGAAGTGTAGGAAACCTTTATTCTGGAATGAAGTAGGGGAAACTCAAGTATTTGGTCCGGATATGTTGCAAGAAGCCGAAAAGCAAGTCCAAATAATTCGTGCAAACTTGAGGGCTGCCCAATCAAGGCAAAAAGGCTATGCGAATAATAGGAGAAGGAAATTAGCCTTTGAAATAGGAGATTTTGTTTACCTCAAGGTGTCACCAATGAGGGGTCATAAGAGGTTTAACATAAGGGGTAAGCTCGCACCTCGCTATATTGGACCATTCAAGATTTTGGACAAAAGAGGAGAAGTAGCATATAAGTTGGAGATGCCAGCTCATCTTTCAGACGTACATGATGTGTTTCATGTTTCCCAGCTCAAGAAGTGCTTGAGAGTACCGGAAGATCAAGTGCCAATGGAAGAATTGGAACTAGAGGAAGATTTGACGTATGCCGAGCAACCGGTCAAAATCTTGGAAACTAAGGAGAGGGTCACAAGGAACAAGGTCCTTAGATGGTGTAAAGTTCAATGGAAGCACCACACAGAAAAAGAAGCGACGTGGGAATTAGAGGATGATCTCAAGAAGGAATTTCCCTATCTCTTCTCTTCCGCGTCGAATCTCGAGGGCGAGATTCATTTTAAGGGGGGGTAGGTTTTTAACACCCTCATTTTCATGCATCATGCCCTACATGCACTCATATACATGTTTAACATTAACCCATAACAAGAGGAACGAGTTTAAAATTGATTTGGAGCAAAACCGCACTTAAAAATGTAGGAAAGTGCGGACTAGTCCGGTTTTGCTGAGGACTAGTCTGAATTCTCTCTGACTAAAAACGGACTTGTCCGTTTTTTCTGCGGATTAGTCCGATATTTGCCCCTGGACAACTTCGGACTTGTCCGATCTTGTGCGGACTAGTCCGATATTCCATGAACCCTTGGAATTTTGCTAAGTCCCTGGACTTTTCCGGACTAGTCCGGTGTTCCAGCGGACTTGTCCGTTTTTCCTTTCTGTTCAAATTCGGACTTGTCCGATGTTTGGCCAGACTTGTCCGATTTTCTCTATGGACGACTTCAGACTAGTCCGGTCCTGTCCGGACTTGTCCGATATTTCGTGACTCCGAGATTGACCTTTTGTTTTACGACTTGTTCTTGGGTTTCACGTTAAGTGGGCCTAGGGACATCGTGCCCAACTCTTTTAGAGCCCATGTGGGACTCTAAACCGGCCTCTACTCATCCCAAAACTCGAAATCCATCTAACCCTAGCCTCCACCTCTATATAAACAGCCCCACCCCTTGGTTTGACATCTATTTGCCACTTTTCCACCCACCCAAACCCTAGTTCGTGGGGAGCCACCATCAAGGAGGGAGGAGAAGATCCCAAGCAAGAGGAAGAAGAGGAGGAAACGAAGGAGGATCAAGATCTCCAACAAGTTTCGTCCTTCACCACCAATTCGTCTCCAAGTTCATCACCAACCCTAGATCACCAAGATCCAAGTGTTACCTCCAAGTTTCTTGGTTCATTGGAGTTCTAAACACCTGGTGTACCTTCTATTATCTTTTCCTTACGTGAATTCAACCCCTAATCTCCAAATTCACGTCGATCTAGAAAATCCTAATCTGCTGATCTCGTCAAGTGCGGACTTGTCCGGTCCCTAGCGGACTAGTCCGATCTTTCTGGTTAAATTATGTTGAATTGGTTCTAAAAATTTGATCTAATCGAATCCAAACCTGTATAAACTTGTTAAAAGCTATTAGAATTAGTTAGAGATCATTAAAAGAAATCTAGTAACAAGTTCTACCTTGCATTTGCATCAATCATGCATGTCATGTCATATTGAGTAATATTTGTGCACTCTTTGATTGTGTTTCTTGTCTTGTATGTTTATTGTGTGGATTAGACGGATTTGCACTAGAAAGTGCCGCGGAGGATCTACAGCACCAGGAGTTTGAAGGCTTTGACCCTAATCAACAGCAAGAGCAAGGCAAGTGTCCTTGAAGCATATTGATCCTGTTTTTAAAATAAATGTTTTGTTTACAAAACTGCATGCTTGTGTCAATTTGATGGGAATCCTATGGTAGGAAGTTTACTAGCTTTGTTAACCACCCTTGTCACCTGGAATATATGGTAGAGAGTCAGGAATGGCTTTTTACCTTTTGCTTCGCTTAATCAACTGGGATGGGAATAACTATACCACTCAATTTAATTATGCATGGATGAGATTATTGTAAACATGAACTGGTTAAATATGGTATGGTAATGGGTGATCTAAGCAAGCCTGGTATGTGGATGGGTTGGATGTTATGGTGGTTTGCTTGCTTTAGATCTAAGGACCGGTTCATGCGAGAATAAGCCAGGACTATAGTGCCACCACGAGGCCAAGTATGGATGCAGCGTAGCTGATTAATTAGGGCTTTGCTTGTGCTGTTTGGACCATTGTGGATGCTTGGGGAAGGGGTAGTCGGATTGGGTTCGTTGATGATTGGTGGGACTACCCTGGGATCCGAATGGCTCAAGAGGGGGCCCTTGGTTGAAGATGTGCTCTGCGGGAGACATCGCCACCGGTGAAACCTCAGTGGGGTCTAAATAGGCTAGTAATCCCTTTGTAAACGCTATTTTGTGATCTCTTGGCCACACACCAACGGAAGTGTGTAATGTGACCGACGGGTCATGGGCATAAGGGAGGTTCTTAGTCGCCGAAGGGTGATGAAATCACGAACACGTGGGTAAAGAGGTACAAATTTTGCAGAGTTAAATAAAACTATTATGATAGCCGTGCTCCCGATTATGAGCACCTGGACAACTTCCATGATTAGAGGGAAATTGGAATTTGGGATGGTTATGGTTTGGTAATGGTTATGGATGGTTATGGATTAATTTCTGGTATTGAATATGGTTATTGACGATGGTGAAATCCGGAATTATTGATGATGGCAGTGAATTCAGATTGGTATTATGGTATTACTTATGATTATGATGGGTTTACTTCACATACATATAATATATATATTGCTTTTCAAATGTTTTACTGTACTTTTCAACACTTTGCCATTATTATTGTCGTCATTTGAATCAGCCACATGTCATACTTTCCACACTTGCTGAGTACGACATGTACTCACTCTTGCAATCCCCCCCAATAGTTGCAGGTCAGAATTGTGAGTTTAATGGCAATAATGCGGAGTTCTAGGCCGTGTCTACCGTCAGCTTTGCCTGTGGTGTTGCATGGAGCTGCGCTATCCCTTTTGCTTAGCTTGCTTAGTTGCTTAATTAGTTTATTTCCGCTGCATTAGTTGAACTCATCATTAATTTTCATTAGAGTTTGTATTCGAGGATAATATGGTTTGTGTAATAAAATTTAATAATTTGAGCTATGGTAATTATCTGTTTATCATTTGTGAATCACTCGTGTATGTGTGTTGAACATCCTGGGCACACATATGCGTTAGCTTGGTTAATTTTTGGAACCGGGCGTCACAAAAGCTCAAGCTAGTTCCGATGCATGGATCTCGGAGATCCGGAGCTACTTGAAAGACAACATCCTTCCTGACGATGATGTATCCGCTGACCGGGTAGTCAGATTGGCTAAAAGATACACGATGGTAGATGGGGATCTCTACCGGCATGGTGCCAATGGCATCCTAATGCGGTGGATCACAAGGGAAGAAGGTTGCGAACTCCTCGCAGAAATCCATGGAGGCGAGTGTGGGAACCACGCGTCTTCCCGCACGCTGGTTGGTAAAGCCTTTCGGCATGGTTTCTACTGGCCTACAGCACTCCAGGATGCAACTGAGCTGGTGAAGAAATGTGAAGCATGTCAATTCCATGCAAAGGAAATTCACACACCAGCTCAGCCCCTACAAATGATACCTCCTACATGGCCCTTCGCTGTGTGGGGGATGGACATCTTGGGACCTTTCCCAAGAGCCGTCGGAGGTTACAAGTTCATATACGTCGCCATTGATAAGTTCACCAAGTGGCCGGAAGCAACTCCAGTTGTGATAATCAACAAGCAATCTGCTATCAACTTTTTGCAGTCCATTTTATGCAGATATGGAGTCCCAAACAAAATCATCACTGATAATGGGACCCAATTCACAAGCTCTGCATTCCAAGGATATTGCGAAGACCTCGGCATACAAGTTTGCTACGCCTCCGTAGCTCACCCAGCAAGCAATGGCCAAGCCGAGAGAGCAAATGCTGAAATCCTTAAAGGACTCAAGATGCGCACATATGAGCGCTTAAAAAAACATGGAGCTAACTGGATTGAAGAGCTTCCGCCCACTTATGGACCAACAGGACATCTCCAAACCGGTCAACTAGAGAGACACCCTTCTTTCTGGTGTACGGAGCTGAAGCAATCCTTCCTCCGGAAATCACCTTGGGTTCACTCCGGGTCTGGACCTTCGACGAAGCCGCGCAGGATCAGCTCCGGCGTGAAAACCTAGACCTCCTTGAGGAGGGAAGGTGCCAAGCAGCTGTTCGGAATGCCCAATATCGCCAAGCCCTACGGCGTTATCATCAGCGGCATGTACACAACCGACAGCTCGAGGAAGGCGATCTAGTGCTACGGAGAATACAATCCAGAGAAGGGTTAAACAAACTCTCCCCCGGCTGGGAGGGACCCTTCTGAGTGATTAAAGTATCCCGTCCCGAAAGCGTTCGCTTGGCTACCGAGGATGGGACACCTCTCCCAAATCCTTGGAACATCGAGCACCTCTGTAAGTTCTACACTTAATACCACGGAGGTGAGTCTTGAGTAACTTGAGGTGTATGTTATAGAGTCATTGTACAAAGTCGGGTAGTTCCTCCGGGAGAACAGCCGGACCTTCCCCGGAAGGTTCACAAAGTTCATGCAACACTTGTCACAGTATCAGAACTAAAAGTGTGGCTAGCTACCCTGGGACAAACAAGAAATTAAACACGCTTAGCTTGGTTCCGTACCCTAAGAGTGTACTTGTTTCCCTTGTACCCCAGACCTATAATGAAAGACATCTTCAGGTGAAACAGACTCTACGTGCATTCATTTTTGTACAGGCTCAACATATTTTATTTTTCTCTTTCTTGTCTATAACAAAGACGCGCCATTCTTAAAAAAATTTTAGTTCGACCGGTTCATATACGATTCGATTTGTATTGTCTATTCTTTTGAATTCAAATATTGTTCATGGCTCACTCGCTTGAATGCCGCCAAGCCAATCTAGGGCCAGAGTGTGCTATCGACTTAGCCTGGTCAAGCACCCTAAGTACGCCACTCTACCTACACCCCGGCAGGCCGAATAAGGCGAATCAAAATACAATTGAATCCGGAAGAAAAGGCAACGCATTCAATTGTGTTTAGAATCGGGTTTGACCTAAAACTTTCTCAAGAATTGTAAGCCGCGACGAAGTTATAGGCAAGAAACGAATTTTACTATTTTTCTTGACTTTAGTGTGCAGGAAAAATAAAATACACGTTGATGGAGAAAAGACGGAGCTAACAAAGCTCCAACTCCTCTAGATGGCTTGTAATCGATGTTAACAAGCATCACCGGAGCAACCAAGCCCCGGTAAAGCTAGGGGGGCCAGCTGTCGACATAAAAGATGGTGAGAAGACCCCACAAGTGGAGTCTGCTGTCGACAAGTTACGTGTTGGCAAAGGTCAGTGCCGGATCTACTAAGCTCCGACACCCCGGAGGACTAACTGTCGATGCTCTATGCGTTGATAGGGACTATTACCGGAGCTACTAAGCTCCAACGGTAGTCAGTTTGACCTCAGGGGGCCTTCACCACCAAAGACTTCGGACCTACGCTCTACAAGTTTGAAGAAAATGAGTCTTCAACAAAACATAATATCCTCTTGGTACATGTTTACAATCAAATTGTGTACATCTACCAGGGGGCCAAGTGAAGACAAAAGTGTTGAAGACAAAAAGTGAAATTCGCAAAAATTTGGGGATTTCATTCATCTGGAGACAAGGGATTACAAAATTGAGGAAGAAGAAGAAAGGATACAAGTGGGAACTACGGAAATGGTCCTAGACCCTATGGAAGAATTGAGCGACTTTCTGGGCAACCTCCGACACGTTGGCTCGGGCAGCTTCCCCTTCTCCTTCGACGGGACCTTCAAGCACCGGGTCCAGAGGAAATTGGGAGTTCCGGCTGGTGTAGCACGTCAGCACGTACTCTGCGACGTTCTTCGCCAGGGATTGCCCCACAACCTCCAATTGGTCCGCGATGACATCGCCCACCTTGGGGAGCTTGCTACCTGCCGAGCTCAGTGCCTGCAGCGCTAGGTCCGGCTCCGGCTCCGGATCATCCGGGCGCATGGGACTGAAGCCCATTGGTGTCAGCGCGTCGTTGGCCTTGCCCAGGAACTCCCAAATTTGTAGGGAGTCCGCAGTCCTCAAGCCTTTCAATTCTTCCAAAGATCTTCTAGCTGCCACCAGTTCGGAATTCTCACGGGCGAGATGCGCAACTTCTTTGGCGTTTTGCTGAATCTTCTCAGCAACCCGCTTCTCGAGTTTTCCGAGCTCCTCCTCCCGGAGGTGGATCTTGTTCTGGCGGTCGACCAGGTCCTTCTCCCTGCCCCTCACTTTCTTTTCCCTGGCAACGAGGGCACACTCCCGTTCATGGAGCTCCTGCCCTCGCACCCAGGCTTTCTTATCCTCCTCTACGCAGCGCTCTTCTAATTTCTTGGTGCGCTCCTCAAGGCCCTTGTCAGCCAGAGCCACCTTCTCGGAGAGCTCCTCCTCCCTCCTCAGGACGTCATCCCGCAGCTCTAGGAGTTTCTGCTCTTCATCTTCGAGCCGTTTCTCCCTCTCTTCAAGTGCCTCTCGGCGCTTGATGAGTGTAGTGTTAATGGCCTCAAGCCTTTTGTGGCGTTCATCGGCCGCACTATTGGCTGCTTTGGCCTGATCGTAGATCTCCCGGGATTGAGCATCGAGGGCGCGAGTCATGCTCTCCCTGTCATCCAATAATTTACCCCAATACTCCAGGCGGACCTTCTCCCGCTTGATCCACTCTTTGTCATCCGCTAGCCTTGACTGCGCCAGCTTGGTCTGCAAGTAGAGCCGGTTACGCCACCTCGTAAGGGTTTGGCGCTCCTCTTCAAGAGCCTTACTGTCGTGGAAGAAGGCCAGTTGGACTTGACGCAGACTGGAACATGCGTTGTCAATGGACAGTGACAACGGGATAGGTTTCGGACCTGCTGGGGTCTCCTTCGCTGGTTCCAGCAGGTTTTCAGATACAAAAATTGGGTCCCACTCCTCAAGTGTGGTCCCCTGGGTCTCCATGGCACTAGGGCCATCCTCCGGGATGGCCTCAATCGCCATCGAGGAGGGCCCCGCCGCCAGGTCTTCATTCACCCCCTCAGACAAGGGGCCAGCGACTTCACCAGGGCACTCCGGCTCAGCCGTGGGTACCTCCGACGTCATCACTTCCGGAGCAGGGGCCTCTTCTGGCTCCGTCCTTGGCACCTCCTCCGATGGGGGCTCAAGCTCCGACACTTCTGTATCAACCGGCTTGGGAGCCGGAAGATCTTCATCTTCAATCGTCCCTGCAGCCGGAGCTCCAACAACTACCGGCTCTGCGGCCGGTGCTTCTGAGGTAGCCGGCCCAACCGTCGGGACTTCCTCAACATCCGGCGCGCACGCCGGGACTTCAATCACCTCCGGCTCGACCGCCGGAGCTTCGACACTTTTCGTCTCTAGGGCCAGAATCACAGCTTCTTCCGGCTCAACGGCCGGAGCTTCCATCATCTCAGCACCAGGACCCGGAGCTTCAACCCCCGGGACAGGTGCTGCTGGCGCATCTTCACTCCCGCGGTCCGGCGCTACCACGGGAGCCTCTGGGGAGGAGTTGAGGTCCATGACCACGACAGCCGGCGCCGGAGCTGTCGCAGCTTCATCCACCACTTAGGGCGGCACTAGGACAGGAGCAGAAGCTCCCACCCTCATGGCTTCAGCCGCTGTGGCTGAGGGTGGAGCCTCACTCCCCTTCTTGGGAACGCTGCAGATGATGAACGAAGAAACATAAAAAATAGTTACTACAATTAAAACAACTATCCAAGGTAAAGATTAAAAATTACTGTGGGAGGCTTCCGCACCAGCTTGCGCGGAACCTTTTTCCCGGGCGTTCTGGGCTGGTCATAGCCGGCGTGGAAGCTCTGGACGGCCCCCCGGAACTCGTCGCGGCCACGGGTGTTTCCAGAGTCGAGGCCCCCCTCGATCGGGAAGAACCCCCAAACCTGGAGGCCTCCACTGACCCAGGTGCTCGAGTCGCATGTCCGGAGCTAACACCCCGGGAGGACCCCACTGCGGTAACAGTCGCACTCCGGGAGGACCCCACTGCGGGAACAGTCGCGCCCCGGGAGGACCCCACGACGTGAACAATCGCCGCAGTTGTAGAAGACCTTCCCCTCCGGGGAGAAGGAGCCGACGCAGAAGTAGCGGGCCTGACGGACCTTCCGTCGGCGTACTGCAACTTTCTCTTCCGGCTCACGGGTTCATCTGCCAGCTCCTTGCCCTTGCCGACGACCTCTTCCCTCGGCTTCGGAGCAGGGTCGGATCCATCCTCGGGCATTCTGGAGATCACTACCCCGGTGGTTGATCTTCTCTCGACGACACCAAGGTCGTCAAGCACGGGCATCTTCCGCCGGAGCTCCCTGCTGAACTCCACTTCCACGTTCAGAGGAAGAAAAGCTGATGGCGGAGTCAAGTCATCACCGTCGACGTCGATGCCGTGCTGGAACTTATTGAGGTGGAACTCCAAGGTTTTCCCTACCATGTTGGACTTCAGCCCGGTCTCGACCCGGTCGTCGTCCATCACGCTATTGAGGGCCCATGCGAGTTTCTCTCTCCTCTTCAGCGGCGCCCACCTGTTGACCAAGAAGTTACAAAACACCGCCTGAGGAGTCAATCCTCCCTCCACGCATTGGCGGATCCTGGTCAAAGCAGGGTTGAAGGCTTCCACCAGCACCGGAGCTTCACTCCAGATTGTCGTGTCGATGCTGGGAAGACCTTCGGGCAGCTCCAGCCTCTCGTGCTCCTCCACCCGGACGACTATCCAGTCCTTCTTCCAATCATCCCACTTCCCAGAGGGAAATGACCGGAGGTACTTGAATGGGCACTTCTTGCGCTTCACGAAGTAGTAGAAGCCAAGGTACTCATTGCTCCTGCCGGTGGTATGGACGGTGAAGAAGGTCCGGAAGAGTTCAATGCAGGGGGGGATGCCCACTCACATCTCACAGAAGTGGACGAAAATGGACACAAGAAGAAGGGAGTGGGGGCTGAGATGATACAACTGCAGACCATAGAAGTCTAGCAGCATCAAGAAAAAGGAAGAAAAAGGTGGGATCAACCCCACCATGGCGTACGAGGAGAAGTACACCATTTCGCCGGCGTTCTCCTTCTCAAACGGGAGCTCTCCACCTGCGCGGACCGAGCGGTTGAAGAAGTCCGAGGACCATCCCATGAGGGCCCGGACCTTCTTCAGGTCGCCGTCGGTCTTCAAGCGACTCTCGCGGAGACCCAACTCCATCGCGGCACGGCTAGGCAAGAGAAGAAAAGCAAAGCACAAGTTGGAAGTTTGAGCGCAAGATCAGATGGGAGGCGTAAAGAGCCCCAAACGGTGCGCGCTTTCCTTCTTAAGTAAACCCTCGCGACGCTTGGATGGAAACTGCAGAGAAGTCGAAGATACCACCCAAAAATTCCACCCAGCCGATGATAAGAGGGCCTGGGACTACCCCGACGATCAAGTCGAGGTTCTTACCCAGGCGAACGGTTGCCATCATGAGGCGGGAAGCCCGAAGGCGGCGGCCTGACAAGGCGCGCGGAACCGATACGATTTTCGTATCGGGAACCGACGACCTTCAATTGCGTGAGATCCGCACGCCAAAGATCTCACCTACCGCATACGGGATATGCCACGCGGCGAAGATTTAACTCCTGACCATCGCCAACGGCACATCCGAAGACCTTTGAAGACTCATTTCAAAAGTCGAAGGATGGACCCACCTTCGGCGGAACAACTTCGTCCAAGGGGTCTTCCCCAGAGGTGGGCCCAGGGGGCCACTGTCAGTACCCTGGGTGCCATATACCCCTTGGGGTTGCAAAGATATCAAGGGAAAGTCACCCACTTGATTTGAAGACCTTCGGAGGCCCACATGTCAGACATGTCCGGACCCGCTTCTCCAACATGGTTAGCCCCAGGGTCGCCACGTGTACTACAAAACCGGAGCTACCGCCCGCAAGGGGGGAAGCTCCGAACTATGTATCGAAGTGGCATCCCCGGACCTAACCCCAGACCGAGGGAAGCTCCAGTGATGACATGTGTCAGCTAACCCTGAAACTATCTGTTCTCCACAGCGTGCTCCGGTGCTGACACGTGTCCAACCGTTGGATCTTCACCCTCTAACCTCCAGAAGACCCCGCAATGGCTCCGGATCTTCAAAGGGGAATCGAGGACTTCAAGACCTGATTAAGTGTCATTAATACCATATTAATGACACTTAATCGGACGACCTTAATACCAGTAACAGTGCTGTCAAAGCCCATTACACGGTCATTAAGGGCAATTAAACGTGTTGAAGAGGTATCAACACTAGTAAACACCGGGGCCACATGTCGGGCCAGGCTAATTTGTAACGGCATGCCCTTATACTATAAAAGGACAGGCCAACGACATCTACACACACATTACATAGACGCTCGACACAAGCTCGTACAGCTAATACAACACCAACACACCCGTGAAGTAGGGTATTACGCTCAGGCGGCCCGAACCACGTAAACCTCCATGTCTCTTGTGTCATTTACAATTCACCTTCTTGAATCTCCGCGCGCCCACACTGAACATCAAACTCCTCTAACACTTTAGTAGTGTCGGGAGATCTGCCGGTTCCAAACCACCGACAATCAATAACTAGTTCTAATAGCTTTTAACAAGTTTATACAGGTTTGGAGTTGATTAGGTCAGTTTTTGAAATTAATTCAACACAATTTAACCAGGAAGATCGGACTAGTCCGCTAGGGAACAGACAAGTCCGCACTCTGCAAGATCAGTAGATTAGGGTTTTCTAGATCGACGTAAATTTGGAGATTAGGGGTTGAATTCACGTAAGGAAAAGATAATAAAAGGTATACCAGGTGTTTAGGACTCCAATGAATCAAGAGACTTGGAGGTAACACTTGGATCTTGATGATCTAGGGTTGGTGATGAACTTGGAGATGAATTGGTGATGATGAATGAAACCTGGTGGAGATCTTGATCCGCTTTCGTTTCCTCCTCTTCTTCTTCTTGCTTGGGATCTTCTCCTCCCTCCTTGATGGTGGCTCTCCACGAACTAGGGTTTGGGTGGGGTGGAAAAGTGGCAAATAGATGTCAAGCAAAGGGGTGGGGTGGTTTATATAGAGGTGGAGGCTAGGCTTAGATGGATTTCGAGTTTGGGATGAGTGGAGGCTGGTTTAGAGTCCCTCATGGGCTCTAAAAGAGTTAGGCACGACATCCCTAGGCCCACTTAATGTGAAACCCAAGAAACAAGTCGTAAAACAAAAGATCAACTCGGAGTCGCGAAATATCGAACAAGTCCGAAAAGGACCGGACTAGTCCAAAGTCGCCCAGAGAGAAAATTGGACAAGTCTAGCAAAAAATCAAAACTGGGGCTGTTGTTAACCTCTTCTTCAACTCCTCAAAACTGTTTTGACAAGCTTGAGTCCATTGGAAAGCCTTTCCCTTCATTAGCAACTCTGTCATAGGCTTGGCTATCTTGGAAAAGTCCTTTAGGAACCGACGGTAATATCCAACCATCCCAAGAAAACTTGTTATTTCCTTGACAGTTTGCGGTGGTTCCCACTTCAACACGTCTCTCTCTTTTCTGGGGTCAACCGATACTCCTCCTCCTGAGATTATATGACCCAAAAATGGCACCTCTTTCAACCAAAACTGACACTTGTTGAACTTGGCATACAATCGATGCTCCCTCAATTTCTGCAACGTAAGCCTCAAGTGTTCCTCATGTTCCTTCTCATCCTTCGAGTAGATCATAATATCATCAATAAACACCACAATGAACTTATCCAAGTACTCCATGAAGACCTTATTCATGAGGTACATAAAGTAGGCATGCGCATTTGTCAATCCAAAAGACATCATGGTGTACTCATAAGATCCATATCGTGTTCTAAAAGCTGTCTTGGGTATGTCCGATGGTCTAATCTTCATTTGAAAATATCCCGACCTCAAATCAATCTTAGAGAAGACACAAGCACCCTTCATCTGATCAAACAAGTCTTCTATGCGTGGCATGTTGTACTTGTTCTTGATTGTTACCTCATTGAGAGCTCAGTAATCCACACACATCCTTTGGGTTCCATCCTTCTTGTCCACAAACAGCACGAGCGCTCCCCAAGGTGAAGAACTAGGGCGAATAAAACCTTTTTCTAGTTGCTCTTGAATTTGTTTCTTGATCTCTGCTAATTCCAAAAGAGGCATCCTATACGGCCTCTTAGCTATAGGTGCAGTTCCAGGTATTAAATCAATAACAAACTCAATGTCTCGATCAGGTGGCATACCTGGCAACTCAGTCGGAAAAACATCCAAAAATTCACACACCACCGGAATCTCCTCAATTGCGGCACCGTCCATATGATTCAACTCCAATTGCTTCAGTGTGGTTTGAGATGCTTCAAATTCTACGGTGATCCCTTCCTCATTGGTCAACTTCACCATCTTCGTGGCACACTCAATAACTCCATTGTGCTTCCTCAACCAGTCCATACCAAGTATAATGTCCAATCCTTGAGAATCCAAAACAATGAGGTTGGTGGAGAAGTCTACCCCCCTTATTCTAAGACTTACTTTTGGACATACTATATTTGTCCTCATCTCTCCTCCAGGAGACTTAACCAATAGAGTAAACTTCATATGAGAGATAGGCAAACTATACTTGGCAACATACTTCGATGCAATGAATGAATGCGATGCTCCAGAATCAAATAACATAGTCACGGGGTTGGAATTGGTGATAAACATACCAATGACCACGTCATCCGCTTGTTGAGCATCCTCGTAGAGACATGGTTCACATTGCCACGAGCAAAATTCTGCTGTCCACGATTCCCTTGTGGCTGTCCTCCATTGGGTCTTGGGTTTTGCCTCGGCGCATTGCTTCCTTGACCAAGGCCTGACTTAGGACATTGATGCGCAAAGTGTCCAGCTTCTCCACAAGTATAGCACTTCTTAACTCCACCAGAATTATTGGGACGTGCTTGGTTTTGAACACTTGCAGCAGGAAAGTTAGCATAAGGTGCAAAAGGCATTGGAGGCCTAGGTGCTTGCATGACAGGGCGCTGTTGCACAAACTGAGTTGGGCGCGGTACAAATCCAGGGCGTTGAACAGGAATAGAAGAGCTGAAATGAGGCACATTGGGCGGAGCAAAGCGAGGGCGCACATTACTTCCTTGTTGCTGTCCTTGATATGGCGCCTTTCTCTTATTTTCTTGCTCCATCTCACGAATCTTGTTCTCAACCACAATTGCTTTGTCCACAAGCTTCTGAAAATTTGCGTAATCACAATTGAGTAGTTGCACTTGGATTTCATTGTTCAAGCCCCTCATGAACAAGTATTGTTTCCGGCTGTCCCGACTAACATCCTCAGGCGCATATCTTGAGAGTTGAGTGAACTTATTGAGATATTCACTCACGCTTGATCTCCCTTGCCTTAAATTCTCAAATTCTTGCCTCTTCAAAATCATAACACCTTTCGGCACATAATGAGAACGGAAACTCTCCTTAAATTCCGCCCAGGTAATTCTCTCGTGGTTCTCATGAGCATTGCATAGTGAATCCCACCAATCCGCAGCTGCTCCAACTAGTTGATGAGAAGCAAACAAGACCTTCTCCCGATCACTGCATTGGACAATAGCTAGCTTCTTCTCCACGGACTTGAGCCAATCATCCATATCCATAGGGTTAGCGGCTTGAGCAAAGGTCGGTGGCCTAGTCCTCATAAACTCTCCCAATCAGTTATGAGGAGGCGGGGGTGGCGGTGGAGGCATGTGGGGCTGATTGTTGATATTGCCAGCCTGCAGCTGTCCCATAGTCTGTATCATGGTCTGCATGAGCTGGTTTTGCATAGCCAAAAGCTGCTCAATGTTAGTAGCTCCTTGGGCAGGTCCTTGCCCATTGTTGTTCTGAGGTACTCCATGGTTCTCCTCCTCATCATTGACATCCCTCTGATTGCGAGTCCTCACCATCTGAAGAAAAGCAATAGGTGAGAATTAGAAAACGTCCCCAACTATATGCATCAAGGGATACGAAACTAAACAGCTAGCTACACTAGCCTAGGTGGACATGGCAATGCTAAGGCATCCCAAAAATCCTCTATTAAGCACACAAGCAAACAATATATATAGCAACAACACACAAAGCAAAAACACATTGATTCCTGAGTGCTCCTAGGTGCTCTAAAGTGTCCATTCTATCTAGGCTGCATCCTACGGTCAACCTGTGGCTCTGATACCAATCTGTGACGTCCGATTCCGAAAATGAACCAAGCTAATGCATATGTGTGCCCAGGACATTCAACACACATATACGAGTGCAATCACAAACGATATACAAATAATTACCACAGCACAAGATTAGTTAACCAAATTACACAATTCATATTATCCTCGAATACAACCTCTAATGAATATTTATGACAAGTTCAACTAATGCAGCGGAAATAAACTACTTAAGCAACTAAGCAAACTAAGAATAAGGGATAGCGCATCTCCAATAACACCACAAGCAAAGCTAACGATAGGCACGACCTAGAACTTCACATTCTCACCATTAAACTCTCAATCCTGACCCGCAACTGTTGGGGGGGATTGCAAGAGTGATACATGTCGTACTCAACAAGTGTGGAAAATATGACATGTGGCTGATCAAAATGACGACAATAATAATGGCAAAGTGCTGAAAAGTACATCAAAACATTTGAAAAGCAATATATTATATTTATATGAATCAAACCCATCATAATCATAAGTAATATCATAATACCAGTCTGATTCATTACCAATGTCAATAATTCCAGATTCCACCATTTGCCAATAACCATATTCAATACTAGAAATTAATCCATAACCATAATACCAACCATAACCATCCCAAATACCATCCCAATACCAAGTACCTCTAATCATGGAAGTTGTCCAGGTGCTCATAACCGTGAGCACGACTATCATGATAGTTTATTAGACACACTCTGCAGAGGTTGTACCGCTTTACCCACGTATTTGTGATTTCATCACCTTTCGATGACTAGAACCTCTATTGTGCCGTCTCACACTTCCATCAGTGTGTGACCAATAGATCACAAAATAGCCTTTACAAAGGGATTACTAGCCTATTTAGACCCCACTGAGGTTTCACCGGTGGCGATGTCTCCCACAGAGCACATCTTCAACAAAGGGCCCCCTCTTGAGCCATTCGGATCCCAGGGTAGTCCCACCAATCATTAACAAACCCAATCTGACTACCCCTTCCCCAAGCATCCCTAATGGTCCAAATAGCACTAGCAAAGCCCTAATTAATCAGCTACGCCGCACCCATACTTGGCCTCATGGTGGCACTGTAGTCCTAGCTTATTCTCACATGAACCGGTCCTTAGATCTAAAGCAAGCAAACCACCATACCATCCAACCCATCAACATACAGGCTTGCTTAGATCACCCATCATTTTAACCAGTTCATATTAACCATAATATAATAAATACATAATTAAATGTGTAGAGTTGTTTTCCCATCCCAATTGATTAAGCGAAGCAAAAAGGTAAAAAGCCCATCCCGACTCTCTACCATAATTCCAGGTGACAAGGGTGGTCAAACAACGCTAGTAAACTTCATACCATAGGATTCCCATCAAATTGACACAAGCATGCAGTTTGCAAACAAAACATTTAATTTAAAAACAGGATCAATATGCTTCAAGGACACTTGCCTTGCTCTTGCGGTTGATTAGGGTCAAAGCCTTCAAACTCTTGGTGCTGTAGATCCTCCGCGGCACTCTCTAGCGCAAATCTGTCTAATCCACACAATAAACATACAAGACAAGATACACAATCAAAGAGTGCACAAATATTACTCAATATGTCATGACATGCATGATTGATGTAAATGCAAGGTAGAACTTGTCAATAGATTGCTTTTAATTATCAATAACTAGTTCTAATAGCTTTTAACAAGTTTATACAGGTTTGGAGTTGATTAGGTCAGTTTTTGGAATTAATTCAACACAATTTAACCAGAAAGATCGGACTAGTCCGCTAGGGACCGGACAAGTCCGCACTCTGCGAGATCAGCAGATTAGGGTTTTCTAGATCGACGTAAATTTGGAGATTAGGGGTTGAATTCATGTAAGGAAAAGATAATAGAAGGTATACCAGGTGTTTAGGACTCCAATGAATCAAGAAACTTGGAGGTAACACTTGGATCTTGATGATCCAGGGTTGGTGATGAACTTGGAGATGAATTGGTGATGATGAATGAAACTTGGTGGAGATCTTGATTCTCTTTCGTTTCCTCCTCTTCTTCTTCTTGCTTGGGATCTTCTCCTCCCTCTTTGATGGTGGCTCTCCACGAACTAGGGTTTGGATGGGGTGGAAAAGTGGCAAATAGATGTCAAGCAAAGGGGTGGTGTGGTTTATATAGAGGTGGAGGCTAGGGTTAGATGGATTTCGAGTTTGGGATGACTGGAGGCCGGTTTAGAGTCCCTCAAGGGCTCTAAAAGAGTTAGGCACGACATCCCTAGGCCCACTTAACGTGAAACCCAAGAAACAAGTCGTAAAACAAAAGATCAACTCGGAGTCGCGAAATATCGGACAAGTCCAAAAAGGACCGGACAAGTCCGAAGTCGTCGAGAGAGAAAATCGGACAAGTCTTGCAAAAAAATCGGACAAGTCCGACTTTAAACAAAGAGAGAAATCGAACAAGTCCGCTGGAACACCAGACTAGTCCGGGAAAGTCCAGGGACTTAGCAAATTTTCAAGGATTCTTGGAATATCGGACTAGTCCGCACAAAATCGGACAAGTCCGAAAGTTTCCAGAGGCAAAATCGGACTAGTCCGCAGCAAAAACGGACAAGTCCGTTTTTAGTCAGAGAGAAATCGGACTAGTCCTCAGTAAAATTGGACTAATCCGCACTTTCCTGCATTTTAAGTGCGGTTTTGCTCCAAATCAATTTTAAACTCGTTCCTCTTTATGTGGGTTAATGTTAAACATATATATGAGTGCATGCAAGGCATGATGCATGAAAATGAGGGTGTTACAGTTATATAAGCAAGGGAGGCCAGAGCTCGTGGGATATGACTTTAGGGCTGTTCCTCTTGTGTTCTATTGAATAAAATTCATAGTTTGAAGGAACTTTTGTGCCTTGTTCGTCCGACTTGTTCCAGACAAGATTTACTCGTCGAGTTTCTGGACAGCACTACCTATCGTCGGTGGTTTTATCATAACTCGAGTTTTACAGATCCATTGACGTGATTCTTTTTGGGTTGTCTTCACAACTTGATTATCTATCATCTGTCAAAATTTCACGGTCATTGGATTTGGGGTTTCTGATCCACACGAGTTTCTTTGCAGCATTCCAGAACTGTTTTTCTCGGGTAGGACAGATTGGCCTTTGTTTGATCTTTCGATCATAACTTGATTTTCTCTCAACATATTTGAGTGATTCTTCTTGTGTTTTCTTCGTGACTTGATTCTATCTGATATATATCACTTTTGTTATGGTGAAACACGTTTATATTAGTTTCACACATGATTTTTTAACAGATCGTTTTTCTGCCGAAGGGGTTGGGATTTAATTGTTTCCGCTGCGTAAGATTTTTTAAATCTACTATTCACCCCCCTCTGGTATCTTTTCACGTGCTATTTGATCCTACAATTGGTATTAGAGCCAGGTTGCTCTAATCATTGTGATTTGCACGTGTTTTTGACTAATCATCATAGAGAAATACTCTGCCAAACCTTGTGTGTTTGCTGGTATTGATTTTCAGGTTTGGAAGGCACACATGGAGGCTTTCATCCAGGCGCAAGGCTTTGCAATATGGGAGAAGGTGTACAAGCCTTATGAAGTGCCGTCAAATGATCAAGTTACAACTACAAATCTGAGAGATGTCGACAACAACAACAAGGCTCAAAACTTGATCATACAAGGATTAACTCAAAGCGACTTCGACCGTGTTGCACACCTCTGATCTATATACGATATATGGAGAGCACTTTGTGACTATCACGAAGGATCCAACACGATCAAGGAGGTAATGTAAGACATGTTCAAGAAAGAATACATGCGCTTTGAGATGCAACCCGGTGAGTCCATCAATGATCTCTTTGCTCGCTTTAACAAAATTCTCAGTAACTTGCGTAGTGCCAACGTTAATTTTTCTGATGTTGAAAATGCTAGGCAACTTCTTAGTGCACTAGACATGTCAATCTGGGAGATGAAAGTTACATCTATTCATTAATCTACTATCATGACTACACATACTTTAGATGTGCTTTACTCTAAATTAAAACTCATGAAATTGACATCTTATCACGTAAGAACCCAAATAAGTCTATTGCATTTGTCTCACAACGTGATATGCCTAGTTCTGGCTAATCATCATCTTGCAATACTCTTGCTTTGTTGTCCTCACTAACCCTGGAGTAGATCGAGGAATTTATAGAGGAGCTAGCACTTATCTCTACTAGGTTCTCAAAAGCATTGCAAAATGTGAGAACTAGAAGGAGAGGAAGCTCCGGACCTCAGCGATGCTTCGAATGTGGTAAGATAGGACACTTTTGTACAGAATGCCCTAACCTTTCAGGTGCTACTTCCTGAGAAGAAAAACAATCAAGGACGAAGCACGAAGCACTCCTCAACAAATGATAAGAAGAAGAAGAAGAAGAGCTTTACAGGTCGCCAACTGGTGAACAGTTTTATCTCTGCACTCCAGGAACTTGGATCAAGCGACGTGGACATTGGAAGTGACGAAGATGAAGATGATTTGGCCAACATATGCTTCATGGCGGGCAAAACAAGATCAAGATCAAGTCAGGAGGATGCAGAACACAATAGTGACGACGATGAGGTATGTTCTACCTGTAATGAAATGTGTGATGCAATTTCTCGTGCAACAATTATTGTTAAGAAAAAGGACAAAAAGCTTAGGGATAATGCTGCTAAAATTGAATCACTAGAATCTGAAATCAACCATTTGAAAACCTTGATTCCTAGTGATGATTCTTGTCCCTCGTGTGATTTAATCTATGCACAATTGTCCACATTAAGAACCGCACATTCCTCTACTCTAGATAGACTTGAACTTGAAACTAAAAAGAACAAAAAGCTTGCGGCACTTGACATTGGAAACTTAAAAGATGCTTCTTGTTCTACAATTTATTTGCATTGTTCTAGTTGTGATGATCTTGAAAAGAATTTAAAAGATGCTATAAATGAAATTTCAATATTGAATAATGCTTTACGTTCTCATGAAGTTAAATATTGTTCCAATTGCAAATTAAAAGGAAAAACTTCATGTGAAAATTGCCTTGATCTGTCCAATAAACTTGATAACATGCATAGGACATTATATCGGTTTTGTAATGGGAATAAGAACCTAAACTTGCTGCTGAATTCTTCCAAGTCTTGCAATGATAAAACTGGTTTATGTTTTGATTCTCATGCTCATGCTAAGGCACGTCCACCTAAAATTCTAAAGTCATTAGGAAGTGGTTTGATTCAAATAGTTCCTAAACAAAAAGAAGTGGTTTTCAAATCTGCAGGAGTGTTGTCTCATTCGGTTTGAAATAAAAATGTTGTTTGCTTATCTAGACATGAACACAAAGTTAAATTTCATTGTACCTACTGTGGTAGAGATGGTCATGTCATAGATTTTTGTTATAGACTAGCTAAACAATAGAAAAGGGAAAGAATGATTGCTAGACCTCATAACTTTCATGCAAAATTTGCCGCACATATTAAACCGAATGCCAGGATCATGCAACCTGCTGTTATGAGTCAAAAACATTCAAAGTTTACCTCCAGACCTTCTGTTTTTGCCTCTGGATCTACTGATTTTTGTGCTACACAAGTAACACCTTATAGGTTAGTAGTTAAGAATAAAAAACCTCAAACTTTGACTCATAAACCTGCTGTTTTATCTCAGCTTTTGCATGTTTTTCCTGCTGCACGTCGTGTGACTCAGTACTGGATTCCTAAATGCCTTTTGACTAACCCCAGTATGAGCCATCGACGTATTGTGCTTCTATGTAGGTTACACGTTTGAGGAAGGAGAACTTTTGGATTGTGGCTTTAGTTTGTTCACACCATATGATCGGTAACAAAGATTGGTTCTCCTCCCTCTCTTTTGTGTCACGTGTAGAGAATGTTACTTTTGCCGATAATTCTTCAACTCCTATAATTGCTAAGGGTTCGGTTAGAGTAAATGATCACTACACTTTGAAGGATGTGGCACTTGTTAAAAGTTTGAAATACAACTTGCTTTATGTTTCACAATTGCTTGATGAAAATCTGGAAATTATTTTCACTAAAAATTGCTGCAAAGTTGTAAATTCAAACAACGAGCTTATTTTTAACATGTCACGATTTAAAAGAGTTTTTAAAGCTGATTTTGATATGTATTCCTCTAAGCATAGGTGTCTAGTTTCTAATGATTCCAAATTTTTTTTTTTTTGCATCGTAGACTTGGTCACGTAGGCTTTGATCATCTCATGCGTGTTAGTGCTCTTGATCGCATACGTGGGCTGCCTAAGCTTAAAGGGGACAAAGAAATTGTGTGCTCTTCTTGTAGACATGCTAAGATGGTTATAAGTTCACATACTCCTCTCACAATGATCATGACAACTGAACCGGGTCAACTTTTGCACCTTGACACCGTAGGACCTTCACGTGTTCAATCCTTCGGAGGTAAATGGTATGTTCTTGTGATTGTTGATGATTATTCCAGATACTCTTGGGTTTACTTTATGGCATCTAAGAATGAATCTTTTAGTTACTTTAGAACTTTATTTCTTAGATTATCAATTGATCACCCAGGATCTTTAAAAGCAATTAGAAGTGATAACAGAACTGAATTTAGAAATCAATCTTTTGATCACTTTTGTGCTGAAAATGGAATAGATCATCAATTTTCTTCACCATATGTACCTCAACAAAACGGTTTTGTAGGAATAAAGAACAGAACCTTAGTTGAGATGGCTAGGACTATGCTTAATGAATATCAAAGTCCTAGGAAATTTTGGGCTGATGCGATTGCAACCGCTTGTTATGTCTCAAATCGTGTTTTCTTGCGCGCTAAGCTAGGTAAAACACCATATGAGCTCCGGTTTGGACATAGGCCTAGTGTTATGCACTTTCGGGTCTTTGACTGCAAATGCTTTGTTAAGAAACATGGTAATCTTGATAAATTTGAACCTAGATCCATCAATGGCATGTTTCTTAGTTATCCATCTCATACTAGAAGCTACCGTGTGCTTTTACTTGACACTAACAAAATTGTGGAGACTTGTGAAGTGTCTTTTGATGAATCTAGCCCAGGTACTAGCTCAAACATTGCAGGTCCAGATCCATATCCGCAGAGGGAGAGAATTTTCGTTGAAGATGAGGAAGAGGTGGAGCTGCTGCCCGAAAATTCAGCAGCTAATGACATTGTTCGAGCTTCTAATTTTGATTCATAGCCAGCACCGACGACCACCATTGCTGGTCCAGATCCTCATCAAGTCACAAGCTCATCGATTTGTGATGAACATGAAGAAGGAGAATCTTGTGAAGTGTCCACTCCCCTCCGGGTTCTCAAAATTCATCCTCCACAACAGATTATTGGAAGCTTGCACGAACGAGTTACACGGTCCAGGTTTTGCGATCCAAACTCTCATGCTCATTTTGCTTTTGTTGCTTCTTTTGAACCCAAAGATATATCACATGCACTCACTAATGAATCTTGGATTATTGCCATGCAAGAAGAGTTAGAAAATTTTGAAAGAAATAATGTTTGGAAACTTGTACCTCCACCTCAAGGTAACACTTTAATTGGAACTAAATGGATGTTTAAAAATAAACAAAGTGAGGATGGGGTTGTGGTTAGGAATAAGGCTAGGTTGGTTGCTCAAGGTTTCACTCAAGTTGAAGGTCTAGACTTTGATGAAACTTTTACTCCTGTTGTTAGATTAGAAGCCATAAGAATTTTGTTAGCTTTTGCTGCATCTAAAGGTTTTAAGCTATATCAAATGGATGTTTAAAGTGATTTTCTTAATGGCTACATAGATGAAGAGGTTTATGTCAAACAACCACTGGGTTTTGAAAATTCAGGTTTTCCTAATCATGTTTACAAACTGTCCAAAGCCTTGTACGGTCTCAAACAAGCCCCTAGAGCATGGTATGATAGGTTACAAACATTCTTACTTGAAAAGGGGTTTACCATGGGCAAGGTTGATAAAACTCTTTTTGTGTTAAGCATGGCAATGACTTATTATTCGTTCATGTGTATGTGGATGATATTATCTTTGGTTGTGCTTCTCATGATCTTGTGTCCAAGTTTTCAGCAATGATGGGTTCCGAATTTGAAATGAGTATGATGGGTGAACTCACTTACCTTTTGGGGCTGCAAATCAAGCAAACCAAGGAGGGTACCTCTGTGCATCAAACGAAGTATACAAAAGACCTCCTAAGGGCTTCAACATGGACAAAAGCAAGCCTCTTCGGACACCAATGGGAATAGTAACAACACTTGAACTTGATGAAGATGGTGAACCTGTGGATCAAAAATAATATAGAAGCATGATCGGATCACGTTTATACCGCACGGCATCAAGACCGGACATACAATTAAGCGTATGTCTTTGTGCACGTTTTCAAGCCTCCCCACGTGCTTCACATCTTCAAGCAATCAAAGGGATCTCACGTACTTACATGGAACTCAAGAATTTGGCATTTTTCTTTCTTCTTCCTCAACAGTTACTTTAAAAGCTTTTTCGATGCTGATTTTGGGGGTTGTAGGATTGATAGGAAAAGTACTTCGGGTGCTTGTCATTTTCATGGTAATTCACTTGTTGCTTGGTCCTCTATAAAACAAAACTCAGTTGCACAATCCACAGCTAAATCTGAATATGTAGCTGCTGCTAGTGCTTGCTCACAAATTCTTTGGGTTGTTCAAACACTTAAGGACTATGGGGTTGATGTAGATAGTGTTCCACTGTTTTGTGAAATGACTAGTGCCATTTGCATTGCTAAAAACCCGTGCAACATTCTAGAACTAAGCACATTGATATTAGGTATCACTTTCTCCATGATAATGTTGAAAAAGGAAACATTGTGCTTCACCATGTAGATACCAAACAACAATTGGCTGACATTTTTACAAAACCTTTGGATTTCACTCGTTTTTGTTTCATTCGTAGTGAAATAGGGGTTATGCATCCTCATGGCTTAAATTGAGGGGGGGGGGGGGGGTTTGAAACTTGAGAAGTCCGTGTGAATCTGAAATTAAAATAATATGAGCATAGTATTTCATACATATATGACTTTGTGATTCATTTTACATGCTGAAAGTTCTTACTACATTACTTGTGTTATACATTTTGTAGTTTTTGCCATGTCTAGTAATTGGAATAATTACTTACGATAAATCTGGTCATGATCGAACTTTCTTGCTGTTTTGAACTTGTTGCATGCTCACAAGTGCTTTTAATAATAAAAAATTAATCAATCAACTATTCACATGTTGAGCTTTTATGATCAAATAAAAATGAGAAAAGATCAAGAGAATATTCATGCATCGCACTTCTTCTTTTGAGATGGCTTATCATTGAAATTAGATATGAACTTGGAAGAAGTTGTGTATGACTAAAACCATGTCCTTAAGCTTCTGATTGTCAAATGACATAGGCTTGGTTGGTTGGTTAGAATAAGACAAATGCGCATATAATCTCTTGCAAATATCATATGATCTAAATTTTTGCTTTGAAAAATAATAAAATGCAGCAACAAGTGTCATGTTTTCAGGTTTTGAAAGAGTTAAGTTTGTGAGATCATGACTTGCTGAAATTGAAAATTACACTTGATCTCTAGCATGGCTTACACTACTTTATATATTTCATTGATGTGATAGTGTAAGTTACTTGATAGTATGACTTGGATAAGCTTTGTTTTATATGTATATTTTATAATATGCTCATAACAATTAACATTTATCTTTTGAACCTTGCTGAATACATTGTCAAAGGGGGAGAGAAAATATGTGATTTTTCTAAGAAGTATGCAAGGGGAAAAAATTGATTACACATTGCACATATTCACAAGTGTTTTTGGCATGGTTTTCTCAAAAGAAAAAATGTTTATGTGGTGTTGCCAAAGGGGGAGAAATTGTTTTCAAAATTTTTAATGTGAATAAGCCAATGTTTGCATTTTAAGTGGTGTTGCCAATGCATTCATCAAGAGGGAGATTGTGAGACCTATGTGTGCTGAATACATTGGCGTGTAGTGAATACATTGGCTTTGATAATATAAGTTCTGAAATTCTGCCAAAAGACCCTTTTTAGCAAGGTCCAACTCTAGCTCCGAGCTTCTGCAAGGTCCGACAATAGGTCCAACTTGCTTTGTCAAGGTCCAACATTTTTTTGGGTAGCTCTGGAGAGCTTTGTCTTTAGCTCCGACATGTCTTTGATAGCTCCGGCATGTCTTTGTTAAGCTCCGATATGTTTTGCTAGGTCCGACTTATGTTGGTTAGCTCTGACATGTTTTTCTAGCTCTGGCGCTAGGTTGTACTAGCTTTGGTAAGCTCCGGAACTAGGTTGTACTAGCTTTGGTAAGCTCTGGCTCAAGCTCCGGTTAGCTTTGGCAAGATTCGGAGCTTGATCGTAGTGGTTCTGCTTTTAACTTGCAATGATTCGTACTTGCTTTACATTGATGGAAAGTTTGCTTAGTAATCTTTTACTAAATTTTTGGTGTGCTTTGGTGATAATGGTTGATATCATTTTGCTATGGTTGGCAACATGCTTATGTGAGGTGCTCACGTAAGATGTTGTAGTTTCGGAACTAACGAGAGTCAAGTCAAGGACTTGTGCTCAAAAGTATTGTTTGTTTATTCATGTGCAGGTATTGCTTGAGTTAAAGACATGGCTGGTGACGGGATCCATTGAACTAGTCTTAGGGAGAAGATGAGGTTCAACAACCAAGTTCGGGAGGAATTGTGGTTGAGTTGATCGGGAGGTTGCGCAACATGTTTGAATCAAGAACAATGAATATGGAGGTATCGTGAACGTCATTGGAAGATGTTTGAACGTGTGCAAGGAGTGCATGGATGTGGATACATGGTTCCGAGGCGTGATGAAGAGATGTGGACGTAAAGAATTGGTCGGAAAGGTCCAACCGACTAGGTTATGACTTCGGCTGCGGCTGAGTCGGGTTTGACTCAAATATGGAAAAATTTGAGTTGGTTATGATAGGATTTCGTGTGGGTCACAAATTCGGGTTGTTTTATGAATGTGGGATACGTTCCTAATGTGTTTTGAAGTTTTAAGATTGCTTCTATCTACATATAGAAGATTCCTAAGCAGTTATGGAAAGTTTCGATTCATGATTTGAGTAGGATTAGAGTCCTAGTTGAGATTGGGTTGGCCTAAGGGCTGGTTATATAAGCAAGGGAGGTCAGAGCTCGTGGGATATGACTTTAGGGCTGTTCCTCTTGTGTTCTATTGAATAAAATTCGTAGTTTGAAGGAACTTTTGTTCCTTGTTTGTCTGACTTGTTCCAGACAAGTTTTACTCGTCGAGTTTTTGGACAGCACTATGTTTCTTTGGTGGTTTTATCATAACTCGAGTTTTACCAATCCAGTTTATGTGATTCTTTTTGGGTTGTATTCACAACTTGATTATCTACCATCTGTCAAAATTTCACAGTCATTGGATTTGGGGTTTCTGATCTACACGAGTTTCTTTGCAGCATTCCAGAACTGTTTTTCTCGGGTAGGACAGATTGACCTTTGTTTGATCTTTCGATCATAACTTGAGTTTCCCTCGACGGATATGAGTGATTCTTCTTGTGTTTTCTTCGTTACTTGATTCTTTCTGATATATATCACTTTTGTCATGGTGAAACACATTTAGATTAGTTTCACACACAATTTCTTTAACAGATCGTTTTTCTGCCGAAGGGGTTGGGATTTAATTGTTTCCGCTGTGTATTTAAATCTATCATTCACCCCCTCTGGTACCTTTTCACGTGCTCTTCGATCCTACAAATATAAATGACATTCTTTGGGAATACTCTGAAAGGGAAAATGCTACATCAATAGATTTCGTGCGCTTGCAGATTTACATCTGTGATTTAAAAACTATCAACAAGCATTTTTGGCACCCTTGATAGGAATGAATTATTAGTAGTGCGTAGGAAATATCAACAAGCATTTCTAGCACCGTTGTCGGGGCAGCCAGCCGAAGTATTGGTCTCTAATCCCATTTGCTCCCCTAGCTTTCATCTTTCAGGACTGTTTGCCAAACCAGGTTACAAGGTGTTGAGAGCGAGCATGCATGAAGTAAACCCAAGTGAGACGAGAGAAATCATCAATCCAAATCAAATTATGTGTAGGTTTTAGTAGGATGACCCTTCTGGTATTCACATTTTATGTGAAGATAGGGTAGTGTATGTCTGGTTTCCGCTTGTCGGAAAACTTTGTTGAAGATCTTGAATCCCTTCTGAGAGATCGACGTCGTGTCGTTACTCCTTAGAAGCTTCGAGGGGTAAAGCAAGCCAGCGCAACTGCACAAACAAATGAAATGCCAACGACCCAGAAGACCCTTCATGAGTTTCGGCTCCCTCTGCTAACAATGTGCCTGTTGGGCCCACTGTTAACACGGGAGACATGAACTTCAAAATCAAGACTGGCCTAACCACTATAGTGCAAGCAAACCCATTTTGTGGGAAGGCTAAAGAGGATGCAAGTGATCACCTACAACGGTCCCTTGAGATATGCAACACTTTTAAGATCAAGGATGTATCTCCTGATGTTGTCCGTCTTAGGCTGTTTCTGTTCTCTCTTCTTGGGAGAGCGAAATAGTGATTCTGCGTGAACCGAAGTGCAGTAGATACTTGGGAGAAGTGTTCTACAATATTCCTTGATAAGTTTTTCCCGTTGGGCAAGACCAATGCCCTATGCGGAAGAATTTCCAGCTTCCAGTAAGATGCCAATGAATCTATTTCCGAGGCATGGGAAAGGCTCTAGGAGTATATACTAGCCTGTCCCCACCATGGGATGGATGATTGGCTAATTATACAAAACTTCTACAATGGGTTGATCCCTTCCGCCCGTGACCATGTTGATGCTTCTACTAGAGGTGCCTTCTTCTCATTGACAGTGCCCAAAGCTAAAGATTTGATTGAGAAGATGGTGTCAAACATGGGTTGGAGCGACGAGCGTCTCCATACCCACCATCAAGGCATGCACACCATAAAGGAGGTGGAAATGATAGCTGCCAAATTGGACGTACTTATGAAGAAGACTGATGGACATGGCAATGGTGAGGTATGTGGCTATGCCTATGCTGTAGAATCTCACATCACTTGTGAAGTCTATGGCAACACGGGCCATTTGGGCAATGACTACCCAGAAACCCATGTGGATGCCCTATATGTAGCCAACAATGAAAACAACAATGGCTATCATCTAGAAGGTCAAGGGTGGGGCCAACCACACCCTTTCTTTTAAGGGGAGTACAACAACAATGGCAATAATAGAAATCAACCCAACTTGAGAGATCTTGCCATTAGCCAGCTGAAAATCAATGACGCTATATCCAAGAAACTATCACCTAATGACAAGACCTTATAAAGAATTAATGCCAAGATCGAAGGACTATCCTCGGCCTTCAAGAATTAATTGAGCTTCAATAATATGTTGGAAACTCAGTTGGCTCAACTTGTGTGAGACCTATGTGTGCTGAATACATTGGCTTTGACAATAAAAGTTTTGAATGCTGCCATAACATCTTTTTAGCAAGGTCCTACTCTAGCTCCGAGCTTCTGCAAGGTCCGAAAATAGGTCCGACTTTCTTTGTCTAGGTCTGACATGTTTTTGGGTAGCTCCGGTGAGATTTGTCTTTAGCTCCGGCATGTCTTTGATAGCTCCGGCATGTCTTTGTTAAGCTCCGATATGTTTTGCTAGGTCCGACTTATGTTGGTTAGCTCCGACATGTTTTTCTAGCTCCGACTTTTGGGATGACTAGTTCCGACTAGTTTTGGTTAGCTCCGGCGCTAGGTCCGACTAGCTTTGGTAAGCTCCGGCGCTTGGTTATACTAGCTTTGGTAAGCTCCAGCTCAAGCTTCGGCTAGCTTTTACAAGGTTGAGAGCGTGATCGTAATGTTCCAAATTTTCATGTGAAATGTTTCGAACTTGCTTTACACTTATGGAAAAGTTGCTTAGTATTCTTTTACTAAGTTTTTGGTGTGTTTTGGTGGTTTTATCATAACTCGAGTTTTACAGAACCAATTGATGTGATTCTTTTTGGGTTGTCTTCACAACTTGATTATCTATTATCTTTCAAAATTTCACGGTCATTGGATTTGTGGTTTCTGATCTACCCGAGTTTCTTTGCAGCGTTCCAGAACTATTTTTCTCGGGTAGGACATATTGATCTTTGTTCGATCTTTTGATGATAACTTGAGTTTCTCTCAACGGATTTGAGTGATTCTTGTTGTGTTTTCTTCATTACTTGATTATCACTGATATATATCACTTTTGTCCCGGTGAAACACATTTAGATTAGTCTCACACACGATTTCTTTAACAGATCGTTTTTCTGCTGAAGGGGTTGGGATTTAATTGTTTCCGCTGCATAAGATTTTTTAAATATACCATTCACCCCCCATCTGGTATCTTTTAACGTGCTCTTCGATCCTACAATTGGTATCAGAGCCACGGTGCTCTAATCATCGTGATTTGCACGTGTTTTTGACTAATCATCATGGAGAAATACTCCGCCAAACCTTGTGTGTTTGCTAGTATTGATTTTCAGGTTTGGAAGGCACACATGGAGGCTTTCATCCAGGCGCAAGGCTTCGCAATATGGAAGTAGGTGTACAATCCTTACGAAGTGCCACCAAAGGATCATGTTATGGCTACAAACCTACGGGATGTCGACAACAACAACAAAGCCCAAAACTTGATCATCCAAGGACTCACTCAAACCGACTTCGACCGTGTTGCACATCTTCGATCGGCATACGATGTATGGAGAGCACTTTGTGACTATCAAGAAGGATCTAACACGATCAACGAGGTAAGGCAAGACATGTTCAAGAAAGGATACATGCGCTTCGAGATGCAACCCGGTGAGTCCATTGATGATCTCTTTGCTCGCTTTAACAAAATTCTCAATAACTTGCGTAGTGTCAATGTTAATTTTTCTGATGCTGAAAATGCTAGGCAACTTCTTAGTGCATTAGACATGTCAATCTGGGAGATGAAAGTTACATCTATCCGTGAATCTACTGTCATGAGTACACTTACTTTAGATGTGCTTTACTCTAAACTCAAAACTCATGAAATTGACATCTTATCACGTAAGAACCCAAATAAGTCTATTGCATTTGTCTCACAACATGATATGCCTAGCTCTGGCCAATCATCATCTTGCAATACTCTTGCTTTGTTGTCCTCACTAACCCTAGAGTAGATCGAGGAATTTCCAGAAGAGGAGTTAGCACTAATCTCTACTAGGTTCTCAAAAGCATTGCAAAATGTGAGAACTAGAAGGAGACGAAGCTCCGAACCTCAACGCTATTTTGAATGTGGTAAGATAGGACACTTTCGTATAGAATGCCCTAACCTTTCAGGTCCTACTACCCGTGAAGAAAAACAGAACAAGGTCAAGACCACCTCTGGAAACCCCAACAAGAAAAAGAACGGTACCATAGGACGCAAGATGATTAACAGCTTCATCACTGCACTTCAAGAGCTCGGTTCAAGCGATGTAGACTTTGAAAGTGATGAATATGATGACGATCTGACCAACTTATGCTTCATGGCGGGCAAAACAAGATCAAGATCAAGTCATGAGGATGCAGAACACAACAGTGATGACGATGAGGTATGTTCTACCTGTAATGAAATGTGTGATGCAATTTCTCGTGCAACTATTATTTTTAAGAAAAAGGACAAAAATCTTAGGGATAATGCTGCTAAAATTGAATCACTAGAATCTGAAATCAACTGTTTGAAAACCTTGATTCCTAGTGATGATTCTTGTCCCTCATGTGATTTAATCTATGAACAATTGTCCACACTAAGAACTGCACACTCCTCCACTGTAGATAGACATGAACTTGAAATTGAAAAGAACAAAAAGCTTGCTGCACTTGACATTGGAAAGTTGAAAGATGCTTTTTGTTCTACAATTGATTTGCATTGTTCTAGTTGTGATGATCTTGAAAAGAAACTAAAAGATGCTATGAATGAAATTTCAATATTGAATAATGCTTTACGTTCTCATGAAGTTAAATATTGTTCCAATTGTAAATTAAAAGGAAAAAATTCATGTGAAAATTGCCTTGATTTGTCCGATAAACTTGATAACATGCATAGGACATTAGATCGGTTTTGTAATGGGAATAAGAACCTAAACTTGCAGCTGAATTCTTCCAAGTCTTGCAAAGATAAAACTGGTTTAGGTTTTGATTCTCATGCTCATTCTAAGGCACATCCACCTAAAATTGTAAAGTCATTAGGTAGTGGTTTGATTCAAATAGTTCCTAAACAAAAAGAAGTAGTTTTCAAATCTGCAGGGGCGTTGTCTCACTCGGTTTCAAATAAAAATGTTGTTTGCTCATCTAGACATGAACACAAAGTTAAATTTCATTGTACCTACTGTGGTAGAGATGGTCATGTCATATATTTTTGTTATAGACTAGCTAAAAAACATAAAAGGGAAAGAATGATTGCTAGATCTCATAACTTTCATGCAAAATTTGCTGCACATATTAAACCGAACGCTAGGAACATGCAACCTGCTGTTATGAGAAAAAAACATTCAAAGTTTACCTCTGGACCTTCTGTTTTTGCCTCCGAAGCTACTGATTTTTGTGGTACTCAAGTAACATCTTATAGGTCAGTAGTTAAGAGTAAAAACCTCAAACTTTGACTCGTAAACCTACTGTTTTATCTAAGCTTTCGCGTGTTTTTCCTGCTGCACGTCGTGTGACTCAGTACTGGATTCCTAAATGCCTTTTGACTAAACCCCAGTATTGAGTCATCGACGTATTGTGCTTCTATGTAGGTTACATGCTTGAGGAAGTAGAACATTTGGATTGTGGATTCAGGTTGCTCACGCCACATGACCGTTAACAAAGAATGGTTCTCCTTTCTCTCTTTTGTGTCACGAGTAGAGAGTGTTACTTTTGTTGATAATTCTTCAACTCCTATAATTGCTAAGGGTTCGATTAGAGTAAATGATCACTACACTTTGAAGGATGTGGCACTTGTCAAAAATTTGAAATACAACTTGCTTTCTGTTTCACAATTGCTAGTTGAAAATCTGGAAATTATTTTCAATAAAAACTGCTGCAAAGTTGTAGGTTCAAATAGTGAGCTTATTTTTAACATGTCTCGGTTTGGAAGAGTTTTTAAAGCTGATTTTGATATGTCTTCCTCTAAGCGTAGGTGTCTAGTTGCTAATGATTCAAAGGACTTATATTTTTGGCATCGTAGACTTGGTCACATAGGCTTTGATCACCTAACGTGTGTTAGTGCTCTTGATCGCATACGTGGGCTTCCTAAGCTTAAAGGGGACAAAGAAATTGTGTGCTCCTCTTGTAGACATCTAAGATGGTTGAAGGTTCACATACTCCTCTCACAATGATCATGACAACTGAACCAGGTCAACTTTTGCACCTGGACACCGTAGGACCTTCACGTGTTCAATCCTTCGGAGGTAAATGGTATGTTCTTGTTATTGTTGATGATTACTCTAGATACTCTTGGGCTTACTTTATGGCGTCTAAGAATGAAGCTTTTAGTCACTTTTGAACCTTATTTCTTCGATTATCAATTGATCACCCAGGATCTTTAAAAGCAATTAGAAGTGATAACGGAACTTAATTTAAAATCAATCTATTGATCACTTTTGTGCTGAAAATGGAATAGATCATCAATTTCCTTCACCATATGTACCTCAACAAAACGGTGTTGTAGAAACAAAGAACAAAACCTTAGTTGAGATGGCTAGGACTATGCTTGATGAATATCAAACTCCTAGGAAATTTTGGGCTGATGCGATTGCAACCGCTTGTTATGTCTCAAATCGTGTTTCTTGCGCGCTAAGCTAGGTAAAACACCATATGAGCTCTGGTTTGGACATAGGCCTAGTGTTACACACTTTTGGGTCTTTGGTTGCAAATTCTTTGTTAAGAAACATGGTAATCTTAATAAATTTGAACCTAGATCCATTGATGGCATGTTTCTTGGTTATCCATCTCATACTAGAGGCTACCATGTGCTTTTACTTGACACTAACAAAATTGTGGAGACTTGTGAAGTGTTTTTCGATGAAGCTAGACCAGATACTAGCTCAAACATTGCAGGTCCAGATCCATATCCGCAGGGGAGAGCATTTTCATTGAAGATGAGAAAGAGGTGGAACTGCTGCCCGAAAATTCAGCAGCTAATGACATTGTTCGAGCTCCTGATTTTGATTCACAGCCAGCACCGACGACCACCATTGCTGGTCCAGATCCTCTTGAGGTCACAAGTTCATCGATTTGTGATGAACGTGAAGAAGAAGAAGTTTGTGAAGTGTCCACTCCCCTCCGGGTTCTCAAAATTTATCCTCCACAACAGATTATTGGAAGCTTGCACGAACGAGTCACATGGTCCAGGTTTTGCGATCCAAACTCTCATGCTCATTATGCTTTTGTTGCTTCTTTTGAACCCAAAGATATATCACACGCACTCACTAATGAATCATGGATTATTGCCATGCAAGAAGAGTTAGAAAATTTTGAAAGAAATAATGTTTGGAAACTTGTACCTCCACCTCAAGGTCACACTTTAATTGGAACTGAATGGGTGTTTAAAAATAAACAAAGTGAGGATGGGGTTGTGGTTAGGAATAAGGCTAGGTTGGTTGCTCAAGGTTTCACTCAAGTTGAAGGTCTAGATTTTGATGAAACTTTTGCTCCTGTTGCTAGATTAGATGCCATAAGAATTTTGTTAGCTTTTGCTGCATCTAAAGGTTTTAAGCTATATCAAATGGATGTTAAAAGTGCTTTTCTTAATGGCTACATAGATGAGGAGGTTTATGTCAAACAACCACCGGGTTTTGAAAATTCAAATTTTCCTAATCATGTTTACAAACTGTCCAAAGCCTTGTACGATCTCAAACAAGCCCCTAGAGCATGGTATGATAGATTAAAAACAATCTTACTTGAAAAGGGGTTTACCATGGGAAGGTTGATAAAACTCTTTTTGTGCTTAAGCATGGCAATGACTCATTATTCGTTCAAGTGTTTGTGGATGATATTATCTTTGGCTGTGCTTCTCATGATCTTGTGTCCAAGTTTTCAGCTATGATGAGTTCAGAATTTGAGATGAGTATGATGGGAGAACTCATGTACTTTTTCGGGCTGCAAATCAAGCAAACCAAGGAGGGTACCTTTGTGCATCAAATGAAGTATACAAAAGACCTCCTAAGGCGCTTCAACATGGACAAAAGCAAGCCTTTTCGGACACCAATGGGAACAGCAACAACACTTGAACTTGATGAAGATGGTGAACCCGTGGATCAAAAATAATATAGAAGCATGATTGGATCACTTTTGTACCTTACGACATCAAGACCGGACATACAATTCAGGTATGTCTTTGTGCACGGTTTCAAGCCTCCCCACGTGCTTAACATCGTCAAGCCGTCAAAAGGATTCTCAGGTACTTACATGGAACTCAAGAATTTGGCGTTTTTCTTCCTTCTTCCTCAACCGTTACTTTGAAAGCTTTTTCCGATGCTGATTTTGGAGGTTGTAGGATTGATAGGAAAAGTACTTCCGGTGCTTGTAATTTTCTTGGTAATTCACTTGTTGCTTGGTCCTCTAGAAAACAAAATTCAGTTGCACAATCCACAGCCGAATCTGAATATGTAGCTCCTGCTAGCTTGCTCAAAAATTCTTTAGATTGTTCAAACAATTAAGGACTATGGGGTTGATCTAGATAGTGTTCTACTATTTTGTGATAACATTAGTGCCATTTGCATTGCTAAAAACCCCGTGCAACATTCTAGAACTAAGCATATTGATATTAGGTATCACTTTCTCTGTGATAATGTTGAAAAAGGAAACATTGTGCTTCACCATGTAAATACCGAACAACAATTGGCTGACATTTTTACAAAACCTTTGGATTTCACTCATTTTTGTTTCATTCGTAGTGAAATAGGGGTTATGCATCCTCATGGCTTACATTGAGGGGGAGTTTTCAAATCCTAGAAATCTATGTGTGAATCTGAAATTAAAATAATATGAGCATAGTATTTCATACATATATGACTTTGTGATTCCTTTTACATACTGAAAGTTCTTACTACATTACTCGTGTTATACATTTTGTAGTTTTTACCATGTCTAGTAATTGGAATAATTACTTACACTAAATCTGGTCATGGTCGAACTTTCTTGCTGTTTTGAACTTGTTGCATGCTCACAAGTGCTTTTAATCATAAAGAATTAATCAAGTAATCAACTCACTTGTTGAGTTTTTTTATGAACAATTATAAGTTGAGAAAAGATCAAGAGAATATGCATGCATCGCACTTTTTCTATTGAGATGACTTATCATTGCACATAGATATGAACTTTGAAGAAGTTGTGTATGACTAAAACCATGTCCTTAAGCTTCTGATTGTCAAATGACATAGCCTTGGCTTGGTCGTTAGAATAAGGCAAATGCGCATATAATCTCTTGCAAATTTCATATGATCTAAATTTGTGCCATAAAGAATAATAAAATGCAGCAACAAGTGTCATTCTTTCAGGTATTGAAATAGTTAAGTTTGTGAGATCATGACTTGCTTAAATTGAAAATTACATTTGATCTACACTACTTTATGTATTTCATTGTTGTGATAGTGTAAGTTACTTGATAGTATGACTTGGATGAGCTTTGTTTTATATGTATATGTTATAATATGCTCATAACAATTAAAATTTCTCTTTTGAACCTTGCTGAATACATTGTCAAAGGGGGAGAGATAATATTTTGAATTATTCAAGGGGGAGAAATATGTATAGGGGGAGAAATTTATTTCTATCTCATTTGATTTTCAAAAAGGGGAAATTGTTCTCAAAACTTTTCATGCCAATGTTCGGATTTAAATGGTGTTGCCAATGCATTCATCAAGGGGGAGATTGTGAGACCTATGTGTGCTGAATACATTGGTTTTGACAATATAAGTTTTGAATGCTGCCATAACATCTTTTTAGCAAGGTCTGACTCTAGCTCCGAGCTTCTGCAAGGTTCGAAAATAGGTCCGACTTTCTTTGTCTAGGTCCGACATGTTTTTGGGTAGCTCTGGTGAGCTTTGTCTTTAGCTCCGACATGTCTTTGATAGCTCCGGCATGTCTTTGTTAAGCTCCGATATGTTTTGCTAGGTCCGACTTATGTTGGTTAGCTCCGACATGTTTTTCTAGCTCCAACTTTTGTGATGACTAGTTCCGACTAGTTTTGGTTAGCTCCGGTGCTATGTCCGACTAGCTTTGGTAAGCTCCGGCACTAGGTTATACTAGCTTTGGTAAGCTCCAGCTCAAGCTACGGCTAGCTTTGGCAAGGTTTGGAGCTTGATTGTAATGTTCCAAATTTTCATGTGAAATTTTTCGAACTTGCTTTACACTTATGGAAAGGTTGCTTAGTATTCTTTTACTAAGTTTTTGGTGTGTTTGGGTGGTTTTATCATAACTCGAGTTTTACAGATCCAATTGATGTGATTCTTTTTGGTTTGTCTTAACAACTTTATTATCTATTATCTGTCAAAATTTCACGCTCATTGGATTTGTGGTTTCTGATCTACACGAGTTTCTTTGCAGCGTTCCAGAACTGTTTTTCTCGGGTAGGACAGATTGACCTTTGTTCGATCTTTTGATGATAACTTGAGTTTCTCTCGACGGATTTGAGTGATTCTTCTTGTGTTTTCTTCGTGAATTGATTCTCACTGATATATATCACTTTTGTCCTGGTGAAACACGTTTAGATTAGTCTCACACATGATTTTTTTAACAGATCATTTTTCTGCCGAAGGGGTTGGGATTTAATTGTTTCTGCTGCATAAGATTTTTTAAATCTACCATTCACCCCCCTCTGGTAGCTTTTCACGTGCTCTTCGATCCTACAACTTGCTGCAGTTGTTCCTCCAATAGAAAAAGTGAGTGCAGTGGCTACGAGAGGTGGCAAGACCACTAGTGACCCACTGTATCCCACACAAGAGAAGAGGACAACTACAAAAGAGAAGGTGGTGTCCCAGTTGGCATAAGTGAACCACTTAGTGAGAGGATGGCCAAGCAATTTGAAGACACCAACTTATTTTAATTCTCTCACAGGCAAAAGAAGCCAACAGTGGATGGGAAATTCAACCGGTTTGTTGAGATCATCTAGAAAATTCACATCAATGTGCCCTTGATTGATGCGATGCAAGTACCTACTTATGCTCACTATCTCAAGGGCATATTGAATAACAAGCGACCATTGACCACAACTAAGGTTGTCAAGCTCACGGAATATTGCAGTGCAGCCATCCTTTACAGACTTTCGAAAAAGAAGAAGGACCCTAGATGTCCGACAATATCTTGCCGAATTGGGATAACCACTTTGACAAGGCCCTTTGTGACCTTGGAGCAAGTGTGAGTGTGATTCCCAAGGTGGTTTTCGACCAGCTGAACATCATGAAGCTTACTCCAACACCAATGCAGCTCCAACTGCTTATTCTTCAGTCCGTTATCCGGCGGGTATCGCTAAAGACGTTCTGGTGAAAATCTGAAGTTGTTCATACTCGTGGATTTCGTGGTTCTCGACATGGAGGTCGAGAAGGATATCCCGCTCATTCTTGGGCGACCATTCCTTAGCACCATGAAGGCTCGCATAGATGTGGGAGCTAGAGAAATCCACTTCCATATCAGTGGCATGGAGGAGAAGTTTAACTTTCGCCCATAGTTGGAGCAATGCTCCATGATACGTATCAAGTATGGGCCGAGTGTTAAACACATTCAAGAGGTTGAAATCACACCTCCAAAGGTGGACCCACTCATTGCATTCATGAGACAATTGATTTATGCAGAGAACCCGTCATACCGTCCACACCGACACCCCAAGAAGACGGAGAAGTCCAGGCCTCCCCAAAAGCCCAAGTCCACCAAGCCGCCACAGAAGGAATGGCAGAAGAAGCAAGACAAGCCGTCCGAGCCCATCCCTCGGGGCCTGGATGTCAAGAAATAAAGAAGGAGGAATGTCCATCTCATTGGACGGTGGTGAGACCTAGCCAATAGGTTAACTTGGTAGTTATCCTTTTCTTTAATTTTTCTTTTCTCTTCATTTGGTTTCCCCCGTTTAGTTTGATTTTCCCCACTGCATATTTAATTTTTCTTGGCAAGTTGAGAATCTTCTATTTTCAGCTATCATTTTTATTTCTTTATTTTTCACAAAAAGAAAAATGTTGAGCTTTGAAAACAGAATTTTTATTCGAAAAACAATTTTTATTAGTTGCAAAAGGGGCAATTCACCAACGTGCTAATTTCATAGCCGTTGGGGAGCCACCTGCAAAAAGGGAGAATAGGGGGCCCACTTTTCAGTGCGGCTGACCCCCAGTTCGCTTGACATGGGGAAATGGCCATTTTGGCTCTCTCTAACGGCTACATTTGGTTCCCTAGTGACCGTTGGAGAGTGCACACTATAAATGGTGGCCGTGAGGAGCATTCTTCTTCACACATCACCTCATTTCATACCCCCCCCCCAAAGTCACTCTTGCTCCCATTGTTTTTTTTGCTCTTCATTCAAATACTCTTGCTCAAAATCCAACTCAAAAAGATTTGCTTTTATTTTCCTTTGAAATTTGCTCTCAAGTTCTTCAAGGGAAAATTCATTGAGGGTTTTGCTGTTGCTAACATCACCTCTTTTGAGTTATTGCTTTGTTTTGTTCTTGCTTGTTGTGGCCCTGAAAGGAATGAAGAGGTTGTTTGGGAAGAGGAAGGAGGCTGCAAGCTCAAGCCATGGTGGAGATTCAAGTGCACGCCCCTCTTCCGTTGCTACACCAAATTCACGGAGGAGGAGTGTAGGTGAGGACACTCCCATGGGTGAGTGGAGCAAACCACACCAACTTCTCCATGACGACAACCTCAACATACAAAGTGAAGTTGAAGATCAAGCACGCAAGCTCCTCCAAGATCGTGAGTTCTCTCATACGAAAGCTTATGATCCGGATTTGATCTCCAAAATAGGTTTGGATCCCGAATTCTTTTCCATTTGGTGTGCACTGGGATGGGAAAACTTTGCTCACATAGAGGAGAGAGGTTCATGCCTTCTCTCCATGCAATTCCTTTGCATACTCAAAATACGATTTGATGGTATTACTTTTATATTATTTCAAAAAGAATACAACATCCTATGGAAAGAATTAAGTGAAATCCTAGGCTTTCATAAACGTTGTTTGCTAGATTTAGATGCTTTGTCTAAGTTTAACAAACAAAGTTTTTGGCAAGATTTAACTACTGAGATCAGATGTAGCGCACCTAGGAATAACCACTTACACAACCCTACTTTACGATTCATGCATAGAGACTATGTTCCCTAGAGGAGACATCAGGGTAGTGCACGATGATGAGCTGAATTTTTTTGCCATGATTAGAAAGATAAAAGTGGCTCCAGTTATTGCCATGATGACATAATGGTTAGATTACATTCCAAGAACAGGGCCAATTGAATGCACTTCATTTATTACCCGTATTGCTACTAGGGTAGGAGCACTAGAATATTCTTCATTTGAGTATATTGAAAATGAAAGAGAATTAAGTAATGAAGATTATTTAGTGCAAGGACATACCCTTAAGCATGATCAATATGGCTCTTTGATATTTTATTATCCCTGCTTTGATAATGAAATTCGGTTACCTAACCCGGATTATCATTAGTACAAATGCCTGAGGCTAACCATTGATCTTCTTCCCATAGAGGAAGCCCAAAGAAGTAATGTCTCTAGTAGGATAACTAGAAGCTGTACAAGGAGAGCGACCATGCCCCCGACAACCTCCACGGTCCATGAGTACAAAGAGGAAGATAACCCAATAGGTGATGCACCCGGATGGACTCACCTCCATCGTATGAGAATGAAGGTCCATCTTGGCATGGATGGCTAGGTGCCACATGGGAGCCACCCCTATCCACTAAAAGCTCTAGCAGCTTGCCTCCAATGTCCATGAGAAGATGCCATTCCTCTTCGGCTAGAAGTCATCATGACTATAGCCAAGGAATGACGGATCTCACTAGACGTATGGAAGAGCTTGAAGTGAGAACGGGTGACATCAACAACACTCTCCAAGGGCATGTCCAAGGTACCCAAGACTGGCAACAACACATGGACGCTCAATTCATCAACTTCAACTCCACACTACAACAACAACAAGCCGATCTTGCGGCATACTTCTGTCATCAAGGGTTCAACCCTAATCACGGAGGCGAGTGAAGAACAAGCTTGGGGGAGGACCACCACTTGAGGTAAATTGTATGACACCCCTTGCATATTTATTTTCCATTCACCCATTATCCACCTTGCATATAAAAAAAGGTAAAGTAGTATAGATTTATTTTCAAATAAAATAATATATGTGCAGTAAGAATGACTTGGAATTCATATAGATGAAATGATGATTAGTTGCTCTGTTTTAATGTTTCTAAGTCCCTAGTCTACAACTTACTACTCTCCAACATATTGCTCTCATTGGCTAAAATTGATTTTGCCTTGATTTAGAAATTGTGGGTAGCAAAAGCTTAATCTATTCTAAGTTGTTGTTAGATATGATAGAGTGATAAAGTGAAACTTGGATTTCCGCAGAAAATTCTATAAAGATTTAAGTTACTCTCATTTGATTGGAAATACTTACCAAAGCCATATGATATATTACATTGATAGACCTTATGCATATGCTATTTGTCTTCACATTGAGCTTTGTCAAACTAGTATAGACATATGTGAGATTTCATTCATTACTTTTTGAATTCAAGACTTCACTTGCACATGCTATACTTCTAAACTAGAAGTAAGCAAAATCCCATCATACCACCATTCCACAATAAAAAGAGAAACTCCATATCCTTCATGCTTATTACTCTCTCACAATTTATTGCATAAAAAGGGAGTAGAAGACATGGCTACAAGAAAAAGAAAAAGAAAAAGAAAAAGAAAAATAAAATACATGCTTACTTCAAAAGCACGAGGAAAAAAAAGAGAAAAAGAAAAGTATTAATGTTTCATCCCTGCAAAATAAGAGAGTCCACTCAAAAAGGAGTCATCTCAATATCCACATCCACCTCCATTTCATCACACATGCAAAAGTCTTGAATCAAATTGTTTTGAATTGATTTCTACTAAGGCTTGCTTTTTTTGACTTTGCAATATTATGTGTTGCAAATATGCCTACTATATTCCCTACCAAGCTCCACATACAAAGCCTTATTTAGAGGTGGGATGAAATTAGGCACAATGCCTTGGTGAGGACATATTTCTACTATACATAAAGGAGAGACCGAGAGAATCAAATTGAGATACTTCAAATCTAAATTGAACTCTCCAAAATTTGAGTGGAACTTGATTTTTAGGGTATGTATGCTCCATTTGTTGTTCTATCCTTCAACCACCAATGAATAGGAGAAGGTATGGATCAAGCAATAACATGTGGCACCACATGGATCAAATGGACCCCAAACAAAAGTATCCAAGGCCATCCAACGGTGTATCACCCATATCAGTCAACAGGACCCACCTGGAAGTCACCCCGAGGAAGCACACTGGAATTGGTCCAACTTTCTGTTTGGTCGACCCCTTCCTCATGCCAAACTCGGTCAACTTCCACGTGTTGACTCCCTGTGGTGCCCTCATCACGATAAAGACTTATTCACACACTTTTGGTGGCGGGAAAAAACCCTTCTCCACCTATAAATAGGACCCCCTACTCTCATTTACACACACACCACTTGGGTATTCATCCATTGTATATACTATTCTCCATAGGTTTAGAGGAGTTTAGGCTGTAGAGAGGAGAGCCTCTAGTCCATAGTCCAAGTAGGAAAAGGGGTAGAAGGAGTCTCTTCCCAATTCCTAATTGGAAAAGGTATGTGTCGGTACCCTCAAGACCGGGTACCCCCACATATAAGAAGAAGCTCCGGACCCGGCCTCCCTGTTGAGGTGGACTATGGGCTACCACGCATCCTCCGGCTCTAGGCCCTTGCTCCCACCGAGGAGGGCTCCGGAGCTTCCATGCGTCCTCCATCTTCGGGCCCTTGCTCCCACCAAGGAGGGCTCCAGAGCTACCACGCGTCCTCCGGCTCCGGGCCCTTGATCCCACCAAGGAGAGCTCCAGAGCTGCCACGCGTCCTCCGGCTCCTGGCCCTTGCTCCCACAGAGGAGGGCTCTAGAGCTGCCACACGTCCTCCGGCTCAGGCCCTTGCTCCCACCAAGGAGGGCTCAGGAGCTGCCACGGGTCCTGCAACTTGGCCTGGGCGATAGTTGCGGGAGTAAAGGGTGACACATCCTGTACAATTGCGCATTGAAGGCATGCGCCTTCCCCAGGTGCACACTGCAGTGCACGCCCGTGTGAGGTACCACTACGCCCAATCACATTGTAGTGAAGGCGCCGCAGGCCTACTCCACACTGCCAAGTGGGTAGCTTACGGCGACAAGACAGATGGGACATTCCCTGACATCATCAACGACTACGTCCTCCCACTGGCGACCAACGTGGCAAAACAGCAAGTCTTCAAAGTGCGATCAGAGGCAGCGTACGCAAGAAGCCTTAGATCTTGTACAGTATAAGATCACCCCGGGGCTACCTGTCGAGCCCTGGGCCCCACCTGTAAATTGTCCAACCTTGGACTATAAAAGGACCGGGTAGCCACCGACTTAGACATCTTCCCTGGTCTGCTCGGACTAGAGGACCAGACTCAGAATCACTGATACACACACACACAAACACACGCACCAGCAATACAATCTACCGTGGAGTAGGGTGTTACGCTCCTTGCAGCCGGAACCACGTAAAAACCCTTGTCTCTAACTCTATCCACTAGTACACTTGATTGAGGTCTAAGCCCTGCCGAACAAAGAACCTCCACGGGCTGCTCCTTAGCAGATCCAGGGGAAGTGTCGCTCTAACACTTCGACATTTTGCATGCCAGGTAGGGGGTTTTTCCCTCAAAAAAGTGGTAGCGCTTTCACCACCATGGTGTTCATTAAGCCGCAAAAGGTCTACCAGCTCCGGCACCACCCAGGGGGCCTGCCGTCGATATTTCTATAGCGATGATGGGCGACGCCGGAGCAGCCATCTCCGACATCCCCCAAGGGGCCTGCAGTCGATGTTTCTATAGTGACGATGGGCAACACCAGAGAAGCAAGCACCGGCACCACCAAGGGGGCCTGCCATCAACGTTCTTCTCGTTGATGATGGGCGATGCCAAAGCATCCAGCTATGGCACCTCCCAGGTGCTCGCTGTCGACGTTTCTTAGTGTTGATGGTGGGCGCCACCGGAACATCCAGCTCCGGCACCTCCCAGCGGGCCCGTCGTCAATGTTCTGCATGTTGAGGGTATGCGACGCCTCAGTTCAGTGGCTACCTCGTTGCCATCGCCACCAGCGTCAACTATCCATGCTCCCGTGCTCCACCAGGGGCCCGCTGACGACATCCTGCGACTAAGTGGTAGGCGTGCCCAACAAGTTGGCCGCACCTACCAGAGGGCCTCTAATGGGTCTCCTGGGCAGGACGTCAAGCAGTTTCCCACCATAACAGCGACAATGATGTCACCAAGGCGTTATGGTAAGTTCGACCCGAATATCCACTGTAAGTTTTACTTTTGGCATGGTGGGAGGTACACAGTATGCAGTCTACTTAGTCTGGTCCTACACTCTAAAAGTGTACACTTTGCCTCCCCAACGCCACTTCAGTAAAGCTTCACCCTGGGCGTAGTGGTAGGATAGTTTTTTTTTTCTGAAAAGGGTGTCATAGCGTCTAGTAGCAGCGCTTGAAGCAACTAAGCTCCGGTGGGTCCGATCCAGAGTGTTCAACCTGCTTAGCCTAGTTTCATACCCTAAGCCTGTACATTTTTCCTCCCTTGTCATCCGGAGCGGGTTGTTGCCTTCTTGTAAAGCCCGCCTCCTCCTATGATTACCAAGTTAGAAGAACCACTGTCTTGCCCTATGCTCCATTTATGTTCATTTAATTATGCATTAATTTTATGATCATCAAATCATGCTCGTTCTTGCATATTCTCTTTCATATGCTCAGGCATTCTCTCCCTGTCTCACGCCTAGTGGAGTTATGTAATCCTGCTGCTGGCGGGTCTGCTTGAGGTTCCTGTGATGTATTTGGGTTCTCTGGTTGATTTCCTGCTCGGGAGCCCATGGTGCCGAATGGTCACTCCCCTGAAAAGCTAACGCCCGTGGGAGGTCCAGAGTGTACAGCCTGCTTAGCCTGGTCCTGCACCCTAAGCGTGTACACTTTGCCTCTTCAGCACTAACGACTGAGTACAGGGGGCCGAACGGCACACACTCCTGAGTAGGGCGATAACCATAACCCGGATACTATCACACTGAATTACCCACGCACCGTAAGCCCGGCTCGGGACTATAAGACGTAATGAGACTAAAAGCAGGAAGGGGGTAACTGATGAGCAAAATTATTTACATTATGCTTTAGTTTTTTTGCTTACATTCGCATATCGTCTGCCATATGCCCGATTACATTTCTCCTGTCTCGTCCTAGTTGGAGTTGTGCTATCCTAATAAAGGCGGATCTGCATGAGGAACCTGCAATGTGTTTGGGGTCCGATGATTGTTTTCTTGGTCGGGGTCCATGGTGTCGAATGGTTCTAACTCCTAAAAGGCTAACGCCGAGCTGGAGGTCCAGGGTGTGCAACCTACTTAGTTTGGTTCTATACCCTAAGGATGAGCATCTTGCCTCCCAGTGCTAACAGCTGAGTAGAGGGGGCCGGACGGCTCATGCCCTGAGCAAGGCAGCGACCATACCCTGAATGTTGTCGCACCGAATTACCCATGCCCTGCATCTTAGTTAATGACCGTAAGCCATAATGAAACTAAAGAGTAGGAAAGTGGTGCCTGACGAGCAAAATTACTTTTTGTCTACCGTGTGTGCAAGACATACAAAAAGCCCGCTGCTGACGTTCTACACGACCGTGGTAGGCGCTGTTGACGCTTCTGCGAGCTCCGGCGCCCCCCAAGGGGGCCGTCGGCGTCACTTCTCCGAGCTCTGGCGCCCCCAAGGGGGCCGCTGGCGTCACCTCCCCGAGCTCCGATGCCTCCAAGGGGGCTGCCGATGTCACTTCTATGAGCTCCGACGCCTCCACAGGGGGTCGCCGGCATCACTTCCTCGAGCTCCCGTGCCTCCCACAGGGACCACCGACGTTACTTCTGTGAGCTCCGGCGCCCCCCAAGGGGGCCGTCGACTCACTTCTCCAAGCTCTGGCGCCCCCAAGGGGGCCACCGGCGTCACTTCTCCAAGCTCCGGCACCCCCAAGGGGGCTGCTGGCATCACTTCTCCGAGCTCTAGCACCCCTCGAGGGGGTCCGCTGGCGTTGCTTTTACAAGACAAGATAAAGGCCCCACCTACGGGATCGTCATCTCTCCCAAGGTGGGCCCGGAGGCCACTGTCGGTACCTCGAAGACCGGGTACCCCCGCATACAAGAAGAAGCTCCGAACCCGGCCTCCCCGCTGAGGCGGACTCCGGAGCTACCACACGTCCTCCGGCTCTGGGCCCTTGCTCCCACCGAGGAGGGCTTGGAAGCTGTCACGCGTCCTCCAGCTTCGGGCCCTTGCTCCCACCAAGGAGGGCTCCAGAGCTGCCACACGTCCTCCGGCTCTGGGCCCTTGCTCCCATCAAGTAGGGCTCCAAAGCTACCACACATCCTCCGGCTTCGGGCCCTTGCTCCCACCAAGGAGGTTTGCAGAGCTGCCAAGCGTCCTCCAGCTTCGGGCCCTTGCTCCCACCAACGAGGGCTCCGAAGCTGCCACGTGTCCCGCAACTTGCCTTGGGTGGTAGGTTGCGGGAGTAAAGGGCGGCGTGTCCTGTAAAGTTGTGCATTGAAGGCATGCACCTTCCCCAGGCGCACAGTGCAGTGCACGCCCCTGTCAGGTACCGCTACGCCATAACTGACTCCGCCGCAGTCGAAGTCATCAACTGATATGATCCGATCCTTCCAACCAGATCTTTCCTTCCTTAGCCCATCTTCTTAACCATGGTTCCACGTCATGCATCGCATGCATATGTGCAAACACCTTCCTTCGACGTCCAGTAACCTTCATATGCACTGCCCTTGATGTAATCATCCTGTGCGACCTCCTGACCCGCTCAACCACAATTCCTCCTGAATTTGGTTGATAGAACCTCATCTCCTCCCTAAGACTAGTCCAAAGGATCCACTCACCAGCCATGACTTGAACTCAAGAAACACCTACACATGAACAAACAACCAATTCGTACGAGCCCAAGTTCGCGACTTGACTCAAGTTAGTTCCGAACACAACACCTTACGTGAGCACCTCACATAGGCATGTTGCAAAGCATAGCAAAACGATATCCGCCGTATCAACCAAAACACAACAAAAACTTAGCAAATGAATACTAAGCAAACTTTCCATAAGTGTGAAGCAAGTTTGAAACATTGCAAGATAAAAGCAAAACAATTGCAATCAAGCTTCGAATCTTGCCAAAGCTAATCAGAGCTTGAGCCGGAGCTTACCAAAGCTAGTACAACCTAGCGCCGAAGCTTACCGAAGCTAGTATAACCTAGCGTCGGAGCTTGCCAAAGCTAGTACATCCTAGCGCCAGAGCTAGAACAAACATGTCAGAGCTAAGCAACATAAGTTGGACCTAGCAAAAACATATCGGAGCTTAACAAAGACATGCCGGAGCTATCAAAGATATGCCGGAGCTAAAGACAAAGCTCACCGGAGCTACCCAAAAACATGTTGGACCTTGGCAAAGCAAGTCGGACCTATTATCGGACCTTGCAGAAGCACGGAGCTAGAGTCGGACCTTGCTAAAAAGGGTGTTTTGGCAGAATTTTAGAACTTATATCATTAAAGCAAATATATCCAGTACAAGCCAATGTATTCAGCACGCATAGGTCTCACAGAAGTTCAAGAAAGCCAATTCTATTCTGCGATGATGTATATTAAGCATTCTTGACAACAAACTCTGTGATGTTTATATAAAAGTCAAAGATGGAAAGGAGCTCTGGAGTGCACTTAACGCTAAGTATGGTGTGTTGACAGTTGTTATATACCAATTTCACCCGTCAATATAACTTAATTATGTGAAGGAATTGTCATTTCTTGCACACATCACCTTTCTATTTTACATATTTCCACTTGTCCTTGGAAAAATAGTGCATGTAGGGAATTATTGCAGGAATTGAGGTAAAAGAGGGGGAGCGATCCTATGAAATACCATCCCAGCCAATCAAGCGATGATATGTGGCACCACATAGATCAAATTGCCCACAAACAGAAGTATCCAATAGTGTATCACCCATATCAGTCAATGGGACCCACTTGGAAGTCACCCCGAGGAAGAAAACTGGAATTGGTCCAACTTTTTGTTCGGCCAACTAGGGGGTTCGGCCGACCCTTTCCTAGCGCCAAACTCGGTCAGCTTCCATGTGTCAACTCCCTGTGGTGTCCTGATCACGATGAAGACTGATTCACGTGCTTTTGGTGGCGAGAAATGACCTATCTCCACCTATAAGGAGGATCCCCTACCCTCACTTTACACACACACTACCACTTAAGTATTCATCCATTGTATACACTATTCTCCATAGGTTTAGAGGAGTTTGGGCAGTAGAGAGGAGAGCCTCTAGTCCATAGTCCAAGTAGGAAAAGGAGTAGAAGGAGTATCTTCCCAATTCCTAATTGGGAAAGGTATGACTCTCATATTCCTATTTGTATTTATAACTTTGCTCTTAATAAAGATGTTATCTTTACTCTTCTATTGTTCATATACTTGGATGAAATGTTTCTTGTTTGAATGTGGATTCTATATATGTGGTAGGAGTAGTAGTTATGATTATGCTATACCATTATCATTATATCATCATAAACACTGTAAATCCCCACTATAGTCTAATTAGCTATGACATGATTATGTTAAAATGAATCACTTATGATATGAATTAACATTGGTTCAACGATGATTTAGTTCATTGCCTTAGGATGGCTTGTGCCTAGGATCTTAAGGTAATTACTTAATAGGCTAGGATGGTGCTAGGATAGATACGTTGTGTTGAATGTCTCAAAGACCTACGGATTAAAGAGGTAGGCATTAGGTGGTGACAGCCCTATCTGTCCTTTGTAATCCTCCATGTTCGGCAATGCCACAGGGTGTTGGTGGGAGTCATCCTAGTATTGCTAGAGGTAAACCCGTGCCCAATGTGTTAATCCACTTAGCATGAGAATTAATTATTGGTATGATCATTAGTAACTAACTTATGCTATGTATATGTACCTTAGAAGTGCTATAGTAGAATCTACCTAACTCTTAGCCTAGTCTCTCTTTACCTCATTTACCCCTTTAGGATAGAATGCTCATGTGTGTGTCACACTACCTCCAATTATCCTTTATTCATCCTAACTAGAACCCTACCTAGACCAACCTAGCCTCTCCATTTGATGATTGCTTTACTTCCACCTAGCCTTCCTTTGGGAGAATATAAATGACACCCTTTGGGAATACTCTAAAAGGGAAAATGCTACATCGATAGATTCCGTGCGCTCGCGGATTTACATCTGTGATTTAAAAACTATCAACAAGCATTTCTGGCACCCTTGCTAGGAATGAAATGTTAGTAGTGCGTTATCAACATGGTGCAGCCAATGCAGGCAGTAAATTGTATACCATGGAGAAATTTCATAACAACAATATGGTTAAGAATCATCTCGTAGTTGAACAATCTCATGAAATACAGTGCCTCGCGAGAAAGCTCAACCTCCTCAAGTGTCCTTTACCCAACAAGTTTGTGGCTGGGTGCATTATTGCAAAGTTATCTCATTCATGGATGAACTTCGCCACAACTCTCAGACACAAGAGACGGGAAATATCAATTGAAAACCTGATAGCATTTCTTGATGTTGAGGAGAAGGCTAGGGCTAAGGACGCTACTGAGAAAGGTGAGGGTCAATCTGGTGCCAATGCTAATATGGTGCAGAAATCCAATTTCAAAAACAAAGGGAACAACAATTCTCAATTCAAGCTAAATAAAACTACCGCTTTAAAGAAGAAGAAGAAGTCAAACAAAACTAATTATGGATGTTGCTACACCTATGGAGAGCAGGGACATTTTCCAGGGACTATCCCGACAGGGCGGACCGCGGAGGTGAACAGAATGTCAACATCCAGCAATGCGGATGGATATATAATTCTTTTACTGTTCTTTCTGTTTCTCAATCACCATCTTGGTTGTTTGACACGAGAGCTAATGTTCATGTATGTTCTGATATGTCTATGTTTACTTCTTACTAGTTCGTCCGGGATTCCTCCATCCTAATGGGAAATAGGTCACATGCTTCTATTCGTGGGATTGGCACGGTCAATCTGAAGTTCACTTCGGAAAACATTGTCTAGCGGAAGACATGCAACATGTCTCTACTATGAACTAGAATCTTGTTAGCTGCTCCCTTCTATGTAAAGATGGGTTTAAAGTAGTTTTAGAGTCCAATAAAATGGTTGTGTCGAAGCATGGACAATTTATTAGTGAAGGCTATGAATGGGGAGGCTTGTTCTGCTTTTTTCTTTCGGAGTTCCATATTTCTGGCAGTGATAATGATGATGCGAGTGGTTGGCATTCTCATTTATGTCACGTTAATTTTAGTTTAATAAATCGGCTATCTGCTCTCGAATTAATTCCAAAATTCACCATTGCCAAAGGTTCTAAGTGCCATAGCTATGTGCAATCAAAGCAACCTCGCAAGTCTCACAAGGAAGCCGAGGAGAGAAACTTGGCACTATTAGAACTCATACATTCTGATATATGCGAGATGAATGGTGTGTTGACAACAGGTGGAAAGAAATATCTATGACATTAATAGATGATTGTACTAGATTATGCTATGTTTACTTGTTGCAAACTAAAGATGAAACTTTAGACTACTTTAAAATTTATAAATGTGATGTAGAAAATCAATTAGAGAGAAATATCAGATGTCTTACGTCAGATCATGGTGGCGAGTATTTTACAAAAAAATTTGATGATTTCTGTGAGGAACACAATATTATACATGATAGGACACCTTCCTATTCACCCCAATCAAACGGGATAGCCAAGAGGAAAAACCGCACATTGTGTGACTTGGTGAATGACATGTTAGAGACATTCGGTTTATCAAAGGCATGGTGGAGGAGGCTCCATTGACTTCATGTCATGTCATAAACCGCGTTCCAAACAAGAATAAAAAGAAAACCCCTTATGAGGAGTGGGTTGGGAGAAAATCATTACTTTCATACTTGTGTACTTGGGTATGTTATGAAACTTAGATCAAAAGATTGTGGATTGTGTCTTTCTAGGCTATGCTCATCGGAGCATCGCATATAGATTTTTAGTTGTTAAATCTGAGGTACCTGATATGCATGTTGATACTATTATAGAATCTTGTGTTGCAACAATTTTCGAGAATATCTATCCTATGAAAGATATGTATAGCACTGCTAGGATCTCTTCTCAAATTTTTCTTAAATCCTACACAACCAGCGAGTTTCTTGATACACCATTTGATAGTGTCCTCAACGAGCAACATAATAAAATAATTCAATCGAAAGAGATCAAAGATTGCAAAATACTTTGGTGATGATTTCATTTTGTACCTTGTGGATGATACAACAGAAGCATATGCATCACCTAATGTAGATGACTGTAAAAAAGCAATTCATAGTGAGATGGACTCAATTCTTTCTAATGAAACTTGGGAGTTAACTAAACGATCATATGGGTGCAAATCAGTAGGCTGTAAGTGCGTGTTCAAGAAGAAGCTCAAGCCTGATGGTACTATTGAAAAGTACAAGGCGAGGCAAGTTGCAAAGGCTATACTCAAAGTTACGGTGAAGACTATTTTGACACCTATTCACCTGTAGCCAGAATGATGACAATTCATGTACTACTTTCTATGGATTCCTTTTATGGTCTAATCATCCATCAAGTTGATATGAAAACAACTTTTCTTAAGGGACAATTGGAAGAGAAGATCTATATGGAACAACCTAATAGGTTCATAGTAAAAGGTGTAGAGAGAAAGGTGTGCAAATTGTTGGATCCTTGTATGGCCCGAGACAAGCACCTAAGCAATAACATGAGAAGAACAAGAAAGAGTCAAGAGATCAACTTAAATATTCTCATATGATCGGTTCACTCGTGTACTTAGCAATCGCAACTCGTTCTGATATCTCGTCTACTGTGAGCAAACTAAGCAGTTTCATGTCAATCCTGGGTACAGATCATTGACATGCACTTGAAAAGCTTATGCGCTACATGAGAGGTACAATGAGTTATGAAATTCACTATACAGGGCATCTGGCCGCGCCTGAGGGTTATAGTGATTCGAACTGGATCTATGATGTTAATGAGCTCTATGCACGAGTGGATACATGTTCACTCTAGCTGGTGGCACTATATCATGGAGGTTGCAAATGTACCATTTTGACGAGATCAACCATGGAAGAAGAACTCACTACTTTAGAGACAGCAACTGCAGAGGCACAATAGCTGCGAGATCTCTTGATAGATTTGCCTGTGGTTGAGAAACCGTTGTAAGGATCGAATGCCCAAGAGGGGGGTGAATTGGGCTTCTTTTCAAAAATTAAAGCAATAAAACTTAACTACTAAATGCCCAATTCCCTATGTGAATGTAGGCCTAGAGGGGGGGTGAATAGGCCTTTTTGATTTTTCTCGGTTCCTGGAACACTCAACAACAAGGTCAATACCAGAGATATCGGACTAGTCCGGTAAAGTGCGGACTAGTCCGGTTTTCACGGGCTAAGTTGATCAAGTTCAGTCAATTTGATTGATTCGTTAATGTTTGCAGCAGAAATATAAACTTAAATGACAGTTTAATAGTTGTATGTCAAATTCTATAACAATTAAGCCTCTTGTTCAACAATTTAACTCAAATTGAACAAAGTGAATCAAACCCTAGATTAAGTTGATCAATTAAGATGAAGAACACAAAAGGACAAGACACAAGATTTATCCTGTGGTTCGGCTACCACGAAGGCAACCTACGTCCACGTTGAGGAGCCCACAAAAGGACCGGGTCTTCTCCAACCCTTCCCTCGTCGGATCGCCACGAAGGCCAATCCTCTTCCACTAATCATAAAGGGTAAATAACCAAGTTGAAGGGGTGTTCTCACACGTTGAGAGCTCCCTTGATTACAACTTACAAAGCCACCAATAACACAATCGAAAATTACAAATTGAAACGCAAGAGTGTGTTAGAGAATCAAACCAAGAGCTCAATGATGTGTGCCAAGTGTCTCTCCAATGATCTAGAAGTGATCTTCAATAGATTGATCGATTTTTCACTTAATTTCGTGGAGAGAGGTGGTTTTTGAGTCTCTTGGGAGGTGTGACGGCGCTAGGGTTCGAGAGAGTTTAAAAGTGGGCCGTGCACCTCTATTTATATGGGGTTTCTAAAAGTGACCGTTAGGGTTTAGAAAGATCGGACTAGTCCGTGGTGGTCACCGGACTAGTCCGGTGTGCTGTGTGTAGCAAACCCTAAGTGTTCAGGAATATCGGACCAGTCCGGTTGAAAACGGACTTGTCCGATTTCACTACTGGAAAGCTTCGGACTAGTCCGATTGCCATCGGACTTGTCCAGACATATGAAACCCTAAGTGTTTAGGATGACAAGTCCGCACTTGGAGGACTTGTCCGATTTAGATCAGTGTGTATATCGGACTAGTCCGTGTAGACACCGGACTTGTCCGAAGTGGATCAGAAAGGATATCGAACTAGTCCGGATCACAACGGACTTGTCCGATTTTGTGTGACTTGTGCATTGTGTTGAGGACTAGTCCGCATTGGGGAGGACTAGTCCAAAGTGGATCAGAAAGATATCGGACTAGTCCGGTGGATACCGGACTTGTCCGATCTAGTGCAGAATGTGATATCAGACTAGTCCGGCTGATATCGGACTAGTCCGGTCCTGTATAACTTTGTGCATTGTGTGTGTGTGCTTCAAAGTGATTGAGCTCTTGGGTGTGTTTCCTTAACACACTACTATTTTCTTCTCCTTGAGCTCAAATTCACTTTGCTTCTCATTTCCCTTCTTTTTGGCATTTTGCTCATTTTTCATTATTTGCCTGCATTCATCTCAACAAAAGGATTAGGATCCCAATTGCTTGTCATAAATCATCCAAAACCCACACGGGAGTCCTAGATGCACTTTCAATCTCCCCCTTTTTGGTGATTGATGACAACCAATTGAGATTTCACAAAATAAGGCAAAAAATAAGATTTTCATAAAGTATGCACATATGACTCAAAAATACATCAAGCAACAAGAGGATTATCCATATGTGCATTCTTTATGGTGGGATGCATACTAAGTGCATGAATACATTGAGAATGACAGAATTTACATTAATCAACCGATACCAAGTGCATATGACATTCCAGGAGCAAAAATGCAGTTTTCATCACATACTCGCAAATAAATTGAGCAATTCATCACAAGACCAAACTTAATAAGAAAACAGTGTTAAACTATTACAATCACAAATAAAAGTACAGAGAAGGCTCTCTCCTCGCATCCTATTACAGCTAAAGCTAAGACTTGACTCCCCCTCAATCTCTCCCCCTTTGGCATCAAGACACCAAAAAGAGAGAGAGAGGAAGGTCCTAGGTTCTTCACTCTTTGCTGTCTGTCCTCTCGTCATCTTCTTCGTCTTCTTCGCTCTCCGCTTGACGAGGAGGAGAGGGAGGAGGAGGAGCGGAGCTGCTCGAGCCCCCAATGCCAAAATAGGCAAGCTCGGAGGGGGAAAAGGGCCCGAGCTCGGAGATGTCAAGATCAGAATCTTCAGAAATTACTGGAGATCCAATGGGGTTGATCTCCAGCTTTTAACTCAGTTGCTTCACATTGGCTTTGATATATCTCATATCCTCCTTCCTCTTCTGATTGAGTTTATGAAGCTTTACTTCAGTCTTCTTGCAGGAGGAGAATATCGCGGACAAGTATTTGAGGATCCCACTGGCGGATCCTCTTTGAGGGGCTTCCCTGGAGGGGGGAGGAGCCCTAGCAGCATCTCTTTCTCTTGCCGGTGCCTCAGGACTTGAGGCCGGCGAGGGGGCAGCCTGGACACTCACAGGCTGAGGCTTCTAAGGCCTCAGGGGAGTGTGCTCTACATCCTTCACGAATTCTATTCCTGTGACCTTCTCAATCATGAACATCAAGTAGGGAGCATAGCCACAGGACCGGTTGGGGGTGCTTGAGATGTTGACCATGTCGTTCCATATGTAATCTGCAACATCAAACTGTCTCTTCTTGCTTATGACCCTCATTAGAGTCCGGAGGTAGCCCTGTACACTCCCTGCATCCCCATCCTTGGGGGCAATGGTCTTCCGGAGAACTCTGTTCAGGACCACAAAGAAGGGGTTCATGTTCTTTGTGGAGGGAGGAACATACTTAGAGTTGGGCTCATACATGAACTTCATTCCGTCCCTCTCAATGACCCCTATGTTGTGGATGATCAGGTGGTCATTTCTAGCAGAGTCTAAATGGAGCAAGCTTGCAAAATCCTCCTGAGTGATGGGGTACTTGGATCCATGGGTCATCCAAGTCACACTCTCTTCATCTTCACTCGAGAAGTGGCACGTTGCATAGAATTGTGCAATCACTTCATCATTTCAATTGTGTCTGAAGGCAAACAAATCCTTCAGACCATGCCTTTCTGCTGCAGCAATGACCTCATCAAAAGTTGAGCGCTTCTTCTTCTCTAGGTGGGCCCAGTCAATCCACTGACTACGCACCACTGGAGTCTTCATTGGCAGGTAAACCAGCCTGTAGAAATCTGCATGGAAGTTTGACCAAAACCTTCCATCAGCTGCCTGCTTTGGCCTTCCATAGCAATCAATGCTTCTTAGCTTGGCTGCCACATTGCTGCCTTTCCCATTGAATTTCTATTCATTGGGGACCTGGACCCCTTCTCTGGGAGCATGAAGCTTCAAGGGCCCAACTGGCCCCGTTGCTACTCCCTTGCCCTTTCCCTTTGCTTGACGAAGGCCGCTTGTAGACGGAGCAGCCTTCGAGGCGGGTTTCTTGACACAGACCTTCCTCCGAACCTGGGGAGGGGAGGTAGCAGGCTCGGAAGGTCTTTCTTGGTGTTTCTTGCCAAGACCCGCCGAGGACCGAGGTGCCACCTCGTGGTCCAACTCGGCCTCAAAGTCGGAGATCTCGTTGTCGGAGCTCGACATGATCTGAGAATGATTGAGCAAGAATAATGACAAGTTATACAAGGCATAGGTAAGACAAGATAGCAATGGATGGCATTAAGGAATTAAGGAATTAGGTTTCAGGTTCAGAAACATCGGACTTGTCGGGTGCTCAGGCACGGACTAGTCCGGTGTTCATCCTCAAAAACCTAACAGATTGGACAGGATACAATCCCTAATACAAATCTGGTCTAGCATACACGTAGTACATCAACTAAACATGTAACTAGTGAAGGGTGCTAGGCCAAACGATCAACAATTGAGAAAAACACGATTTCTAGGATTTTGAAGATTTTTACCGAAGAAATCGATGGAGGCTCGAAGTTTTGGGGGTTGGAGATCGGACTAGTCCGCTAGCTTCAATCCTCAAGTCTTCAAGCTTGATCTCCGCCCAAATGAGTGGCTTTTCGACGGAGGATGCAAAAGATCGCCTTGGGAGCTCGAGCGCAAGAGAGAGGAAGCCTAGAGCGAATGTGGTGGTGAGGAGATTAGGGTTTGGTGGCGGCTAGGGTTATGGACACGAAAAATTGGACAAGTCCGGACATGACCGGACTAGTCCGAAGTCATCCAGAGACCTATATCGGACTAGTCCGTGGTCTATCGGACTAGTCCGGCCTAACCGGCACTCTGCGGACTAGTCTGCATGGGCGGACTAGTCCGGGTAACCACGGACTAGTCCGTGGTCACCAGGAAAGAATTGCATAGCCCATTCATATATATTTTAAGGTTCAATAATAGAGAATTAGAGAGGCACTTGATGAATTTGACCAGTAAGCATACAACAATCATACAATGATCAAAGTTCATCAAGATCTAATAATTGACATAGTTTTTCGAGAGAAAAATGGAGAGGGATGATTTTCACAATTCAATCAACATTTTTGAAGCAATCATACAGGTATGCAAACTTTTCAAGCCACACTCCGAGAATCAAGAATATTTAGCTCATTTCGGAGTTCGCAAAAATGCTTTTCATCAAGTGGCTTGGTGAATATGTCGGCCAATTGTTTTTGGGTGTTGACATGTGAGATGGTTATGTCTCCTTTCATGGAATGGTCTCTCAAGAAATGATGTCTTATGTCTATGTGTTTAGTCCTAGAGTGCTCAACTGGATTGTGGGCTATTTTAATGGCACTCTCATTATCACAAAGGAGAGGAATACGGTTCATATTGTAACCGTAATCCCTTAGAGTTTGTCGCATCCAAAGGAGTTGTGCACAACAACTCCCGTCTGCAACATACTTCGCTTCGGCTGTGGATAATGCAATGGAATTTTGTTTCTTAGATGACCAAGAAACCAAAGATCTTCCTAGGAATTGGCATGTGCCAGAGGTGCTTTTTCTATCAACTTTGCACCCGGCATAATCTGCATCGGAGTAACCAATGAGATTGAATTTGGAGCCTTTTGGGTACCAAAGACCAAGGTTGGGTGTATGAACTAAATATCTCAAGATTCTTTTTACGGCTGTCAAATGACATTCCTTAGGGTTGGCTTGAAATCTTGCACACAAACATACACTCAACATAATATCTGGCCTAGATGCACATAAGTAGAGTAAAGATCCAATCATGGAGCGATATACCTTTTGGTCGACGCTCGGTCCATCTTCATTGAGATCCAAGTGGCCATTCGTAGCCATGGGAGTCTTTATGGGCTTTGCCTTGTCCATGCCAAACTTCTTGAGTATGTCATGCGTGTACTTGGTTTGGCTTATGAATGTTCCTTCCCTTTGTTGCCGCACTTGGAATCCCAAGAAGTACTTCAATTCTCCCATCATTGACATTTCAAACCTGTCTGTCATAATTCTACTAAATTCTTCACAGAAAGATTGGTTAGTTGACCCAAAAATTATATCATCAACATAGATTTGGCAAATAAAAAGATCATTATCTAGATTCTTAGTGAATAATGTATAATCTACTTTGCCAATTTGAAAACCATTATCAATTAAGAAATCTCTAAGACACTCATACCAAGCTCTAGGAGCTTGTTTGAGGCCATAGAGCGCCTTACACAGTTTATATACGTGGTCGGGGAACTCTTCGTCCTCAAACCCGGGTGGTTGCACCACGTAAACCTCTTCCTTGATCGGTCCGTTGAGGAAGGCGCTTTTCACGTTCATTTGATACAGCTTGAAATCATGGTGAGTAGCATATGCAAGTAATATTCTAATTGATTCAAGTCTAGCTACTGGAGCAAAAGTCTCATCGAAATCCAAACCTTCGACTTGTGAGTAACCTTTGGCCACAAGTCGTGCCTTGTTTCTAGTCACCACTCCGTGTTCGTCTTGCTTGTTGTGGAAGACCCACTTGGTGCCCACTATATTTGCATTGGGTCTTGCCACAAGTTCCCAAACCTCGTTTCTCTTGAAGTTGTTCAACTCTTCTTGCATTGCCACCACCCAGTCCGGATCCTTCAATGCATCCTCAGTCATGCGTGGTTCCAAAAGGGAGACAAACGAGTAATGCTCACAAAAATTAGCTATACGAGATCTAGTGGTTACTCCCTTTTGGATGTCACCGATGATGTTGTCGATTGGGTGATCCCTTTGAATGCATTGGTGTACTCTTGGGTGTGGCACTTGGAGAGTTGTGTGTTGGTGATCGTTTTCTTCTCCCCCTGAGTGGTTGCCCTCATTGATTTGTTGATCATCTTCATATTATTTTGATTGATCTTGTATTGAAGCTCCCCCTTGACTGTTGATCTCCTCTTGTGGTTCACTTTCCTCTTGTATTTGTGACGATGACTCTTGTGGTCGAACTTCGCCTAGAGCCATTCTCTTCAATGCTTGATAAGGAGCTTCTTCTTTACCTAATTCACATTGATCAACTTCCTCCTTTTGGGAGCCATTAGTTTCATCGAACACTATGTCACGTGCCACTTCAACAACTCCGGAGGCCTTGTTGAAAACACGATAGGCGTAAGTGTTCGAATCATAACCAAGCAAGAAACCTTCATCGGACTTCGAAGCGAACTTTGAAGTCCTGGGCTTCTTGTTCAAGATATAACATGGAGAGCCAAAAACTCTAAAATATGAAATGTTTGGTTTGTTACCGGTGAGTAGCTCATAAGGAGTCTTCTTGAGTAGTCGATGAAGGTAGAGTCGATTTGCGGCGTGGCAAGCGGTGTTAATTGCTTCCGCCTAAAATCGATCCGAAGTCTTGTATTCATCGAGCATTGTTCTTGCCATCTCTATGAGCATTCGGTTCTTCCTTTCGGCAACTCCGTTTTGTTGTGGAGAGTATGGTGCTGAAAATTCGTGCTTGATTCCCTCCTCATCAAGGTACTCCTCCACTTGTATGTTCTTGAACTCTGTGCCGTTGTCACTCCGAATACTCTTGATCAATAGTGAGAACTCGTTTTGCGCTCGCTTGAAGAATTTCTTGAGTGTCCCTTGTGTTTCTGACTTGTCATGCAAAAAGAACACCCAAGTGAAGTGGGAAAAATCATCAATAATGACTAAAACGTATTTATTACCGCCGATGCTTATGTAAGCAATTGGACCAAACAAGTCCATATGAAGTAGTTCGAGCGGTCTTGTCGTAGTCATGATGTTCTTTGCGGGATGATGTGCTCCATCTTGCTTCCCGGCTTGGCACGCGCTACAAGGCCTGTCTTTCTCAAAAACAACATCTTTCAAACCTCGGATGTGATCGCCCTTGAGGAGTTTTTGAAGATTCCTCATACCAACATGTGCTAGCCGTCTATGCCACAGCCAACCCATGTTGGTTTTTGCAATCGAGCATGTGTCGAGTTCGGCTTTATCCTTGTTGAAGTCAACAAGGTAAAGCTTTCCCTTCAACATACCCTTGAATGCAACGGAACCATCACTCCTCCTTGAGACGGTCACACCCTCGTTAGTGAACAAGCAATTATAACCTTTGTCACATAATTGAGATATGGACAGCAGGTTATAATCTAAAGATTCAACATGTAAAACATGAGAAAGAGTGTGTTCAGAGGATATTGCTATTTTACCGGTACCGAGGACCCTTCCTTGACTATTATCTCCGAAGTAGATGCCTTCGTTTGGGTCCTCGTTTTCTTCATATTCCACGAACATCCTCCTTTCTCCGGTCATGTGGTTGGTGCATCCACTGTCTAGCACCCATTTGGATCCACCGGAGGAATATGCCTTGCATTTACCTTCCTTTGCCATGAGGCAAGTGCCATTTCCCTTCTTTGTACCGAGCGTGGGGAAGAGTGTGGGTTTCTTGGACGTGCTTTCAATGGCTATGCTAGCCATCTCTTCTTCATCGGATGATGAGGACTCATCGTTTGAGTCCCACTCCTTTCCAATGTGTGCTTGTTCAGCTTGTTTCTTCTTCTTGAAGAATTTCTTCGGTTGAGGCTTGGCTTCTTTATTCTTCTTCTTGTTGTCCTCATACGGGCAATCGACTATAAAGTGGTTATACTCACCACAATTATAGCACGCCCGCCTCATCTTCGGCTTTGTCCTCTCCTTGTACTTGCCTTAACTTGATTTTGTTCCTTGTCTTTCCTTCATTATTCTTTTGAACTTTTTCATGAACAAAATCATATCCTCTTCGTCCAGCTCACTGCTTTCATCATCGCTGTCCTCCTCAAGCTGTGCTTCTCTTGCTTCTTTGGATAGAGGCTTGAGTGTGGACTTTAAGGCAACTCCCTTCTTCTTGGCCGATGTGAGGTCGGCTATTTCTTTGACGTGCTTGGCTTGTTTCTCCATCATTTCAAAGTTGATGATTTTGCCAAGCAATTCATCTGGAGTCATCCTCTTGTACCCGGGACTTTCTCTGATCATAGATCATAGTGTGACATTGCGAGGCATAAAGGCTCTGAGGATGAGCTTTACAACCTCGTGGTCATTCCACTTCTTGCTCCCATATGATCGAACCTTGTTTACAAGTGTCTTCAATCGGTTGTACATGTCCTGGGGAGACTCATCTTCCTCAATTGCGAACCTTCCTAGTTCGCCTTCGATCATTTCAATTTTCGCCTCCCGCACATGCCGGTCACCTTCATGGGCTGTTTGTAGTGTGTCCCATATTTCCTTGGTAATCTCCAGTCCGTCCACCTTTGTGAATTCATCTCGACTTAGAGAGGAGGTGATTACGGCTGTGGCTTGAGCGTTTCTTTTGATGGCTTGCTCTTGACTTGGGGTGAGCTCTTCGTCGTCATCTGGGATGTCTATTCCTGTGCACACAATATGCCATAAACTTGGGTTAAGGGAAATCAAGTGCATCTTCATATTTTGCCTCCACATGGAGTAATCACTCCCATCGAAGTGTGGGGATTTTCCAAGAGGAATAGATAGGTAATGGCTGTTGTTTGAATTTAAACGATCATAGTTAAAAGGATATCGGGAGTAGTCGGTGTGACTACTCCCCTTCTTCTTTTCTTCAACTTTAGCTTTCCCTTTGGAAAGTGCTTTCTTTCTGAGGAGTGCTTTCAGCTCCAGTGTCTCCTCATCATCATCATCGAAGTGTTGAATTGCTTCGAGATACTTTTCCAGCTTTTGGTTCTTGTCGTTGTTCACTTCTTCCTGGTTGTTGATTTTCTGAACTTCCTTCATGTCCGACATGATCTCTTCGAGTGGTTGCACTCTTTCTTGAAGAACCTGCTCTGATACCAATTGAATGTAGGCCTAGAGGGGGGGTGAATAGGCCTTTTTGATTTTTCTCGGTTCCTGGAACACTCAACAACAAGGTCAATACCAGAGATATCGGACTAGTCCGGTAAAGTGCGGACTAGTCCGGTTTTCACGGGCTAAGTTGATCAAGTTCAGTCAATTTGATTGATTCGTTAATGTTTGCAGCGGAAATATAAACTTAAATGACAGTTTAATAGTTGTGTGTCAAATTCTATAACAATTAAGCCTCTTGTTCAACAATTTAACTCAAATTGAACAAAGTGAATCAAACCCTAGATTAAGTTGATCAATTAAGATGAAGAACATAAAAGGACAAGACACAAGATTTATACTGTGGTTCGGCTACCACGAAGGCAACCTACGTCCACGTTGAGGAGCCCACAAAAGGACCGGGTCTTCTCCAACCCTTCCCTCGTCGGATCGCCACGAAGGGCAATCCTCTTCCACTAATCACAAAGGGTAAATAACCAAGTTGAAGGGGCGTTCTCACACGTTGAGAGCTCCCTTGATTACAACTTACAAAGCCACCAATAACACACTCGAAAATTACAAATTGAAACACAAGAGTGTGTTAGAGAATCAAACCAAGAGCTCAATGATGTGTGCCAAGTGTCTCTCCAATGATCTAGAAGTGATCTTCAATAGATTGATCGATTTTTCACTTAATTTCGTGGAGAGAGGTGGTTTTTGAGTCTCTTGGGAGGTGTGACGGCGCTAGGGTTTGAGAGAGTTTAAAAGTGGGCCGTGCACCTCTATTTATATGGGGTTTCTAAAAGTGACCGTTAGGGTTTAGAAAGATCGGACTAGTCCGTGGTGGTCACCGGACTAGTCCGGTGTGCTGTGTGTAGCAAACCCTAAGTGTTCAGGAATATCGGACCAGTCCGGTTGAAAACGGACTTGTCCGATTTAACTACTGGAAATCTTCGGACTAGTCCGATTGCCATCGGACTTGTCCGGACATATGAAACCCTAAGTGTTTAGGATGACAAGTCCGCACTTGGAGGACTTGTCCGATTTAGATCAGTGTGTATATCGGACTAGTCCGTGTAGACACCGGACTTGTCGGAAGTGGATCAGAAAGGATATCGGACTAGTCCGGATCACAATGGACTTGTCCGATTTTGTGTGACTTGTGCATTGTGTTGAGGACTAGTCCGCATTGGGGAGGACTAGTCCGAAGTGGATCAGAAAGATATCGAACTAGTCCGATGGATACCGGACTTGTCCGATCTAGTGCAGAATGTGATATCGGACTAGTCCGGCTGATATCGGACTAGTCCGGTCCTGTATAACTTTGTGCATTGTGTGTGTGTGCTTGAAAGTGATTGAGCTCTTGGGTGTGTTTCCTTAACACACTCCATACATAATAATCTACTATTTTCTTCTCCTTGAGCTCAAATACACTTTGCTTCTCATTTCCCTTCTTTTTGGCATTTTGCTCATTTTTCATTATTTGCCTGCAATCATCTCAACAAAAGGATTAGGATCCCAATTGCTTGTCATAATTCATCCAAAACCCACACGGGAGTCCTAGATGCACTTTCACTATGCAAACAACGTATGCATTCAAGTGAATAATAAGTTCGTGGTATATGAAATGCATAAGTGTAACGGGAAAGGAAGAGTGTGCAAACTCCCGAGGAGACACGAAGACAAGGTGATTTATCCCGTGGTTCGGCACGATCATCAAGACCTTCATACATCCACGTTGTGGCACCCACCAAAGGGTATAGCCACTCCCAAGTCACCGAGACTAGGGATCTTCACTAAAAGTCTCCGTTCACCATCTCCAACAAGGTGGAGCTCAAGCCTTGTACAAGTTTGATCTTCCGGGCTTCCACAACCAACTTGGCAAGCTCCGGAAGGCTCTCTCCAATCACCGACTGATACACGGTGAATGCAATCACCAAGAGACACTCCCTTATAGCTCTCACTAGGCTAGAGAGTCCAATCACCAAGAATGGAAGCACAGAAGCATCATCTCTAGCAAGTTCTAGCCTATCTCTTGGTGTACAAGTGGTGTAAATGATGTGGAAGTGGTTTCTTAACGTATTGAATGCTTGGTAATGTGTAGAGTAGCTCTGGGCGTCAAGACTTATCGAAATGACTGGTTGAACGGGTATAAATAGCTAGGTTCCACGAGATAGCTGTTGGAAAAGTAGGCTGACATCACCGTTCTGCAAACACCGGATGATTCGATGTTCTCCTTCAGTTGTCATCGGTCGAATACAAATTAGCTGATGTCATTGTGTCAGATATGACCGTTGATCGACCGATGTTGTATACACCTGTACATTGGATAATCTGGTGATACTTGATCCAGAATGGTCCAGAAATAATGCTTACTGGAATGATTGACCGATGTGACACTTGCTTCATCATCGGATGATCCGGTGTTACACTTGGTCCAAGGAAATTGCTTACTGGAATGATCGATCGATGTAACACTTGCTTCATCATCGGATGATCCGGTGTATACCCAAGACTGAGGTCTTCTTCTGCTCAGAGCCAACTCGACCGATGTAGTGTTTTCTGGATACATCGGATTATCCGGTGAGTTGATTTTGTCTGCTTCGAGTTGTTCTAAGTGATTCTTTTGGAATTTGTTCGAGTGACCTCTTAGACATTGGTTTGAAATGTTCTTCTGATGACGACCAAGTCTCGAGTGCTATCAATTTGGATGGAATAATTTTGACATATGTGCTTTTTCTTTTAGTCTTCATGAAAATCGATTGACCTCGTAAAATAGTTTGCTGAGGGGTCTCCAATTGTATCCAATGAGCAATAGATGATATAAATATAGAGTCCATTAAGTGTGATGAATTATATGAGAGACCTTGCATCCACAAATTTATTAGTGATATCCAACGGTTGTCATTAATCACCGAAACCATACCTTATGGGGGCCTAGATGCTTTCAATCTCCCCCTTTTTGGTGATTAATGACAACACAACGAGTAAAGCATAACAGTAATGAAATTAAGAATACGATACTCAAATGGATATGCAACAAGTACAAGATCCAGCACACGAAACTCGAAGGCTCAAACACGATCAATAAAACATGAGAGAATTAAGTGGCACACGTATACTCAAAGATAGCAGAAGAATAGCAAAGCTCCCAAATTACAAATGCTCCCAATATAAATACTCCCCCTACAACTAGGACTCCCCCTAGTACTATGCTAACCCTCCCCCTGACTCTGACTCTTCTCCCCCTTTGGCATCAAGACACCAAAAAGGGAAGCCGAGTGCCTAAGGATCCTGAGTGCTCAGGGCGATGACGAACTTGTTGCCGTCGGGGGTGATGTCATCGGAGCTGCTGCCTGCTGCTGCTGAGGCTGGAGTGGAGGAGATCGGTGCTGTGGGAGCTACTGGCGGTGCTGAGGGTGCCTGCTGAGTCTGGACTGCCGGTAGCGGGGCACTGACAACCGAAGCCGGAGTCTGCAGAAAGAGTATTGAAGCCAACAGGGGAGAGTGAATCGGCGCGCCTGGAGCAAACAGTGGTGACATGCTGATAGTCGGTATCGGCATGGTTGGCACTGGAGCTGAGACTGATGCTAGAACAGGAGGACCTGGAGCTAGACTAGGAAGCTGTGAGGGCAGGGCAATCTCGGTCTGAGTGTAGAGGTTGGTGATCAACCCTAGGATGCCCATCATGGCCTGCTTCGTCTGCTTCTGACTGGTGAAGCCCTCAAGATATCCGGACCTGGGTAGTAACGTGCGGCGCAAAGCAAGGTGAACAGTGCGTGCAGCCGGAGTGAGTAGAGCAGGTACCCTAGGCTGGTCAGGTGAGAAGGGCTGAGCAAACAGTGACGGAATCTCCTCAAAAGGTGCTGCCACACCTCCAGTGAGCGGCCTCCTGGGTGGGTTAGCCTGTCCATATACTATCTCGTGTAGGCAGGTGTCATGGAGATCCACGCCTAGTAGCTGTCCCAAGGTCTGTCGAGTCATATGGGGATGCTGGCCCATGAACATGAAGTCAATGGATCTGCGGCCCTCTGAAACGTAGAGTGTTGCATAGAAAACTTGGACCTAGTCCTCCACGTAGGCACTCCGCTGGAAAGACATCAGCTCCACTAGCCCTCTGTACCTCTCAAAGTAAGGGCGAATCTCAGTACCGGCTGCAAGTGCGAGCTGATCCCAGTCAAGGAAGTTGTGCTGGGAAAGCTTATGGCCCCGATGTTTGTAAGTCTCATACAGCGACGCCTGTGTCAGGGTCCAGAAGTGGCTGTCCACAAGTGGCTCGGGGAACCACTCCTCAAGCAGAATGCTCCATCGAAGCTTCCTGAGCTGCTTTGCCTTCAACTTCCTGTAGTCAGTCAGGCGGACACCCTCACCAACCCGAACATTGGTGTCCATCTCATCGACGGCTCTCTCGACCGCTCTGTCCTCCAAAAGCTCAGCTGCAGAAGGTCTCTGTCTCGGGGCTGCAGCCGGATGACCTCCAAGGGTCCTGACTGAGCGCCGGCGAACAAGCGGCACCTCCGGCTCCTCTGTCTCCCCCGACTGTTGTGGCTGCCTCTGTTGGGCCTCCCAGATCCTCAGGGATCCTCCTCGGCCCCGCTCTTGCTCCTCAGCGGCGCGAGTGGCCATCTCAGCTTGTCGAGCTTGCTTCATCTCTTTCTACAGTTTTTGCTTCTTAGCTGCTGGCTCCTCAATGGCCTTTCCTTTCTTGTCACGGCCCATCTTGAGGAGAAGAGGGATGGCGACGAAAATGCGATCACGGGCTAGGGCTGACAATGGAGAATGGCGAATGTGTGACGACATGCGGCCGAATGAACCCTAGCGGCAAAGAGGGGCAGAGGCGCGACAGGGAGCACGGTGACCGTTGAGGGCGGCGGCGGCGTTGAGGGAGCGCGGCGGTGGCTAGAGCGCAACAGCGCTGAGGGCGGCAGCGCGGTGGCGTAGAGGGCGGCGGCGTGGCGCTGAGTGGGGCGGCGACGGCAGGCGGCGGCAAGGCGTGGATTGTGGCGTCAAGGAGAGAGAAGAGAAGAAATGGAGAGGCGCTAAATAGGTGGGGCCCGAACCCTAGTTTGATTTTTAACATCGGATAATCCGACGTCAGATGAGAGGTGCATCGGTCGAGTGATACAGTAAGGTTATTCTAGAGGCACCTTCAGCATCGGATGATCCGACGTGGAAACGATTATCATCGGTTGAATTTGGCACAACTCCAGAAATGTGAACATCGGATGCTCCGATGTTTCTCAGAATGAACGCATCGGTTGATTTGACTTCCTGTCTGAGCTGACCCTTGCACTTAAGCACAAACTAATCCGATGATGCTTCTGCCTAAGCATCGGATAATCTGATGACTACAAAAGATCAGCAACATCCCATATATGTCCTTTGACTTAAACAAACAAAGAGAAACACAAGTCTTAGGACTTTTTGGGCAATCCCTAACCCCTCAAAAAGACTTTAATGCTAGTTGCCAATAACTTGGCTAAGCCCTAAAGCAAATAGAAAACCAAAAAAAAAAACAACAAGGAAAAAATCCAAATAAAATGTAAGGCCCATGCTTTGTAAGCTAGAGGATGAAGACTTCTATCTCTTTAAAGCATGTTCCTTTAGGCATTAATGCACCTAAAACTTTGTTCTTTCCACATCATATGAGTTGAGATATTGCATTTCAAACAAGTCTCTTTCTCATGAAGTTGGTTCCCCTTTGTGACAATCTACCGTATGCAATGCCAATGAAAGCATCTAGGCCCCCATGAGGTATGGTTTCGGTGATTAATGACAACCATTGGATTTTACTAATGAATTTGTGGATGCAAGGTCTCCCATATCACTCAATCAAATGAAATTTATATGAACATCAATATCAACTACTGATCATTGGAGACCCCTATACAATCACTTTATGAGATCAATCAATGATATGAAGACTAGAAGTAAAAGCTCATATGTCTAAGTCATTCAACCATAATTGACAACACTCAATGCTTGAAAATCATCAGAAGTACATTTCCAACAAATGTCTAAGAGGTCAATCGAGCAAAGTTCAAAAGAATCACTTAGAACAACTCGAAGCAAACAAAATCCACTCACCGGATCATCCGATGTTAAGGGCTAAGCTACATCGGTCCATCAGTACAATATGCAATATCCTTGGGCCATGTGTAGCACCAGATCATCCGATGTATAACTTTGAACACATCGGTCGATCACTCCAGCAAGCATCAAGTTTGAACAGATTCTGGAGGAAGAGCCACCGGATCATCCGATGAGAAGATAAGTGCAACATCGGTCTAACAACGGTCATATCTGACACAGTGACATCAGCTAATTTGGCTTTGACCGATGATAACTGAAGGTGAGACATTGGATCATCCGTTGTTCGCAGAGCAGTGATGTCAGCCTACTTTTCCAACGGCTATTTCATGGAGGCTAGCTATTTATACCTCTTCAACCTGTCAAATCGACAAGTCTTGATCACCAGACATACTCTACACATTCACAAGCATTCAAGACATAGAGCCATCACTTCTACACCATTTAGACCACTTACACACCAAGAGATAGGCTAGAACTAGCTAGAGAGAGAGCTTGTGTGCCTCTATTCTTGGTGAGTGGAATCTCTAGTGTAGTGAGAGCTGTAAGGGAGTGTCCCTTGGTGTTTGTAACTGAGAGTGACTACCTGAGCTTGCCAAGAGGATTGTGGAAGCCCGGAAGATCAAAGTGTACAAGGCTTGAGCTCCACCTTGCCAAGGTTGGCAAACGGAGAGGAATAGTGAAGATCCCTAGTCTCGATGACTTGGGTGTGGCCCCCTTTGGTGGGTTCCACAACGTGGATGTAGGAAGATCTTGACGATCTAGCCGAACCACGGGATAAATCCTCGTGTCTCCTCGGGAGTTTGCATTCTCTTCCTCTCCCTTAAACTTATGCATTTTATATACCGCGAAGTTGCTATTTACTTGAATGCATAGGTTGTTTGCGTAGGGAATTGGGCTCTTAGTAATTAAGTTTTATTGCTTTAAATTTTGAAAAGAAGCCCAATTCACCCCCCCCCCCTCTTGGGCATTCGATCCTTACAATTGGTATCAGAGCAAGGTTGCTCATTGGATCATTCTAGCTTCACCGCTAGAGAGCTTAAATGGCCAAGGTTGGGGGTTCGGTTCCTATCTTCGAGGGCAAGAACTTTGCCTATTGGAAAGCACGCATGCGCGCTTATCTAGAGGCTATTGCTCCCGAAGTATGGGAAGCAACCCACACGGGGTTTGGTGAGCAAAATTATATTGGTGATCAAATTAAATGGGATGCTAAATCTAGGAATGCAATTTATGAATGTATTAGTCAAGATGTGTTTGCTAGGATTGCTAGCAAAGAAAAGGCTTGTGAAATTTGGGCTTGCTTAATAGAAATTCATGAGGTTTCTTCTCGTGTCAAAGAACTAAAATATCATATGCTTAAAGCCAAATATGATGAGTTCAAAATGTTACCTCATGAAAATGTCAATGAAATGTTTTCTCGCTTAAATGTGCTTATTAAAGAAATTAATGCTCTTGACATTGCTTCTCTTGGCAAGGGACTCATCAACCGTAGGATCCTCATGCTCCTTCCCAAGCCAAAGTACAACATCATCAACTCCATGCTTCAAAAAGAATATCTTGACCACATTGAAGTTTTGGAACTCATTGGAGAGATTCACGCTCATGAGATGAGTGTACTTGGGATGATGGAGCAATCATCTTCAAAAACAATTGCTCTAAAGGCCTCCACCAAGAGAACAAATTTCAACAAAAAGAAAGTGGTTGAGCCTAGCCCAAGTGAAGAAGAGCAAGCATCAAGTGAAGATGACGATGATGAGCTTGCATCAATGATGAGAAAGTTCTCTCGCTTGAACTCCAAGATTGCCAAGAAGGGATACACCTTTGATCCCAAAAAGAAAGCATTTCTACCAAAGAAAGATGACAACAAGACTTGTTATAGTTGCGGTGATCAAGGTCATATCTCCTATGATTGTCCAAAACCGGACAAAAGAAGAGAGAACTACAAGAGCAAGCATCGCAAGCTTGAAGATAGTGAAAATGATGAAGAAGAGGCCAAACCTAAACCAAGATCCTTTGGGAAGAAGAAGCATGACAAGGGCAAGAAGGCAAAGCTCTTCCCAAAGAAGAGAAATGGCCCACAAAAGGTGTTCATGTGTGAGGCGAATGAATGGGTCACCGATGAAGAGTCAAGTGATGAAGAGAGTGAAGGGGAATAAGAAAGTTTGGCCGGTCTTGCCATTGCCAACAATGATGACTCACCTCTTCATCCACCACCCATGTGCCTCATGGCTAAAGGTAACACCAAGGTATGTGATGATTCTAGCGATGATGAGCTTTCCCCCGATTATTTAACTTCATTAATAAATGAATATCATACTATCATTAAGAGGGAAAAGAGTAAGGTTAAGGCTCTTGAAGAAACTCGTGCTAATCTTGAGAGTGCTAACCTTGATTTGCTTGACAAGTATGAAAGCATACTAAAAGAGCATGACACGCTCAAATCCCTTGTCAAGCAAGTTGAGGAGGATAAGGCTCAAATCAAGCTAGATCATCATGAGCTTGACTTAGCCCACCAAGCACTCTTGGGAAAGCACAATGAGTTGATCCAAGAGCATCAAACACTTAACCTTGCTCATGAAGCGCTTGATCAAGAATTGAAAAATATAAAGAAACAAACTCTTAATGATAAGATATCCATTACTTATCATGCCACTAATGCTTTGCACAAGTCTTTGCCTTTGAAAGAAAATGCTAGGGAGAAGGACTTGTTGGAAGAAATTGAGAGTCTCCACACTAGTGTGGCTAGACTTTCAAAAGGGGAAGTCAAACACAAGGAAATCCTCTTCCAACAAGCAAAGGCCTTCAACAAGAGAGGACTTGGATCCTGCCCGGTGCCTAACAAAGGAAAGGTGCCCTCACCGGAGCTTAGAACAAGCTTCATCAAGGAAGTTGGTTCTTATTGCCAACATTGTGAGGTCACCGGTCACCACACAAGGGAGTGTCCTCTTCCTAACCGACCTTCTCCAAAATTTCCCATTAATTACAAATCTACTTTCAATGATCGTTATTATCTCTTGAGTAAAGTAGATGGCAAGGTGAAGGCAAGGTTCATTGGCAAAGACATGAAGGGCATGAAGGGGAAGATCCCCAAGCAACTTTGGGTCCCAAAGACATTTTTATCTCACATACAAGGACCTAAGTTGGCTTGGGTGCCAAAAATCAAAAATTGAATTCATGTGTGTAGGTGAACTAAAAAGCCGGTGGAAAGCATTGGGTACTCAATAGCGGGTGCACCCAACATATGACCGGCAATGATGGTATGTTCACCACCATAGAAAACCCCGACAATCATGAACAAGTCACCTTTGGTGATAACTCTAAGGGAAAGGTAATTGGGTTAGGTAAAATTGCTATTTCAAATGACTTATCTATTTCCAATGTTTTGTACGTTAAGTCACTTAGTTTTAATTTACTTTCTATTGCACAACTATGTGATCTTGGACTAACGTGCACCTTTAGCAAAAGTGATGTTGTTGTGAGTAGTGAAACAAGCAAAGAACTAATCTTCAAAGGATTTCGGCATGGACATCTCTACCTAGTATACTTCTCCAACAAGGTTGCTAGATTGACCACTTGCCTTTTCACTAAGACAAGCTTGGGTTGGCTATGGCATCGACGCATAGCGCATATAGGGATGAGCAAGCTCAAGAAGTCATTCAAGCTTGGGATGGTGACCGGCGTGAAGGATGTTACATTTGAGAAGAACAAGCTTTATAGCGCTTGTCAAGCCGGGAAGCAAGTTGCTTCACACCACCCAATGAAGACAATGGTGTCAACCTCCAAGCCACTTGAACTACTCCACATGGACCTCTTCGGACTGTCCACATATCAAAGCCTTGGCGGTAACCTCTATTGTCTTGTTATAGTTGATGACTGCTCTCGCTATGCTTGGACTTTATCTCTAGGTGACAAGAGTGAAACTCCGGAAGTGTTCAAGACCTTCGCCAACCGCGCTCAAAGGGAATTTCAACTTCCCATCATCAAGGTTCGGAGTGACAACGACATCGAATTCAAGAACTACAACATTGGGGAGTGGTGTGACCGTGAAGGTGTGAAGCATGAATTTTCGGCCACATACACCCCTCAACAAAACGGTGTCGTTGAAAGGAAGAACAAGACTCTCATCACTCTTGCACGAGCAATGCTTGATGACTACGACACGTCGGAGAAGTTTTGGGCCGAAGCAATCAACATGGCGTGCCATGCCGCAAATAGGGTCTACATACATTGCCTACTTCAAAAGACCCCTGAAAGTGCATCTAGGACTCCCTTGTGGGTTTTGGATGATTTATGACAAGCAATTGGGATCCTAATCTTTTTGTTGAGATGAATGTAGGCAAATGATGAAAAATGAGCAAAATGCCAAAAAGAAGGGAAATGAGAAGCAAAGTAAATTTGAGCTCAAGGAGAAGAAAATAGTAGTTTATTATGTATGGAGTGTGTTAAGGAAACACATCCAAGAGCTCAATCACTTTCAAGCACACACACACAATGCACAAAGTTATACAGGACTGGACTAGTCCGAAAATAGCCGGACTAGTCAGATATCACATTCTGCACTAGATCGGACAAGTCCGGTCCCCACGGGACTAGTCCGATATCTTTCTGATTCACTTCGGACTAGTCCTCCCCAATGCGGACTAGTCCTCAATACAATGCACAAGTCACAAAAAATCGGACAAGTCCGTTGTAATCTGGACTAGTCTGATATTCATTCTGATCCACTTCGGACAAGTCCGGTGTCTACACGGACTAGTCCGATATACACACTGATCTAAATCGGACAAGTCCTCCAAGTGCGGACTTGTAATTCTAAACACTTAGGGTTTCATGTGTCCGGACAAGTCCGATGGCAATCGGACTAGTCCGAAGATTTCCAGTAGCGAAATCGGACAAGTCCGTTTTCAAACGTACTAGTCCGATATTCCTGGACACTTAGGGTTTGCTGCTCACAGCACACTGGACTAGTCCGGTGACCACCACGGACTAGTCCGATCTTTCTAAATCCTAACGGTCACTTTTAAAAACCCATATAAATAGAGGTGCACAGCCCACTTTCAAACTCTCTCGAACCCTAGCGCCGTCACACCTCCCAAGAGATCAAAAACCACCTCTCTCCACGAAATTAAGTGCAAAATCGATCAATCTATTGAAGATCACTTCTAGATCATTGGAGAGACACTTGGCACACATCTTTGAGCTCTTGGTTTGATTCTCTAACACACTCTTGCGTTTCAATTTGTAATTTTCGAGTGTGTTATTGGTGGCTTTGTAAGTTGTAATCAAGGGAGCTCTCAACGTGTGAGAACGCCCCTTCAACTTGGTTATTTACCCCTTTGTGATTAGTGGAAGAGGATTGGCCTTCGTGGCGATCCGACGAGGGAAGGGTTGGAGAAGACCCGGTCCTTTTGTGGGCTCCTCAACGTGGATGTAGGTTGCCTTCGTGGTAGCCGAACCACGGGATAAATCTTGTGTCTTGTCCTTTTGTGTTCTTCATCTTAATTGATCAACTTAATCTAGGGTTTGATTCATTTTGTTCAATTTGAGTTAATTTGTTAAACAAGAGCCTTAATTGTTATAGAAGTTGACATACAACTATTAAACTGTCATCTAAGTCTATATTTTCGCTGCCTACATTAACGAATCAATCAAATTGACTGAACTTGATCAACTTAGCCCGTGAAAAACGGACTAGTCCGCACTTTACCGGACTAGTTCGATATCTCTGGTGTTGACTGTGTTGTTGAGTGTTACAGGAACCAAGAAAAATTCAAAAAGGCCTATTCACCCCCCCTCTAGGCCTACATTCAATTGGTATAAGAGCAGGTTCTTCAAGAAAGAGTGCAACCACTCGAAGAGATCATGTCGGACATGAAGGAAGTTCAGAAAATCAACAACCAGGAAGAAGTGAACAACGACAAGAACCAAAATCTGGAAAAGTATCTCGAAGCAATTCAAGACTTCGACGATGATGACGAGGAGACGCTGGAGCTGAAAGCACTCCTCAGGAAGAAAGCACTTTCCAAAGGGAAAGCCAAAGTTGAAGAAAAGAAGAAGGTGAGTAGTCACACCGACTACTCCCGATATCCTTTTGACTATGATCGTTTAAATTCAAATAACAGCCATTATCTATCTATTCCTCTTGGAAAAGCCCCACACTTCGATGGGAGTGATTACTCCATGTGGAGGCAAAATATGAAGATGCACTTGATTTCCCTTAACCCGAGTTTATGACATATTGTGTGCACAGGAATAGACATCCCAGATGACGACGAAGAGCTCACCCCAAGTCAAGAGAAAGCCATCCACAGAAACGCTCAAGCCGCAGCCGTAATCACCTCCTCTCTAAGTCGAGATGAATTCACAAAGGTGGACGGACTGGAGATTGACAAGGAAATATGGGACACGCTACAAACAGCCCATGAAGGTGACCGGCATGTGCGGGAGGCGAAAATTGAAATGATCGAAGGCAAACATGGAAGGTTCGCAATTGAGGAAGACGAGTCTCCCCAGGACATGTACAACCGATTGAAGACACTTGTAAACAAGGTTCGATCATATGGGAGCAAAAAGTGGAATGACCACGAGGTTGTAAAGCTCATCCTTAGAGCCTTTATGCCTCGCAATGTAACACTATGCTCTATGATCAGAGAGAGACCCGAGTACAAGAAGATGACTCCAGATGAGCTGCTTGGCAAAATCATCAACTTTGAAATGATGGAGAAACAAGCCAAGCACGTCAAAGAAATAGCCGACCTCACATCGGCCAAGAAGAAGGGAGTTGCCTTAATGTGACACCCGGTTCCGAAAAATGAACCAAGCTAACGTATATGTGTGCCCAGGATGTTCATCACACATACACGAGTGCAATCACAAAAGAGTATACAGAAAATTACCACAAGATAAGATTAATTAACCAAATTTTATTACACAAACCATATTATCCTCGAATCCAAGCTCTAATGAATATTAATGACAAGTTCAACTAATGCAGCGGAAATAAACTTATTAAGCAAACTAAGCAGCATAAGCGACAGGGTATGTATGCGCAGCTCCAATCAACACCACAGGCAAAGCTGACGGTAGACACGGCCTAGAACTCCGCATTATCGCCATTAAACTCCCAATCCTGACCTGCAACTGTTGGGGTGGGGGATTGCAAGAGTGAGTACATGTCGTACTCAGCAAGTGTGGAAAGTATGACATGTGGCTGATTCAAATGACGACAATAATAATGGCAAAGTGCTGAAAAGTACATTAAAACATTTGAAACGCAACATAGTATAGGTATGTGAAATAAACCCATCATAATCATAAACAATACCATAATACCAAACTGAATTCATTACCATCATCAATAAGTCTAGATTTCACCATTGCCAATAACCATATTCATTACCAGAGATTAATCCACAACCATCCATAACCATTGCCAAACCATAACCATAATATCAACCATAACCATTACCCAACCATAACCATCCCAAATTCCAATTTCCCTCTAATCATGGAAGTTGTCCAGGTGCTCATAACCGGGAGCACGACTATCATGATAGTTTTAATTAACTCTGCAGAGTTTGTACCTCTTTACCCACGTGTTCGTGATTTCATCACCCTTCGGCGACTAAGAACCTCCCTTATGCCCATGACCCATCGGTCACATTACACACTTCCGTTGGTGTGTGGCCAAGAGATCACAAAATAGCTTTTACAATGGGATTACTAGCCTATTTAGACCCCACTGAGGTTTCACCGGTGGTGATGTCTCCCGCAGAGCACATCTTCGACCAAGGGCCCCCTCTTGAGCCATTCGGATCCCAGGGTAGTCCCACCAATCATCAACAAACCCAATCCGACTACCCCTTCCCCGAGCATCCACAATGGTCCAAACAGCACTAGCAAAGCCCTAATTAATCAGCTACACCGCACCCATACTTGGCCTCGTGGTGGCACTGTAGTCCTGGCTTATTCTCGCATGAACCGGTCCTTAGATCTAAAGCAAGCAAACCACCATAACATCCAACCCATCCACATACCAGGCTTGCTTAGATCATCCATTACCATACCATATCGACCAATTCACATTAACCAAAATATCATTAATACATAATTAAATGTGTAGTGTTGTTTGCCATCCCAATTAATTAAGCGAAGCAAAAAGGTAAAAACCCTTCCCGACTCTCTACCATAAATTCCCGGTGACAAGGGTGGTCAAACAAAACTAGTAAACTTCCTACCATAGGATTCCCATCAATTTGACACAAGCATGCAAGTTCGCAAACAAAACATTTAATTTAAAATAGGATCAATATGCTTCAAGGACACTTGCCTTGCTCTTGCTGTTGATTAGGGTCAAAGCCTTCAAACTCTTGATGTTGTAGATCCTCTGTGGCACTCTCTAGCGCAAATCCGTCTAATCCACACAATAAACATACAAGACAAGAAACACAATCAAAGAGTGCACAAATATTACTCAATATGACATGACATGCATGATTGATGCAATGCAAGGTAGAACTTGTCACTAGATTGCTTTTAATGATCACTAACTAGCTCTAATAGATTTTAACAAGTTTATACAGGTTTGGGGTTGATTAGATCAAATTTTAGAATTAATTCAACACAATTTAACCAGGAAGATCAGACTAGTCCGCTAGGGACCGGACAAGTCCGCACTTGACGAGATTAACAGATTAGGGTTTTCTAGATCGACATAAATTCGGACATTAGGGGTTGAATTCACATAAGGAAAAGAGAATAGAAGGTATACCAGGTGTTTAGAACTCCAATGAACCAAGAAACTTGGAGGTAACACTTAGATCTTGATGATCTAGGGTTGGTGATGAACTTGGAGATGAATTGGTGGTGAAGAACGAAACTTGGTGGAGATCTTGATCCTCCTTCGTTTCCTCCTCTTCTTCCTCTTGTTTGGGATCTTCTCCTCCCTCCTTGATGGTGGCTCCCCACGAACTAGGGTTTGGGTGGGTGGAAAAGTGGCAAATAGATGTCAAACCAAGGGGTGAGGTTGTTTATATAGACGTGGAGGCTAGGGTTAGATGGATTTCGAGTTTTGGATGAGTAGAGGCCGGTTTAGAGTCCCACATGGGCTCTAAAAGAGTTGGGCACGACGTCCATAGGCCCACTTGATGTGAAACCCAAGAAACAAGTCGTAAAACAAAAGGTCAATCTCGGAGTCACGAAATATCAGACAAGTCCGGACAGGACCGGACTAGTCCGAAGTCGTCCAGAGAGAAAATCGGACAAGTCTGGCCAAAATCAGACAAGTCCGATCTTAGTCAGAAAGGAAAATGGACAAGTCCGCTGGAACACCGGACTAGTCCGGAAAAGTCCAGGGACTTAGCAAATTTTCAAGGATTCATGGAACATCGGACTAGTCCGCACAAGATCGGACAAGTCCGAAGCTTTCCAGGGGCGATTATCGGACTAATCCGCAGCAAAAACGGACAAGTCCGTTTTTAGACAGAGAGAAATCGGACTAGTCCGCAGCAAAACCGGGCTAGTCCGCACTTTCCTACATTTTTAAGTGCGGTTTTGTTCCAAATCAATTTTAAACTTGTTCCTCTTATTATGGGTTAATGTTAAACATGTATATGAATGTATGCAAGGCATGATGTATGAAAATGAGGGTGTTACAAACCTACCCCCCTTAAAATGAATCTCGCCCTCGAGATTCGACGCGAAAGAGAAGAGATAGGGAAAGTCCTTCTTGAGATCATCCTCCAATTCCCACGTCGCTTCTTTTTCGGTATGGTGCTTCCATTGGACTTTACACCATCGAATCACCTTGTTCCTTGTGACTCTTTCCTTAGTTTCCAAGATTTTGACCAGTTGCTCGGCATACGTCAAATCTTCCTCTAGTTCCAATGCTTCCATTGGCACTTGATCTTCCGGTACCCTGAGACACTTCTTGAGTTGGGAAACATGAAGCACATCATGTACGTCTGAAAGATGAGCTGGCATCTCCAACTTATATGCTACTTCTCCTCTTTTGTCCAAAATCTTGAATGGTCCAATATAACGAGGTGCGAGCTTGCCTCTTATGTTAAACCTCTTATGACCTCTCATTGGTGACACCTTGAGGTAAACAAAATCTCCTATTTCAAAGGCTAATTTCCTTCTCCTATTATCCGCATAGCCTTTTTGCCTTGATTGGGCAGCCCTCAAGTTTCCACGAATTATTTGGACTTGCTTTTCGGATTCTTGCAACACATCCGGACCAAATACTTGAGTTTCTCCTGCCTCATTCCAGAATAAAGGTGTCCTACACTTCCTCCCATAAAGCGCTTCATATGGTGACATTTTCAAGCTTGCTTGGTAACTATTGTTGTATGAAAAGTCTGCGTATGGCAAGCTTTTGTCCCAACATTTCCCATGCTTTAAAGCACATGCTCTTAACATGTCCTCCAAAATCTGATTGGTCCTCTCGGTTTGTCCATCCGTTTGAGGATGATATGCTGAACTAAAATTCAACCTCGTTCCCAAAGCTTCATGCAATTTTTGCCAAAATCTGGAGGTAAATTGAGAACCTCTATCCGAGACTATCTTCTTCGGGACTCCATGTCGACACACAATATGCTCCATGTATATTTCGGCCAATCGTGCAGCTGTATACTTGGTCTTTACAGGGACAAAATGAGCTGACTTGGTTAAGCGATCCACAATTACCCAAATTGAGTCATACCCAGACTGAGTACGTGGTAACCCAACTATGAAGTCCATACCAATTTCTTCCCACTTCCATTCCGGAATCTTCAACGGTTGCAATAATTCGGCTGGCCTTTGATGTTCCGCCTTGACTCGTTGACACACATCACACAATGCAACATATTCGGCTATGTCCTTTTTCATGCTATCCCACCAATAGCAAGTCTTCAAGTCCTTGTACATCTTCTTACAACCGGGGTGAATCGAGTAAGGCGAGTCATGTGCCTCCTTTAATATTGTCTCCCGAATATGCTTTACATTAGGCACAACGATCCTCTTTCCAAGCCATAAGGTACCATGTTCATCCTTATCAAATCTGAATTCTCTCCCTTCTTCGGTTCTTTCCTTGATTTCCTTGATCTCCTCATCTGTGGTTTGTGCCTCTCGAATTTCTTGCTCCAAGGTTGGGTTTAACTCCATCATCTCCATCTCGTTTACAAACCCAAGGTTCAACCGTTCAAACTCTTTACATAACCCGAATGGTAACTCTCGAACCGTGAGTTGATGGCTTACTCCTTTCCGACTCAAGGCATCGGCCACTACATTGGCTTTTCTCAGATGATAGTTGATTCCCACATCATAATCCTTGATGAGCTCCAACCATCTTCATTTCCTCAAATTCAGGTCTGTCTGTGTGAAAATATACTTCAAACTCTTATGATCCGTATAAATTTCACACCTATGTCCAAGAATATAGTGTCTCCAAATCTTCAATGCATGTACCACGACTGCTAGTTCAAGATCATGCGTGGGGTAATTCTGCTCATGTTTCTTCAATTGTCTCGACGCATAGGCGACCACTTGACCTTCTTGCATCAATACACATCCAAGCCCTTGTCTTGATGCATCGCAATAAATGTCAAAACTCTTGCTTACATCCGGCAATACCAAATTTGGGGCTGTTGTCAACCGCTTCTTCAACTCCTCAAAGCTATTCTGACAAGCTTCAGTCCATTGGAACACCTTTCCCTTCGTTAGCAACTCCGTCATAGGCTTGGCTATCCTGGAAAAGTCCTTGATGAATCGACGGTAATATCCAGCCATCCCAAGAAAACTCCTTATTTCCTTAACATTTTGCGGCGGTTCCCGCTTCAACACATCCCTCACTTTCCCGGGGTCAACTAATACTCCTCCTCCGGAAATAATATGGCCTAAGAAGGAAACTTCCCGTAACCAGAATTGACATTTACTGAACTTGGCATACAATTGATGCTCCCTCAATTTCTGCAACGTAAGCCTCAAGTGTTCCTCATGTTCCTTCTCATCCTTCGAGTAGATCATAATATTATCAATAAACACCACAACGAAATTATCTAAGTACTCCATGAAGACCTTATTCATGAGGTACATAAAGTAGGCAGGTGCATTTGTCAATCCAAATGACATCACGGTGTACTCATAAGATCCATACCGTGTCCTAAAAGCTGTCTTGGGTATGTCTGATGGTCTAATCTTCATTTGAAAGTATTCCGACCTCAAGTCAATCTTAGAGAAGACACAAGCACCCTTCATCTGATCAAACAAGTCTTCTATGCGTGGCAAGGTGTACTTGTTCTTGATTGTTACCTCGTTGAGAGCTCGGTAATCCACGCACATCCTTTGGGATCCATCCTTCTTGTCCACGAATAGAACGGGCGCTCCCCAAGGTGAAGAGCTAGGGCGAGTAAAACCCTTCTCTAATTGCTCTTGAATTTGTTTCTCGAGCTCCGCTAATTCCATAGGAGGCATCCTATACGGCCTCTTAGCTATAGGTGCAGTTCCAGGTATTAAATCAATAACAAACTCAATGTCTCGATCGGGTGGCATACCTGGCAACTCATCCGGAAACACATCCAAAAATTCACACACCACCGGAATCTCCTCAATTGCGGCACCGTCCATATGATTCAGTTCCAATTGCTTCGGTGCGGTTTGAGATGCTTCAAATTCTACGGTGATCCCATCCTCATTGGTCAACTTCACCGTCTTTGTGGCACATTCAATAACTCCATTGTGCTTCCTCAACCAGTCCATACCAAGTATAATATCCAACCCTTGAGAATCTAAAACAATGAGGTTGGCGGAGAAGTCTACCCCCCTTATTCTAAGGCTTACTTTTGGACATACTATATTTGTCCTCATCTCTCCTCCAGGAGACTTAACCAACAGAGTAAACTTCATATGAGAGATAGGCAAACTATACTTGGCAACATACTTCGATGCAATGAATGAATGCGATGCTCCAGAATCAAATAACATAGTCGCGGGGTTGGAGTTGGCGAGAAACATACCAATGACCACGTCATCCGCTTGTTGAGCATCCTCCGTAGAGACATGGTTCACGTTGCCACGAGCAAAATTTTGCTGTCCACGGCTTCCTTGTGGCTGTCCTCCATTGGGTCTTGGGTTTTGCTTCGATGCATTGCTTCCTTGACCAAGGCCCGACTTAGGACATTGACGCGCAAAGTGTCTAGCTTCTCCACAAGTATAACACTTCTTAACCCCTCCAGAATTGTTGGGACGAGCTTGGTTTTGAGCATTTGCAGCAGGAAAATTAGCACGAGACTCATAAGGCATTGGAGGCCTAGGTGCTTGCATGACAGGGCGCTGCTGCACAAACTGAGTTGGGCGCGGTGCATAACCAGGGCGCTGAGCAGGAATAGAGGAGCTGTAATGAGGCGCATTGGGCGGCGCAAAGCGAGGGCGCACATTACTTCCTTGTTGCTGTCCTTGATATTGCGCCTTCCTCTTGATTTCTTGCTCCATCTCACGGATCTTGTTCTCAACCACAATTGCTTTGTCCACAAGCTTCTGAAAATTGACATAATCACAGTTGAGCAATTGCACTTGGATCGTATTGTTCAATCCCCTCATGAACAAGTATTGCTTCCGGCTGTCCCAGCTAACATCCTCAGGCGCATATCTTGAGAGTTGAGTGAATTTATTGAGATATTCACTCACGCTTGATCTTCCTTGCCTCAAATTCTCAAATTCTTGCCTCTTCAAGAGCATAAAACCTTCCGGCACATAATGAGAACGGAAATTCTCCTTGAATTCACCCCAGGTAATTCTTTCTTGGTTCTCATGAGCACTGCAATAAGAATCCCACCAATCTGCAGCTGCTCCAACGAGTTGATGAGAAGCAAATAGCACCTTCTCCCGGTCACTGCATTGTACAATGGCTAGCTTCTTCTCCACGGACTTGAGCCAATCATCCGCATCCATAGGGTCTGCGGCTTGAGCAAAGGTTGGCGGCCTAGTCCTCATAAACTCCCCCAATCGGTTATGAGGAGGTGGGGGTGGTGGTGGAGGCATGTGGGGTTGATTGTTGATATTGCCAGCCTGCAGCTGTCCCATAGTGTGTATCATGGTCTGCATGAGCTGGTTTTGCATGGCCAATAGCTGCTCGACGTTGATACCTCCCTGAGTAGATCCTTGCCCATTGTTGTTCTGAGGCACTCCATTGTTCTCCTCTTCATCATTGCCATCCCTCTGGTTGCGAGTCCTCACCATCTGAAGAAAAGCAGTAGGTAAGAATTAGAAAACGCCCCAACTATATGCATCAAGGGATATGAAACTAAACAACTAGCTACACTAGCCTAGGTGGACATGGCAATGCTAAAGCATCCCAAAATCCTCTATTAAGCACACAAGCAAGCAATATATATAGCAAACAGCACTCCAAGCAAAAACACATCGATTCCTGAGTGCTCCTATGTGCTCTAAAGTGTCCATTCTATCTAGGCTGCATCCTACGGTCAACCTGTGGCTCTGATACCAATCTGTGACGCCCGGTTCCGAAAAATGAACCAAGCTAATGTATATGTGTCCCCAGGATGTTCATCACACATACACGAGTGCAATCATAAAAGAGTATATAGAAAATTACCACAAGATAAGATTAATTAACCAAATTTTATTACACAAACCATATTATCCTCGAATCCAAGCTCTAATGAATATTAATGACAAGTTCAACTAATGCAGCGGAAATAAACTAATTAAGCAAACTAAGCAGCATAAGCGACAGGGTATGTATGCGCAGCTCCAATCAACACCACAGGCAAAGCTGACGGTAGACACGGCCTAGAACTCTGCATTATCGCCATTAAACTCCCAATCCTGACCTGCAACTGTTGGGGTGGGGGATTGCAAGAGTGAGTACATGTCGTACTCAGCAAGTGTGAAAAGTATGACATGTGGCTGATTCAAATGACGACAATAATAATGGCAAAGTGCTGAAAAGTACATTAAAACATTTGAAACGCAATATAGTATAGGTATGTGAAATAAACCCATCATAATCATAAACAATACCATAATACCAAACTGAATTCATTACCATCATCAATAAGTCCAGATTTCACCATTGCCAATAACCATATTCATTACCAGAGATTAATCCACAACCATCCATAACCATTGCCAAACCATAACCATAATATCAACCATAACCATTACCCAACCATAACCATCCCAAATTCCAATTTCCCTCTAATCATGGAAGTTGTCCAGGTGCTCATAACCGGGAGCACGGCTATCATGATAGTTTTAATTAACTCTGCAGAGTTTGTACCTCTTTACCCACGTGTTCGTGATTTCATCACCCTTCGGCGACTAAGAACCTCCCTTATGCACATGACTCGTCGGTCACATTACACACTTCCGTTGGTGTGTGGCCAAGAGATCACAAAATAGCTTTTACAAAGGGATTACTAGACTATTTAGACCCCACTGAGGTTTCACCGGTGGCGATGTCTCCCGCAGAGCACATCTTCGACCAAGGGCCCCCTCTTGAGCCATTCGGATCCCAGGGTAGTCCAACCAATCATCAACAAACCCAATCCGACTACCTCTTCCCCAAGCATCCACAATGGTCCAAACAGCACTAGCAAAGCCCTAATTAATCAGCTACGCCGCACCCATACTTGGCCTCGTGGTGGCACTGTAGTCTTGGCTTATTCTCGCATGAACCGGTCCTTAGATCTAAAGCAAGCAAACCACCATAACATCCAACCCATCCACATACCCGGCTTGCTTAGATCATCCATTACCATACCATATCGACCAGTTCACATTAACCAAAATATCATTAATACATAATTAAATGTGTAGTGTTGTTTGCCATCCCAATTAATTAAGCGAAGCAAAAAGGTAAAAACCCTTCCCGACTCTCTACCATAAATTCCCGGTGATAAGGGTGGTCAAACAAAACTAGTAAACTTCCTACCATAGGATTCCCATCAATTTGACACAAGCATGCAAGTTCGCAAACAAAACATTTAATTTAAAATAGGATCAATATGCTTCAAGGACACTTGCCTTGCTCTTGCTGTTGATTAGGGTCAAAGCCTTCAAACTCTTGATGTTGTAGATCCTCCGTGGCACTCTCTAGCGCAAATTCGTCTAATCCACACAATAAACATACAAGACAAGAAACACAATCAAAGAGTGCACAAATATTACTCAATATGACATGACATGCATGATTGATGCAATGCAAGGTAGAACTTGTCACTATATTGCTTTTAATGATCACTAACTAGCTCTAATAGATTTTAACAAGTTTATACAGGTTTGGGGTCGATTAGATCAAATTTTAGAATTAATTCAACACAATTTAACCAGGAAGATCGGACTAGTCCGCTAGGGACCGGACAAGTCCGCACTTGACGAGATCAACAGATTAGGGTTTTCTAGATCGACGTAAATTCGGAGATTAGGGGTTGAATTCACATAAGGAAAAGAGAATAAAAGGTATACCAGGTGTTTAGAACTCCAATGAACCAAGAAACTTGGAGGTAACACTTGGATCTTGATGATCTAGGGTTGGTGATGAACTTGGAGATGAATTGGTGGTGAAGAACGAAACTTGGTGGAGATCTTGATCCTCCTTCGTTTCCTCCTCTTCTTCCTCTTGTTTGGGATCTTCTCCTCCCTCCTTGATGGTGGCTCCCCACAAACTAGGGTTTGGGTGGGTGGAAAAGTGGCAAATAGATGTCAAACCAAGGGGTGGGGTTGTTTATATAGACGTGGAGGCTAGGGTTAGATGGATTTCGAGTTTTGGATGAGTAGAGGCCGGTTTAGAGTCCCACATGGGCTCTAAAAGAGTTGGGCACGACGTCCCTAGGCCCACTTGACGTGAAACCCAAGAAACAAGTCGTAAAACAAAAGGTCAATCTCGGAGTCACGAAATATCGGACAAGTCCGGACAGGACCGGACTAGTTCGAAGTCGTCCAGAGAGAAAATTGGACAAGTCTGGCCAAAATCGGACAAGTCCGATCTTAGTCAGAAAGGAAAACGGACAAGTCCGCTGGAACACCGGACTAGTCCGGAAAAGTCCAGGGACTTAGCAAATTTTCAAGGATTCATGGAACATCGGACTAGTCCGCACAAGATCGGACAAGTCCGAAGTTTTCTAGGGGTGATTATCGGACTAATCCGCAGCAAAAACGGACAAGTCCATTTTTAGACAGAGAGAAATCGAACTAGTCCTCGGCAAAACCGGACTAGTCCGCACTTTCCTACATTTTTAAGTGCGGTTTTGTTCCAAATCAATTTTAAACTTGTTCCTCTTGTTATGGGTTAATGTTAAACATGTATATGAATGTATGCAAGGCATTATGTATGAAAATGAGGGTGTTACACTTAAAGTCCACACTCAAGCCACTATCCAAGGAAGCAAGAAAGCACAGCTTGAGGAGGACAGCGATGATGAAAGTAGTGAGCTGGATGAAGAGGAAATGATTTTGTTCATGAAAAAGTTCAAAAGAATATTGAAGAAAAGATAGGGAACAAAATCAAGTGAAGGCAAGTACAAAGAGAGGACAAAGCCGAAGATGAGGCGGGCGTGCTATAACTGTGGTGAGTATAACCACTTTATAGTCGATTGCCCGTATGAGGACAACAAGAAGAAGAATAAAGAAGTCAAGCCTCAACCGAAGAAATTCTTCAAGAAGAAGAAACAAGCTGAACAAGCACACATTGGAAAGGAGTGGGACTCAAACAATGAGTCTTCATCATCCAATGAAGAAGAGATGGCTAGCATAGCCATTGAAAGCTCGTCCAAGAAACCCACACTCTTCCCCACGCTCGGTACAAAGAAGGGACATGGCACTTGCCTCATGGCAAAGGAAGGTAAATGCAAGGTAAACATCAAAACTCCTTCCATGCATTCCTACTCAAGTAATGATGAACTAGATAGTGATGATGAAGATATGTTAATAGGATTAGACAGAAAAACTGTTGCTAAAATGAAATTTTTACTTGACCAACTTGTTGAGAAGGAACAACTAATTGATCGTCAAGAGGACATGATTATCTCCCAAAAAGAGAAGTATGTCAAACTTGACAATCTTCTAGTTCTTGAAAAGGAGAAAAATAGCTCACTAGAGCTTGAGCTAGCTTCAAGCAAGAAAACTTGCTTGGAGTTAACCAACTCAAACGTTGCAATCAAGGATCAACTTGATGACCTGATCAAGGTTAACAAGATCCTTGAAGTGCAAGTTGAGTCACTCAAGCTAAGTGAATCTTCCTCCTCTTCAAGTCTACCTTCTCAACCCACTTCAACTAATCTTGTTCATATGTGCAAATGTAGTAAAATCAACACCAATTTGAAGGAAAAGTCTACCAACACAAAGGATAAAAATCCTACCCAATGTGGAATATTTGACAAGGAGAGGATCAACTATACACGTAGTGCATACTTGGTCCAAATACCTCCAAATGTCAAGTATGGCATTGGTTACTCTTAGGATGGAAAGCAAAATGCTGGAAGTCATAAGAATAACAAGGGAAAGATTACCTTTGTGAAGGGAGGACCCTCACAATCTGGTAACTCGAAAGTTAAAAACCTGAACTCCCATGAACACCGGACTAGTCCGGTTGTGGTCCGGACAAGTCCGGTCATACGGACAAGTCCGATCACCCAGACTAGTCCGATCAACAAACAACAACAACTTTTGTTCAAAACCTTTGATGCCTCTTATGTATTAATGAGAAACAATCTTGGTAAAGTTTATGCTTATTATGCTGGGCTACGCCATGGGAACACAAAATCCCATGTGTGGGTGCCCAAATGTATTGTAACTAACCTCCAAGGACCCAAGCAAGCTTGGGTACCTAAAACCAAGACATAATTTGTTTCTGCAGGCCTACTCCTCCGGTGGATCCAAATGGGTGCTAGATAGTGGATGCACCAACCACATGACCGGAGAAAGGAGGATGTTCGTGGAATATGAAGAAAACGAGGACCCAAACGAAGGCATCTACTTCGGAGATAATAGTCAAGGAAGGGTCCTCGGTACCGGTAAAATAGCAATATCCTCTGAACACACTCTTTCTCATGTTTTACATGTTGAATCTTTAGATTATAACCTGCTGTCCATATCTCAATTATGTGACAAAGGTTATAATTGCCTGTTCACTAACGAGGGTGTGACCGTCTCAAGGAGGAGTGATGGTTCCGTTGCATTCAAGGGTATGTTGAAGGGAAAGCTTTACCTTGTTGACTTCAACAAGCATAAAGCCGAACTCGGCACATGCTTGATTGCAAAAGCCAACATGGGTTTTCTGTGGCATAGACGGCTAGCACATGTTGGTATGAGGAATCTTCAAAAACTCCTCAAGGGCGATCACATCCGAGGTTTGAAAGATGTTGTTTTTGAGAAAGACAGGCCTTGCAGCGCGTGCCAAGCCGGGAAGCAAGTTGGAGCACATCATCCCACAAAGAACATCATGACTACGACAAGACCGCTCGAACTACTTCATATGGACTTGTTTGGTCCAATTACTTACATAAGCATCGGCGGTAATAAATACGGTTTAGTCATTATTGATGATTTTTCCCGCTTCACTTGGGTGTTCTTTTTACATGACAAGTCAGAAACACAAGGGACACTCAAGAAATTCTTCAAGAGAGCGCAAAACGAGTTCTCACTATCGATCAAGAGTATTCGGAGCGATAACGGCAAGGAATTCAAGAACATACAAGTGGAGGAGTACCTTGATGAGGAGGGAATCAAGCACGAATTTTCAGCACCATACTCTCCACAACAAAACGGAGTTGCCGAAAGGAAGAATCGAACGCTCATAGAGATGGCAAGAACAATGCTCGATGAATACAAGATTTCGGATCGATTTTGGGCGGAAGCAATTAACACCGCTTGCCACGCCGCAAATCGACTCTACCTTCATCGACTACTCAATAAGACTCCTTATGAGCTACTCACCGGTAACAAACCGAACATTTCATATTTTAGAGTTTTCGGTTCTCCATGTTATATTTTGAACAAGAAGCCCAGCACTTCAAAGTTCGCTTCGAAGTCCGATGAAGGTTTCTTGCTTGGTTATGATTCGAACACTTACGCCTATTGTGTTTTCAACAAGGCCTCCGGACTTGTTGAAGTGGCACGTGACATAGTGTTCGATGAAACTAATGGCTCCCAAAAGGAGCATGTTGATCAATGTGAATTAGGTAAAGAAGAAGCTCCTTATCAAGCATTGAAGAGAATGGCTCTAGGCGAAGTTCGACCACAAGAGTCATCATCACAAATACAAGAGGAAAGTGAACCATGAGAGGAGATCAACAATCAAGGGGGAGCTTCTATACAAGATCAATCACAAGAATATGAAGATGATCAACAAATCAACGAGGGCAACCACTCAGGGGGAGAAGAAAATGATCACCAACACACAACTCTCCAAGTGCCACACCCAAGAGTACACCAATGCATTCAAAGGGATCACCCAATCGACAACATCATCGGTGACATCCAAAAGGGAGTAACCACTAGATCTCGTATAGCTAATTTTTGTGAGCATTACTCGTTTGTCTCCTTTTTGGAACCATGCAGGACTGAGGATGCATTGAAGGATCCGGACTGGGTGGTGGCAATGCAAGAAGAGTTGAACAACTTCAAGAGAAACGAGGTTTGGGAACTTGTGGCAAGACCCAATGCAAATATAGTGGGCACCAAGTGGGTCTTCCGCAACAAGCAAGACGAACACGGAGTGGTGACAAGAAACAAGGCACGACTTGTGGCCAAATGTTACTCACAAGTCGAAGGTTTGGATTTCGATGAGACTTTTGCTCCAGTAGCTAGTCTTGAATCAATTAGAATATTACTTGCATATGCTACTCACCATGATTTCAAGCTGTATCAAATGGACGTAAAAAGTGCCTTCCTCAACAGACCGATCAAGGAAGAGGTGTACGTTGAGCAACCACCCGAGTTTGAAGACGAAGAGTTCCCCGACCACGTATATAAACTACGTAAGGCTCTCTATGGCCTCAAACAAGCTCCTAGAGCTTGGTATGAGTGTCTTAGAGATTTCTTAATTGATAATGGTTTTCAAATTGGCAAAGTAGATTATACATTATTCACTAAGAATCTAGATAATGATCTTTTTATTTGCCAAATCTATGTTGATGATATAATTTTTGGGTCAACTAACCAATCCTTCTGTGAAGAATTTAGTAGAATTATGACAGACAGGTTTGAAATGTCAATGATGGGAGAATTGAAGTACTTCTTGGGATTCCAAGTGCGGCAACAAAGGGAAGGAACATTCATAAGCCAAACCAAGTACACGCAGGACATACTCAAGAAGTTTGGCATGGACAAGGTAAAGCCCATAAAGACTCCCATGGCTACGAATGGCCACTTGGATCTCAATGAAGATGGACCAAGCGTCGACCAAAAGGTATACCGCTCCATGATTGGATCTTTACTCTACTTATGTGCATCTAGGCCAGACATTATGTTAAGTGTATGTTTGTGTGCAAGATTTCAAGCCAACCCCATGGAATGTCATTTGACAGCCGTAAAAAGAATCTTGAGATATTTAGTTCATACACCCAACCTTGGTCTTTGGTACCCAAAAGGCTCCAAATTCAATCTCATTGGTTACTCCGATGCAGATTATGCCGGGTGCAAAGTTGATAGAAAAAGCACCTCTAGCACATGCCAATCCCTAGGAAGATCTTTAGTTTCTTGGTCATCTAAGAAACAAAATTCCATTTCATTATCCTTAGCCGAAGCGGAGTATGTTGCAGCCGGAAGTTGTTGTTCACAACTCCTTTGGATGCGACAAACTCTAAGGGATTACGGTTACAATATGAACCGTATTCCTCTTCTTTGTGATAATGAGAGTGCCATTAAAATAGCCCACAATCCAGTTGAGCACTCTAGGACTAAACACATAGACATAAGACATCATTTCTTGAGAGACCATTCCATGAAAGGAGACATAACCATCTCACATGTCAACAACCAAAAACAATTGGCCGACATATTCACCAAGCCACTTGATGAAAAGCGTTTTTGCGAACTCCGAAATGAGCTAAATATTCTGGATTCTCGGAGTGTGGCTTGAAAAGTTGCATACCTGTATGATTGCTTCAAAATGTTGATTGAATTGTGAAAATCATCCCTCTCCATTTTTCTCTCGAAAAACTATGTCAATTATTAGATCTTGATGAATTTTGATCATTGTATGATTGTTGTATGCTTACTGGTCAAATTCATCAAGATTACTTGAGTTGTTTTGCCCCTCTATTCTCTATTATTGAACCTTCAAATATATATGAATGGGCTATGCAATTCTTTCTTGGTGACCACGGACTAGTCCGTGGTTACGCGGACTAGTCCGCCCATGCAGACTAGTCCGCAGAGTGCCGGTTAGGCCGGACTAGTCTAATATAGGTCTCTGGATGACTTCGAACTAGTCCGGTCATGTCCGGACTTGTCCGATTTTTCGTGTCCATAACCCTAGCCGCCACCAAACCCTAATCTCCTCATCCCCACTTTTGCTCACGCCTCCTCTCTCTTGCACTCGAGCTCCCAAGGCGATTTTCTCCTCCCTCCGTCGAAAAAGTCCACATTTGGGCGGAGATCGAGCTTGACCTCTTGGGGATTGAAGCTATCGGACTAGTCCGACCTGCAACCCCCAACACTTCGCGCCTCCATCGATTCCTTCGGTAAACTTCTTCAAAACCCTAGAAATCTTGTTTTTCTCCATTGTTGATCGTATAGCCTAGCATCCTTCACTAGATACATACTTATTTGATGTACTACGTGTATGCTAGACTAGATTTGCATTAGGAATCATCCCTTGACCAATCTGTTAGGTTTTTGAGGATGAACACCTGACTAGTCCGGTCCATACACGGACAAGTCCGGTACCCCGGACTAGTCCGTGCCTGAGCACCGGACAGGTCCGATGTTTCTGAACCTGAAACCTAATTCCTTAATTCCTTAATGTCATCCATTGCTATCTTGCCTTACCAATGCCTTGTATAACTTGTCATTATTCTTGCTCAATCATTCTCAGATCATGTCGAGCTCCGACAAGGAGATCTCCGACTTTGAGGCCGAGTTGGACCACGAGGTGGCACCTCGGTCCTCGGCGGGACTTGGCAAGAAACGCCAAGAAAGACCTTCCGAGCCTGCTACTTCCCCTCCCCAAGTTTGGAGGAAGGTTTGTGTCAAGAAGGCCGCCTCGAAGGCTGCTCCGTCTACAAGCGGCCTTCGTCAAGCAAAAGGAAAGGGCAAGGGAGTAGCAACGGGGCCAGTTGGGCCCTTGAAGCTCCATGCTCCCAGGGAAGGAGTCCGGGACCCCAATGAAGAGAAATTCAATGGGAAAGGCAGTGATGTGGCAGCCAAGCTTAGAAGCACTGATTGCTATGCAAGGCCAAAGCAGGCAGCTGATGGAAGGGTTTGGACAAACTTCCATGCAGATTTCTACAGGCTGGTTTACCTGCCAATGAAGACTTCGGTGGTGCGCAATCAGTGGATTGACTGGGCCTACCTAGAGAAGAAGAAGTGCTCAGCGTTTGATGAAGTTATTGCAGCAGCTAAGAGGCATGGCCTGAAGGATCTCTTTGCCTTCAGGCATAACTGGAATGATGAGGTGATTGCACAGTTCTATGCAACGTGCCACTTCTCGAGTGAAGATGAAGAGAGTGTGACTTGGATGACCCACGGATCCAAGTATAGTATCACTCAAGAGGACTTCAATAATCTGCTTCATCTGGACACCTCTGGCAATGACAGGCTGATCATCCACAACATAGGGGTCATTGAGAGGGACAGAATGAAGTTCATGTATGAGCCCAACTCCAAGTATGCTCCTCCCTCCACAAAGAACATGAAGCCCTTCTTTGTGGTCCTGAACAGAGTTCTTCAGAAGACCATTGCCCCCAAGGATGGGGATGCAGGGAGTGTACAGGGCTACCTCCGGACTCTAATGAGGGTCATAAGCAAGAAGAGGCAGTTTGATGTTGCAGATTACATATGGAATGACATGGTCAACATCTCAAGCACCCCCAATAGGTCTTGTGGCTATGCTCCCTACCTGATGTTTATGATTGAGAAAGTCACAGGTATTGAGTTCGTGAAGGATGTGGAGCACACTCCTCTGAGGCCTCAGAAGCCTCAGCCTATGAGTGTCCAGGCTGCTCCCTCGCCGGCCTCAAGTCCTGAGGCACCGGCAAGAGAAGGAGATGCTGCCAGGGCTGTCCCTACCTCCAGGGAAGCCCTTCAGAGAGGATCAGCTAGTGAGATCCTCAAGTACCTGACTGCCATATTCTCCTCCTGCAAGAAGACTGAAGTAAAGCTTCATAAACTCGATCAGAAGAGGAAGGAGGATATGAGATACATCAAAGCCAACGTGAAGCAACTGAGTGAAAAGCTGGAGATCAACCCCATTGGATCTCCAGTAATTTCTGAAGATTCTGATCTTGACATCACCGAGCTCGGGCCTCTGAACCCCTCCGAGCTTGCCTACTTTGGCATTGGAGGCTCGAGCAACTCTGCTCCTCATCCTCCCTCTCCTCCTCGTCAAGCGGAAAGCGAAGAAGATGAAGACGATGACGAGAGGACCGACAGTGAAGAGTGAAGACCCTAGGACCCTCCTCTCCTTCTTTTCTGTGTCTTGATGCCAAAGGGGGAGAGATTGAGGGGGAGTCTTAGCTTTAGCTGTGGTAGGGTGCGAGGAGAGAGTTCTCTTTATCTCTTATTTGTGATTGTAATAGTTTAACTCTGTTTTCCTATTAAGTTTGGTCATGTGATGAATTGCTCAATTTATTTGCGAGTATGTGATGAAAACTGCATTTTTGCTCCTGGAATGTCATATGCACTTTGTATCGGTTGATTAATGTAAATTCTGTCATTCTCAATGTATTCATGCACTTAGTATGCATCCCACCATAAAGAATGCACATATGAATAATTCTCTTGTTGCTTGATGTATTTTTGAGTCATATGTGTATACTTTATGAAAATCTCAAATTTTTGCCTTATTTTGTGAAATCTCAATTGGTTGTCATCAATCACCAAAAAGGGGGAGATTGAAAGTGCATCTAGGACTCCCTTGTGGGTTTTGGATGATTTATGACAAGCAATTGGGATCCTAATCTTTTTGTTGAGATGAATGCAGGCAAATGATGAAAAATGAGCAAAATGCCAAAAAGAAGGGAAATGAGAAGCAAAGTAAATTTGAGCTCAAGGAGAAGAAAATAGTAGTTTATTATGTATGGAGTGTGTTAAAGAAACACATCCAAGAGCTCAATCACTTTCAAGCACACACACACAATGCACAAAGTTATACAGGACCGGACTAGTCCGAAAATAGCCGGACTAGTACGATATCACATTCTGCACTAGATCGGACAAGTCCGGTCCCCACCGGACTAGTCCGATATCTTTCTGATTCACTTCGGACTAGTCCTCCCCAATGCGGACTAGTCCTCAACACAATGCACAAGTCACACAAAATCGGACAAGTCCGTTGTAATCCGGACTAGTCCGATATTCATTCTGATCCACTTCGGACAAGTCCGGTGTCTACACGGACTAGTCTGATATACACACTGATCTAAATCGGACAAGTCCTCCAAGAGCGGACTTGTCATTCTAAACACCTAGGGTTTCATGTGTCTGGACAAGTCCGATGGCAATCGGACTAGTCCAAAGATTTCCAGTAGCGAAATCGGACAAGTCCGTTTTCAAACGGACTAGTCCGATATTCCTGGACACTTAGGGTTTGCTGCTCACAGCACACCGGACTAGTCCGGTGACCACCACGGACTAGTCCGATCTTTCTAAACCCTAATGGTCACTTTTAAAAACCCATATAAATAGAGGTGCACGGCCCACTTTCAAACTCTCTCGAACCCTAGCGCCGTCACACCTCCCAAGAGACTCAAAAACCACCTCTCTCCACGAAATTAAGTGCAAAATCGATCAATCTATTGAAGATCACTTCTAGATCATTGGAGAGACACTTGGCACACATCTTTGAGCTCTTGGTTTGATTCTCTAACACACTCTTGTGTTTCAATTTGTAATTTTCGAGTGTGTTATTGGTGGCTTTGTAAGTTGTAATCAAGGGAGCTCTCAACGTGTGAGAACGCCCCTTCAACTTGGTTATTTACCCCTTTGTGATTAGTGGAAGAGGATTGGCCTTCGTGGCGATCCGACGAGGGATGGGTTGGAGAAGACCCGATCCTTTTGTGGGCTCCTCAACGTGGATGTAGGTTGCCTTCGTGGTAGCCGAACCACGGGATAAATCTTGTGTCTTGTCCTTTTGTGTTCTTCATCTTAATTGATCAACTTAATCTAGGGTTTGATTCATTTTGTTCAATTTGAGTTAATTTGTTAAACAAGAGCCTTAATTGTTATAGAAGTTGACATACAACTATTAAACTGTCATCTAAGTCTATATTTCCGCTGCCTACATTAACGAATCAATCAAATTGACTGAACATGATCAACTTAGCCCGTGAAAAACGGACTAGTCCGCACTTTACTGGACTAGTCCGATATCTCTGGTATTGACTGTGTTGTTGAGTGTTACAGGAACCGAGAAAAATTCAAAAAGGCCTATTCACCCCCCCTCTAGGCCTACATTCAACCCCGTACGAGCTTCTCATTGGGAGAAAGCCCAACATCTCCTACTTTCGAGTCTTTGGGTGCAAGTGCTACATCTACCGCAAGAAAAGGCTCGGTAAGTTTGAAAGAAGATGTGATGTTGGTATATTTCTTGGTTATGCATCAAACTCAAAAGCATATCGAGTATTCAACCAAACCTTCGGTTTAGTTGAGGAAAGTTGTGATGTTGAGTTTGATGAATCTAATGGCTCCCAAGAGGAGAGTTTTGGTCATGATGAGATAGATGATGAGCCTCTATGAGAAGCCATGAAGAACATGACCATTGGAGACGTCAAGCCTAAAGTTGAGGAGAGCCATGATCAAGGGGGAGCTTCAAGTTCCAACATCAACACCTCCATGGCACCTCAAGTTGACGAAGAAGAGAAGGATGATCCATTGCCAACTCAAGACTCACAAGCCACACAACATCAAGAAGAAGAAGAAGTCCATGATCAAGTCCAACCACAAGAGGAGCAACACGCATCACCATCGCCAAGTGCTTCACAACCACTTATGAGGCATGGACACATCTCCAAGGCGCATCCGATGGACCAAATCATCGGAAGTCTGTCAAGGGGTGTAAGTACACGTTCTCGCCATTTCGCTTCATTTTGTGAGCACTACTCGTTTGTTTCATGTGTAGAACCCACTCACATTGAGGAGGCACTCCAAGACCCAAATTGGGTGATGGCTATGCAAGAAGAACTCAACAACTTCATCCGCAATGAAGTTTGGGTGTTGGAGGAGCGACCCAAGTACAAGAACGTCATCGGAACAAAGTGGGTGTAGCGCAACAAACAAGATGAGAACGGCGTTGTGGTCCGCAACAAGGCAAGACTTGTGGCCAAAGGGTTCTCGCAAGTTGAAGGACTAGACTTTGGGGAGACATTTGCTCCGATCGCCCGGCTAGAAGCCATTCGTATACTTCTTGCCTTTGCATCACATCATAATATTAGACTTTATCAAATGGATGTGAAAAGTGCCTTTCTTAATGGTTACATTAACGAGCTTGTTTATGTTGAACAACCTCCCGGGTTTGAAGATACGAGGAATCCTAATCATGTGTATAGGTTGCACAAGGCGCTCTACGGGCTCAAGCAAGCACCTAGGGTGTGGTATGAACGACTACATGATTTCCTTATCATGCAAGGATTCAAGATAGGGAGGGTGGACACTACACTCTTCACCAAAGACATCAACGGAGATTTGTTTATTTGTCAAATTTATGTTGATGATATTATTTTTGGTTCAACTAACGAAGCTCTTAGCCATGAGTTTGGCAAAATGATGTCTAGGGAATTCAAGATGTCAATGATTGGAGAGCTCAACTTCTTCCTTGGATTTCAAATCAAGCAACTTCAAGAGGGGACCTTCGTCTATCAAGAGAAGTACACCAAGGACCTCTTGAATAAATTTGAGATGGGAGATTGTAGCTCAAGAAGCACTCCAATGGCAACAAATTGTCATCTCGACGTGGATAAGGATGGTAAACCTATTGACCAATCTAACTGCCGTTCTATGATTGGTTCATTGCTTTATCTTACCGCATCTAGGCCCGATATCATGTTTAGTGTATGCTTATGTGCTCGCTTTCAAGCGACACATAAAGAATCGCATAGGAAGGCAGTCTTTAGGATACTTAGGTATCTTAAGCATACCCCTAGTGTGGGCTTGTGGTACCCTAAAGGTGCAAAATTCCATCTCTTGGGATACTCGGATTCGGACTTTGCCGGATGCCGCGTGGATCGCAAGAGTACCTCCGGTGGGTGCCACTTGCTTGGGCATTCCCTAGTATCTTGGTCTAGCAAGAAGCAAAATTCCGTCGCCTTGTCCACGGCGGAAGCGGAATATATTGCGGCCGGTGCATGTTGTGCCCAAATTCTTTATATGAAGCAAACCCTTTTGGACTTTGGTATTAAACTTGGTTGTGTGCCTCTCCTTTGTGACAATGAAAGTGCGGTTAAGATAGCTAAAAACCCCGTTCAACACTCCCGCACTAAGCACATTGATATTCACCATCATTTCTTGAGGGACCATGAAGCTAAGGGAGACATCTCTTTGCGAGGTGTTAGGTCCGAACAATTGGCGGATATCTTCACTAAACCACTAGATGAGAAAACTTTTTCTAGGCTAAGAAGTGAGTTAAATGTGCTAGATGCAACAAACGTCATGTAAGAATGCATCTCATATAGGTCTTGCCTAACTCTCAAAGGATAGGAGTGAGCAAGGGTTAGCTTGGGATGGAGGTTCTTTTGGGTTTTCCCAAGGCTTGGAGAGTGGCTCTCCCTGAAGAAGCCTTTGAAAGGTTCAAATTTTGGCAAGATACATTTATTTTATGCCTTGCATGATGCCTGCCATATAGACTTGTAATTTCTTGCATTATAAAATGTTTGGCATTGCATACGGTAGATTGTCACAAAGGGGAACCCACCTCATGAGAAAGAGACTTGTTTGAAATGAAATATCTCAACTCATATGTAGTGGAAAGAACAAAATGTTAGGTGCGTTAATGCCTAGAGGAACATGCTCTAAAGAGATAGAAGTCTTCATACTCTAGCTCACAAAGCATGGGCCTTACATTTTATTTGGATAATTTCCTTCCCATTTTCTTCGGTGTTCTATTCGCTTTAAGGCTTAGCCAAGTTATTGGCAAATTAGTATTTTTGAGGGGTAAGGGGTTGCCCAAAAAGTCCTAAGACATGTGTTTCTCATTGCTTGTTTGTTTGGTCAAAGGACATATATGGGATGTTGCTATCTTATAGTCATCGGATTATCATATGCTTAGGTCAGTCCATCATCGGATAAGTTGGTGTTCAAAGACCAAGAGCCAGTTCAGTCAGTATCTCATATCAACCGATGAGTTCATTCTGAAAAACATCGGTCCATCCGATGTTCACTTCTTGAACTGTGCTGAATTCCACCGATGATATTCCCTTCCACGTCGGACCATCCAGTGTCACCGGCACCTTTTTGAATACCCTTACTGTGCCATTCGACCGATGCTTCTAATGTTTAACGTCGGTCCATCCGGTGTTAAATTTTTGGCTAGGGTTTGGGACCCACTATTTAAACGCCGCCTCGCCTCCCTCTTTCTCTCTCCCCAACCCCGACGTGCGCCTCACCTTCCACCGCTGCTGTCTCTCTCGCCCTGCGCCACCGTCGCCTCCGGCCGCCGCCGCCGCCCTCCGGTTGCCGCCGCAGCACAGCCACAGCTGCCGCCGTCCGCAGCAGCGCTGCCGCCATCCATAGCAGAGCCACCGCCGCCACTCTCCTTCACCACAGCCGCCGCCGCCTCTTCTCCCAGCGCTGCCGCCGCCTCTCTCCACCACCGACGCTGCCCCACGCACAGCCGCACCATCGTGGTGCCTCCCTCTATGGCCACTGTCCCTTCGTCGCTAGGGTTCCTGGCCGCGTCCACGCGCTTTACATCGTCGCGCCTCATTGCAATGGCTCGTGACAAGAAGAAAAAGGGCAAGGCCATTGCGGAACCGGCCTCAAAGAAGCATAAGCAATCCAAGGAGGAGAAGAAGGCATTGATGGCCGCTCGCGCTGCCGAGGAGCGAGAGCGTGGCCGAGGAGGATCATTGAGGATTCGCGAGGCTCGTCCGAGGCAGCCTCCCGTGATAGATGAGTCCGAGGTAGAAGAAGAGTCGGAAGTGCCATTCGTTCGCCGGCGATCAGCCAGGACTCGTGGGGGTCATCCTGCGGCAGCACCACGTCCGAGACCATCTGCTGCCGATCGTCGAGAGGACAGGGAGGCCCAGAGAGCCATCTACGAGATGGACACCAAAGTCCATGTTGGTGAAGGTGTCTGGTTGACTGATTACCGGAAGATGAAGGCCAAGCAGCTAAGAAGACTCAGATGGAGTGTTTTGCTTGAGGAGTGGTACCCGCAGCCTAGAGAGGCTCTTGTGGACAGTTGTTTCTGGACTTTGACGCAGGCGTCACTATACGAGACATATAGACGCCGAGGCCACAAGCTCTTCCAGCACAACTTTCTGGATTGGGATCAGCTCGCCCTGGCAGCAGAGACAGAGATACGCCCATACTTTGAGAGGTATCGAGGGCTGGTGGAGCTGATGTCCTACAACAGGAGTGCATATGTGGAGGATTGGGTCCTCGTATTCTACGCTACCCAATATGTCTCTGAGGGCCGCGGATCGATAGACTTCATGTTCATGGGCCAGCACCATCACTTGACGAGGCAGACGTTGGCACAACTGCTAGGAGTGGACCTGCACGACACTTGCGTGCATGAGAGGGTATATGGACTGGCAGACCCGCCGAGGAGGCCGCTCACTGGAGGAGTGGCACCCCCACTGGAGGAGATACACTCTCTATTTGGACACTGCTGACTCCTGCTGCGCGCACAGTGCACCTTGCCTTGCGCCGCACACTCTTGCCGAGGTCAGGGTACTTAGAGGGGTTCACCAGCCTGCAGCAGACCCTCCTGTTCTACATCATGAACGGGATGGAGTTTGATATTGTGGACGTCCTCATATGCGAGATGGAGGATGTGATCACTAACGGAGTGGGCATGATGAGGCAGCTTGTGTTTGGACACTGGATCAGCTACCTGCTCTCCATGATGGTTCCTGAGGAGTCCACCGTGCGTGACCGTCTCACCGACGAGAGTGTCACACGGTTCAGCCACTACCGAGCTCCAGCTCCTGGGGACCGCCGCCTTGGCCGTCCAGTCGAGCGTCAGGTTCGTGCCCGTCTATCTGAGGAGGACTAGTCGGATCTGGAGAAGGAAGATGAGAGGCTGGCAGAGGCAGAAGCTCAGGGTGAGGACCTTCAGCATATATGGTCCGAGAGCGACACGAATGACAGTGTTGAGGAGTACTTCCCACCTCCTCCCTCACCCAGGCAGCACGACGCGGAGGCTGGAGGCTCGATAGTGACACCCCCTACTCCACCTCCCGTCTCAGAGGCACAGGTCTCTCAGCCGTCAGAGCTCACCTCGCTCCTGCAGCAGATGGTTGAGCAGCAGCGCCTGGACCGGCTGAGCAGGCCCGAGCTGAGCAGGCAGCACGACTTTTGGAGCTCCAGCAGCAGTAGTAGGAGATGCAGCGCTAGATCGCCCGTGAGATGCAAGAGGACACAGACCGGCTGACTGGGCTGATAGACCAGGTGCACAAGCGCTCCCTCGACCAGCAGCAGCAGACGCAGTAGACGATGATGGGCATCCTGGGGTTGATCACCAACCTCTACACCCAGGCCGGGATTGCCCTACCGTCGCAGCTTCCAGGAGCTGCTCCACCTCCACCTGTCCTTACTCTAGCTGCAGCTCCGGTGCCGACCACGCCGATCCCGACGATCAGCATGTCTCCACTGCTGTCTCCGAGTGCGCCGATCCACTCTTCGCTGCCGGCTACGACGCTGTTCCAGCAGACGCCGGCATCCATCGTCAGTGCCCCCTTGCCAGCAGCTACTACTCAGCAGGCACCGACGGTGGCTCCTACGGCTCCTACGACACCTACAGCTCCTTCCTCCTCTACTCCAGGCAGCAGCTCCGACGACAGCACCCCCGACGGTGACCAGTTCGCCATCGCTCCTAGCACTTAGGGTTCTTAGATACTCGGATTCCTTTTTGGTGTCTTGATGCCAAAGGGGGAGAAGAGTTAGAGGAGAGTCAGGGGGAGGATAGCTTAGCCTCAGGGGGAGTGTCCTAGCTGTAGGGGGAGTCTATCTATATCATCTTTTGTAATTTGGTGTTCTTGCTACTCATTTGCTATTAATTGAGTATTCTTGTCTCATTTGTATTCATGTGCCACTTATTCTCTTGAGTTATTCGTCGATTGAGCTTTCGCGTTATTAATCTCTTTTGAGCCTTCAAGTTTTAAGTGTGATAACCTTGTACTCATTGCATATCTTCTTGAGTATCGTACTATCAAATTCATTATTATGCTTCACTTGTTGTGTTGTCATCAATCACCAAAAAGGGGGAGATTGAAAGCATCTAGGCCCCCATGATGTATGGTTTCGGTGATTAATGACAACCATTGGATTTTACTAATGAATTTGTGGATGCAAGGTCTCCCATATCACTCAATCAAATGAAATTTATATGAACATCAATATCAACTACTGATCATTGGAGACCCCTATACAATCACTTTATGAGATCAATCAATGATATGAAGACTAGAAGTAAAAGCTCATATGTCTAAGTCATTCAACCATAATTGACAACACTCAATGCTTGAAAATCATCAGAAGTACCTTTCCAACAAATGTCTAAGAGGTCAATCGAGCAATGTTCAAAAGAATCACTTATAACAACTCAAAGCAAACAAAATCCACTCACTGGATCATCCGATGTTAAGGGCTAAGCTACATCGGTCCATCAATACAGTATGCAATATCCTTGGACCAAGTGTAGCACCGGATCATCCGATGTACAACTTTGAACACATCGGTCGATCACTCCAGCAAGCATCAAGTTTGGACCGATTCTGGAGGAAGAGCCACCGAATCATCCGATGAGAAGATAAGTGCAACATCGGTCTAACAACGGTCATATCTAACATAGTGACATCAGCTAATTTAGCTTTGACCGATGATAACTGAAGGTGAGACATCGGATCATCCGGTGTTCGCAGAGCAGTGATGTCAGCCTACTTTTCCAATGGCTATTTCGTGGAGGCTGGCTATTTATACCTCTTCAACCTGTCAAATCGACAAGTCTTGATCACCAGACATACTCTACACATTCACAAGCATTCAAGACATAGAGCCATCACTTCTACACCATTTAGACCACTTACACACCAAGAGATAGGTTAGAACTAGCTAGAGATAGAGCTTGTGTGCCTCCATTCTTGGTGAGTGGAATCTCTAGTGTAGTGAGAGCTGTAAGGGAGTGTCCCTTGGTGTTTGTAACTGAGAGTGACTACCGGAGCTTGCCAAGAGGATTGTGGAAGCCCGGAAGATCAAAGTGTACAAGGCTTGAGCTCCACCTTGCCAAGGTTGGCAAACGGAGAGGAATAGTGAAGATCCCTAGTCTCGGTGACTTGGGTGTGGCTATACCCTTTGGTGGGTGCCACAACGTGGATGTAGGAAGATCTTAACGATCTTGCCGAACCGGGATAAATCCTCGTGTGTCCTCGGGAGTTTGTATTCTCTTCCTCTCCCTTACACTTATGCATTTTATATACCGCGAAGTTGCTATTTACTTGTATGCATAGGTTGTTTGCGTAGGAAATTGGGCTCTTAGTAATTAAGTTTTATTACTTTAAATTTTGAAAAGAAGCCCAATTTACTCCCCCTCTTGGGCATTCGATCATTACAGCCAAACAATTTTTAATGCAGGATATTAAACGTGAGTGCAAGTCTATATGGAAGGCAACATGCAAGACATAAATTAAGTCTATCTTGCCAAGTTTGAACCTTTCAAAGGCTTCTTCAGGGAGATACATTCTCCAAGTCTTGGGTATAGCCAAAAGAACCGCCATCCCAAGCTAACCCTTGCTCGCCCCTATCCTTTGAAAGTTAGACAAGACCTATATGTGATGCATTCTTACATGACCATTGCAACTTACATGACGTTCGATGCATCTAGCACATTTAATTCACTCCTTAGTCTAGAAAAGGTTTTCTCATCAAGTGGTTTAGTGAAGATATCCGCCAATTGTTCTTCGGACCTAACACCTTGCAAGGAGATGTCTCCCTTAACTTCATGGTCCTGCAAGAAATGATGGTGAATATCAATGTGCTTAGTGCGGGAGTGTTGAACGGGGTTTTTAGCAATCTTAACCGCACTTTCATTGTCACGAAGGAGAGGCACACAACCAAATTTAACACCGAAGTCCAAAATGGTTTGCTTCATATAAAGGATTTGGGCACAACATGAATGGGCTGCTATATATTTCGCTTCCGCAGTGGACAAAGCAACAGAGTTTTGCTTCTTGCTAGACCAAGATACTAGGGAACACCCAAGCAAGTGGCACCCTCCGGAGGTACTCTTGCGATCCACCCGGCATCCGACAAAGTCTGAATCCGAGTAACCCAAGAGATGGAATTTAGCACCTTTGGGGTACCACAGGCCTACACTTGGGGTATGCTTGAGATACCAAAGTATCCTAAAGACCGCCTTTCGATGCGATTCTTTAGGTTCTACTTGAAAGCGAGCACACAAGCATACACTAAACATGATATCGGGCCTAGATGCGGTAAGATAAAGCAAAGAACCAATCATGGAACGGTAATTAGATTGATCAACAGGTTTACCATCCTTATCCGCGTCGAGATGACAATTTGTTGCCATTGGAGTACTTCTTGAGCTACAATCTCCCATCTCAAATTTCTTCAAGAAGTCCTTGGTATATTTTTCTTGATATATGAAGGTCCCCTCTCGAAGTTGCTTGATTTGAAATCCAAGAAAGAAGTTGAGCTCTCCAATCATCGATATCTCGAATTCCCTAGACATCATTTTTCCAAACTCATGGCTAAGAGCTTCGTTAGTTGAACCAAAAATAATATCATTTACATAAATTTGACAAATAAATAGTTCTTCATCGATGTCTTTAGTGAAGAGTGTAGTGTCCACCCTCCCGATCTTGAGTCCTTGCATGATCAAGAAATCCCGCAGTCGTTCATACCACGCTCTAGGTGCTTGCTTGAGCCCGTAGAGCGCCTTGTACAACCTATACACATGATTAGGATTCCTCGGATCTTTGAACCCGGGAGGTTGTTCAACATAAACAAGCTCGTTAATGTAACCATTAAGAAAGGCACTTTTCACATCCATTTGATAAAGCTTTATCTTATGATGTGATGCAAAAGCAAGAAGTATATGGATGGCTTCTAGTCGAGCGACCGGAGCAAATGTTTCTCCAAAGTCTAGTCCTTCAACTTGCGAGAAACCCTTGGCCACAAGTCTTGCCTTGTTGCGGATCACAACACCGTTCTCGTCTTGTTTGTTACGGTACACCCACTTTGTCCCGATGACGTTCTTGTCCTTGGGTCGCTCCTCCAACACCCAAACTTCGTTGCGGATGAAGTGTTTTAGTTCTTCTTGCATGGCCATTACCCAATTTGGATCTTGGAGTGCTTCCTCGATGTGAGTGGGTTCTACACATGAAAAAAACGAGTCGTTCTCACAAAACATAGCGAAATGGCGAGAACGTGTACTTACTCCCCTTGACTGACTATTGATAATTTGATCAATCGGATGCGCCTTGGAGATGTGTCCATGCCTCATAAGTGGTTGTGAAGCACTTGGCGGTGGTGATGCGTGTTGCTCTTCTTGTGGTTGGACTTGATCATGGACTTGTTCTTCTTCTTGATGTTGTGTGGCTTGTGAGTCTTGTGTTGGCAATGGATCATCTTTTTCTTCTTCGTCAACTTGAGGTGCCATAGATGTGTTGATGTTGGAACTTGAAGCTCCCCCTTGATCATGGCTCTCCTTAACTTTAGGCTTGATGTCTCCAATGGTCATGTTCTTCATATCTTCTCATAGAGGCTCATCATCTATTTCATCATGACCAAAACTCTCCTCTTGGGAGCCATTAGTTTCATCAAACTCAACATCACAACTTTCCTAAACTAAACCGGAGGTTTGGTTGAATACTCGATATGCTTTTGAGTTTGATGCATAACCAAGAAAGATACCAACATCACATGTTCTTTCAAACTTACCAAGCCTTTTCTTGTGGTAGATATAGCACTTGCACCCGAAGACTCGGAAATAGGAGATGTTGGGCTTTCTCCCAATGAGAAGTCCGTATGGGGTCTTTTGAAGTAGTCAATGTAGATAGACCCGATTTGCGGCATGGCATGCCATGTTGATTGCTTCGGCCCAAAACTTCTCGGACATTCCATAGTCATCAAGCATTGCTCGTGCAAGAGTGATGAGAGTCTTGTTCTTCCTTTCAACGACACCATTTTGTTGAGGAGTGTATGTGGCTGAAAATTCATGCTTCACGCCTTCACGATCACACCACTCCCCAATGTTGTAGTTCTTGAATTCGGTGCCGTTGTCACTCTGGACCTTGATGATGGGAAGTTGAAATTCCCTTTGGGCACATTTAGCAAAGGTCTTGAATACTTCCGGAGTTTCACTCTTGTCACCTAGAAATAAAGTCCAAGCATACCGAGAGTAGTCATCAACTATAGCGAGACAATAGAGATTACCACCAAGACTTTGATATGTGGACGGTCCGAAGAGGTCCATGTGGAGTAACTCAAGTGGCTTGGAGGTTTACTCCATTGTCTTCATCGGGTGGTGTGAAGAAACTTGTTTCCCGGCTTGAGAAGCGCTACAGAGCTTGTTCTTCTCAAATGTGACATCCTTCACGCCGGTCACCATCCCGAGCTTGAATGACTTCTTGAGCTTGCTCATTCCAATGTGAGCGATGCATCGATGCCATAGCCAACCCAAACTCGTATTGGTGAAAAGACAAGTGGTCAAGCTAGCATCCTTGTCGGAGAAGTCTACTAGGTAGAGATGTCCATGCCGAAACCCTTTGAAGGTTAGTTTTTTGCTTGTTTCACTAGTTACAACAACATCATTCTTGCCAAAGGTGCACGTTAGTCCAAGATCACATAATTATGCAATAGAAAGCAAATAGAAACTAGGTGACTTAACATACAACACATTGGAAATAGATAAATCATGTGAAATTGCAATCTTACCCAACCCAATTACCTTCCCCTTAGAGTTGTCACCAAAGGTGACTTGTTCATGATTGTCGGGGTTCTCTATGGAGGTGAACATACCATCGTTGCCAGTCATGTGTTGAGTGCACCCGCTATCGAGTACCCAATGCTTTCCTCCGGCTTTGTAGTTCACCTACATACATGAATTCAATTTGATTTTAGGCACCCAAGCTAACTTAGGTCCTTGTATGTGTGATACAAGTGTTTTTGGGACCCAAAGTCGCTTGGTAAGCTTCCCCTTCATGCCCTTCATGTCCTTGCCAATGAACCTTGCCTTCACCTTGCCATCTACTCTACTCGAGAGATAATAATGATCATCAAAGGTGGACTTGTAGTTAGCAGGCAATTTAGGAGAAGGCCGGTTAGGAAGAGGACACTCCCTTGTATGGTGACCAATGACCTTGCAATGTTGGCAATAAGAACCAACTTCCTTGATGAAGCTTTTTTAAGCTCCGGTGAGGGCACCTTTCCTTTGTTAGGCACCGGGAAGGATCCAAGTCCTCTCTTATTGAAGGCCTTTGCTTGTTGGAAGAGGATTTCTTTGTGCTTGACTTCTCCCTTAGATAGTCTTGCCACACTAGTGCGGAGACTTTCAATTTCATCCATCAAATCCTTCTCCCTAGCATTCTCTTTCAAAGGCAAAGACTTATGCAAGACATTAGTGGCATGAGAAACAATAGATACCTTATCATTAAGGGTTTCTTTATTTATAGTTTTTAATTCTTGATCAAGGACTTCATAAGCAAGGTTAAGTACTTGATGCTCTGCATTAACTCATTGTGCTTTCCCAAGAGTGCTTGGCGTGCTACGTCAAGCTCATGATGATCTAGCTTGATTTGAGCCTTATCCTCCTCAACTTGCTTGACATGAGATTTGAGCATGTTATGCTCCTTAAGTATGCTTTCATACTTGTCAAGCAAATCGAGGTTAGCACTCTCAAGCTTAGCATGAGCTTCTTTAAGAGCCTTGACCTTACTCTTTCCCTTTTAATGATAGTGTGGTATTCATTTATCAATGAAGCTAAGTCATCAGGGGAAAGCTCATCATCGCTAGAGTCATCACATACCTTGGTGTTACCTTTTGCCTTGAGGCACATGGGAGGTGGATGAAGAGATGAATCATCATTGTTGCCAATGGCAAGGCCGTCCAAGCTCTCTTATTCAACTTCACTCTCTTTGTCACTAGATTCTTCGTCGGTGATTCTTTGTCATACTTCTTCTTCCCAAAGAATTCTGGCTTGGTCTTGACCTCTTTTTCATCATCCTCACTATCCTCAAGCTTGCGATGCTTGCCCATGTGGTTCTCTCTTCTTTTGTCCGGTTTCGGACAATCATAGGAGATGTGGCCTTGATCACCACAATTATAGCAAGTCTTGTTGTCATCTTTCCTTGGTAGAAATGTTTTCTTTTTGGGATCAAAGGTGTATCCCTTCTTGGCAATCTTGGAGTTCAAGCGAGAGATTTTTCTCATCATCAATGCAAGCTCATCATCGTTATCTTCACTTGATGCTTGCTCTTCTTCACTTGAGCTAGGATCGATCACTTTCTTTTTCTTGAGATTTGTTCTCTTGGTGGAAGCCTTAAGAGCAATTGTCTTTGAAGATGATTCCTCCATCATCCCAAGCACACTCATCTCATGAGCGTGAATCTCTCCAACAAGTTCAAAAACTTCAATGTGATCAAGATATTCCTTTTGAAGCATGGAGTTGATGATGTTGTACTTTGTCTTACAAAGGAGCATAAGAATCTTGCGGTTGATGAGTCCCTTGCCAAGAGAAGCAATATCAAGAGCATTAATTTCCTCAATGAGAACATACAAGTGAGAAAACATTTCATTGACATTTTCATGAGGTAACATTTTGAACTCATCATATTTGGCCTTAAGCATGTGATACTTTTGTTCTTTAACACGAGAAGAACCCTCATGAATTTCAATCAAGCAAGCCCAAATTTCACAAGCCTTTTCTTTGCTAGCAATCCTAGCAAACATATCTTGACTAATGCATTCATGAATAGCATTTCTAGCCTTTGCATCCCACTTGATTTGATCACCTATATAGTTATGCTCACCAAACCCCGCATGGGTCGCTTCCCATACCTCGGGAGCAATAGCCTCTAGATGAGCACACATACGTGCTTTCCAATAGGCAAAGTTCTTGTCCTCGAAGATGGGAACCGAACCTCCAATCATGGCCATTTTAGATCTCTAGCGGTGAAGCTAGAATGATCCAACGAGCAGCCTTTCTCTGATACCAATTGTAAGGATTGAATGCCCAAGAGGGGGGGTGAATTAGGCTTCTTTTCAAAAATTAAAGCAATAAAAACTTAGCTACTAAAAGCCCAATTCGCTATGCAAACAACGTATGCATTCAAGTGAATAATAAGTTCACGGTATATGAAATGCATAAGTGTAACGGGAAAGGAAGAGTGTGCAAACTCCCAAGGAGACACGAAGACAAGGTGATTTATCCCGTGGTTCGGCAAGATCATCAAGACCTTCCTACATCCACGTTGTGGCACCCACCAAAGGGTATAGCCACTCCCAAGTCACCGAGACCAGGGATCTTCACTAAAAGTCTCTGTTCGCCATCTCTGGCAAGGTGGAGCTCAAGCCTTGTACAAGTTTGATCTTTTGGGCTTCCACAACTGACTTGGCAAGCTCCGGAAGGCTCTCTCCAATCACCGACTGATACACGGTGAATGCAATCACCAAGAGACACTCCCTTACAGCTATCACTAGGCTACAGACTCCAATCACCAAGAATGGAAGCACACAAGCATCATCTCTAGCAAGTTCTAGCCTATCTCTTGGTGTACAAGTGGTGTAAATGATGTGGAAGTGGTTGCTCAACGTCTTGAATGCTTGGTAATGTGTAGAGTAGCTCTGGGCATCAAGACTTATCGAAATGACTGGTTGAAGGGGTATAAATAGCCAGCTTCCACGAGATAGCCGTTGGAAAAGTAGGCTGACATCACTGTTCTGCAAACATCGGATGATCCGATGTTCTCCTTCAGTTGTCATCGGTCGAATACAAATTAGTTGATGTCATTGTGTCAGATATGAACGTTGATCGACCGATGTTGTATACACCTGTACATCGGATAATCCGGTGATACTTGATCTAGAATGGTCCAGAAATAATGCTTACTGGAATGATTGACCGATGTGACACCTGCTTCATCATCGGATGATCCGGTGTTACACTTGGTCCAGGGAAATTGCTTACTGGAATGATCGACTGATGTAACACTTGCTTCATCATCAGATGATCCGATGTATACCCAAGACTGAGGTCTTCTTCTGCTTAGAGCCAACTCGACCGATGTAGTGTTTTTTGGATACATCGGATGCTCCGGTGAGTTGATTTTGTCTGCTTTGAGTTGTTCTAAGTGATTCTTTTGGAATTTGTTCGAGTGACCTCTTAGACATTGGTTTGAAATGTTCTTCTGATGACGACCAAGTCTCGAGTGCTATCAATTTTGATGGAATAATTTTGACATATGTGCCTTTTCTTTTAGTCTTCATGAAAATCGATTGACCTTGTAAAATAGTTTGTTGAGGGGTCTCCAATTGTATCCAATGAGAAGTAGATGATATAAATATAGAGTCCATTAAGTGTGATGAATTACATGAGAGACCTTGCATCCACAAATTTATTAGTGATATCCAACGGTTGTCATTAATCACCGAAACCATACCTTATGGGGGCCTAGATGCTTTCAACCGTTGCCGACAAGCCTTATAAATTGTCACAATCAAACGGTGTTTGCTAAAGTGACCAGTTCTAAGGATAATGCAAAATCATCAAGACACGTCAAGAGATGTTTGAAATTTGTCAGAAAAATAAGAAACTCTAGAGTTATTACTGTTTCGTACATACAAACAAATAAAAACATGGCAGATCCCTTTACCAAGGGTCTATCACTCAATGTGATAGAAAGTGCATCGAGGGAGGTTGGTTTGAGACCCATGGATGTGACACCATAGTGGTAACCCAACCTATGTGATTGGAGATCCCGTGAATTAGGACATGGGACAAACAAGCTAGTGGTTCACTGATGAGTATTTCATTAAGAGCCTCTCAATGTGAAGATGCAAACTTATACTCTCAAACTGTAAGATAGGTTGGTGTTATGCCTTAATGTGTGTTTGTTGCCTATGTGTAGCAAAGATGTCATCCTACAGGGCAATCTTAAAAGAAACACACCTATATGAGCTTCGACTGTCTAACGTCGCAATTTGTGAGATTTGGATGATTTATGGAAAGCTCATGAAGAGACTAGGGAGTACGACGCATATGCTCCACTCGCGGGTAGTCTACTGGTAGTCAAATACTAGTAATGGTCTTTAGGTGAAGTTGGTTCGCACAAAACTTGCAATACAAGGTGTAGTCCATTGTCCAAGTTGTGAACTGATGTAACTTAAGGATATATGCAGAAGTTCAACTTAAAAGTCTCTCCCGAAACACTGGTATATCAAATAAGGAACGAGAATGATGTCTCTTCTAATGGCTCTGCACTATGTGAGAAAGGCTCATCCGAGACGATCCTGAATGAAGAATAGAGATGAACAAACAGTGTGTCTCCGCGGCTGCGTCTCGCATTACGTAGTCATCATAGACGAGCGACGGGAGCGTCACTAATCAGCATAAGTGTGAGATAAGCTCAAAGATAACACGTCTCCTTTCTTTGAGTCATACCAGACGTGCTATGCGGAGTCATCGGAGGCGAGCAACTAGCTCGTCGCCAATCAACATACATGCGAGACAAGCTCTAATATATCACATCGTAGATTTATTGACTCATCCGAGACATGCTTTATGGTTGCTCATCGCAGATTTGTTGACAGATCTGAGACGGGCTTTAAGGAAGCTGGTCTCCTTTATTTAGGTAGTCCGAGATGATCTTTGTTAGAAATCATCATGGATTGTTTACAGAGAGGGTCTCCTATTAGGTGCCCCCACCCTTGATTATCCTGGTTGTCAGCTGCATCCTGGAGCTAGCCAGGATTTGACAGCCGCATTGCCAGTGTTAGCAACATACACATGCATGAACATATGTATAGCAAAAAATATCACACCTTAAATTATATTGACCAATCCAATATTAATAAAGTCAAGCGTGGTTATCAAGTGTACTAACTACACAAAGAATTCTCCCCTGTTTATCCTGATTACAAAGTAACTAATTACACACATCATAATGTCATCATCTAATCCTGTATATCGTAATGAAAATTCTCCCGATTAATGACTTCATTAACGATAAGCCTTCATAGCCTCTAAAGCTCCGACTGAGACATCCCAAAATTCAATAAAAATCACTGAAATCATATAAAACATTATCGAACTGCACTCACATTCGCTTAAACTGTCACATAAGGGAGCAAATATGTAAAATCCCACTTTTTTTCCTTTTATGAGAAGTTCAACCACAAGTGGTTTATCAAACAAAATGGAGGGCAACAAAATTGTGCACATAAGCTTGACCTCACTAAAAAGTTTTCTTTCTACAAAGTTGGGAATTTATTGATTGCAATGGCTAGGGCAAATTATATGGCAGCAATATAAAAATCAAAACCAATGTTATTTGATTATGTTACTATGCATATTAGGCCCCGCCAAAAAGATTCAAATACAAGGCTCCAAATTTTTCCTTGAACTCTTAAATATCTAAATAGCTTCTCAGAAAATTTTCAAGATTTTTGAAGTACATCTTCCATTTGTTTGGACACGTACAAAGGATTCATTTCGCATCGACATAAAAATTTGCTTTGCACTAAACTTTGCCCAAATCAACCCCTAAATTTTTCTAAGGCCTTTTATGGTTCAGGGAACTTGATTTCAAAGTTTAGAGATTTTTGGACCTTAGATGCTATTTAATTCAACAAGGTTTATATCCATATTGGAAATTCAAATTTGAATTTGAATCTGATGCAAACTAAGTCCAAATTGAATTCTGATTGCAGAATTGAATTCCCCATATTTTTCTTAGTCTACCTGTAAATTTTGGGAATTTTTCAACAATGTTTAAGCTAGAATTTAGAGGAATGGATAAGGGAGAAAGGTGGGGCCCACAGGTCAAACAGTGAAAATGTTTCACCGCCTCTGTTTCTCACCCCCGGTCGACACCGCGATGCATGCAAGCGCCAGCTCGCCGTCGGCATCGGTCGCCTCCAGCTGCCTCCCCCCCCCCCCCCCCCCCGACGTCCTTATCTACCGCCGTGGCGACTATAAAAGCCCCCCGATGACACGAGCTCTAAACCCTCCTAATACCTTCCCCATGCATCCACGATGCTTCCCGAGCTTTCAAACGAGAAGTTTAGCTACGGAATCGAAGGTCTCCACTGCACCAAAACCCTAGCCGCCGCCGCCGCCGCTGTCGGGAATTGTTTTCCGGTCGTCCCTCGCCGTCGGGAGCTAGTCCATCGTGTTCCCCGTGCGAAAATGTGTGGGGGCGGCGAGTCCCGAGGCCTCCCGTAGGCCGGAGTCTATCGCTGGCGAAAGCGCCGCCGCGCGCCGGTGAGAACGCCGCCGCCCGCGCCGTGGACCGAGGTGGAAGAAGACCAGGACGCGGGACCCACCTGCCAGTGAACGCAACACGCCGAATCTGTCTGTGTCTATTGGATCCCGTGTGGCCGTGTGGAGAAATTTATAACCCCCGGTGTGGCTGGCCCCTGATTGGATGATTTTAAATCTAGTGGGCCCTGGCGCCAAATTCAAAAGATGAATTTTCCCTTTTGGTGCAGAACCATTTCCAAAGTTTGAAAATCAATATCTTTCTGTAGGATGCTCCAAAATTATTCAAACAAATTTTGTTTGAAAGCCCTTAAGCTCTAGTTTCTATCAGTACCAATTAGGTTCTGTGAAACACAGAGTTCAATGCTGTAGAAAATAATCTTTCCAAATTCAAATACGATTTTTCCAGATAAGATAGCCACTGGAAAAATCCCCAAAATTCACAAAAAGTTTATTGTCCAATTCTTGACAATCAGAAAAAGTTTTGGAGCCATTGCACCTGTTTAACCATCTGTATAGTTCAATTACCTTTTTCAGTTATTGAATATTCACAGATGTTCAGTTGCTTTATTATGTCCCAAATATGGACTGATTCTTCCTTTAGTCATACACTAGCTCCTGTAAAAATCTTGGATTTAATTGACCTACTATACTAGTCCTAATTCAGTTACAAACTAAATATTGATTAAAAGGCTAAAAATTCAATTATAAAATAAATCCAGAAATTCTTGCCAACTTAGAAATACAATAACTCCTTCACCAGAGCTTAGAAAATTATGAAACAAATTTTGCTAGAACCAGGACAATTTCTCTATCTTGATTATGAACTGCTAGCTATGTTCAAGCTACCGTTTCTTCTCTAAAATTTTTGGAAGATAATTGCTTGCCATAATTTTGGAGACAACAACCTACTTTGATCATCTCCTGTTCTTTGCAAGAGCATCTCTCATATTCCCTAGTATCTACCTTCAAAGTTCCAAAGCCAATTAGGTCATTATCACATAGTGGACACCATAAATTAAATCATGGTCTTGGTAATAATTATTTTTCAAAGTCATTCATATATGTATTCTATGCATATCGTATAGTGACCGAAGTCGAGGAGGAACCAGAAGCCTTGGAAGAGCACCTTCCAAATATTAACTCAGACTCTGACCTGCAACAAGGCAAGCCCCAGTTTGCATTTAAGTCGTTTATAAAATTTTACTTTATCATTATGATGAGTAGTATATGAATTGTGCATTACGTTTAGGATGATTGATACCCCACATGCATGACCAAAAATCCCAGGGATTGGTTGGAATGAGTTACAGTTTGACCCGTAGTAACTGCTTTGCTAATGCATAGGAAATCCGGTAGAAGTCGAGTAGTTGGAATCTACTCGCGAGAGATGTAGGACATATCTCACAGAATTGGTTAGATAGAAAATGGCATAATATAATGAAACTGAGACCGGGCAGGGAATGGATAGGGAGCGGCGAGAATTGAGTCTCGGTCGCATAGCCCTGCCTGTGTCGATTAAGGCCCGTCCGTATGCAGCCCCTTCGGACAAGCTTGAATCGTACCGGCGACATAATGGACATATGGAATCCAGTAAACTGATGTAACTCGATAACTGGGGTGTCGAGGCCCACTAACTCACCATCGATAGGGGTGGGCTGAGGACAGTAAGGTGTAAATCGGTCGGCGGACACATGAGGTGTTCCGTGCGGAGACCTTCTGTTTGCGGAGGTGAGATGGGTTCGGCGTTCGGATTTCTTGTGAAAGGTGGCCATATACGCCTAGTACTGAAGTGTTATGTAGGTACAGGTGTGCTCGCTGACACTTCCGAACGACGTATGTGTCGTGTTGTCCGTGTGTGTCCTGATTGCAATCACCGTCCCTCGCGGTAATAGAGTACCACTTGTTCACTGAGCAGTGACGTAGTAAATACTAAAGAAGCCAGAAAATTATATTGTATTGAATTATAATTGCTTTGCAACCTTTTATGATTTAGAGATAGTAAAAATTAAAGTTTACAGTTTCCCCATACTTTAGCTGTAATAGCATTATGTGCTCTGGGCATGTCATATCATCGGCAAAGCGTTTCTTGTTTGATTGTGGAGCCCATGATGCGTCGTGCTTGGAGAATGTCATTTGCTACATAAAACCTAATTATAAGGATCCACTTGTAGGCGAGTCATTTATGCTTCACCTTACCTATGTTTAGTGTCCCCTTGCATATGTCTAGTGAGACGGGTTAGTCTTGCTGAGCCTTATGCTCACGTTTGCAGTTAACGAGTTTTTGCAGGTTATATAATAGATGAAGGGTTTGATGATGAGGCTGCACCCCCTCCAGGGTATACAGCTGAGTGGGAACCCTGCACGCCGCCGTAATTTGAGTGTTGCTAGTGCAAAGTATCCAAGGAATGGATAACATTGCTTTTGCATAGCTAGTGCTGAGAGCGAAGCTATGATATATATGTTTCTTTCCTTCCACTAGTATTGTAAAACTTTCGTTGTATTATAATCAAAGGACTTCGTCTTGTATTTTATTCAGTTTCTATTCTTGTATACTGTTGGGTGTCGCATTGCACGACACCACCCAATGAGATCCTCGAATGTCGGTATTCCGGTCCCCACAGACATGGTATCAGGACATCATTGGGAACAGTGTACTTGAAAAGAATATATTTTCAAAAATCAGGATATGAGTGAGGGATTAGCTATATGCCTTTATAAGGAGTATTATTAGTATAAGATATAAAGGTGGTAAACTAACTATGTGTTATTATATTCTGTAACGACGCCCCGACGTCAGGTAAGAGGTAAGGTACGCCACCGAGAGCGGGTCAATCTCGGTAAGCTCAGCATACGAGGAGTGGTATGTGAAATTTCCGTGGCTTGGCACGGGAAGTTAATAGGAGTCTCTGAAGCTTTCAAAGTTTCTGAGAACCTATGACACGCGGTATCCCAGCGTGCTTCAAAGTTAGTGGGAGCCCCCATCGGGTGGTGTATAACCCGATAGTATGCCTCTCTAGAACTATTCATGTTCTATGGGAGCATGCGAAACACGTATGCTCGAGCGTGTATAAGCCGGATCGTACGGGAGTCTTTGTTGTACAGACGTATTTACAGCCATGTACCTCGAGACATGACCTCGCTCGAGGGCGACTCACATCAGAGTCATATGCATTCATTTTCATATATATTATTGTGACTGCCTGTCGTGTTTCCCCGTGCCGCCCTTGAGGTGTGAAGGTGTGAAAGGGGATTGTTTGTCTTTTGCAGCATTAACTACGGTAGAAGACCGTGTAGAAGCCGTTTGCGAGAGAACGATATAGGAACCACCTATAGACGTAACCGGAAATACCGGATAGAATTTTCTTTGGTGAGATACGTAGTACCGTCAGTATCAAACATGATACTAGACCATCCCCAACGACAGAATGGATGCATAATGCGTTGGAAAGTCCAAATATCAGATGCTGGTAGGTTTGAACTCCGTAAAAAGGGTTCCGACTCGATAGGGTAGATAAAATCAGGATTCTTGATTTCTGGCAGAAGTTGGCACGACTTCGCCGGATTGTAATCTTGGTTATTTAATAGATAGTATAGGAGTATAATATATGGATGGAAAGCTCTTGAAGATCACTACAACTTTGCTTTGGACCATAAAAACAGAAAATCTTGATAATCTGTTGAAATCTGGAGTATACTAAAACTGCTCCGGATGACCCAACCATTGTACCAGTTCCAGAAATATTGCCATAACTCACTGTAGGAACATCTTCTGCCTTATTGTGACACATGTATAGAAAGGTCAGAGGCAAGTATACAGGTTTGATATTTAGAGTTTTTCCTAATTCAAATTTGATTTAAATCAAATTTGGAACTCAAAACAGTGGACTGCAGGACTACTGGTGCAAACCAGTCAGTTCAACTGTTTAGTTTGGATAGTTATAACTCTTAATCCAGATTAGTGAAATAGTCACATATATACATATCTGGAAATCTTAGGAAGTCCTCTATCAACTTTATTTTGTATTCCTGATCTAAATCTGGGTATAGCGGTGTCTAATTCCATTTGTCGCAAACTTGGTTCTGGCAGTCCAGAACTTAAAACAGTTTGCACCTATTTGTGAATTCGCGCGCGATACCTGTATAAAAAACGTTTCAGGGGTTAAATCTTTTACTTCTGGATTGTTAACTTGATGTTATACAAAGTTTGTTTTGTCATTATGTCAAAATATTATCATGATATCCCTGTATAAATTGTGGACATCACTACATATACAGGGGGGGTTCTGTCAAAAATTCCAGAAAATATGGGTCAACTTAAAACCTGTATAGATTCTATTTCCTAGCTCACTTGTAGCTGTATGAGTACAATCTGGAAAGCTTGGAAAGTATACTACAACTTTTGTATTCAACTCCACCTTTGATTCTGAAAAATCCTGTATGAAACTGTGGTGTTTCTACAGGAAGATGGCAGCAGAGATGATCCAATTACCTAACGGTTGGGTGCACGCGACATGCACTAGTCAAGGCGGGTTTCCGGATTTGTTTGTCATGCTGCTGAGCCAGTGCGGATATGAGGAGGCGCCTAGCTATTGGGGAAAGGAATTCCATGCCAACAGAGTGAAGAAGTGTGTCATCTATGTCGACGTACCTGCTGGTCCACCAAGCAACGGATGGGCCCCCTTTTCTATCAAAACAAGGGGTGTTCTATTGGAAGAAACTTGGAGTTTCGCCGCAAGTGTTGCTATGGAGAGGTTTTGCAGACTTCACCATCATTAGCTTGTGGGTACTCCGTATGAGTTCTTTCCGATCAGCGGTAGGGCTGCTGAAGGGTGGGCGAACCAATTAATCGCCGATTATGACCTCCACGGGGGAACATCGGTGACAGCCTTAGTGGTGTATGCATCGGCATCAAGTCGCAAAAATGGCACCCAGAAAGCGTGCATTAAGGAGTTGGTGGATAATCTGAGGGAAACCATGATTCGAGGGGATCGCTTTGAACATGAAAATAAATCGCTTAGAACCTCGATCGCCCCTCTCAACCAACGTCTCCGTTTCAAAGAAGAGCAGTATGAGCTAATTGCTCAAGACCTGTCAGAGGCTCGTGGAGCAACTCAAGAAATGGAAATTGAGTTAGAAGCAAGCTTAGTTGATGTGCACCAGCTGGGTACTCAATTGAGCACGATGACTGAAGCTCGAGATCGGTCCAGGGAAGAGGCTCAGGACTGGAAAGCCAGTTGCGAACAGGCCCAGCAAGAACTTGACGGCTTTAGGATGTTTATGGTGCAGGCCGATATACAAGCATTGGCTGCCACAAAGGCATCGGTAATGGGTGAGACAGTAGCTTCTACTTCAGCACCCATAACCGTGGTGCCTACTCCTGAGGATGATTAAGCAGAAGAAGAAGATCCCGAGGAACTTGAATACGTCGAGTAGGACGTATTGAAGGGAATGTGGCAGCACTTCTGCTAACACGGGGCAACATATAGTTAAATGGTTGCTCGTGTTTTTCTTGTGTGACCATGTTTGTGTCATATTAAGAGTAGTGGTGGTTATGTCTAGATAACTAGATGTGTACGACATCTCAAGAGGACCAAGTATGGTAGAGATGTATTTCCATAGTGGGAGTCCATCATTTTGGAGTTTACTACTGTAAACTTGGTCTAGAGATAATATATCTTGTATAAAGTTTGTACTTTATCTATATATGTTGATGTTGTATATTTTCTATCGTGGTCTACCGCATTACTATTTATATGGAAGGATGAAGTTGAGGCAGTGGGATTTATGGTGCGAATCGTTGTATTGCAGCATGGTGCGTACACGTGCAGCCCAGAAGTGGGAGACTCAAGTGGAGGGCAGGGGGATGACACACCACCCCCGAGGCAGAATATGCCCCAGACACAGCCACCTCCACCACCTCCACCCACACTTCCCAGAAGTCTCGCGGAGGTTCTCGCAACAGTACTCGGCTCGCGCGACGAGCAAACCGAGTTGTTGCGGACTCTTGTACAACACTCGTCCCGTCAAGGGGGACGACACGCTGATGGGCCACGTCAGTCATATCCGAGTTCCTACTCGGATTTCTCATCGACGCATCCACCGATCTTCAGAGAGGCCGACGAGCCTTTGGAGGCGGACAACTGGCTCCGCACTATTGAAGGGAAGTTCGGTTTACTTGAGGTAACCGAACAACAGAAGGCTCTGTTTGCAGCTCAGCAACTGCAGGGTTCTGCTGGTGCGTGGTAGGCAAACTACCTCGCCGCACGCCCCGCATGCTATTTCATGAGCTGGGCAGAATTCTGGGAGTCGTTCCGTGCCTATCATATTCCTCCTGGGATTATAAGGAGGAAGCTTCAAGAGTTCTTGGAGCTGAAGCAGGGAGGAAGGAGTGCTTACGAGTACTCCAAGGCCTTCAACCACTTGGCCCAATATGCACAGGACCAAGTGAACACAGAAGGCAGGAAGCGAGAGTGCCTTCTACCGGGGGCTGAACACCAAGATGAAGGACAAGTTGGTCTTGTTCAACCGCGGTAGTTTCAACGACCTGGTCAACTCCGCGATCATGCAGGAGGACGCTACTCGAGAACTGTCCTCAGACAAGAAGAAGAGGAGTGCTCCGTAGGGTAGCGGAGGTGGTGCTTCTCAGAAGTACCAAATGGTGTATCGATCACCATCCGGCCAGAGGTGGCAACCGCCATCACGACCACCAATGTTCAGTGGTCGCCAGTTCGGTAACTTTGGGTTCCGACCGCAGCAACAACAGGGGATGATCCCACGTGCACTTCCACCTTCACCACGTGCACCGGGATTCCATCCTCCCATTCGTACTGGCCAAACCCCGTACACGTGTTTCACGTGTGGACGCACGGGGCACTTCGCCAAGGACTGCCCGCAGAGTAGGCAAGGCGGAGGACAATCATCATACCAGGGCGCGAACCAACCCCACAACCAGCCCAAGAAGCCAGTTCCCAGACTCGGCAACGTCCACCACCTCACCATTGAGGATGTTCCGGAAGGCGCACCCGTACTCACGGGTACGTTCTCTATCTCCAATCATCCCGTAGTCATACTCTTTGACTCCGGAGCTTCACAGAATGTCATTAGCAAGTCTTTTGTCATTAAAAATCAATTGCCTATAATCTCCACAAAAACTTCGTATGTGATTAGCACTCCAGCCGGGAAAACAGTAACAAATGAATTGGTTCCTGGGATACCACTTAACCTAGATGGAACCATATATCTTGTTTCACTTCTGATACTAGAGCATCAGAAATTAGATGTCATCTTGGGAATGGCATAGTTACAATACCATGGTGCTATTCTAGATCTGGTCCCTTGAAAAATATATCTAAATTCTCCACTCCATCCCTCTCAAGTCCTCAATCTTGAGAAAGCCATTCTAGTGAATTCATCTACTCACAATACCGAGATTATGGAACTTAAGAATATTCCAGTAGTATGTGAATACTCGGACATATTTCCCGAAGATCTTCCGGGTATGCCCCCAGAAAGAGATATATAATTTAAGATTGAACTTGCACCGGGAACAGTGCCAATCTCAAGACCACCCTACAAGATGGCACCCAAGGAACTTGTAAAACTTAAGGAGCAGTTAACCGAACTTGAGAACAAGGATTTCATTCGTCCAAGTTCATCACCATGGGGTTGTTCTGCACTATTTGTAGAGAAGAAAGATAAGACCTTGAGACTGTGTGTAGACTATCGTCCCCTCAATGTTGTCACTATCAAGAACAAGTATCCACTACCACGCATTGACATCCTTTTCGATCAATTGGTGGGTGCTAAAGTATTTTCGAAGATGGATCTTCATTCTGGTTATCATCATATCAGAATCTGACCAGAAGACATACCAAAGATAGCATTCTCGATGAGGTATGGACTGTATGAGTACCTGGTTATGTCTTTTGAATTGACCAACGCACCAGCTCATTTCATGTATCACATGAACTCGGTGTTTATGCCGGAATTGGACAAGTTTTTCGTAGTCTTCATTGACGACATACTTGTGTATTCAAAATCCAAAGAAGAACATGCTCAACACTTGCGTATCGTGCTTCAACGATTACGGGACCACCAGCTATATGCTAAGTTCAGCAAGTGTGAATTCTGGATCACTCAAGTGCCATTTTTAGGGCACATCATATCAGCAGAAGGGATTGCAGTTGATCCCAGTAAGATCAAGCAAGTCCTAAATGGGAGTCTCCAAAGTCTGTACATGAAGTTCGAAGTTTCCTAGGTTTAGCTGGGTATTACCAGAGGTTCATTCCCAGTTTCTCCAAAATAGCTAAACCAATGACAGAACTTCTGAAGAAGGGAACGAAGTATGTATGGAATGAGGCATGTGAGGCAGGTTTTCAAGCATTAGTAAAACACCTCACAACGGCACCAGTATTAGCTCAACCGGACACAACCAAATCATTCGACGTGTATTGTGATGCATCAGGAAATGGTTTGGGTTGTGTGTTGATGCAGGATAGACGAGTGATCGCTTATGGATCACGGCAGCTTCGGAACCATGAGCAGCACTATCCGACTCATGATCTAGAACTCGCTGCTGTGGTACTAGCATTAAAGATGTGGAGACATTATCTACTGGGTAATTTAGTACATCTCTACACCGATCACAAGAGCCTGAAATACATCTTCACCCAAAAAGATTTAAATATGCGACAGCGTAGATGGTTGGAGTTAATCAAGGATTATGAGATTGAGATCTACTACCATCCAGGCAAAGCGAATGTAGTCACAGATGCTCTGAGCCGCAAGTCCCATGTCAACAATCTTTCCATTACCTCAATGGAAGGAGAACAAGAACCGAGTCTCTACTTGGTTCCATATGGGGCACTCTACAACCTAGCTCTCATTCCTACTATCAAGGAGGATATTATGGCAGCTCAGAAGGAGGACAAAGGGATGTCGCACATTCGCCAAAGAATGGAGAAGGGGGAGATGAAATGTTTCCGATGTGACGATGAGGGTACCCTCTGGTTTAAGAACCGCATAGTGGTACCCTGAAACATGGAACTTCGGAAGAAGATACTGGATGAAGCTCATTTATCCAAGTATTCCATTCATCCGGGAAGTAACAAAATGTACCAAGACTTGAGAAAGAAGTTCTGGTGGACTCGTATGAAGAGAGAAGTAGCAAAATACGTATCCGAATGTGATACGTGTCGTCGAGTTAAGGCCGACCATATGAAGACAGTTGGGCAGCTTCAACCTTTAAGCATACCGACTTGGAAATGGGAGGATATCAACATGGATTTCATTGTTGGGTTGCCTCCCACTCTCCATAAGCACGACTCAATTTGGGTGATCGTTGATCGATTAACCAAATCAGCTCATTTCATACTGGTCAGTGTGGATTATAAAGCGAAGCGGTACGCAGAACTTTATATCTCCAGAATTTTGTCCCTACATGGAGTACCCCGCACTATCATTTCAGATCGAGGATCTATTTTTGTTGCTCGCTTTTGGGAGCATCTCCATGATGCATTGGGTACCAAGCTAATTCGAAGCTCAGCTTATCATCCTCAGACTGATGGACAAACCGAACGGGTGAATCAAGTGCTAGAGGATATGCTTCGTTCATGTGCCATCCACCATGGTAGGTATTGGGATGATCATCTACCATTGGCGGAATTTTCGTACAACAACGGTTACCAGGCTAGCATCCAGATGGCGCCATGTGAAGCTCTTTATGGCCGGAAGTGTCGCACACCCTTGAACTGGTGCGAATCTGGTGAACGAGTGGTATATGGCATTGACTTAATAAAAGAAGCCAAAGAGCAAGTACGCATTATTCAAACAAATCTCAAAGCCGCTCAGTCTCGTCAGAAGAGCTACGCAGACAAACGACGTCGACCTCTTCACTTCGAGATTGGGGATCAAGTTTATCTCCGGGTATCCCCGATGAAAGGAATTCATCGATTCGGAGTAAAAGGGAGCTAGCTCCACGTTTTATTGGACCGTTCGCAATAATCAAAAGATGCGGACCTGTGGCATATCAATTGGAGTTACCGCCATCGCTGGCAGGAGTCCATAATGTGTTTCACATTTCTCAGTTACGGAAATGTCTCAACGTCCCAACGAATATACGTATTGAGGATTTGGAAGCCCTCCAACCAGATCTTACATATTCCGAGCATCCAAACCAGATCGTTGATGAGAAGACTCGCACCACAAGAAGGCGCACTTTGCGTTTCTACAAAGTCTTGTGGAGCAACCACAATGCTGAAGAAGCCACGTGGGAAAGCGAGAAATATCTTAAAATGAACTATCCGGAATTGTTAGCGGCACATGTTCAGTAGATCTTTATCTTTTGTCCTTCCTTTGTAATCTCGGGACGAGATTCTTTTAAGGGGGGAGGAATGTAAAATCCCACTTTTTTCCTTTTATGAGTAGTTCAACCACAAGTGGTTTATCAAACAAAACGGAGGGCAACAAAATTGTGCACATAAGCTTGACCTCACTAAAAAGTTTTCTTTCTACAAAGTTGGGAAGTTATTGATTGCAATGGCTAGGGCAAATTATATGGCAGCAATATAAAAATCAAAACCAATGTTATTTGATTATGTTGCTATGCATATTAGGCCCTGCAAAAAAGATTCAAATCCAAGTCTCCAAAATTTTCGTTGGACTCTTAAATATCTAAATAGCTTCTCAGAAAATTTTCAAGATTTTTGAAGTACATCTTCCATTTGTTTGGACACGTACAAAGGATTCATTTCGCGTCGACATAAAAATTTGCTTTGCACTAAACTTTGCCCAAATCAACCCCTAAATTTTTCTAAGGCCTTTTATGGTTCAGGGAACTTGATTTCAAAGTTTAGAGATTTTTGGACCTCAGATGCTATTTAATTAAACAAGGTTTATACCCAAATTGGAAATTCAAATTTGAATTTGAATCTGATGCAAACTAAGTCCAAATTGAATTTTGATTGCGGAATTGAATTCCCCATATTTTTCTTAGTCTACCTGTTAATTTTGGGAATTTTTGGACAATGTTTAAGATAGAATTTAGAGGAATGGATAAGGGAGAGAGGTGGGGCCCATAGGTCAGACAGTGAAAACGTTTCACCGCCTCTGTTTCTCACCCCCGGTCGACACCGCGATGCATGCAAGCGCCAGCTCGCCGTCGGCGTCGGTCGCCTCCAGCTGCCCCCGCCCCCCCCCCCCCCCCGACGTCCTTATCTACCGCTGTGGTGCCTATAAAAGCCCCCCCCCCCATCGACGGAGTCCTCACCCATTCACTGCACCGCGCCATTTTTCATCGCCGCCGCGATCAACCCAGTGCCGCTCGACGCCGCGCGACCTCGCCGTCGATACAAGTGCCCTTATACTCTTCGGTCAGTAACAAAAAGGTGCGCCATGACCTCGTGCAGCTTATGGTTAAGCTTGAATCCCTATCATGCATCCTAGCTCTAGTATTCTTTAAAATCCCGAAGCACTTTTATCACGTTGAGGCTAGATCGTTGGTTTAATTCCGATTGTATGTACGAAATCTTTTCGATCAAATTAGGGGACATGATCTATGTGGCCTAGCGCACCTTCCCTCCAAAAAACAGAAGAAACCATCGACTAATTAGCAAGATCTTCAAATTTTCCCGTTCTGCCATTGATGGAGCTCGGTTCGCCGTCGACTTCGGTATTACCAGCGATGACACGAGCTCTAAACCCTTCTAAGACCTTCCCCATGCATCCACGATGCTTCTCGAGCTTTCAAATGAGAAGTTTAGCTAGGGAATCAAAGGTCTCCACTGCACCAAAACCCTAGCCGCCGCCGCCGCCGTCAGGAATTGTTTTCCAGTCATCCCTCGCCGTCGGGAGCTAGTCCATCGTGTTCCCCGTGCGAAAATGTGTGGGAGCGGCGAGTCCTGAGGCCTCCCGTAGGCCGGAGGCTATCGCCGGCGAAAGCGCCGCCGCGCGCCGGTGAGAACGCCGCCGCCCGCGCCGCAGCCCGTGCCGTGGACCGAGGTGGAAGAAGACCAGGATGCGGGACCCACCTGCCAGTGAACGCAATGCGCCAGATCTGTCTGTGTCCGTTGGATCCCGTGTGGCCGCGTGGAGTAATTTATAACCCCCGGTGTGGCTGGCCCCTGATTGGATGATTTTAAATCCAGTGGGCCCTGGCGCCAAATTCAAATGATGAATTTTCCCTTTTGGTGCAGAACCATTTCCAAAGTTTGAAAATCAATATCTTTCTGTAGGATGCTCCAAAATTATTCAAACAAATTTTGTTTGAAAGCCCTTAAGCTCTAGTTTCTATCAGTACCAATTAGGTTCTGTGAAACACACAGTTAAATTCTGTAGAAAATAATCTTTCCAAATGCAAATACAATTTTTCCAGATAAGATAGCCACTGGAAAAATCCCCAAAATTCACAAAACGTTTACTGTCCTGTTCTTGACTACCAGTAAAAGTTTTGGAGCCATTGCACCTGTTTAACCCTCTGTATAGTTCAATTACCTTTTACAGTTATTGAATTTCCACAGATGTTCAGTTGCTTTATTATGTCCCAAATATGGACTGAGTCTTCCTTTAGTCATATACTAGCTCCTGTAAAAATCTTGGATTTAATTGACCTACTATACTAGTCCTAATTCAGTTACAAACTAAATATTGATTAAAAGGCTAAAAATTCAATTATAAAATAAATCCAGAAATTCTTGCCAACTTAGAAATACAATAACTCCTTCACCAGAGTTTAGAAAATTATGAAACAAATTTTGATAGAACCAGGACTATTTCCTCTATCTTGATTATCAACTGCTAGCTATGTTCAAGCTACAGTTTCTTCTCTAAAATTTTTGGAAGATAATTGCTTGCTATAATTTTGGAGACAACAACCTACTTTGATCATCTCCTGTTCTTTGCAAGAGCATCTCTCATATTCCCTAGTATCTACCTTCAAAGTTCCAAAGCCAATTAGATCATTATCACATAGTGGACACCATAAATTAAATCATGGTCTTGGTAATAATTATTTTTCGAAGTCATTCATATACGTATTCTATACATATCGTATAGTGACCGAAGTCAAGGAGGAACCAGAAGCCTTGGAAGAGCACCTTCCAAATATTAACTCAAACTCTGACCTGCAACAAGGCAAGCCCCGGTTTGCATTTAAGTCATTTATAAAATTTTGCTTTATCATTATGATGAGTAGTATATGAATTGTGCATTACGTTTAGGATGATTGATACCCCACATGCATGACCAAAAAATCCCAGGGATCGGTTGGAACGAGTTACAGTTTGACCTGTAGTAACTGCTTTGCTAATGCATAGGAAATCCGGTAGAAGTCGAGTAGTTGGAATCTACTCGCGAGAGATGTAGGACATATCTCACAGAATTGGTTAGATAGAAAATGGCATAATATAATGAAACTGAGACCGGGGAGGGAATGGATAGGGAGCGGCGAGAATTGAGTCTCGGTCGCATAGCCCTGCCTGTGTCGATTAAGGCCCGTCCGTATGCAGCCCCTTCAGACAAGCTTGAATTGTACCGGCAACATAATGGACATATGGAATCCAGTAAATGATGTAACTCGATAATTGGGGTGTCGAGGCCCACTAACTCACCATCGATAGGGGTGGGCTGAGGACAGTAAGGTGTAAATCGGTCGGCGGACACATGAGGTGTTCCGTGCGAAGACCTTCTGTTTGCGGAGGTGAGATGGGTTCGGCGTTCGGATTTCTTGTGAAAGGTGGCCATATACGCCTAGTACTGAAGTGTTATGTAGGTACAGGTGTGCTCGCTGACACTTCCGAACGACGTATGTGTCGTGTTGCCCGTGTGTGTCCTGATTGCAATCACCGTCCCTCGCGGTAATAGAGTACCACTTGTTCACTGAGAGGTGACGTAGTAAATACTAAAGAAGCCAGAAAATTATATTGTATTGAATTATAATTGCTTTGCAACCTTGTATGATTTAGAGATAGTAAAAATTAAAGTTTACAGTTTCCCCATACTTTAGCTATAATAGCATTATGTGCTCTGGGCATGTCATATCATCGGCAAAGCGTTTCTTGTTTGATTGTGGAGCCCATGATGTGCCGTGCTTGGAGAATGTCATTTGCTACATAAAAACTGATTATAAGGATCCACTTGTAGGCGAGTCATTTATGCTTCACCTTACCTATGTTTAGTGTCCCCTTGCATATGTCTAGTGAGACGGGTTAGTCTTACTGAGCCTTATGCTCACGTTTGCAGTTAACGAGTTTTTGCAGGTTATATAATGGATGAAGGGTTTGATGATGAGTTTGCACCCCCTCTAGGGTATACAGCCGAGTGGGAACCCTGCACGCCGCCGTAATTTGAGTGTTGCTAGTGCAAAGTATCCAAGGCATGGATAACTTTCCTTTTGCATAGCTAGTGCTGAGAGCGTAGCTATGATATATATGTTTCTTTCCTTCTGCTATTATTGTTAAACTTCTGATGTATTATAATCAAAGGACTTCGTCTTGTATTTTATTCAGTTTCTATTCTTGTATACTATTGGGTGTCGCATCGCACGACACCACCCAATGAGATCCTCGGATGTCAGGATTCTGGTCCCCACAAAATATCTGAAGGCTTAGAAACAAATTGGTATACAATTGTAATAAACACAGGAATTGATAGTTAATGGAGAACCGAGCTTACTTGTAGTACAAACAGTTGGTGAGCATCTGCAAAGCATCAGCAGAGAAATTGTTCTAATCATAAAAGACATGGTAGTGAGATGGTGTGCTTGTCCCCTGAAAAAACAAACAATTTACATTCCACTGATGTGTTAATAGCCTCATATCAAAAACTTGTGAGAGCAACACCAATTATGGCATAGGTACCTTGATTCCAGCATGGTTGCAGAGGTAGAAATCAAACTCACTGGGATGGCAAATGCTAGTGTCAACCACAGTTTTTGCAGTTTCAAGGATTTGCCAATCAGAATTCATAATATATATTGATAGTCAAAATAAATACATTACTTCTGCATTGGACATAAACAAGGAAGTTGAATGTGTTCCAGGAAACCAACCAGGGAGAACATTTCCACTTATGTGAAGGCGGCTGCATGCTCATACGTACCGATTACCAAGGTCGGGGTCGAGGCGGCGGCATGCTCCAGGGACAAGGGACAAGGAGGCATGCTCCAGTGTGCTCAACTCTTTGATGATGAAGGTCGAGGTTGACGGCGGGGGCAGGGTCAATGACGGTAGCGCGACAATGACGAAGAGCGAGTTGAGGAAGAGGGACGACAACGGCGTGCTCAGGAGCTGCGGTTTTTAGGTTGAGAGAGCGCACGAGAGATAAAAATTTTCATCATGTGTTGGGACAGAGCGCACAAGAGATAAAAATAGAAAAACTCTAAGACAAGCCTCTATAACACTCGTCTCTCATTTGAGCGTCTCCCTTAGGTCGAGAGAGTGCGAGTAAGTTTTGCGCAAAAATTTTTGCCAGAGAGCACGCAAGAGCTAAAAATAGGTCAGAATTAGAGCTGAGCATGTATAGTGCCTGCCTCTCATATGCTCGTCTACCTTTTGCCAGAGGTCAAAATCGGTGATGAGCTATGAGAAAGCGCGTCTCTGTAAGACCTATGTGTGCTGAATACATTGGCTTGTAGTGAATACACTTGCTTTGACGATAGAAGTTTTGAATATCACCAAAACACCTTTTTATTAAGATCCTGCTAGTTTTGTAAGCTTCGGCGGAAGCTTGGTTATACTAGTTTTGGTAAGTTCTGGCGCTAGGTTCTACTAGCTTTTGTTAGCTCCAGCTCAAGGTCCAGGTTGCTCTGGCAAGGTCCGAAACTTGACCGCAATGCTTTTGTTTTCATTTGCAATGTTTCGTACTTGCTTTACATGTCTGGAAAGATTGCTTAGTATTCATTTTCTAAGTATTTGGTGCGTTTTTTGTTGACAAGGATGATATCGTGTTACTGTGGTTTTGCAACATACTTATGAGAGGTTCTCACGTAAGGTGTTGTGTTCGGAACTAACTTGAGTCAAGTCGAGGACTTGGGCTCGTATGGATTGGTTGTTTATTCATGTGCAGGTGTTGCTTGAGTTCAAGACATGGCTGGTGATGGGATCTATTGGACTAGTCTCAGGGAGGACATGAGGTTCCAACAACCAAATTCAGGAGGAATTGTGGTTGAGCTGATCAGGAGGTTGCGCAGCATGATTGAATCAAGAACAATGCATGTGAAAGTATCATGGACGTCATTGGAAGATGTTTGCACGTGTGCAAGGAGTGCATGGACGTGGCTACATGGTTCCGAGACTTGATGAAGAGATGTGGATGTAAAGAGTTGGTCGGAAAGGTCCAACCGACTAGGTTATGGACTCAGGCTGCGTCTGAGTCGGCTTTGACTCAAATTTGGAAAGATTTGAGTTGGATATGATAGGATTTCGTGTGGGTCACGAATTTGAGTTGTTTAGGGATGTGGGATACGTTCCTAAGGTGTTTGGAAGTCTTAAGATTGCTTCTATCTGCGTATAGAAGAATCCTAAGCAGTTATGGAAAGTTACGATTCGTGAACAGAGTAGGATTAGGTTCCTGATTTGAGTTGAGTTGGCTTTTGAGCTGGTTATATAAGCAAGGGAGCCCAGAGCTCGTGGTGCATGACTTTGTGGCTGTTCCTCTTGTGTTCTATTGAATAAAATTCGTAGTTTGAAGGAACTTTTGTGCCTTGTTCATCCGACTTGTTCCAGACAAGTTTTACTCGTCGAGTTTTTGGACAGCACTATCTTTCGTCGGTGGTTTTATCATAACTCGAGTTTTATAGATCCAATTGACATGATTCTTTTTGGTTTGTCTTCACAACTTGATTGTCTATCATCTTCCAAAATTTCACGGTCATTGGATTTGTGGTCTATGATCTGCACGAGTTTCTTTGCAGAGTTCCAGAACTGTTTTTTTTTCTCGGGTAGGGCAGATTAACCTTTGTTTGATCTTTCGATCATAACTTGAGTTTTTCTCGACGGATTTGAGTGATTCTTATTGTGTTGTCTTCGTGACTTGATTCTCTCTGATATCTATCACTTTTGTCACGGTGAAACACGTTTAGATTAGTCTCACACACAATTTCTTTAACAGATCGTTTTTCTGCCGAAGGGGTTGGGGTTTAATTGTTTCCGTTGCGTAAGATTTTTAAATCTACCATTCACCCTCCTCTGGTAGCTTTTCACGTGCTCTTTGATCCTACAATTGGTATTAGATCCACGGTGCTCTAATCTTTGTGATTTGCGCATGTTTTTGACTAATCATCATGGAGAAGTACTCTGCCAAACCTTGTGTGTTCGCTAGTATTGATTTTCAGGTTTGGAAAGCACGCATGGAGGCTTTCATAGGGGCACAAGGCTTTGAAATATGGGAGAAGGTATACAAGCATTATGAAGTGCCATCAAATGATCATGTTACAGCTACACATCTGAGAGATGTCGACAATAACAACAAGGCTCGGAACTTGATCATACAAGGATTAACTCAAAGCGACTTCGACCGTGTTGCACACCTCCGATCTGCATACGATGTGTGGAAAGCACTTTGTGACTACCACGAAGGATCCAACACGATCAAAGAGGTAAGGAAAGACATGTTCAAGAAAGAATACATGCGCTTCGAGATGCAACCCGGTGAGTCTATTGATGACCTTTTTGCTCGCTTTAATAAGATTCTCAGCAACTTGCGTAGTGTCAATGTTAATTTTTCAGATGCTGAAAATGCTAGGCAATTGCTAAGTGCATTAGATATGTCAATTTGGGAGATGAAAGTAACATCTATTCGTGAATCTACTGTCATGAGTTCGCTTACTTTAGATGTGCTATATTCCAAGTTAAAAACTCATGAAATTGACATAATCTCACGTATGAACCCCAACAAGGCTATTGCTTTTGTTTCTCAACGTGACATGCCTAGTTCCGGTCAAACATCATCTTGTGATACACTTGCTTTGCTGTCCTCTCTAACCCTAGAGAAGATTCAGGAGTTTCCAGAGGAGGAGCTAGCGCTCATCTCTACCCGGTTCTCAAAAGCATTGCAAAATGTGAGAACTAGAAGGAGAGGAAGCTCCAGACCTCAACGATGCTTTGAATATGGTAAGACAGGACATTTTCATTCAGATTGCCCTAACCTTTCAGGTCCTACTTCCCGGGATGAAAAGAAAACAATAATGAAGCACTCCTCTACAAAAGATACGAAGAAAAAGAAGGGTTTTACAGGACGTCAATTGGTGAGCAGTTTCATCTCAGCACTCTAGGAATTTGGCTCAAGCGACGTGGACATTGGAAGTGATGAAGATGAAGATGATTTGGCAAACTTGTGCTTCATGGCGGGCAAGTCAAGATCAAGTATGGAGGAAGCAGAACACAACAGGGACAATGAAGAGGTATGTCCTACTTGAGAAGAAATGTGTGATGCTATTTCTCATGCCATTGTTATTGTTAAGAAAAAAGGACAAAAAGCTTAGGGACAATGCTGTTAAAATTGAGTCACTAGAATCTGAAATTAATCGTTTGAAATCCTTGATTCCTAGTGATGATTCTTGTTCCTCATGTGACTTAATATATGAAAAATTGTCCTCCCTAAGAAGTGCACATACCTCCACACTTGATAAACTTGAACTTGAAATTGAAAAGAACAAAAAGCTTGCTGCACTTAATATTGGAAACTTAAAAGATGCTTCTTGTTCTACAATTGATTTGCATTGTTCTAGTTGTGATGATCTTGATAAAAAAATTGCAAGATGCTATGAATGAAATTTCTATATTGAACAATGCTTTACGTTCTCATGAAGTTAAATATTGCTCCAATTGCAAACTAAAAGGAAAAACTTCATGTGCAAACTGCCTAGACTTGTCTAAGAGACTTGATGACATGAATAGGACACTAGATCGGTTTTGTAATGGGAATAAGAACCTAAAATTGCTGCTGAATTCTTCCATGTCTTGCAAAGATAAAACTGGTTTAGGTTTTGATTCTCATGCTCATGCTAAGGCACATCCACCTAAAATTGTAAAGTCATTAGGAAGTGGTTTGATTCAAACAGTTCCTAAACAAAAAGAAGTGATTTTCAAATCTGCAGGAGTATTGTCTCATTCGATTTCAAATAAAAATCTTGTTTGCTCATCTAGACATGAACACAAAGTTAAATTTCATTGTACCTATTGTGGTAGAGATGGTCATGTCATAGATTTTTGTTATAGACTAGCTAAACAACAGAAAAGGGAAAGAGTGGTTGCTAGATCTCATAACTTTCATGCAAAATTTGCTGCACATATTGAACCGAATGTACAACCTGCTGTTTTGAGTCAAAAACATTCAAAGTTTACATCCGGACCTTCTGTTTTTGCCTCCGGAGCTACTGATTTTTGTGCTACACAAGTAACACCTTATAGGTAAGTAGTTAAGAATAAAAAATCTCAAACTTTGACTCATAAACCTGTTGTTTTGTCTCAGCTTTCGCGTGTTTTTCCTGCTGCACGTCACGTGACTCAGTACTGGATTCCTAAATTCCTTTTGACTAACCCCAGTATTGAGTCATCGACGTATTGTGCTTCTATGTAGGTTACACATTTGAGGAAGGAGAACATTTGGATTGTGGATTCAGGTTGCTCACGCCACATGACCGGTAACAAAGATTGGTTCTCTTCCCTCTCTTTTGTGTCATGTGTAGAGAATGTTACTTTTGCCGATAATTCTTCAACTCCTATAATTGCTAAGGGTTCGGTTAGAGTAAATGATCACTACACTTTGAAGGATGTGGCACTTGTCAAAAATTTGAAATACAACTTGCTTTCTATTTAACAATTGCTAGATGAAAATCTGGAAATTATTTTCAATAAAAACTGCTGCAAAGTTGTAGGTTCAAATAGTGAGCTTATTTTTAACATGTCACAGTTTGGAAGAGTTTTTAAAGCTGATTTTGATATGTCTTTATCTAAGCATAGGTGTCTAGTTGCTAATGATTCAAAGGACCTATATTTTTGGCATCGTAGACTTGGTCACATAGTCTTTGATCACCTAATGCGTGTTAGTGCTCTTGATCGCATACGTGGGCTGCCTAAGCTTAAAGGAGACAAAGAAATTGTGTGCTCTTCTTGTAGACATGCTAAGATGGTTGCAGGTTCACATACTCCTCTCACAATGATCATGACAACTGAACCATGTCAACTTTTGCATCTTGACACCGTAGGACCTTCACGTGTTCAATCCTTCGGAGGTAAATGGTATATACTTGTGATTGTTGATGATTATTCTAGATACTCTTGGGTTTACTTTATGGCGTCTAAGAATGAAGTTGTTAGTCACTTTAGAACTTTATTTCTTAGATTATCAATTGATTACCCAGGATCTTTAAAAGCAATTAGAAGTGATAATGGAACTGAATTTAAAAATCAATCTTTTGATCACTTTTGTGCTGAAAATAGAATAGATCATCAATTTTCTTCACCATATGTACCTCAACAAAACGGTGTTGTAGAAAGAAAGAACAGAACCTTAGTTGAGATGGCTAGGACTATGCTTGATTAATATCAAACTCCTAGGAAATTTTGGGCTGATGCGTTAGCAACCGCTTGTTATGTCTCAAATCGTGTTTTCTTGCGTGCTAAGCTAGGTAAAACATCATATGAGCTCCGGTTTGGACATAGGCCTAGTGTTACACACTTTCGGGTCTTTGGTTGCAAATGCTTTGTTAAGAAACATGGTAATCTTGATAAATTTGAACCTAGATCCATTGATGGCATATTTCTTGGTTATCCATCTCATACTAGAGGCTATCGTGTGCTTTTACTTGACACTAACAAAATTGTGGAGACTTGTGAAGTGTCTTTTGATGAACCTAGCCCAGGTACTAGCTCAAACATTGCAGGTCCAGATCCATATCCGCAGGGGGGGAGCATTTTCGTTGAAGATGAGGAAGAATTGGAGCTGCTGCCCGAAAATTCAGCAGCTAAAGACTTTGGTTCAGCTCCGGATGTTAATTCTCAACCAGCACCGACAACCGTCAATGCTGATTCAAATCATCCTCAAGTCACAAGCTCATCGATTTGTGATGAACATGAACAAGAAGAAGCTTGTGAGACATCTGTTCCCCTACGGTTTTACAAAGATCATCCCCCACAACAGATGATTGCAAGCTTGCACGAACGAGTCACACGGTCCTGGTTTTGTGATCCAAACTCTTATGCTCATTCTGCTTTTGTTGCTTCTTTTGAACCCAAACATATATCACACGCACTCACTAATGAATCTTAGATTATTGCCATGCAAGAAGAGTTAGAAAATTTTGAAAGAAATAATGTTTGGAGACTTGTACCTCCACCTCAAGGTCACACTTTAATTGGAACTAAATGGGTATTTAAAAATAAACAAAGTGAGTATGGGGTTGTGGTTAGGAATAAGGCTAGGTTGGTTGCTCAAGGTTTCACTCAAGTTGAAGGTCTAGATTTTGATGAAACTTTTGCTCCTGTTGCTAGATTAGAAGCCATAAGAATTTTGTTAGCTTTTGCTGCATCTATTGGTTTTAAGCTATATCAAATGGATGTTAAAAGTTCTTTTCTTAATGGCTACATAGATGAGGAGGTTTATGTGAAACAACCACCGGGTTTTGAAAATCCAGATTTTCATAATCATGTTTACAAACTGTCCAAAGCCTTGTAAGGTCTCAAACAAGCCCCTAGAGCATGGTATGATAGGTTAAAAACATTCTTACTTGAAAAAGAGTTTACCATGGGCAAGGTTGATAAAACTCTTTTTGTGCTTAAGCATGGCAATGACTCATTATTCGCTCAAGTGTATGTGGATGATATTATCTTTGGTTGTGCTTCTCATGTTTTTGTGTCCAAGTTTTTAGCAATGATGAGTTCCAAATTTGAAATGAGTATGATAGGTGAACTCACTTACTTTTTGGGGCTGCAAATCAAGCAAACAAAGGAGGGTACCTTTGTGCATCAAACAAAGTATACAAAAGACCTCCTAAGGCGCTTCAACTTGGACAAAAGCAAGCCTCTTCGGACACCAATGGGAACAGCAACAACACTTGGACTTGATGAAGATGGTGAACCCGTGGATCAAAAAGAATATAGCAGCATGATCGGATCAATTTGTACCTCACGGCATCAAGACCAGACATACAATTCAGCGTATGTCTTTGTGCACGGTTTCAAGCTTCCCCACGTGCTTCACATCGTCAAGACGTCAAAAGGATTCTCAGGTACTTACATGGAACTCAAGAGTTTGGCATTTTTTTCCTTCTTCCTCAACCGTTACTTTGAAAGCTTTTTCGGATGCTGATTTTGGGGGTTGTAGGATTGATAGGAAAAGTACTTCTGGTGCTTGTCATTTTCTTGGTAATTCTCTTGTTGCTTGGTCCTCTAGAAAACAAAATTCAGTTGCACAATCCACAGCCGAATCTGAATATGTAGCTTAGCTGCTGCTAGTGCTTGCTCACAAATTCTTTGGATTGTTCAAACACTTAAGGACTATGGGGTTGATCTAGATAGTGTTCCACTATTCTGTGATAATACTAGTGCCATTTGCATTGCTAAAAACCCCGTGCAACATTCTAAAACTAAGCACATTGACATTAGGTATCACTTTCTCCGTGATAATGTTGAAAAAGGAAACATTGTGCTTCACCATGTAGATACCGAACAACAATTGGCTGACATTTTTACAAAACCTTTGGATTTCACTCGTTTTTGTTACATTCATAGTGAAATAGGGGTTATGCATCCTCATGGCTTAAATTGAGGGGGAGTTTTGAAACTTGGGAAGTCTATGTGTGAATCTGGAACTAAAATAATATGAGCATAGTATTTCATACATATATGACTTTGTGATTCCTTTTACATGCTAAAAGTTCTTACTACATTACTCGTGTTATACATTTTGTAGTTTTTGCCATGTCTAGTAATTGGAATAATTACTTACACTAAAACTGGTCATGGTCGAACTTTTTTGCTGTTTTGAACTTGTTACATGTTCACAAGTGCTTTTAATCATTAAGAATTAATCAAGTAATCAACTCACATGTTGAGTTTTTATGAACAAATATAAATTGAGAAAAGATCAAGAGAATATGCATGCATCGCACTTCTTCTTTTGAGATGGCTTATCATTTCACTTAGATATGAACTTGGAATAAATTGTGTATGACTAAAACCATGTCCTTAAGCTTCTAATTGTCAAATGACATAGGCTTGGCTTGGTTGGTTAGAATAAGGCATATGCGCATATAATCTCTTGCAAATATCATATGATCTAAATTCATGCTTTGAAAAATAATAAAATGCAGCAACTAGTGTCATGCTTTCAGGTTTTGAAATAGTTAAGTTTGTGAGATCATGACTTGCTTAAATTGAAAATTACATTTGATCTCTAGCATGGCTTACACTACTTTATGTATCTCATTGATGTGATAATGTAAGGTACTTGATAGTATGATTTGGATGAGCTTTGTTTATATGTATATATTATAATATGCTCATAACAACTAAAGGGGGAGAGATAATTTGTTTATATGCTCATGACTTGCTGAATACATTGTCAAAGGGGGAGAGATAAACATGAAGAGAAAGAGAATATGTGCATAAGGAGAGATAATAAAGGGGGGAGATAATATGGGATGATTTTTGGATTTTCTTCTCATTTTACTTTTGATTTACAAAGGAGGATAAATTGCCTTCAAAACTTTTATATGAATAATCCAATGTTCGGATTTTAAATGGTGTTTACAATGCATTCATCAAGGGGAAGATTGTAAGACCTATGTGTGCTGAATACATTGGCTTGTAGTGAATACACTTGCTTTCACGATAGAAGTTTTGAATATCACCAAAACACCTTTTTATTAAGATCCTGTTAGTTTTGTAAGCTCCGGCGGAAGCTTGGTTATACTAGTTTTGGTAAGTTCCGGCGCTAGGTTCTACTAGCTTTTGTTAGCTCCGGCTCAAGGTCCGGGTTGCTCTGGCAAGGTCCAAAACTTGACCGTAATGCTTCTGTTTTTTATTTGCAATGTTTCGTACTTGCTTTACATCTCTGGAAAGATTGCTTAGTATTCATTTGCTAAGTCTTTGGTGCGTTTTTGGTTGACAAGGATGATATCATGTTATTGTGGTTTTGCAACATACTTATGAGAGGTTCTCACGTAAGGTGTTGTGTTCGGAACTAACTTGAGTCTAGTCGAGGACTTGGGCTCGTATGGATTGGTTGTTTATTCATGTGCAGGTGTTGCTTGAGTTCAATACATGGCTGGTGATGGAATCCATTGGACTAGTCTCAGGGAGAAGATGAGGTTCCAACAACCAAATTCAGGAGGAATTGTGGTTGAGCTGATCAGGAGGTTGCGCAGTATGATTGAATCAAGAACAATGCATGTGAAAGTATCGTGGATGTCATTGAAAGATGTTTGCACGTGTGCAAGGAGTGCATGGACGTGGCTACATGGTTCCGAGATGTGATGAAGAGATGTGGACGTAAAGAGTTGGTCGGAAAGTTCCAACCGACTAGGTTATGGACTTAGGTTGCGGCTGAGTCGGGTTTGACTCAAATATGGAAAGATTTGAGTTGGTTATGATAGGATTTCGTGTGGGTCACGAATTTGAGTTGTTTAGGAATGTGGGATACGTTCCTAAGGTGTTTGGAAGTCTTAAGATTGCATCTGTCTGCGTATAGAAGAATACTAAGCAGTTATGGAAAGTTACGATTCGTGAACAGAGTAGGATTAGGTTCCTGATTTGAGTTGAGTTGGCTTTCGAGCTGGTTATATAAGCAAGGGAGCCCAGAGCTCGTGGTGCACGACTTTGGGGCTGTTTCTCTTGTGTTCTATTGAATAAAATTCATAGTTTGAATGAACTTTTGTGCCTTGTTCATCCGACTTGTTCCAGACAAGTTTTACTCGTCGAGTTTCTGGACAGCACTATATTTCGTCGGTGGTTTTATCATAACTCTTGTTTTATAGATCCAATTGACGTGATTCTTTTTGGGTTGTCTTCACAACTTGATTATCTATCATCTGTAAAAATTACACAGTCATTGGATTTGTGGTCTATGATCTACACGAGTTTCTTTGCAGAGTTCCAGAACTGTTTTTTTTTTTCTCGGGTAGGGCAGATTGACCTTTGTTTGATCTTTCGATCATAACTTGAGTTTTTCTCGACGGATTTGAGTGATTCTTGTTGTGTTGTCTTTGTGACTTGATTCTCTCTGATATATATCACTTTTTTCATGGTGAAGCACGTTTAGATTAGTCTCAGACACGATTTCTTTAACAGATTGTTTTTCTGCCGAAGGGGTTGGGGTTTAATTGTTTCCGCTGCGTAAGATTTTTAAATCTACCATTCACCCCCCCTCTGGTAGCTTGTCACATGCTCTTCGATCCTACAGTCTTTCATTCGCCCGTCTCCCTTTTGCCGAAGGTCAAAAATTAGAGACGCGTCTGTTTAATGTTCATCTCTCATGTGATCTTCTTCCTTTTGCCACTCGCACGACATCGTGAGCGTCCGTTGCCACTCGTGCACGGACTTAACAACATGAGCGTCTGTTGCATGGATAAACAAACGCAATGACATTGCAATTAAGGGATATAATTGGATGTTGTTTTCTTTTCTTGTGTCATGTACTTTTTTCTTTTGTTTTGTGATATATTGTTAATGAATGAATATGTTATATGTGTTCATCTGTGTGAATGAATATTATCTTGTGTGTTCAACTATGAATGAATGGTGAGTTCATCGTGTTCTTCAGGAATGGCAATTCATAAGGAATAATTTGTTTATTTTTTGGATTTGAAATACTATAGTGAAGGTACTCTACATTGGAATGATTATTTAGTTATCAAGTGAATGTGCTCTACATTCGTTCGGCGATGTGTTCATGTCTGTTTGTAACTGAAGCCAAAGGAGACGTGCTTTATGTAAAGTTCATCTCATTTTTTTCGCAAATAGGAGACACACTCTATTAGTACCTTGTTTTCCGTTTGTACGAGGATCGGGCTCATCTCAGATATTTAATTAAATGAGACACGCCTTATAGTATCTCGTCTACTTTTACGCTTAGTCGCGCCTTTCTTTTGTGAACCAGCATCCTCGCTGAGGCGGGTTTATCTCATTTATCCATATCAGTGACGATCGCCTTTGCGCTCGCATCTGATCTTTGTCTCCTATTTGCGTTTCTTACATAGTGTTGCGATCTGGTGGGGGGTTGTTGAATAAATGGGCTAGGCCCAATAATTATTTCGGAATTAATTCTCAATAAATCTCAAAGATCCATTAGGGCAAGAGAGGATGGTACTAAATGATTAATCCCACATGGAAGTTGGAGGGGAGCAACTCCTACATATAAGTGAGGTTGTTCTTCTATTCCTTGAGTGAGAGAAAATAAGAGAGGAGAGGGGTGACTCACGCATGCAACTCCTCCTCACTCACCTGCCTCGCCACGCCATGCCACAACACACCACGCCCCACACACGTGCGCGTGTGTTCGTGTGAATTCGACCCTCAAGCTGAGTCCAAATTTTATATTTTTTCAGAAAATTTAATTGGACTTCTGGGCTTCCACATTTTGGGCTTTCGAGTTGGACTGAGTCCAAGTAGTTGTAGATAGATGCGTCTAAGACTACAGAATCGAATCGGATGGAGGTCTTCCGAATCGCAACTGAACCTCCTCTGTGGGACTATATAAATAACAGGCGTGCGCGACAGGGTAGTTCATTCCATAATCAGATTGTTTCCCACGTTTCAGTTCCTTGCGCCACCATATATTCAACGATCAGGAGAGCAGGTCTCCGAAATCGCTCGCCCTTGCGACGATCCTGCACCGAAAGAGGGTGAATAAGGTTTTTGATAAGGTTTCTGGAAGCGCTTCGCGCGACTGCTCGCGTTCTTCACCACGGGTCACCTACCGAGGAGATCGGACGCTGCTGCTCAACGTTGCCACCAACGTCTGCAGCGATTGTTTGTTGTTAGGTCTACCTCCGGCTTCAAATCGGTATGTGAATATTCTCGTCCCATCTATTTGTCGGTGTTTATTGCTGCCGTAATTCGTGTGTTTTTTCGTAATTCTTCAGTAAGTTGCCTCATATTTCTAACTTTTTTCTACATTTTGCAAGAAATTTGATGATCTAGCTTCAAATTTGTGTAAAAGACATTTCAGGTGGCATCGGACAGGCATGCACCTTGTTCACTAGTCCTGGTGGCAAGATTAAAAAATTTAATCTAAAATATCCGGTGTAAAAGTCATACAAAGATGACTGATGTCCACATATACGATTGTTTGGGATCTCATAAAGTCAGACTTAATGGCTTTATTTCATGCCTTCCACGCTCAATATCTGAACACATATAGACTCAACTTTGACACGATTATTCTGATTCCCAAGAGTGTAGATGCTATTAAAATTCAACAGTTCAGACCCATATGTCTTTTAAATGAGAGTTTTAAAATTATTACAAATGTGCTTACAAACAGCATATTGACAATTGCACAAAAAGTGATAAGTCCCACGCAGACAGCTTTTCTGTCTGGTAGAAATATAATGGAGGGAGTGATCATCTTACATGAAACGATTCACGAACTACATAAGAAAAAGCTTAGCAGTGTGGTTCTAAAAATAGATTTTGAAAAAGCATATGATAAGGTGAACTGGAAATTCTTTAGACAAGTCCTGGAGATGAAAGGTTTTGCATCACAATGGTGTGGTTGGGTTGATGCAGTTATGAAAGGGGGTCACATTAGCATTAAAGTAAATGACCAAATAAACGAAAATATCCAAACTAAGAAAGGGCTGCGACAAGGAGACCCCTTTTCCCTTCTTTTCAATATTGTGGTAGACTTATTAGCAATAACGATAAATAGGGCAAAAGAGAACGATATGATTTCCGGTGTTGTCCCTCATTTAGTGGATAATGGTCTGTCCATACTTCAGTATGCCAACGATACCATCATCTTCATGGAGCATAATATTGAACGAGCAAAAAATATGAAGTTGCTGTTGTGCACTTTCGAATAACTCTCTAGGCTAAAGATCAACTTCCATAAGAGTGAAATCTTCTGTTTCGGAGAAGCCTGTTCGGATGAACAACAATATGCTCATTTGTTTGGATGTCAACCCGGGAAATACCCATACAGATATTTAAAAATCTCGATGCATTATAGAAAATTGCTTAATAGAGACTGTAAAGCAATTGAGGATAGATTTGAAAAAAAGCTTAGCAGCTGGAAAGGGACACTTGTCTGTCGATGGTCGCCAAGTGTTAATAAACTCAATATTTACGAGTCTATCAATGTTCATGATGTCCTTTTTTGAAGTTCCTAAGGGAATCCTAGAATGGTTGGATTATTAGAGATCTAGATTCTTTTGGCAAGGTGATAACCATAGGAAAAAATATCGTCTTGCGAAATGGGATGTGGTTTGCGAACCAAGAGAACAGGGAGGCTTAGGTATTCAAAATTTGGAAGTACAGAACAATTTCCTTTTAAGCAAATGGTTATTCAAACTAATTAATGAAGATGGGGTGTGACAGAAAATAAAATAAATGAGAAACAAAACAATAGGAAGTGTATATCGCAGGCCAGGAGACTCTCATTTTTGGAGTCGTTTAATGAAAGTGAAGGATAAGTTCCTCACTTATACAATTTTTTGCGTGAACAATGGGCATTCCACCAGATTTTGGGAAGATAGATGGCTGGAAAAGTTTACTTTTAAAGATAAGTTTCCTTCCCTGTACAATATTGTCAGACATAAACATGTTACCATTGCACCCGTCTTTAGTACTATCGCGCTTAATATTTCTTTTAGAGGCGATCTGGTTGATAACAATCTAAATAGATGGTATCGATTAGTGTTAATGGTAGCTCATATCAGCTTAAATGATACAGATGATCGCCTAAGATGGAAACTACATCAAAATGGGGCCTTCTCTGTTAACTCAACGTACAGGGTGTTGATATTAAATGGAAATGTGAGAAGACACAGATTTATTTGGAATGCTAAAATACCAATAAAAATTAAGATTTTCATGTGGTATCTAAATCATGAGGTCATACTTAGAAAATATAATCTTATAAACCGCAATTGGGAGGGTGATAAGAAATGTGTTTTTTGTATGCATGATGAAACCATTCAAAACCTTCTTTTTTATTGTCACTATGCTAGATTCATCTGGAGGGTTGTAAGTATTATCTTTATTAATGTTCCTACATCTATATCTCACATGTTCAACTTCTGGTTTTATTCTTTCCCAGCTAGACTCAGGAAGATGACAATGGTGTCATCTACCACTTTATGTTGGGCATTATTGTTATCTAGAAACGATGTTGTTTTTGACAATATCCCGTGAAAAATTACATGCAGGTAGTTTTCAGGGGCACTCATTTGTGGCGTACATGGGTGTGACGCCCGGTTCCGAAAATGAACCAAGCTAACGCATATGGGTGCCCAGGATGTTCATCACACATATACGAGTGCAATCACAAACGAGTATACAGAAAATTACCACAAGACAAGATTAATTAACCAAATTTTATTACACAAACCATATCATCCTCGAATACAAGCTCTAATGAATATTAATGACAAGTTCAACTAATGCAGTGGAAATAAACTAATTAAGCAACTAAAGCAACTATGCAGCATAAGCGACAGGGTATATATGCGCAGCTCCAATCAACACCACAGGCAAAGCTGACGGTAGACACGGCCTAGAACTTTGCATTATTGCCATTAAAAATCCCAATCCTGACCTGCAACTGTTGGGGTGGGGGATTGCAAGAGTGAGTACATGTCGTACTCAGCAAGTGTGGAAAGTATGACATGTGGCTGATTCAAATGACGACAATAATAATGGCTAAGTGCTGAAAAGTACATTAAAACATTTGAAAAGCAATATAGTATAAGTATGTGAAGTAAACCCATCATAATCATAAGTAATACCGTAATACTAAATCTGAATTCATTACCATCATCAAAAATTCCAGATTTCACCATCGTCAATAACCAGATTCAATACCAGAGATAAAATCATAACCAGCCATAACCATTACCAAACCATAACCATCCCAAATTCCAATTTGCCTCTAATCATGGAAGTTGTCCAGGTGCTCATAACCGGGAGCACGGCTATCATGATAGTTTTAATTAACACTCTGCAGAGTTTGTACCTCTTTACCCACGTGTTCGTGATTTCATCACCCTTCGGCGACTAAGAACCTCCCTTATGACCATGACCCATCGGTCACATTACACACTTCTGTTGGTGTGTGGCCAAGAGATCACAAAATAGCCTTTACAAAGGGATTACTAGCCTATTTAGACCCCACTGGGGTTTCACCGGTGGCGATGTCTCCCGCAGAGCACATCTTCAACCAAGGGCCCCCTCTTGAGCCATTCGGATCCCAGGGTAGTCCCACCAATCATCCACAAATCCAATCTGACTACCCCTTCCCCGAGCATCCACAATGGTCCAAACAGCACTAGCAAAGCTCTAATTAGTCAGCTACGCCACACCCATACTTGGCCTCGTGGTGGCACTGTAGTCCTGGCATATTCTCGCATGAACCGGTCCTTAGATCTAAAGCAAGCAAACCACCATAACATCCAACCCATCCACATACCAGGCTTGCTTAGATCACCCATTACAATACCATATTAACCAGTTCATGTTAACCAGAATATCATTAATACATAATTAAATGTGTAGTGTTGTTTTTCCATCCCAATTAATTAAGCGAAGCAAAAAGGTAAAAACCCTTCCCGACTCTCTACCATAAATTCCAGGTGAAAAGGGTGGTCAAACAAATCTAGTAAACTTCCTATCATAGGATTCCCATCAAATTGACACAGCATGCAGTTTTGCAAACAAAACATTTAATAAAACAGGATCAATATGCTTCAAGGACACTTGCCTTGCTCTTGATGTTGATTAGGGTCAAAGCCTTCAAACTCTTGATGTTGTAGATCCTCTGTGGCACTCTCTAGTGCAAATCCGTCTAATCCACACAATAAACATACAAGACAAGAAACACAATCAAAGAGTGCACAAATATTACTCAATATGACATGACATGCATGATTAATGCAAATGCAAGGTAGAACTTGTTACTAGATTGCTTTTAATGATCACTAACTAGCTCTAATAGATTATAACAAGTTTATACAGGTTTGGGGTCTATTAGATCAAATTTTATAATTAATTCAACACAATTTAACCAGGAAGATCGGACTAGTCCGCTAGGGACCGGACAAGTCCGCACTTGACGAGATCAGCAGATTAGGGTTTTCTAGATCGATGTAAATTCGGAGATTAGGGGTTGAATGCACATAAGGAAAAGAGAATAGAAGGTATACCAGGTGTTTAGAACTCCAATGAACTAAGAAACTTGGAGGTAACACTTGGATCTTGATGATCTAGGGTTGGTGATGAACTTGGAGATGAATTGGTGGTGAAGAACGAAACTTGGTGGAGATCTTGATCCTCCTTCGTTTCCTCCTCTTCTTCTTCTTGTTTGGGATCTTCTCCTCCCTCCTTGATGGTGGCTCCCCACGAACTAGGGTTTGGGTGGGTGGAAAAGTGGCAAATAGATGTCAAACCAAGGGGTGGGGTTGTTTATATAGACGTGGAGGCTAGGGTTAGATGGATTTCGAGTTTAGGATGAGTAGAGGCCGGTTTAGAGTCCCACATGGGCTCTAAAAGAGTTAGGCACGACGTCCCTAGGCCCACTTGACGTGAAACCCAAGAAACAAGTCTAAAACAAAAGGTCAATCTCGGAGTCACGAAATATCGGACAAGTCCGGACAGGACCGAACTAGTCCGAAGTCGTCCGGAGAGAAAATCGGACAAGTCTGGCCAAAAATCGGACAAGTCCGATCTTAGTCAGAAAGGAAAACGGACAAGTCCGCTGGAACACCGGACTAGTCCGGAAAAGTCCAGGGACTTAGCAAATTTTCAAGGATTCATGGAATATCGGACTAGTCCGCACAAGATCGGACAAGTCCGAAGTTTTCCAAGGGCAAATATCGGACTAATCCGCAGCAAAAACGGACAAGTCCGTTTTTAGACAGAGAGAAATCGGACTAGTCCTCAGCAAAACCGGACTAGTCCGCACTTTCCTACATTTTTAAGTGCGGTTTTGCTCCAAATCAATTTTAACTTGTTCCTCTTGTTATGGGTTAATGTTAAACATGTATATGAGTGCATGCAAGGCATGATGCATGAAAATGAGGGTGTTACAAACCTATCCCCCTTAAAATGAATCTCGCCCTCGAGATTCGACGCGGAAGAGAAGAGATAGGGAAATTCCTTCTTGAGATCATCTTCTAGCTCCCAAGTTGCTTCTTTTTCGGTATGGTGCTTCCATTGGACTTTACACCATCGAATCACCTTGTTCCTTGTGACTCTTTCCTTAGTTCCCAAGATTCTGACCGGTTGCTCGGCATATGTCAAATCTTCCTCTAGTTCCAATTCTTCCATTGGCACTTGATCTTCCAGTACCCTGAGACACTTCTTGAGTTGGGAAACATGAAACACATCATGTACGTCTAAAAGATGAGCTGGCATCTCCAACTTATATGCTACTTCTCCTCTTTTGTCCAGAATCTTGAATGGTCCAATATAACGAGGTGTGAGCTTACCCCTTATGTTAAACCTCTTATGACCTCTCATTGGTGACACCTTGAGGTAAACAAAATCTCCTATTTCAAAGGCTAATTTCCTTCTCCTATTATCCGCATAGCCTTTTTGCCTTGATTGGGCAGCCCTCAAGTTTTCACGAATCATTTTGACTTGCTTTTCGGCTTCTTGCAACACATCCGGACCAAATACTTGAGTTTCTCCTGCCTCATTCCAGAATAAAGGTGTCCTACACTTCCTCCCATAAAGCGCTTCATACGGTGACATTTTCGAGCTTGCTTGGTAACTATTGTTGTATGAAAATTCCGCGTATGGCAAGCTTTTGTCCCAACTTTTCCCATGCTTTAAAGCACAAGCTCTTAACATGTCCTCCAAAATCTGATTGGTCCTCTCGGTTTGTCCATTCGTTTGAGGATGATATGCTGAACTAAAATTCAACCTCGTTCCCAAAGCTTCATGCAATTTTTGCCAAAATCTAGAGGTAAATTGAGAACCTCTATCTAAGACTATCTTCTTCGGTACTCCGTGTCGACACACAATATGCTCCATGTATATTTCGGCCAATCGTGCAGCTGTATACTTGGTCTTCACAGGGACAAAATGAGCTGACTTGGTTAAGCGATCCACAATTACCCAAATTGAGTCATACCCGAACTGAGTACGGGGTAACCCAACTATGAAGTCTATTCCAATTTCTTCCCACTTCCATTCCGGAATCTTCAACGGTTGCAGTAATCCGGCTGGCCTTTGATGTTCCGCCTTGACTCGTTGGCACACATCACATAATGCTACATATTCAGCTATGTCCTTTTTCATGCTATCCCACCAATAGCAAGTCTTCAAGTCCTTGTACATCTTCGTACATCCGGGGTGAATCGAGTAAGGCGAGTCATGTGCCTCCTTTAATATTGTCTCCCGAATATGCTTTACATTAGGCATAACAATTCTCTTTCCAAGCCATAAGGTACCATGTTCGTCTTCATCAAATCTGAATTCTCTCCCTTCTTCGATTCTTTCCTTGATTTCCTTGATCTCCTCATCTGTGGTTTGTGCCTCTCGAATTTCTTGCTCCAAGGTTGGGTTTAACTCCATCATCTCCATCTCATTTACAAACCCGAGGTTCAACCGTTCAAACTCCTTACATAACTCGGACGGCAACTCTCGAACTGTAAGTTGATGGCTTACTCCTTTCCGACTCAAGGCATCGGCCACTACATTGGCTTTTCCCGGATGGTAGTTGATTCCCACATCATAATCCTTGATGAGCTCCAACCATCTTCGTTGCCTCAAATTCAGGTCCGTTTGTGTGAAAATATACTTCAAACTCTTGTGATCCGTGTAAATTTCACACCTATGTCCGAGAATATAGTGTCTCCAAATCTTCAATGCATGTACCACGGCTGCAAGTTCTAAATCCTGTGTTGGGTAATTCTGCTCATGTTTCTTCAATTGCCTTGACGCATAGGCGACCACTTGACCTTCTTGCATCAATACACATCCAAGCCCTTGTCTTGATGCATCGCAATAAATGTCAAAACTCTTGCTTACATCCGGCAATACCAAAACTAGGGCTGTTGTCAACCGCTTCTTTAACTCCTCAAAGATATCCTGACAAGCTTCAGTCCATTGGAACGCCTTTCCCTTCGTTAGCAACTCCGTCATAGGCTTGGCTATCTTGGAAAAGTCCTTGATGAATCGACGGTAATACCCAGCCATCCCAAGAAAACTCCGAATTTCCTTGACATTCTGTGGCGGTTCCCACTTCAGCACATCTCTCACCTTCCCTGTGTCAACTGATACTCCTCCTCCGGAAATAATATGGCCTAAGAAGGAAACTTCCCGTAACCAGAATTGACATTTACTGAACTTGGCATACAATTGATGCTCCCTCAATTTCTGCAACGTAAGGCTCAAGTGTTCCTCATGTTCCTTCTCATCCTTCGAGTAGATCATAATATCGTCAATAAACACCACAACGAACTTATCCAAGTACTCCATGAAGACCTTATTCATGAGGTACATAAAGTATGCAGGTGCATTTGTCAATCCAAAAGACATCACGGTGTACTCATAAGATCCATACCATGTCCTAAAAGCTGTCTTGGGTATGTCCGATGGTCTAATCTTCATTTGAAAGTATTCCGACCTCAAGTCAATCTTAGAGAAGACACAAGCACCCTTCATCTGATCAAACAAGTCTTCTATGTGTGGCAAGGTGTACTTGTTCTTGATTGTTACCTCGTTGAGAGCTCGGTAATCCACGCACATCCTTTGGGATCCGTCCTTCTTGTCCATGAATAGAACGGGCGCTCCCCAAGGTGAAGAGCTAGGGCGAATAAAACCCTTCTCTAATTGCTCTTGAATTTGTTTCTTGAGCTCCGCTAATTCCATAGGAGGCATCCTATACGGCCTCTTAGCTATAGGTGCAGTTCCAGGTATTAAATCAATAACAAACTCAACGTCTCGATCGGGTGGCATACCTGGCAACTCGTCCGGAAAAACATCCAAAAATTCACACACCACCGGAATCTCCTCAATTGCGACACCATCCATATGATTCAGCTCTAATTGCTTCGGTGCATGTTGGGTTGCTTCAAATTCTACGGTGATCCCTTCTTCGTTAGTCAACTTCACCGTCTTTGTGACACATTCAATAACTCCATTGTGCTTCCTCAACCAGTCCATACCAAGTATAATATCCAACCCTTGAGAATCTAAAACAATGAGGTTGGCGGAGAAATCTACCCCCCCTTATTCTAAGGCTTACTTTTGGACATACTATATTTGTCCTCATCTCTCCTCCAGGAGACTTAACCAGCAGAGTAAACTTCATATGAGAGATAGGCAAACTATACTTGGCAACATACTTCGATGCAATGAATGAATGCGATGCTCCAGAATCAAATAACATAGTCGCGGGGTTGGAGTTGGCGAGAAACATACCAATGACCACATCATCCGCTTGTTGAGCATCTTCCGTAGAGACATGGTTCACGTTGCCACGAGCAAAATTTTGCTGTCCACGGCTTCCTTGTGGCTGTCCTCCATTAGGTCTTGGGTTTTGCCTCGATGCATTGCTTCCTTGACCAAGGCCCGACTTAGGGCATTGATGCGCAAAGTGTCCAGCTTCTCCACAGGTATAACACTTCTTAACTCCACCAGAATTATTGGGACGAGTTTGGTTTTGAACATTGGCTCCAGGAAAATCAGCACGAGGTGCATAAGGCATCGGAGGCCTAGGTGCTTGCATGACAGGGCGCTGCTGCACAAACTGAGTTGGGCGCGGTGCATAACCAGGGCGCTGAGCAGGAATAGAGGAGCTGTAATGAGGCGCATTGGGCGGCGCAAAGCGAGGGCGCACATTACTTCCTTGTTGCTGTCCTTGATATGGCGCCTTCCTCTTGATTTCTTGCTCCATCTCACGGATCTTGTTCTCAACCACAATTGCTTTGTCCACAAGCTTCTGAAAATTGACATAATCACAGTTGAGCAATTGCACTTGGATCGTATTGGTCAATCCCCTCATGAACAAGTATTGCTTCCGGCTGTCCCGGCTAACATCCTCAGGCGCATATCTTGAGAGTTGAGTGAACTTATTGAGATATTCACTCACGCTTGATTTTCCTTGTCTCAAGTTCTCAAATTCTTGCCTCTTCAAGATCATAACACCTTCCGGCACATAATGAGAACAGAAACTCTCCTTGAATTCCGCCCAGGTAATTCTCTCTTGGTTCTCATGAGCATTTCAATAAGAATCCCACCAATCTGCAGCTGCTCCAACGAGTTGATGAGAAGCAAATAGCACCTTCTCTCGGTCACTGCATTGGACAATGGCTAGCTTCTTCTCCACGGACTTGAGCCAATCATCCGCATCCATAGGGTCTGCGGCTTGAGCAAAGGTTGGCGGCCTAGTCCTCATAAACTCTCCCAATCGGTTATGAGGAGGTGGGGGTGGCGGTGGAGGCATGTGGGGCTGATTGTTGATATTGCCAGCCTACAGCTGTCCCATAGTCTGTATCATGGTCTGCATGAGCTGGTTTTGCATGGCCAATAGCTGCTCGATGTTGATAGCTCCCTGAGTAGATCCTTGCCCATTGTTGTTCTGAGGCACTCTATTGTTCTCCTCTTCATCATTGCCATCCCTCTGGTTGCGAGTCCTCACCATCTGAAGAAAAGCAGTAGGTAAGAATTAGAAAACGCCCCAACTATATGCATCAAGGGATATGAAACTAAACAACTAGCTACACTAGCCTAGGTGGACATGGCAATGCTAAGGCATCCCAAAATCCTCTATTAAGCACACAAGCAGCAATATATATAGCAAACAGCACTCCAAGCAAAAACACATCGATTCCTGAGTGCTCCTATGTGCTCTAAAGTGTCCATTCTATCTAGGCTGCGTCCTACGGTCAACCTGTGGCTCTGATACCAATTTGTGACGCCCGGTTCCGAAAATGAACCAAGCTAACGCATATGTGTGCCCAGGATGTTAATCACACATATACGAGTGCAATCACAAACGAGTATACAGAAAATTACCACAAGACAAGATTAATTAACCAAATTTTATTACACAAACCATATCATCCTCGAATACAAGCTCTAATGAATATTAATGACAAGTTCAACTAATGCAACGGAAATAAACTAATTAAGCAACTAAAGCAACTATGCAGCATAAGCGGCAGGGTATATATGCGCAGCTCCAATCAACACAACAGGCAAAGCTGACGGTAGACACGGCCTAGAACTCCGCATTATCGCCATTAAAAATCCCAATCCTGACCTGCAACTGTTGGGGTGGGGGATTGCAAGAGCGAGTACATGTCGTACTCAGCAAGTGTGGAAAGTATGACATGTGGCTGATTCAAATGACGACAATAATAATGGCTAAGTGCTGAAAAGTACATTAAAACATTTGAAAAGCAATATAGTATAAGTATGTGAAGTAAACCCATCATAATCATAAGTAATACCGTAATACTAAATCTGAATTCATTACCATCATAAAAAATTCCAGATTTCACCATCGTCAATAACTAGATTCAATACCAGAGATAAACTCATAACCAGCCATAACCATTACCAAACCATAACCATTACCAAACCATAACCATCCCAAATTCCAATTTGCCTCTAATCATGGAAGTTGTCCAGGTGCTCATAACCGGGAGCACGGCTATCATGATAGTTTTAATTAACACTCTGCAGAGTTTGTACCTCTTTACCCACGTGTTCGTGATTTCATCACCCTTCGGCGACTAAGAACCTCCCTTATGCCCATGACCCGTCGGTCACATTACACACTTCCGTTGGTGTGTGGCCAAGAGATCACAAAATAGCCTTTACAAAGGGATTACTAGCCTATTAAGACCCCACTGAGGTTTCACCGGTGGCGATGTCTCCCGCAGAGCACATCTTCAACCAAGGGCCCCCTCTTGAGCCATTCGGATCCCAGGGTAGTCCCACCAATCATCCACAAACCCAATCCGACTACCCCTTCCCCGAGCATCCACAATGGTCCAAACAGCACTAGCAAAGCTCTTATTAATCAGCTACGCCGCACCCATACTTGGCCTCGTGGTGGCACTGTAGTCCTGGTATATTCTCGCATGAACCGGTCCTTAGATCTAAAGCAAGCAAACCACCATAACATCCAACCCATCCACATACCAGGCTTGCTTAGATCACCCATTACAATACCATATTAACCAGTTCATGTTAACCAGAATATCATTAATACATAATTAAATGTGTAGTGTTGTTTTTCCATCCCAATTAATTAATCGAAGCAAAAAGGTAAAAACCCTTCCCGACTCTCTACCATAAATTCCAGGTGACAAGGGTGGTCAAACAAATCTAGTAAACTTCCTATCATAGGATTCCCATCAAATTGACACAGCATGCAGTTTTCCAAACAAAACATTTAATAAAACAGGATCAATATGCTTCAAGGACACTTGCCTTGCTCTTGCTGTTGATTAGGGTCAAAGCCTTCAAACTCTTGATGTTGTAGATCCTCCGTGGCACTCTCTAGCGCAAATCCGTCTAATCCACACAATAAACATACAAGACAAGAAACACAATCAAAGAGTGCACAAATATTACTCAATATGACATGACATGCATGATTAATGCAAATGCAAGGTAGAACTTGTTACTAGATTGCTTTTAATGATCACTAACTAGCTCTAATAGATTATAACAACTTTATACATGTTTGGGGTTGATTAGATCAAATTTTATAATTAATTCAACACAATTTAACCAGGAAGATCGGACTAGTCCGCTAGGGACCGGACAAGTCCGCACTTGACGAGATCAGCAGATTAGGGTTTTCTAGATCGACGTAAATTCGGAGATTAGGGGTTGAATGCACATAAGGAAAAGAGAATAGAAGGTATACCAGGTGTTTAGAACTCCAATGAACTAAGAAACTTGGAGGTAACACTTGGATCTTGATGATCTAGGGTTGGTGATGAACTTGGAGATGAATTGGTGGTGAAGAACGAAACTTGGTGGAGATCTTGATCCTCCTTCGTTTCCTCCTCTTCTTCTTCTTGTTTGGGATCTTCTCCTCCCTCCTTGATGGTGGCTCCCCACGAACTAGGGTTTGGGTGGGTGGAAGAGTGGCAAATAGATGTCAAACCAAGGGGTGGGGTTGTTTATATAGACGTGGAGGCTAGGGTTAGATGGATTTCGAGTTTAGGATGAGTAGAGGCCGGTTTAGAGTCCCACATGGGCTCTAAAAGAGTTAGGCACGACGTCCCTAGGCCCACTTGACGTGAAACCCAAGAAACAAGTCGTAAAACAAAAGGTCAATCTCAGAGTCACGAAATATCGGACAAGTCCGGACAGGACCGGACTAGTCTGAAGTCGTCCAGAGAGAAAATCGGATAAGTCTGGCCAAAAATCGGACAAGTCTGATCTTAGTCAGAAAGGAAAACGGACAAGTCCGCTGGAACATCGGACTAGTCCGGAAAAGTCCAGGGACTTAGCAAATTTTCAAGGATTCATGGAATATCGGACTAGTCCGCACAAGATCGGACAAGTCCGAAGTTTTCCAGGGGCAAATATCGAACTAATCCGCAGCAAAAATGGACAAGTCCGTTTTTAGACAGAGAGAAATCGGACAAGTCCTCAGCAAAACCAGACTAGTCCCCACTTTCCTACATTTTTAAGTGCGGTTTTGCTCCAAATCAATTTTAACTTGTTCCTCTTGTTATGGGTTAATGTTAAACATGTATATGAGTGCATGCAAGGCATGATGCATGAAATGAGGGTGTTACAATGGGCATTACTACAAAAAGGCTGAAGAGGAGACTACAATGATGCGGGAGGCCTACAGTCCCATAGAAGTCACGTTCATGAGTGTATTTGCTAGATTTGGTTGGAATTTTAGTAGTAGGATGACCTTTTAATAAGCATAGTCGCTCTTCTAGTCTTTTGGGTTGTTATGCTTTTTTAACTTATCTGGAGTCTATTTAGTTTGTGAACAACCTATTTTGTTTTGACTATAACCTCAGTTTTGAGGGGAAGGTCAAATTGATATCCGTTATCTAAAAAAGATATACATTTGTTGCCACGGTAACATATATATAGAACTGGCGTCATCACATAGGAAACAAACTCACTAATTAAGAATACGTTTAAGATAATTAAGTTCAACCTACGATGGCTATATAAGCTCCTATGCCCCTATGCTTTTAACCAAAACCGTGAATCTCAAATGGGTCAGATGGACCAACACAAAAGTCTGCAAAAAAAGCACGACCCGAAACGATCGGGTCCAGGCCGGTCCGAAGCCCGGTACGGACCGTGCTCAAGCCTTAACTTCCGACCCATCGGGCTTGCTGGCACAACCCGTTTAGGCCCAAATGATGAATTTTTAACTTTTTTACTATATTTTTAACTTAAACGGATCACGAGCCACCTGACACGATCCGTTTATGACTCGGCATGACCCCGCACACATAAAATCAACTCGGACCATGCTCGGGCCTTGACCTCCGACCCACGGGCTGGGCTAGCATGACCCAATTTTTTCCGAACCGTGCCGGTTTGAGGCTTTCAAAGCCCAAGGCCAGTCGGGCTCGGGCCAGGACGGTCCGGCCCATTGGCCACCTATAATCCCAAAACCCCATCCGGGTGGTGTCTTTTAGAAAAATAGGAGGCAATTTACTGAACAATTCCGGAAAAACACGCGAAAAACAGCAGCGATCAATATCGGCAGACAGACGGGTCGAGAAATATCACGTACCGATTTGAAGTCGAATGAACCGTTGTAGATCTGACGGCGAACAGCAACTGCAGACATTGGTGACGATGTTGGACCGTAGCGCCCGATCTCCTCGATAGACGACCCGTGGTGAAGAACGCGAGCAGTCGCGCAGAGCGATTCCTAGAAACCTTATTCGCCCTCTCCCTGTGCAGGATCGCAAGGGCGAGCGGTCCCGGAGACCTGCTCTCCCGATCATCGGTGCACGCCGGCGCTCGGGATGGAGTAGACTAGAAGGCGGCGCAAGGAATGCGAACATGGGAAATGATCTGATCGTGGGATGTCTTATGCCGTACCGCGCACACACGTATTTATAAAGTCCCACAGAGGTGGTTCGTATGCGATCCAGAGGATCCAGATCCGAACTGACTCCGCAGTCAAAGATGCGTCCTTCTCCAATGACTTGGACTCTGTCTCAGAATCCCCAAAAATTCGGAAGCTCAAAAGCCCAAAGCCCAATTTATTTATTTTTTGCGAAAATATAAAATCTGGGCTCGGCTCGAGGCTCGGATTCACACGAACACGCGCGCGCGCACGTGTTTTTGCGGGGAAAGGCGTGGCGTGGCGAGGCGAGTGAGCGAGGAGGAGGAGGAGGAGGAGGAGGAGCGCGCGTGGGCCACCCCTCTCTTCCTCTCTTCTCTCTCACTCTAGGAGTGGAAGAGCAACCTCCCGTATATGTAGGGATTACTCCACTTCCACTTCCCATGTGGGACTAAACATTTAACACCACCCTCTCTTGCACTAATGGGCCTTTGAGATTTATTGGGAATTATTTCTGAATATTAATTGGGCCAAGCCCATTTATTCCAACAATCCCACACAAAATCTCAAAGCCATTAGGAGAGAGGTCATTCTCGTTCCTTGTTTGATATACTAGTGTTTCGGTAGAGACTGTTAAGTTGAACTTCTGCCTAGATCCTCAAGTTTCATCAGTTCACAACTTGAACAATGGACTACGCCTTGAATTGCAAGTTTTGTGTGAGCTGACTTCACTCAAAACACCATTACAGTTACCTGACTACCAGTAGTCTACCCCAGGTGGAGCATATGCGTCGTACTCCCTGGTCTCTTCATGAGCTTTCCAGAGATCACCCAAATCTCACAGACTACGACGTTAGACAGTCAGAGCTCATATAGGTGTGTTTCCTTTAAGACTGCCCTGTAGGATGGCATCTTTGCTACACATAGCCAACAGAAACACATTAAGGCAAATCGCCAACCTGTCTTATAGTTTGAGAGTACAAGTGTGCATCTACATATAGAGAGGGTCTAAAGTAAGTACTCTCCTCGGTGAACCACTAGCTTGTTTTCCCATGTACTAATTCACGGGATCTCCGATCACATAGGTTGGGATACTGTAAGGATCGAATGCCCAAGAGGGGGGGGCGGTGAATTGGGCTTCTTTTCAAAAATTAAAGCAATAAAACTTAATTACTAAAAGCCCAATTCCCTATGCAAACAACCTATGCATCCAAGTGAATAGTAACTTTGCGGTACAAGAAATGCATAAGTGTAAGAGGAGAGGAAGAAAGCGCAAACTCCCGAGGAGACACGAGGACACGGAGATTTATCCCGTGGTTTGGCAAGATAATCAAGATCTTCCTACATCCACGTTGTGGCACCCACCAAAGGGTATAGCCACTCCCAAGTCACCAAGACCAGGGATCTTCACTATACTTCTCCGTTTGCCAACCTCGGCAAGGTGGAGCTCAAGCCTTGTACAAGTTGGATCCTCCGGTCTTCCACAACCGTCTTGGCAAGCTCTGGAAGGCTCTCTCCAATACAATCACCAAGGGATACTCCCTTATAGCTCTCACTACACTAGAGATTCCAATCACCAAGAATGGAAGCACACAAGCACTATATCTAGTAAGTTCTAGCCTATCTCTTGGTGTGTAAGTGGTGTAGATGATCTAGAAGTGTTAGATCAACATCTTGAATACTTGAGAATGTGTAGAGTAGCTCTGGTTGTCAAGACTTGTCGAATAGACTGGTTGAAGGGGTATAAATAGCCAGCCTCCACGAAATAGTCGTTGGAAAAGTAGGCTGACATCACTGTTCTGTGAACACCGAATGATCCGATGCTCCCCCTTCAGTTATCATCGGTCAAATCCAAATTAGCTGATGTCAATGTGTCAGATATGACCGTTGTTAGACCGATGTTACACTTGCCTTCTCATCGGATGATCCGGTGTCACTTCATCCAGAATGGGTTCAGAATTGATGCTTATTGGAGTGATTGACCAATGTGTTCATTGTTGTACATCGGATGGTCCGGTGTTACACTTGGTCCAGGGAGATTGCTTACTGTGTTGATGGACCGATGTAACATCCCTTCATCATCGGATGATCCGGTGAGTACTTAGTTTTGAGGTCTTCTTCTTCTGCTGAACCAACTCGACCGATGTGTTATTTTCTGGAAACATCGGTTGATCTGGTGAGTTGATTTTGTTTGCTTTGAGTTGTTCTAAGTGATTCTTTTGGAATTTGCTCGATTGACAACTTAGGCATTGGTTGGAAATATTCCTCTGATGATTATCAAGCATTGAGTGCTGTCAATTTTGGTTGAATAATTTTGACATGTGAGCTTTTACTTCTAATCTTCATAAACATTGATTGATCTCATAGAATGATTGTTTAGGGGTCTCCAATTATATCCAATGAGTAGTAGATGATATTCATATAGATTTCATTTGAGTGTGATGAGTGATATGGGAGACCTTGCATCCACAAATTCATTAGTAAAATCCAATGGTTGTCATTAATCATCGAAACCATACCTCATGGAGGCCTAGATGCTTTCAATCTCCCCCTTTTTGGTGATTGATGACAACACAACAAGTGAAGCATAATAGTAATGAATTTGACAGTACGATACTCAAGAAGATATGCAATGAGTACAAGATATGGCGCATTAAACTTGAAGACTCAAAAGAGATTAATAACTTGAAAGCTTAACGATCAATAACATATGTGAGAATTAAGAGTCACAAGAATACTCAATGAATAGCAAAGAAGTAGCAAATCATCAAATTACAAAAGGACTCCAAAAAATAGACCCCCCTACAGCTAGGACTCCCCTGAGGCTAAGCTAGACTCCCCTGACTCTTCTCCCCCTTTGGCATCAAGACACCAAAAAGAAAGCCGATTGCCTAAGGATCCTGAGCGCTCGGAGCGATGACGAACTGGTCACCGTCGGGGGTGCTGTCGTCAGAGCTGCTGCCTGCTGCTGCCGAAGCTGGAGTAGCAGTGACGGGAGCTGTGGGAGCTGCTGTCGGTGCCTACTGAGACTGGACTGCAGGAAGCGGGGCACTGACAACGAACGCTGGCATCTGCTGGAAGAGCGTCGTAGCCGGCAAGGGAGAGTGAATGGGAGCACATGGAGCAAGCAGTGGGGACATGCTGATGGATAGGATCGGCGTAGTCGGCACTAGCGCTGAAGCTGGTGCCAGAACAAGAGGACCTAGAGCAAGGCCTGGAAGCTGCGACGGCAGGGCAATCCCGGTCTGCATGTAGAGGTTGGTGATCAACCCCAGGATGCCCATCATCGCCTGCTGCATCTGCTGCTGCTGGTCAATAGAGCGCTGGTGCATCTGATCAATCAGTCCAGTCAGCCTGTCGGTATCCTCTCGCCTCTCGCGGGCGATCTGTCGCTGCATCTCCTGCTGCCGCTGCTGGAGCTCCAAGAGACGCGCAGCCTGCTCAGCTCGGGCCTGCTCAGCTGCAAGCCGGTCCAGGCGCTGCTGCTCAACCATCTGCTGAAGTAGGGAGGTAAGCTCAGATGGTTGAGAGACATGTGCCTCTGACACGGGAGGTGGAGTAGGAGGTGGCACAGTCGAGCCTCCAGCCTCCGCATCGTGCTGCCTGGGTGAGGGAGGAGGTGGGAAGTACTCCTCGACATTGTCACTGTTGTCACTCTCGGACCAAATATGCTAAAGGTCCTCACCCTGAGCCTCTACCTGTGCTAGTCTCTCGTCTTCCTTCTCCAGGTCTGACTAGTCTTCCTCTGAGATACGGGCACGCACCTGACGCTCAACTGGATGGCCAAGGCGGCGGTCTCCAGGAGCAGGAGCACAGTAGTGGCTGAACCGTGTGATGCTCTCGTCGGTGAGAGTGTCACACACGGCGGACCCCTCTGGGGCTACCATGTAGAGCAAGTAAATGATCTAGTGACCAAATACGAGCTGCCTCATCATCCCAACTCCATCAGTGATTATGTCCTCCATCTCACATATGAGGATGTCCACAATGTCGAACTCCATCCCGTTCATGATGTAGAACAAGAGAGTCTGCTGTAGGTTGGTGAACCCCTCAAGGTATCCAGACCTTGGCAGAAGTGTGCGGTGCAAAGCAAGGTGCATAGTGCGCGCAGCTGGAGTGAGTAGTGCTGGTACCCTCGGCTGGTCTGGAGAGAAAGGCTGAGCAAACAGTGAGCGTATCTCCTCAAGTGGTTGTGCCACTCCTCCAGTGAGCGGCCTCCTCGGTGGGTCAGCCTGTCCATATACCCTCTCGTGCAGGCAAGTGTCATGGAGATCCACTCCTAGCAGCTGCCCCAAAGTCTGCCTGGTCAAGTGATGATGCTAGCCCATGAACACGAAATCAATAGATCTGCGGCCCTCAGAGACGTAGAGTGTGGCATAGAATACTCGGACCCAGTCCTCCACAAAGGCACTCCTCTCGTAGGACATCAGCTCTACAAGCCCTCTATACCTCTCAAAGTAAGGGCGTATCTCCGTCTCGGCTGCCAGTGCAAGCTGATCCCAATCCAGGAAATTATGCTGGAAGAGCTTATGGCCTATGCATCGGATAATCTGATGACTACAAAACAGCAACAACCCATATATGTCCTTTGACTCAAACAAACAAACACGAAGAAACACATGTCTTAGGACTTTTTGGGCAACCCCTTACCCCCTCAAGAATTACTAATTGCTAATAGCTTGGCTAAGCCCTAAAGCAAATAGAACACCGAAGAAAATAGGGAAGAAATCCAAACAAAATGTAAGGCCCATGCTTTGTGAGCTAGAGGATGAAGAATTCTATCTCTTTAAAGCATGTTCCTTTAGGCACTAACGCACCTAACATTTTGTTCTTTCCACATCATATGAGTTGAGATATTGCATTTCAAACAAGTCTCTTTCTCATGAAGTGGGTTCCCCTTTGTGACAATCTACCGTATGCAATGCCAAACAATTTATAATGCAAGAAATTTAAATATGAGTGCAAGTCTATATGGTAGGCATCATGCAAGACATAAGGTAAATCTATCTTGCTAAATTTGAACCTTTAAAAGGCTTCTTTAGGGAGAGCCACTCTCCAAGCCTTGGGGAAACCCAAAAGAACCTCCATCCCAAGCTAACCCTTGCTCACCCCTATCCTTTGAAAGTTACACAAGACCTATATGAGATGCATTCTTACATGACCATGGCAACTTACATGACGTTCGATTCATCTAGCACATTTAATTCACTTCTTAGTCTAGAAAAAGTTTTCTCATCAAGTGGTTTAGTGAAGATATCCACCAATTGTTCTTCAGACCTAACACCTCGCAATGAGATGTCTCCCTTAGCTTCATGGTCCCTCAAGAAATGATGGGGAATATCAATGTGCTTAGTGCGGGAGTGTTGAACGGGGTTTTTAGCTATCTTAACTGCACTTTCATTGTCACAAAGGAGAGGCACACAACCAAGTTTAATACCAAAGTCCAAAAGGGTTTGCTTCATATAAAGAATTTGGGCACAACATGCATCGGCCGCAATATATTCCACTTCTGCCATGGACAAAGCGACGAAATTTTGCTTCTTGCTAGACCAAGATACTAGGGAACGCCCAAGTAAGTGGCACCCACCGGAGGTACTCTTGCGATCCACACGGCATCTGGCAAAGTCCGAATCCGAGTAACCCAAGAGATGGAATTTTGCACCTTTAGGGTACCACAAGCCCACACTAGGGGTATGCTTAAGATACCGAAGTATCCTAAAGACCGCCTTCCGATGGGATTCTTTAGGTGCCACTTGAAAGCGAGCACACAATCATACACTAAACATGATATCGGGCCTAGATGCGGTAAGATAAATCAATGAACCAATCATAGAATGGTAGTTAGATTGATAAATAGGTTTACCGTCCTTATCTGCGTCGAGATGACAATTTGTTGCCATTGGAGTGCATCTTGAGTTACAATCTCCCATCTCAAATTTCTTCAAGAGGTCCTTGGTATACTTCTCTTTATAGACGAAGGTCCCCTCTTGAAGTTTCTTGATTTGAAATCCAAGGAAGAAGTTGAGCTCTCCAATCATCGACATCTCGAATTCCCTAGACATCATTTTGCCAAACTCATGGCTAAGAGCTTTGTTAGTTGAACCAAAAATAATATCATCAACGTAAATTTGACAAATAAATAATTCTCCGTCGATGTCTTTGGTGAAGAGTGTAGTGTACACCCTCCCGATCTTGAATCCTTGCATGATCAAGAAATCCTGTAGTCATTCATACCACACCCTAGGTGCTTGCTTGAGCCCGTAGAGCGCCTTGTGCAACCTAAACACATGATTAGGATTCCTCGAATCTTCAAACCCGGGAGGTTGTTCAACATAGACTAGATCGTTAATATAACCATTAAGAAAGGCACTTTTCACATCCATTTGATAAAGCTTTATATTATGATGTGATGCAAAGGCAAAGAGTATATGGATGGCTTCTAGCCGGGCGACCAGAGCAAATGTCTCCCCAAAATCTAGTCCTTCAACTTGCGAGAACCCCTTGGCCACAAGTCTTGCCTTGTTGCGGACCACAACACCGTTCCCGTCTTGTTTGTTGTGGTACACCCACTTTGTTCCGATGACGTTCTTGTCCTTGGGTCGCTCCTCCAACACCCAAACTTCATTGCGGATGAAGTTGTTATGTTCTTCTTGCATGGCCATCACCCAATTTGGATCTTGGAGTGCTTCCTCAATGTGAGTGGGTTCTACACATGAAACAAACGAGTAGTGCTCACAAAATGAAGCGAAATGGCGAGAACATGTACTTACTCCCCTTGACGGACTTCCAATAATTTGGTCCATCGGATGCGCCTTGGAGATGCGTCCATGCCTCATAAGTGGTTGTGAAGCACTTGACGATGGTGATGTGTGTTGTTCTTCTTGTGGTTGGACTTGATCATGGACTTCTTCTTCTTCTTGATGTTGTGTGGCTTGTGAATCTTGAGTCGGCAATGGATCATCCTTCTCTTCTTCGTCAACTTGAGGCGCCATAGATGTGTTGATGTTGGAACTTGAAGCTCCCCCTTGATCATGGCTCTCCTCAACTTTAGGCTTGATGTCTCCAATGGTCATGTTCTTCATAGCTTCTCGTAGAGGCTCATCATCTATTTCATCATGACCAAAACTCTCCTCTTGGGAGCCATTAGTTTCATCAAACTCAACATCACAACTTTCCTCAACTAAACCGGAGGTTTGGTTGAATACTCGATATGCTTTTGAGTTTGATGCATAACCAAGAAATATACCAACATCACATCTTCTTTCAAACTTACCGAGCCTTTTCTTGCGGTAGATGTAGCACTTGCACCCGAAGACTCGGAAATAGGAGATGTTGGGCTTTCTCCCAATGAGAAGTTCATATGGGGTCTTTTGAAGTAGTCGATGTAGGTAGACCCTATTTGCGGCATGGCACACCGTGTTGATTGATTCGGCCCAAAACTTCTCGAACGTACCCTAGTCATCAAGCATTGCTCGAGCAAGAGTGATGAGAGTCTTGTTCTTCCTTTCAACAACACCATTTTGTTGAGGAGTGTATGTGGCCGAAAACTCATGCTTCACGCCTTCACGGTCACACCACTCCCCAATGTTGTAGTTCTTGAATTCAGTGCTGTTGTCACTCCGGACCTTGATGATGGGAAGATGAAATTACCTTTGAGCATGATTGGCGAAGATCTTGAATACTTCCGTAGTTTCACTCTTGTCACCTAGAAACAAAGTCCAAGCATAGCGAGAGTAGTCATCAACTATAACAAGACAATAGAGGTTACCGCTAAGACTTTGATATGTGGATGGTCCAAAGAGGTCCATGTGGAGTAGCTCAAGTGGCTTGGAGGTTGACACCATTGTCTTCATCGGGTGGTGTGAAGAAACTTGCTTCCTGGCTTGACAAGCGCTACAAAGCTTGTTCTTCTCAAATGTGACATCCTTCACGCCGGTCACCATCCCAAGCTTGAATGACTTCTTGAGCTTGCTCATTCCAATGTCCGCTATGCGTCGATGCCATAGCCAACCCAAACTTGTCTTAGTGAAAAGACAAGTGCTCAAAATAGCATCCTTGTTGGTGAAGTCTACTAGGTAGAGATGTCCATGCCGAAATCCTTTGAAGATTAGTTCTTAGCTTGTTTCACTAGTCACAACAACATCATTTTTGCTAAAGGTGCACGTTAGTCCAAGATCACATAATTGTGCAATAGAGAGTAAATTAAAACTAAGTGACTTAACGTACAATACATTGGAAATAGATAAATCATTTGAAATAGCAATCTTACCTAACTCAATTACCTTCCCCTTAGAGTTATCACCAAAGGTGACTTGTTCATGATTGCCGGGGTTTTCTATGGTGGTGAACATACCATCATTGCCGGTCATATGTTGAGTGCACCCGCTATCGAGTACCCAATGCTTTCCTCCGGCTTTGTAGTTCACCTACACACATGAATTCAGTTTTTGACTTTAGGCACCCAAGCCAACTTAGGTCATTGTATGTGTGATACAAGTGTTTTTGGGACCCAAAGTTGCTTGGGGAGCTTCCACTTCATGCCCTTTATGTCCTTGCCAATGAACCTTGCCTTCACTTTGCTGTCTACTTTACTCAAGAGATAATAATGATCATTGAAAGTAGACTTGTAGTTAGTAGGCAATTTTGGAGAAGGTCGGTTGGGAAGAGGACACTCCCTTGTATGGTGATCGGTGACCTCACAATGTTGGCAATAGGAACCAACTTCCTTTATGAAGCTTGTTCTAAGCTCCGGTGAGGGCACCTTTCCTTTGTTAGGCACCGGGAAGGATCCAAGTCATCTCTTGTTGAAGGCCTTTTCTTGTTGGAAGAGGATTTCCTTGTGCTTGACTTCTCCTTTTGATAGTCTTGCCACACTAGTGCGGAGACTTTCAATTTCTTCCAACAAGTGCTTCTCTCTAGCATTCTCTTTCAAAGGCAAAGACTTGTGCAAGACATTAGTGGCATGAGAAGTAATGGATACCTTATCATTAATAGTTTGTTTATTTATATTTTTCAATTCTTGATCAAGCACTTCATAAGCAAGGTTAAGTATTTGATGCTCTTGGATTAACTCATTGTGCTTTCCCAAAAGTGCTTGGTGGGCTAAGTCAAGCTCATGATGATCTAGCTTGATTTGAGACTTATCCTCCTCAATTTGCTTGACATGGGATTTGAGCGTGTCATGCTCCTTAAGTATACTTTCATACTTGTCAAGCAAATCGAGGTTAGCACTCTCAAGCTTAGCACGAGTTTCTTCAAGAGCCTTAACCTTACTCTTTTCCCTCTTAATGATAGTGTGATATTCATTTATTAATGAAGTTAAGTCATCGGGGGAAAGCTCATCATCGCTAGAATAATCACATACCTTGGTGTTACCTTTAGCCATGAGGCACATGGGAGGTGAATGAAGAGATGAGTCATCATTGTTGGCAATGGCAAGGCCGGCCAAACTTTCTTCTTCCGCTTCAGTCTCTTCATCACTTGATTCTTCGTCGGTGATCCATTCATTTGCCTCACACATGAACACCTTTTGTGGACCTTTCCTCTTCTTTAGGAAGAGTTTTGTCTTCTTGCCCTTGTCATGTTTCTTCTTCCCAAAGGATCTTGGTTTGGGCTTGTCCTCTTCATCATCCTCACTACCTTCAAGCTTGCGATGCTTGCCCTTGTGGTTTTCTCTTCTCTTATCCGGTTTTGTACAATCATAGGAGATGTGGCCTTGATCACCACAATTGTAGAAAGTCTTGTTATCATCTCTCCTTGGTAAAAAAAGCTTTCTTCTTGGGATCAAAGATGTATCCCTTCTTGGCAATTTTGGAGTTCAAGCGAGAGAACTTTCTCATCATCAATGCAAGCTCATCATCGTCATCTTCACTTGATGCTTGCTCTTCTTCACTTGAGCTAGGCTCAACCACTTTCTTTTTCTTGAGACTTGTTTTCTTGGTGGAGACCTTTAGAGCAATTGTCTTTGAAGATGATTGCTCTATCATCCCAAGTACACTCATCTCATGAGCGTGAATTTCTCCAATAAGTTCCAAAACTTCAATGTGATCAAGAGATTCTTTTTGAAGCATGGAGTTGATGATGTTGTACTTTGGCTTAGGGATGAGCATAAGAATCTTGCAGTTGATGAGTCCCTTGCCAAGAGAAGCAATATCAAGAGCATTAATTTCTTCAATAAGCACATTTAAGCGAGAAAACATTTCATTGACATTTTCATGAGGTAACATTTTGAACTCATCATATTTGGCTTTAAGCATATGATATTTTAGTTCTTTGACACGAGAAGAACCCTCATGAATTTCTGTCAAGCAAGCCCAAATTTCACAAGCTTTCTCTTTGCTAGCAATCCTAGCAAATACATCTTGACTAATACATTCATAGATTGCATTTCTAGCTTTAGCATCCCACTTGATTTGGTCACCAACATAATTGTGCTCACCAAACCCCGCATGGGTCGCTTCCCATACCTCGGGAGCAATAGCCTCTAGATAAGCACGCATGCGTGCTTTCCAATTGGCAAAGTTCTTGCCCTCGAAGATAGGAACCGAACCCCCAATCTTGGCCATTTTAGCTCTCTAGCGGTGAAGCTAGAATGATCCAATGAGCAACCTTGCTCTGATACCAATTGTAAGGATCGAATGCCCAAGAGGGGGGGTGAATTGGGCTTCTTTTCAAAAATTAAAGCAATAAAACTTAATTACTAAAATCCCAATTCCCTATGCAAACAACCAATGCATCCAAGTGAATAGTAACTTTGTGGTATAAGAAATGCATAAGTGTAAGGGGAGAGGAAGAAAGCGCAAACTCCCAAGGAGACACGAGGACACGAAGATCTATCCCGTGGTTCGGCAAGATCGTCAAGATCTTCCTACATCCACGTTGTGGCACCCACCAAAGGGTATCGCCACTCCCAAGTCACCGAGACCAGGGATCTTCACTATACTTCTCCGTTTGCCAACCTCAGCAAGGTGGAGCTCAATCCTTGTACAAGTTGGATCCTCCGAGATTCCACAACCGTCTTGGCAAGCTCCGGAATGCTCTCTCCAATACAATCACCAAGGGATACTCCCTTACAGCTCTCACTACACTAGAGATTCCAATCACCAAGAATGGAAGCACACAAGCACTATCTCTAGCAAGTGAAGCCTATCTCTTGGTGTAAGTGGTGTAGATGATCTAGAAGTGTTAGCTCAACGTCTTGAATGCTTGAGAATGTGTAGAGTAACTCTGTTTGTCAAGACTTGTCGAATAGACTGGTTGAAGGGGTATAAATACCCAGCCTCCACCAAATAACCATTGGAAAAGTAGGCTGACATCACTGTTCTGCGAACACTGAATGATCCGATGCTCCCCCTTTAGTTATCATCGGTCAAATCCAAATTAGTTGATGTCACTGTGTCAGATTGGGGGTTCAGAATTGATGTTACACTTGCCTTCTCATCGGATGATCCGGTGGCACTTCATCCAGAACGGGTTCAGAATTGATGCTTACTGGAGTGATTGACCAATGTGTTCATTGTTGTACATCGGATGGTCCGTTGTTACACTTGGTCCAGGGAGATTGCTTACTGTGTTGATGGACCTATGTAACATCCCTTCATCATCGAATGATCCGATGAGTACTTAGTTTTGAGGTCTTCTTCTTCTACTGAACCAACTCGATCGATGTGTTGTTTTCTGGAAACATCGGTTGATCCAGTGAGTTGATTTTGTTTGCTTCGAGTTGTTCTAAGTGATTCTTTTGGAATTTGCTCAATTGAACTCTTAGGCATTGGTTGGAAATATTCTTCTGATGATTATCAAGCATTGAGTGATGTCAATTTTGGTTTAATAATTTTGACATGTGAGCTTTTACTTCTAATCTTCATAAACATTGATTGATCTCATAGAATGATTGTTTAGGGGTCTCCAATTATATCCAATGAGCAGTAGATGATATTCATATAGATTTCATTTGAGTGTGATGAGTGATATGGGAGACCTTGCATCCACAAATTCATTAGTAAAATCCAATGGTTGTCATTAATCACCAAAACCATACCTCATGGGGGCCTAGATGCTTTCAGATACTACTATCGTGTCACATCAATGGGTCTCAAACCCATCTCACTCGATGCACTTTCTATCACATTACGTGATAGACCCTTCGTAAAGGGGTCTGCCATGTTTTTATCTGTTTGTATGTACGAAATAGTAATATCTCTGGAGTTTCTCATTTTCCTGACAGATTTTAAACGTCTCTTGACGTGTCTTGATGATTTTACATTATCCTTAGAACTGATCACTTTAGTAATCACCGTCTGATTGTCACAGTTCATAAGAATTATCGGTAATGGTTTCTCAACTACAGACAAATCCATCAAGAGCCCTCTCAGCCATTCTGCCTCTACAGTTGCTGTCTCTAAAGCAGTGAGTTATGCTTCCATGGTTGACATCATAAAAATGGTCTGTTTATAAGACCTCCATGATATAGCACCACCAGCTAGAGTGAACACATATCCACTCATGGCATAGAGTTCATCAACACCAGAGATCCAACTTGAATCACTATATCCTTGAGGCACGGCCAGATGCCCACTATAGTGAATTTCATAACTCATTGTACCTCTCAAGTAGCGCATAACACTTTCAAGTGCATGCCAATGATCTGTACCCGGGTTTGACATGAACCTACTCAGTTTGCTCGCAGCAAACGAGATATCAGGACGGGTTGCGCTAGCTAAGTACATGAGTGAATCGATCATCTGAGAATATCTAAGTTGATCTTTTGACTCTTTCTTGTTCTTTCTAAGTATCACGCTAGGATCATAAGGCGTTGGAGAAATATTGCTATCCATAAAGCCGAACCAGCTCAAGATTTTCTCAACATAGTGGGATTGACTTAAAGTAATTCCACTCTCATCCTTATTCAGCTTAATGTTTAAAATAACATTAGCTTCTCCCAGATCTTTCATATCAAAACACTTCGATCGAAAAGACTTGACCTCAGCAATTATATTAATGCTCGTACCAAAATTGAGTATATCATCCACATATAAGCATAATACAACGCTATCGCCCCCACCATGACGATAGTACATGCACCGATCAGCCTCATTAATAACAAAGCCCGCAGGCGTCAAAGTACTATCAAACTTCTTATGCCATTGCTTAGGTGCTTGTTTCAGGCCGTACAAGGATTTCAACAATGTGCACACCTTTGCCTCTTCACCTTTTACTACGAACCAATCAGGTTGTGTGACGCCCGGTTCCGAAAATGAACCAAGCTAACGCATATGTGTGCCTAGGATGTTCAACACACATACACGAGTGATTCACAAATGATAAACAGATAATTACCACAGCTCAAATTATTAAATAAGTACTCTTATTACATAATTCATTATATCCTCGAATACAACCTCTAATGAATATTAATGACAGGTTCAACTAATGCAGCGGAAATAGACTAATTAAGCAACTAAGCAAACTAAGCAAAAGGGATAGCGCAGCTCCATGCAACACCACAGGCAAAGCTGACAGTAGACACGGCCTAGATCTCCACATTATCGCCATTAAACTCACAATTCTGACCTGCAACTGTTGGGGGGGGGGGGGGATTGCAAGAGTGAGTACATGTCGTACTCAGCAAGTGTGGAAAGTATGACATGTGGCTGATTCAAATGACGACAATAATAATGGCTAAGTGCTGAAAAGTACAATAAAACATTTGAAAAGCAATGTATCATATTTATGTGAAGTAATCCCATCATAAACCATGTAACCATAATAATACCAGTCCATAATTCACCATTACCAATAACCATAATCAATGTCATAAACCACAACCATAGCCATAATCATAATATCAACCATAACCATTACCAGACCATAACCATCCCAATTCCAACTCTAATCATGTAGGTCATCCAGGCGCTCATAACTGGGAGCACGGCTATCATGATAGTTTTAAACACTCTGCAGAGGTTGTACCACTTTACCCACATGTTTGTGATTTCATCACCTTTCGATGACTAAGGAACCTCCATTATGCCATCTCACACTTCCGTAGGTGTGTGGCCAAGAGATCACAAAATAGCCTTTCAAAAGGGACTACTAGTATGTACGGGCCCACTAAGGTTTCACCGGCAGGCTTGAATCTCTATTCTCCCACCCACGGGCCCCCTCGTGTGCCATGCGGATCCCAGGGCAGTCCTCCTCGACTCCCATTCCCCGCGCCATCCAATGGTCCATACAATACTAGCAGCGCTCCTAATTATTCAGCCACGCCGCACCCATACTTGGCCTTGTGGTGGCACTGTTGACCTGGCATATTCTCGCATGAACCGGTCCTTAGATCTAAGGCAAGCAAACCACCATGACATCCAACCCATCCACATACCAGGCTTGCTTAGATCACCCATCATATTGACCAGTTCACATTAACCAGAATATCATTGGTGCATAATTAAATGTGTAGTGTTGTTCGCCATCCCAATTAATTAAGCGAAGCAAAAAGGTGAAAACCCTTCCCGACTCTCTACCATAAATTCCCGGTGACAAGGGTGGTCAAACAAAACTAGTAAACTTCCTACCATAGGATTCCCATCAATTTGACACAAACATGCAAGTTCGCAAACAAAACATTTAATAAAACAGGATCAATATGCTTCAAGGACACTTGCCTTTCTCCGGCGGATGGGGTTGCTCAAGCGCTTCAAAGTCTTGATTTTGGAAATCCTCGTATGCGGCCTCTTGAGCACGTTCCTCTACGCGTGATCATACATACAAGAGAATATATACAATCAACATAATGCACACAAATTAATCAACATGCAATGACATGTATGCATGCACAATTCAATAATTAATTTACTACAGTTGTTTATTAATTAGATGCAACTAGTTCATACGTGTTCATATGAGTTTACGGGGGTTTTAGGGTGGATTAATGCTGCTGAAAATAAAATTATGGTGCAACTAAAATCAATTTACGCCTATTAGATTTAATATGATCGCTAAAATTCGCATTGGGAACATGGCCTACCGTAGATGCGATGGCTTCGATGATCGCGGGATGGGGACAATGTGTAGACGAAGTAGATGTTTTTCCGGCGTCACGACGACGGCGGCGCGATGGCGACGTCGATCTCCGGCGAACGGTGGAGCCCTCCTCTTTTTCTTCCTCTTCTTCCCCTTGTTTTCCCTGGCAGCGCAGCCTTCTGGAACTTTTTTTCGCTTCTGTATCGGCGGCTTCCAGCGGCTGCTTCTGGTATCGTGAAAAAAACCTAGGGAGCCGGTCCTTTTATAGAGTGCGGGACGCGTGCGGAGTCGGGGCGGGATCGGACCGGGGGCGGCGTTCGGCCGGGTCGGACGCGGGGCGCGGTCGCGCTGCGGGGAGTTCGGCGGGCGGGGCGCTTACGCGGGCGGGGCCCAGCGCGGGACTCGGGGCGGGCGGCCGAGCGCTGCGGCCTCGGCGGGGCCAGTCGGGCGCGCTGGCGCAGGAGCGGGCCTGCTCGGTCGGCCGGGCTGCTCCTTCCTTTTTTTTCTTTTCTTTTTTTTTCTTTATAATTTCTTTTATTATATGATTTATTATTTATATTTCTTTTTTATATATATTATTATTCATATTATATATATATTATTTATTATTTATTATTATTATAATATATACTATTAATATTAATATTTTATTTATTTCTTTTTTATATATTGTTATATATATTATTTATATATATTTGTATATATTATTATTATTATTATACTTATTCCTTATTACAAGTTTTAGGCTATAACTATTATTTTCTTTTTCTTCTTTTGCTACACATATTTGTATATGTATATTTTATGTCTTATTATTCTTCTTTCATTCTACTAATGTTTAATACATGATCATGTATGCAATGCATGATGCGAAAATTTAGGGTGTTACAAACCTACCCCCCTTAAAGTGAATCTCGCCCTCGAGATTCGATAGCGTGGGGAAAAGATGAGGGAATTCTGCCTTCAGGTCTTCTTCACGTTCCCATGTAGCTTCGGCTTCCGTATGGTGTTTCCATTGCACTTTGCACCAACGGATCCTCTTATTTCTCGTGACCCTTTCCTTCACATCCAAAATTTTGATAGGTTGCTCGACATAGGACAAATCCTCTTGAAGTTCTAACTCGTCCATCGGCACTTGTTCTTCCGGTACCCTGAGGCACTTCTTGAGTTGAGAGACGTGAAACACGTCGTGTACATCGGAGAGATACATCGGCAGCTCAAGTCGATATGCCACTTCTCCTCGTTTGTCTAAAATCTTGAACGGTCCGATGTAACGTGGTGCCAGTTTTCCTTTGACGTGAAACCGTCGCTGACCTCTAATAGGTGACACTTTGAGGTATACAAAATCTCCAACTTCAAAATTTAAACTCATTCGCCTATTATCAGCATAACCTTTTTGTCGAGACTGGGCAGCCTTTAAGTTTTCCCGTATTATTTGGACTTGCCTTTCAGCATCTTGTAACACGTCGGGACCAAACACTTGATTCTCTCCGGTTTCATTCCAAAACAAGGGAGTCCTACACTTCCTTCGGTATAATGCTTCATAGGGTGACATTTTCAAACTTGCTTGGTAGCTATTGTTGTAAGAGAATTCAGCGTACGGCAAACTTTTATCCCAACTTTTCCCATGCTTTAAAGCACAAGCTCTTAACATGTCTTCCAAAATTTGGTTGGTCCTCTCGGTTTGTCCATCTGTTTGAGGGTGATACGCCGAACTGAAGTTCAACCTTGTTCCCATTGCTTCATGCAATTTCTGCAAAAATCTGGAGGTAAATTGAGAACCTCTATCCGAGACTATCTTCTTCGGTACTCCATGTCGACACACAATATGCTCCATATACAATTCTGCTAGCTTCGCGGTGGTATATGTGGTCTTGACAGGGATGAAGTGAGCTGATTTTGTCAATCGATCCACAATAACCCATATTGAATCATAGCCAGACTGAGTTCGCGGTAATCCAACTATAAAGTCCATACCAATCCCTTCTCATTTCCACTCCGGGATCTTTAATGGTTGTAACAATCCGGCTGGCTTTTGATGTTCAGCTTTCACTCGTTGGCACACATCGCAAAGTGCCACATATTCGGCCATGTCCTTTTTCATGCTGGCCCACCAGTAGCATGTCTTTAAGTCCTTGTACATCTTCGTACAGCCAGGATGAATTGAGTAAGGCGAATCATGTGCCTCCTTCAATATTGTTTCTCGAATATGCCTGACATTAGGTACCACAATCCTCTTTCCAAGCCATAAGGTACCCTGTTCATCCTCATCAAATCTGAATTCTTTTCCTTCTTGGGTCCTTTCCTTGATTTCCTGTATTTCCTTGTCCTTTGTCTGTCCTTCCCGTATTTCCTGCTCTAATGTTGGGTTGACTTCCATCGTTCCCATCTCATTTATGAATCCAAGGTTCAACCGTTCGAACTCCTTACATAACTCGGATGGCAGCTCTCGTATTGTGAGTTGATGACTTACTCCTTTTCGGCTCAAGGCATCGGCCACTACGTTGGCCTTCCCTGGGTGATAGTTGATTCCCACGTCATAATCCTTGATGAGCTCCAACCATCGGTGTTGCCTCAGATTCAGATCCGTTTGCGTAAATATGTACTTGAGACTCTTGTGATCCGTATAAATCTCACATCGGTGACCAAAAACATACTGTCTCCATATCTTCAAGGCATGTACCACGGTTGTGAGTTCAAGGTCGTGCGTAGGATAATTCAACTCATGTTTCTTTAGTTGCCTCGATGCATAAGCTACCACTTGGCCTTCTTGCATGAGCACACATCCTAATCCTTGTCTTGATGCATCACAGTATATATCAAAACTCTTGCTCACGTCTGGTAATACTAACACCGGCGCGGTTGTCAACCTTTTCTTTAACTCCTCAAAGCTATCCTGACAAGCTTGAGTCCATTAGAATGTCTTCCCTTTCATGAGTAATTTGGTCATAGGCTTGGCTATTTTGGAGAAATCCTTGATGAATCGGCGGTAATATCCAGCCATTCCAAGGAAACTCTGAATTTCCTTGAAATTATGTGGCGGTTCCCACTTAAGCACATCTATCACCTTCCCTGGGTCAACTGATACTCCTCCTCCAGAGATAATATGGCCTAAGAAAGAAACTTCCCGTAACCAGAATTGACATTTACTGAACTTGGCATACAATTGGTGCTCCCTCAATTTCTGCAGCGTAAGCCTCAAGTGTTCCCCGTGTTCCTTCTCATCCTTCGAGTAGATCATAATATCATCGATGAACACTACAACGAACTTATCCAGATATTCCATGAAGACCTTATTCATGAGATACATAAAGTACGCAGGCGCGTTCGTCAATCCAAATGACATGACGGTGTACTCATAAGATCCATATCGTGTCCGAAATGCTGTCTTGGGTATATCCGAGGGTCTAATCTTTATTTGGAAGTATCCTAACCGCAAGTCGATCTTGGAGAAGATACAGGCACCCTTCATTTGGTCGAACAAATCCTCTATCCGGGGTAGTGAGTACTTGTTCTTAATTGTCACTTCGTTGAGAGACCTATAGTCCACGCACATCCTCTGGGTTCCATCCTTCTTACCTACGAAGAGCACTGGGGCTCCCCACGGGGATGAGCTTGGGCGTATAAAACCCTTCTCTAGCTGCTCTTGAATTTGCTTCTTGAGCTCTGCTAATTCCTTAGGAGGCATCCTATACGGCCTCTTAGCTATAGGTGCAGTTCCGGGTATCAACTCAATGGCGAATTCTATGTCACGATCAGGTGGCATACCTGGCAACTCATCTGGAAACACATCCGGGTACTCGCGAACGATCGGAATGCTTTCCAATGTCACTTCTTCCACGTGATTCAGCATCGCTTTCTCTCTTGCAGGTTGGGCTGCCTCAACTTCGATGCGTGTACCATGTTCACTTGTCAACTGCACAATCCTCTCGGCACATTGAATGACTCCATTATACTTGCTCAGCCAGTCCATTCCAAGTATTATGTCTATTCCTTGGGAGTCCAATACTATGAGGTTTGCGAGAAAGTCTACCCCCCTTATTTTAATGCTTACTTTCGGACATACTATATTTGTCCTCATCTCTCCGCCAGGAGAACTTACTAGCATAGTTTGCTTCATATGAGATATAGGAAAATTGTACTTGGCAACATACTTTGACGAGATGAATGAATGAGATGCTCCCGAATCAAATAAAACAGTCGCGGGGTTGGAGTTGGCGAGAAACATACCAATCACGACGTCATCAGCTTGCTGGGCTTCCTCAGTAGAGACATGATTCACATTGCCACGAGCAAAATTCTGCTGTCCACGGTTGCCTTGTGGTGCTCCTCCATTTGGTCGCGGGTGATTTGGCCTTGGTGCATTGTTCATAGGTCCATAGTTTCTCTTGGGGCATTGACTTGCAAAGTGTCTGGGTTCTCCACACGCATAGAATGTCTTACCACCTGTAGCATTAGGGAAGTTTGGGCGCAACTCGTTTTGAGCATTTGCCGCCATGTTAGGACGTGGCGCAGGTGGCACAGGATAGCGAGGCGCTTGCATGGCGGGGCGTTGCTGCGGTGGCTGATTTGGGCGGGGCGGATAAGCAGCACGGTATGCAGGAGCAGATGGGTTGTAGTGTGGTCCAGTAGGTGGTGCATAACGGGGGCGAACATTGCTTCCTTGCTGCGGTCCATGATGTGGCATCTTCCTCTTGTTGTCCTGCTCCATCTCACGAATCTTGTTCTCAACCACAATAGCCTTGTCAACCAGCTTTTGGAAGTTTGGATAATCAGTGTTGAGCAACTGGACTTGAATTTCATTGTTGAGACCCCTCATAAACAAATACTGCTTCCTACTATCAGTTTTGATGTCTTCTGGAGCATATCTTGATAATTGAGTGAATTTGTTGAGATACTCACTCACGCTCATCCTTCCTTGCCTGAGATTTTCAAAATCTTGTCTTCTCAGTATCAAAACTCCTTCAGGTACATAGTGGGAACGGAAACTCTGCTTGAACTCAGCCCATGTGATTGCCTCCTGATTATCATGAGTGTTGCAAAGAGCTTCCCACCAGTCAGCGGCTGCTCCAACTAGTTGATGTGATGCAAAGAGAACCTTCTCCCTATCAGTGCACTGGACAATAGCAAGTTTCTTCTCAACGGACTTCAGCCAGTCATCAGCTTCCATTGGGTCTGTGGCTTGTGCAAAGGTGGGCGGTCTGGTCCTCATGAACTCTCCCAAACGGTTGTGGTGTGGCGGGGGTGGTGGCGGGGGCGGTATATGAGGCTGATTGTTGTTGCCAGCTTGCAGCTGTCCTATGGTCTGTATCATGGTCTGCATGATCTGGTTCTGCATAGCCAGTAGCTGCTCGATATTGATGGCTTCTTGAGCAGGTCCTTGTCCAATATTGTTCTGAGGTACTCCATGGTTTTCCTCCTCGTCATTGACATCCCTCTGGTTGCGAGTCCTCACCATCTGAAGAAAAGCAATAGGTAAGAATTTAGAAACGTCCCCAACTATATGCATCAAGGGATATGAAGCTAACCAACTAGCTATACTAGCCTAGGTGGACATGGCAATGCTAAAGCATCCCAAAATCCTCTATTAAGCACACAAGCAAACAATATATATATATAGCAAACAGCACACCAACAAAATCAAATCGATTCCTGAGTGCTCTTATGTGCTCTAAAGTGTCCATTCTATCTAGGTTGCGTCCTACAGTCAACCTGTGGCTCTGATACCAATCTGTGACGCCCGGTTCCGAAAATGAACCAAGCTAACACATATGTGTGCCCAGGATGTTCAACACACATACACGAGTGATTCACAAATGATAAACAGATAATTACCACAGCTCAAATTATTAAATAAGTACTCTTATTACATAATTCATTATATCCTCGAATACAACCTCTAATGAATATTAATGACAGGTTCAACTAATGCAGCGGAAATAGACTAATTAAGCAACTAAGCAAACTAAGCAAAAGGGATAGCGCAGCTCCATGCAACACCACAGGCAAAGCTGGCGGTAGACACGGCCTAGATCTCCACATTATCGCCATTAAACTCACAATTCTGACCTGCAACTGTTGGGGGGGATTGCAAGAGTGAGTACATGTCGTACTCAGCAAGTGTGGAAAGTATGACATGTGGCTGATTCAAATGACGACAATAATAATGGCTAAGTGCTGAAAAGTACAATAAAACATTTGAAAAGCAATGTATCATATTTATGTGAAGTAATCCCATCATAAACCATGTAACCATAATAATACCAGTCCATAATTCACCATTACCAATAACCATAATCAATGTCATAAACCACAACCATAACCATAATCATAATATCAACCATAACCATTACCAAACTATAACCATCCCAATTCCAACTCTAATCATGTAGGTCATCCAGGCGCTCATAACCGGGAGCACAGCTATCATGATAGTTTTAAACACTCTGCAGAGATTGTACCACTTTACCCACATGTTTGTGATTTCATCACCTTTCGATGACTAAGGAACCTCTATTATGCCATCTCACACTTCCGTAGGTGTGTGGCCAAGAGATCACAAAATAGCCTTTCAAAAGGGACTACTAAAATGTACGGGTCCACTAAGGTTTCACCGGCAGGCTTGAATCTCTATTCTCCCACCCACGGGCCCCCTTGTGTGCCATGCGGATCCCAGGGTAGTCCTCCTCGACTCCCATTCCCCGCGCCATCCAATGGTCCATACAATACTAGCAGCGCTCCTAATTATCCAGCCACGCCGCACCCATACTTGGACTTGTGGTGGCACTGTTGACCTGGCATATTCTCGCATGAACCGGTCCTTAGATATAAGGCAAGCAAACCACCATGAAATCCAACCCATCCACATACCAAGCTTGCTTAGATCACCCATCATATTGACCAGTTCACATTAACCAGAATATCATTGGTGCATAATTAAATGTGTAGTGTTGTTCGCCATCCCAATTAATTAAGCGAAGCAAAAAGGTAAAAACCCTTCCCGACTCTCTACCATAAATTCCCGGTGACAAGGGTGGTCAAACAAAACTAGTAAACTTCCTACCATAGGATTCCCATCAATTTGACACAAACATGCAAGTTCGCAAACAAAACATTTAATAAAACAGGATCAATATGCCTCAAGGACACTTGCCTTGCTCCGGCGGATGGGGTTGCTCAAGCGCTTCAAAGTCTTGATTTTTGAAATCCTCGTATGCGGCCTCTTGAGCACGTTCCTCTACGCGTGATCATACATACAAGAGAACATATACAATCAACATAATGCACACAAATTAATCAACATGCAATGACATGTATGCATGCACAATTCAATAATTAATTTACTACAGTTGTTTATTAATTAGATGCAACTAGTTCATACGTGTTCATATGCGTTTACGGGGGTTTTAGGATGGATTAATGCTGCTGAAAATAAAATTATGGTGCAACTAAAATCAATTTACACCTATTAGATTCAATATGATCGCTAAAATTCGCATTGGGAACATGGCCTACCGTAGATGCGATGGCTTCGATGATCGCGGGATGGGGACAATGTGTAGATGAAGTAGATGCGTTTTCCGGTGGCACGACGACGGCGGCACGATGGCGACGTCGATCTCCGGCGAACGGTGGAGCCCTCCTCTTTTTCTTCCTCTTCTTCCCCTTCTTTTCCCTGGCAGCGCAGCCTTCTGGACCTTTTTTTCGCTTCTGTATCGGCGGCTTCCAGCGGCTGCTTCTGGTATCGGGAAAAAAACCTAGGGAGTCGGTCCTTTTATAGAGTGTGGGACGCGTGCGGAGTCGGGGCGGGATCGGACCGGGGGCGGCGTTCGGCCGGGTCGGACGCGGGGCGCGGTCGCGCTGCGGGGAGTTCGGCGGGCGGGGCGCTTATGCGGGCGGGGCCCAGCACGGGACTCGGGGCGGGCGGCCGAGCGCTGCAGCCTCGGCGGGGCCAATCGGGCGCGCTGGCGCGGGAGCGGGCCTGCTCGGTCGGCCTGCTCGGTCGGCCGGGCTGCTCCCTCCTTTTTTTTCTTTATACTTTCTTTTATTATATGATTTATTATTTATATTTCTTTTATATATATATTATTATTCATATTATATATATTATTTATTATTTATTATTATTATAATATATACTATTAATATTAATATTTTATTTATTTCTTTTTTATATATTGTTATATATATTATTTATATATATATATATTATTATTATTATTATACTTATTCCTTATTACAAGTTTTAGGCTATAACTATTATTTTCTTTTTCTTCTTTTGCTACACATATTTGTATATGTATATTTTATGTCTTATTATTCTTCTTTCATTCTACTAATGTTTAATACATGATCATGTATGCAATGCATGATGCGAAAATTTAGGGTGTTACAGGTTGTTCCATATAAATTTTCTCTTCCAACTCTCCGTTAAGGAAAGCTATCTTCACATCTATTTGATGGATGATCAGAGCATAAGAGGCAGCCAGAGAAAGTAGTACACAAATTGTCATCATTCTGGTGACAGGTGAATAGGTGTCAAAATAGTCTTCACCTTCCTTTTGAGTATAGCCCTTTGCAACTAGTCTCGTCTTGTAGTTTTCAATAGTACCGTCAGGCCTGAGCTTCTTCTTGAACACCCACTTGAAGCTTACTGGTTTGCAACCGTATGGCCGTCCAGTTAACTCCCCAGTTCCATTAGAAAGAATTGAATCCATCTCACTATGAACTGCCTCTTTTCAGTCATCTGCATCAGGTGATGCATATGCCTCTGCTATGGATCTAGGAGTATCATCCACAAGGTACACAATGAAATCATCACTGAAGGATTTTGCAATCCGTGATCTCTTACTCGGCTGAGTTATTTCATTGTGTTCCTCCTCTGGGACATTCTTAAAGCTGTATCAAGAAACTCGCTAGTTGTAGTGGATTCAGGACAAATTTCAGAAGATATCCTAGCAGTGCTATGCATGTCTTTCATAGGAAAAATATTCTCAAAAATTGTTTCATCACGAGGTTCCATAATAGTATCAACATGCATATCAAGTACCTCATATTTGGCTACTAAAAATCTAGCCTGCTCCGGCGTCGCCCATCGTCATTGTAGAAACATCGACGGCAGGCCCCCTAGGCGGTGTTGGAGCTGGCTGCTCTGGAGTCATCCACCACTGATGTGTAACAACTTTGATGACAGGCCCTGTCTTTGACGTGTTGGGACGTCAACAGCGGACACCCTATGAGGTGTCGGAGCTGGCTGCTCCAGCATCGTCCACCACTGATGTGTAGCTAGTTCGACGGCAGACACCTGGTACACAGGTTACCACAAGAGAATCCTATTAGCAACAAGAGCGGGATGGGAGAGTGTACTCACGAATCAACTCTTGTTACTGTCTTTGACGTGCTGGGACATTGACGGCGGGTCCCCTAGGAGGTGCCGGAGTTGGTTGTCCTGCACACATGGTAAAGGAGGGACTAGTTTGCTCGCCGGTTTTACCTCTTTCTCCTCAGCTTTGTCATGTCTCACTATCCTAAATTGATATATAGGGCTTGATTAATTCATTACGTTAGTGATTCGTGGTTTGGTTCCCGCCGTCCTTAGGGTGCGAACTTTCTGGCCCACAGTACTCGACCATAGAGCTGGGAGGCAGGGTGTGTGTCCTTAGGGTACAGGACCATACTAAGCAGTTCACACCCCCTAGACCTCCGGCTTGGCGTAGACCTTTCCTGGGAGGCCATCCGGCATCACATGACTCCAAGGATGGGGGTAGCCGAGAGAACCCCTCACACATTGCAGGTACCTCAAGCAGGCCTTCCTACAGTAGGATTCCACAACTCCACCAAGGGTGAGATATAGAGCGTATAACCGTGTATATGAAGGCAATATACAATAAACGAGCCTAGCATGGTTCATCATAAAATTAACGCGTAATTAAATGAACATTGTTAGGGAAACATGGAGTAAGACAATGATTCCTTTATATCGGCATTCATAGGAGGAGTCAGGCTTTTACAAAAGAAGGCAACGACTCGCTTTCGGGTGACAAGGGAGGCAGGGTGCACAGGCTTGGAGCTTCTCCGAGGCTAACACTGCAGCGTTGCAATCCCCGCGGATCCTGGGGACGCCGGAGGGGGTCAGCATCTTCAGTACAAGGTAGTCATAGTGGTCTACGACCATGAATTGATACAGGGCGGGCCTGCCGATGATGGCGTTGAAGGGGAGGCAGACCTCCACAATGTCGAACAGGATGCTCTCCGTCCTGAAGTTTTTGGGTGTCCCAATAGTCACCCGAGATGGATGTTGCCATACGGGATATGTCCCCTGGTCCCACCCCCGAGAACGGGGTCGAGGGGGTGAGCTTGGACACTGGGATCTGCAGCTGGTCGAAGGCCGCATGGCTGATGAGGTTAAGTCCGGCCCCGCCATCTATCAAGACATAGTGGAGCCTAACGGTTGCGATGGTGGGGGCGACCAGGAGAGGCAGGATCACAACTCCTGCCATGTTCCTGAGGCAGTCGGAGGCATCAAAGTTGATCGGCATCTCCTTCAACTTATGGTGCAACGTCGGAGTGGGGGTAGGAGATATTGAAGCCACTGCTCGGCACAGGGTCTTGACCGTGTTCCAAGACGCGGGGTCCCAAGAACCCCTGAAGATGATGTGGAGTGTCTTGCGATGCTCGTGGTTGCTGCTCGTGTCAGAGTCCTCATCCTGGTGGACCACCATGATGGCCCATTCATGCTTCTGGTACTCCATCTCCTCCTCGTCGTCAACCATGGATTCAACCTTCTGCTTGCCCTCCCACTGGCGGAACAGAGCGTCGTCAAGACGTTGCTGCTCCCGCTCTTGGTATTGCTAGGCGCACCTCTTGATCTCATGTCACTACTTGCGGTGTGGTCGCGAGTATTATGCACCGAGTAGGGCTCGACGCCGTCGTCAGTAGAAGGTGGCTCACGTGGGCATTTCTCAGGGCGTAGGGGTCTGCCGCCACCGGTCATAGCTGCTGACGCGATGGGTGCCCCATGCAACGACTTGTTCTGGCTGCTGCCCCAGTTCTTGTTCTTCTTTTTGCCACTACCTAGGGTAATGAAACCTTCGTCAGTCTGGTCGGCTCTGCCCGCCCTAGGGGTGGGTTGGGTGTGCCAGTCACGGCCTTCTGCCGCCCTAGCGCACCAGTTGGCAATGGAGAAGAGCTTGGAGATATCTTGCACGTTGTGCGTGGATAACTTCTCGAGCATCTTCCTATCACGCACTCCCTGTCAGAATGCCACTATGACAGAAGCATTTGGGATGTTGGGGATGGAGTTGTGTACCTGGGAGAAATGTTGGATGAATGATCGCAGCGTCTCCTTGGGTTGCTGGCGCACGGCATGGAAGTCGATCTCAGTGTTGGGGCGCGTGGAGGAGCTACCAAAGTTATGGACCCCTCGGGCCGGTTCATCAGCCATGACCAGGCCGAGCCAGTCAGGGCGACGGGGAAGTAGTTCGCCAGGATGAGCTCATGCGCTCTGCAGCAAGGAGTGTCGTGGTCTAGATCTATAGGAACTAGGCTGGGTTGACGCTTCCATCGAATTTCTGCGGCAGGTGTGGCCAAAACATGCGCGGCCACGTCATCAGGCGAAGGTATGGAGCCAAGGCCGTGCACCCTCCGATGGGCTTCGCCGAAGAGGCATACGGAATGGCATACCTTATGGGGTTTGAAGTGCAACATGCAGCTGATGTGGAGCTTGCTATTGTGGCACCTGATGTGCCAAGTTCTGCTGTTGTGGCACCTGCTGCGCCAAGTACTACTGCTGTAGCACCTGCTGCATAGAGTACCGCAGGGGGGCGGTCGACCCAACATAATCCTGGTGAGGCGGTGGAGGAGGGTTTACCTGTGATGAACCTTGGACGGAGGATGTCTCCTACTCAGGCCCTTGAGGGCTGTATTCAGCGTCAAGGTTGTGCCATCTTTCCCGTTGTCATTCGATGATGACACGACCATATATCTGAGCTTGACATCGGTCAATCTCGAGCCTCAAGTCCACCGTGGGGATCCGACCAACGCTAGTAATCCTGGTGGAACAGGAGTCGGCAAAGCGATGGTCGATGGATGGTGTGCATGACAGCGACATGTGACGCCTCCCTCTGTCGGGAGAGTTGATGGATGTAACGACAAAGTGAACAATGTCTTGGACCCACTGCTGAGACGCTCCCTAAGAAGTGTTCAAGGACGGTGGATGGTGGAGAAGGGCCCTAGCTGCTGCCAGAGCGCTCTCTGAACTTGCAGCCGGCGGCCCCAGGGGTGCCGACTGAGCCGGGATGTCCCCAGATGCGCCGCCCTGGCCATCTTCATCTATGCGGGGGCGTGATGGACCAGACCGTGTCACGCAGGTGAAGAATCTGGTTCCTGGATGATGGCCACAAAAACCGCCGTCCACGGGCTTGATGAACACCATTGCGGTGAAAGTGCAACCATATTTTAGAGGAAAAAGCCCTTACTTGGCGCGCCAAATGTCAAAGTGTTCTTGCGACACTTCCCCCGGACCTGCTATGCGAGCAGCCCACGGAGGTTCTTGATGAGTCCTCAATGGAGATTGCGCGTATGAGAGATGGTGAGACAGTGGTTTTTACGTGGTTTGGGCCGCTAGAGTGTAATACCTTACTCCACGGTGAGACTTGTATTGCTGGTGTGAATGCGTTTGTAGCATTAATTGGGGATCCATTGTAACAATGGCGGTCCGGTCAATAGACAATGATGGACACCTTACAAGTGGGATCTGGGGCCCGACAGGTGGCCCCGGGTCGATCTTATTGTAAAATATCTAAGGCTTCTCCCATAAGCTTCCTCTGATCGTGGCTTGAAGACCCGCCATCTTGCCGCCTCAAACGCTAGTAGCCCATGCATAGTCGTTGATGATGGCTTGGGACGTCTCGTCCTACTGTCCTATTGCCGTAAGCTACCCACTTGGCAGCGTGGGGTAGGTCTGCGGCGTCTTCACCACAATGCGATTGGGCGTAGCAGTATCTGACAGTAGGCATGCACCGCTTCATGCGCTTAGGGAAGGCGCGTGTCTTCAATGCTTGATTTAGATAAGGTGCACCGCCCCCTTAACTCCCGCAACCCACCGTACAGGGCAAGTTGCAGGGTATGTGGCAGCTCGAGGGCTAGCCTCTGCGGGGAGGTCGAGTCCCGATCCGCGGACCATGTAGCAGCCCCGAAGCCCGTTCCTGAGTAGAGCGGGGGATCTAGGGCCACGGGACACGTGGTAGAGCCGGAGCCCGCCTCCACAGGAAGTGGCCAACCTTGACGTTCGAACCACGTGGCAGCACTGGAGCCCTCTTCCATGGAGGAGCGGGGTCCCGTCCTACTGTACATGTGGCCGCTTGGGAGCCCGTCTCCTCAGAGGAGCTGGAACCCTCCTTGAGGTGCATGTGGATGCGATGGACCCCATATTTGAGGTAGGGAGGGGTCCAGACCTTTTGGACACGTGGCGCCCTTAGATCCTGCCTCGACAGGAAGGCAGGACACTTAGGTTACTTTAGCCTGTGTGCGAGGGTACTTGGTATGCCGGGTACCGACAGTCCTCCAGGAAACAAAATTCAGTTGCACAATCTGCGACCGAATCTGAATATGTAGCTGCTACTAGCGCTTGCTCACGAATTCTTTTGGTTGTTCAAACACTTAAAGACTATGGGGTTGATTTAAATAGTGTTTCATTGTTTTGTGAGAACATTAGTGCCATTTGCATTGCTAAAAACCTCGTGCAACATTCTAGAACAAAGCACATTGATATTAGGTATTACTTTCTCCATGATAATGTTGAAAAAGGTAATATTGTGCTTCACCATGTAGATATCGAACAACAATTGGCTGACATTTTTACAAAACCTTTGGATTTCACTCGTTTTTGTTTCATTCGTAGTTAAATAGGGGTTATGCATCCTCATGGTTTAAATTGAGGGGGAGTTTTGAAACTTGGAAAGTCTATATGTGAATCTGATTTTAAAATAATATGAGCATACTATTTCATACATAGATGAATTTGTGATTCCTTTTACATGCCGAAAGTTCTTACTACATTACTCGTGTTATACATTTTATAGTTTTTGCGATGACTAATAATTGGAATTACTACTTACAATAAATATGATCATGATCGAACCTTCTTGCTATTTTGAACTTGTTGCATGCTCACAAGTGCTTTTAATAACGGAAAATTGATCAGTCAATTATCCACATATTGATCTTTTATGATCAAATAGAAAAATGACAAAAGATCAAGAGAATATGCATGCATCACACTTCTTCCTTTGAGATGGCCTATCATTGCACTTAGATATAAAGTTGGAAAAAGTTGTGTATGACTAAAACCATGTCCTTAAGCTTCTGATTGACAAAAGACATAGGCTTGGCTTGGTTGGTTAGAATAAGGCTAATGTGGCATATAATCTCTTGCAAATGTCATATGATCAAAATTTGTGTTCTAAATGATAATGAAAAATTGAAAATGCAGCAATATGTGATGCTTTTAGGTTTTGAAATAGTTAAGTTTGTGAGACCATAACTTGCTTAAATTGAAAAATTACACTTGATCTCTAGCATAGCTTACACTATTTTATGTACCTCATTGATGTGATAATGTAAGTTACTTTTAAGTATGATTTGGATGAGCTTTGTTTTATATGTATACGTCATATAATGCTCATAACAATTAAAATTTCTCTTTTGAACATTGTTGAATACATTGTCAAACGGGGAAAATTTTGTCACACCTTGTTGCACATTCACAAGTTTTTACACGCTATTCAAGTGGAGAAATTTTTTTTTTGAGATTTCTTTATCATTTGATTTTTGGTTTTCAAAAAAGGAGAGAAATTTGCTTTCAAAACTTTTCAAGTGAATGAGCCAATGTTTGGATTCTAAGTGGTGTTGCCAATGCATTCATCAATGGGGAGATTGTGAGACATATGTGTGCTGAATACATTGACAATTAGAATAAAAATGAGGGTTCACACACAATGTTTTGAATATTGCTGAAACATCCGCTTCGAAGTGTCTGAACTCAATGTCACGTGATCAGTACGTGTTTTTCGCTTCAGATTGTCTGAACTTTTCCCCACGTGATTCGCACGTGTTTCTCGCTTTGGATTGTCCGAACTTTCACTCACATGAGCTGCACGTGATTCGACGTGGTTGAATATGTTTTTGGGAGTAAAGTTACCCTTGATGGTTTAGTACTGTCCGAACTTTCTCAATGCATATCGGGAGTAACAGTTACTACGCAAAGTTTTCATATTGAGTTCGGTTGCTCTATTTTGCTCTGTTTTTAACATGCAATGTTTTAAACTTGTTTTTTAGATTATGGAAAGTTTGCTTAGTATTCTCTTACTAAGTTTTTGATGTGTTATGGCAGATTATGGTTGTTAATATTTTGCTATAGTTTGCAATATGCTTATGTGAGGTGCTCACGTAAGGTGTTGTGGTTTTTGGACTAACGTGAGTCAAGTTGCATATTTGTGCTCGGAAAGAATGGTTGTTTGTTTATGTGCAGGTGTTGCTTGAGATCAAGACATGGCTGGTGATGGAGATCATTGAACAAGTCTTAGGGAGAAGATGAGGTTCAACAACCAAGTTCGGGAGAAATTGTGGTTGAGTTGATCGGGTGGTCATGCAGCATGTTTGGGTCAAGAAAAATGCATATGAAGGTATCATGGATGTTTTGGAAAGTGTTTTCATGTGTGCAAGGAGTGCATGGACATGGCTACATTCGAAGTGAAGATATGCTTGGAAAGGTTCAACCGGCTGGATTTTGCGCTCAAATTGCGGTTGAGTCGGTTATGGCTCAAATATTGAAATATTTGAGTTGGTTATGATAGGATTTCATGTTAGGCACGAAGTAGAGTTGTTTTAGAAATGTTTGAGATGTTCCTAAGGTATTTGGAAGTCTTAAAATTGCTTATATCTGCGTATGGAAGAGTTTTGAGCAGTTATAGAAATTTAGAGTTTGAATTCAAGTAGGAGTAGGAGTCCTAGTTTGGATCGAGTTGGCCTTAAGGCTGGTTATATAAGAAGGGAGGCTAGGGCTCATGAAGTCAACAACTTTGAGCTGTTCCTCTTGTGTTATATGGAATAAATATGGTAGTTTTAGAGGAGCTTTTATGCCTTGTTAGTCCGACTTGTTCCCGTCAAGTCTTTCTCATCGAGTTTCTGCGCTGCCCGACCTTTCTTCATTGTTTTGATCATAACTCGAGTTTTACATATCCAATTGACACGATTCAGTTTTTTCTTCACAACTCAATAGTCTATCATCTATGAAAATGTCATTGTCATTTGATTTGTGATTGTTGAGTTACACGAGTTTCTTTGCAGTGTAGCAGATATGTTTGCTCTGTGTTAGAACAGATTGTCCTTTGCTCAAGATTACAGTCATAACTTGAGTTTTACTCGATATTTTCTCATGATTCTTGTTGTCATGTATTCGTTACTTGATTCTCAACAATCTACACTGATTTGTCACATTTTGAACACGTTGGAAACACTCGCACACACGGTTTCTCTATCAGATTAATTTCCTGCTGAGGAGTTTTGTTGCTTTCGCTGAAAAAGTTTTAATCTACCATTCACCCCCTATGGTAGCTTTTCACGTGCTCTTCGATCTTACAAGTTGAATCCTTAGAAGCATTTGCTTTCTTCTCATTATGAGGAATCTTAGAAAGAGGAGCAGCCCCAATACAACGTTTGTGATCATTCTTAATAGTAAGTTCATCATGCTTCTATGCCTGGAGTAAATCACGAATGACATCAGCATATTGCTAGTAGTTGTGATCCCGGTATTGATGTTGTAAGACCGATATGAGGGGAGCATTGTTTGAAGTGTATTTTCAATTTTGTCCTCCTCTGATGATTCTTTCTCACAAAACCTTAATTTAGCGCAGACCTTATGAACAACATGATTGTAGTCTTCAATAGACTTAAAGTCTTGAAGACGAAGTTGAGTCTATTTATGGCTGGCCACTGGCAATAAATTGTCTTTTGTTGTCAATAACGACCTTTTAATGCCATCCAAATACTATAAGGTTCCTCCTCCGTCACATATTCCGACTTTAAGTCGGGGTGAAGGTGGTTCCGGATGATATAAAGTGTCTTATACTTATATATATCCAGAAATACTACATACCTTTGTGTAGGAGGAGTAAGTCCAGGCATGATTCCACGAAAAGCCAAGCTTATTTTGATGTCAAGAGCCCATGTAGGGCAATTGTGACCATTAAGGGCAAGTTCTTCAAACTCGCGAGCCAATAATTCCTACATATAGGCAACTAGATATTTTATTAATAAAATTATCATGGTGGTGTTGTAATAAGTGTATTAATTATAATTAAAAAGCACATAGAAATTATTCATTTTTGTCCAGCCAAATTTCAACAAAATAGCGTAGCAAAAAAGAATAATTCGTGGTATAATTTAGTAAGGCCAAATAAGAAAATGGCAGAATGAAAATGAGTTATACACTTTGTTGCATTTGTAGATGATTCACATTGTAATAAGCCAAATATTACCAAATGACTTCATTAAGATGAATCAAATATTTTATTATATTATAGGTAATCATATTGCCTCATTATAAGCCAAAATTTTAAAATTAGCTTAAAAATGATGGCACCATTAAATATTCAAAATATAGTAAACAAAATTATGTGATGTTTAGGCCAGAATTTAAGAAAATGACTTGTACAAAATGAACTTTGGACAACGTGTTACTAATTGAAGTTTTTAAAATTTATTCGGCCAAAATTTAAATTTTGGCCCAATTTTGTGAATTCAACCGTAATATTGCAAGAAAAATATTGCAATGTAACAATTGTCATAATCACAACATAATATTGATTATAACTATAATTACATTTTGAAATTTAAATTTTAACTATATTTAAATTTCAAACTAATATAATAGAAAATAAAAACTAAAAATAAAATAAATTACAATGTTAGTGGACCAACCCGGGAGAGTGCGCATCTAGGAATGAAAACGTACGGATATGGATGGATAGAAGGCTTTTCTATATCTATATAATAATTTTGGAAACGGATTCAGATTGGATGCTTTCGGAAGTGGATTTGGTATCAGATACCTCAGAAATATCGGATTGGAAACTTGTGATATAGGACAGACTCAGGTGTTTATTTTGAAAAAAAAATCAAAGATCACATTATATAAATACATAAAATTAAAATTCACTATACTAAATGATAGATAATAAAAAATATACAAATCATCACTTAATATTTATACATCACATAAACACAAAACACATGTAATTAAAATCTAAATAGTTAACACAAAGTTCATAGTTTATACACATAATCCTTACGGTGTCGACATTGTACAGGCTCGAGGGACGGCGGACGGGGATCTGTTTAAGCGTGCGGTGAGCGGCGTGCTTAGGGTTTTGGTTTAGATGTTAGTGGTGCTAGTCTGCTAGACCTTCATCAAAGATAGGCTGGAGTGCTGGGTGAATGTAGGCCTAGAGGGGGGGTGAATAGGCCTTTTGAAAATTTGTCGGATCCTACAGCACTCAACAACCAGTTTAATACCAGATATATCGGACTAGTCCAGTAAAGTGCGGACTAGTCCGGTGTTCACGGACTAAGCTGATTAAACTTGATTGATTGGTTTGATTCTTTTATGTGTACAGCGGAAGTATAGAATCAAACAATAGATTGACAGCTATATACTGAATTATATCACAATTAAGTTTTATGTTTAACAATTTAACGTAAGATGATCAATGTGTATGAAACCCTAGATTAAGTTGATTAACTTGAATGATGAACACTAAAACAAGACGCAAGAGTTTATCACGTGGTTCGGCTACCACAAAAGGCCACCTACATCCACGTTGAGGAGTCCACAAAAGGACCGGGTCTTCTCCAACCCTACCCTTGTTGGATCACCACGAAGGCCAATCCTCTTCCACTACTCACAAAGGGGTGAATAACCAAATTCAAGGGGCGATCTCACACTTTGAGAGCTCCCTTAGATTACAAATCACAATACCACCGAAAACACACTCAAAAGTTACAATTGAAATGCAGGAGTGTGTTAGAGAATCAAACCAAGAGCTCAATGTGGTGTATCAAGTGTCTCTCCAATGATCTAGATTGAATCCTCGAAGGATTGGACGATTGTGCACTTAATTTCGTGGAGAGAGGTCGTTTTTGAGTCTCTTGGGAGGTGTGACGGCGCTAGGGTTCGAGAGAGTGTAAAAGTGAGTCGTGCACCTCTATTTATATGGGGTTTCTAAAAGTGATCGTTAGGGTTCAGAAAGTTCGGACTAGTCCGTGGTGGTCACCGGACTAGTCCGTTGTGCTGTGTGTAGCAAACCTCAAGTGTCCCAAAATATCGGACTAGTCCGGCTGAAAGCGGACTTGTACGATTTTGCTACTGGAAATCTTCGGACTTGTCCGGACATGTGAAACCCTAAGTGTGTTGGATGACAAGTCCGCACTTGGAGGACTTGTCCGATTTAGATCAGTGGGGTTTTTCGGACTAGTCCATGTGAACATCGGACTTGTCCGAAGTGGATCAGAAAGGATATCGGACTAGTCTGGTTGATAACGGACTTGTCCGATTTTGTGTGACTTGTGTAGCGTTTTGAGGACTAGTCCGCACTGGGGAGGACTAGTCCTATTCTAGTCAGAAGGATATCAGACTAGTCCGACACATATCGGACTTGTCCGATCTGGTGCAGAAAGGATTATCGGACTAGTCCGGTCGTGATCGGACTAGTCCGGTACCGTGTGACTATGTGCAATGTGTGTGTTTCAATATCATTGAGCTCTTGGGGTGTGTTTCCTTAACACACTCCATACACAATAATCTGCTATTCTCCTTTCCTTGAGCTCATTTCCACTTTGCTCCTCTTCATCCCTTCTTTTTGGTATTTTGCTCATTTTTCTATTATAGGCCTGCATTCATCTCAACAAAGAGGTTAGGATCCCAATTGCTTGTCATAAATCATCCAAAACCCACAAGGGAGTCCTAGATGCACTTTCAATCTCCCCATTTTTGGTGATTGATGACAACCAATTGAGATTTCACAAAATATGACAAAAATTGAGATTTTCATAAAGTATGCACATATGAATCAAAATACATCAAGCAATGAAAGAAATATCCATATGTGCATTCTTTATGGTGGGATGCATAACTAAGTATATTAAGACATTTAGAGTGACATAATTTGCATTAATCAACCAAAATAAAGCACATATGTCATTCCAGGAGCAAAATTACAGATTTTAACAAAAACTTCTCAAATTAAGTAGGCATTGCATCACAGAACCAAAGTTAACTTAGAAACAACGATAAATCATTACAATCACAAAGATAGATAACAAAGAGATCTCTCTCCTCGCATCCTACAGCTAAAGCTAAGACTCCCCCTCAATCTCTCCCCCTTTGGCATCAAGACACCAAAAATAAGGAGAGGAGGGTCCTAGGGTCTTCACTCTTCACTGTCGGTCCTCTCGCCGTCTTCTTCGTCTTCTTCATCATCAGCTTGACGAGGAGGAGAAGGAGGAGGAACGGAGCCACTCGAGCCCCCAATGCCGAAGTAGGCAAGCTCGGAGGGGTTCAAGGGCGCGAGCTTAGTGTAGTCTGGATCAGAGTCCTTAGAGATCACTGGAGATCCAATGGGATCGATCTCCAGCTTTTGGCGAATTTGCTTCACATTGGCCTTTATGTACTTCATGTCCTCCCTTCTCTTCTGATTGAGCTTGTGGGCCTTCACTTCAGCCTTCTTGCAGAAGGAGAATATAGCGGCCAGATACTTGACGATCCCACTAGCTGATCCTCTCTGAGGGGCTTCCCTAGAAGTAGGGACAGCTCTGGCACCTTCACTTGATCTTGCCGGTGCCTCGGGACTGGAGGCCAGCGAGGGAGCAGCCTGCACACTCGGCTTTTGAGGCATTTGAGGCCTCAAGGGGAGATGCTCCACATCTTTCACAGACTCAATGCCGGTGACTTTTTCAATCACAAACATAAGGTAAGGAGCATATCCACAAGATCTGTTGGGAGTGCAGGAGATGTTTACCATATCATTCAAATGTATTCTGCCACATCAAATGGGCGGTCCTTGCTTATGACTCTCATGAGAGTCCGGAGGTATCCCTGCACACTCCCCGCATCGCCATCCTTGGGAGCAATTGTCTTTCTTAACACTCTGTTCAACACCACAAAGAATGGCTTCATGTTTTTGGTGGAAGGAGGGTTGAACTTTGAGTTTGGCTCATATAGGAACTTCATCCTATCCTTGTCAATGACACCAATGTTGTGTATAACCAAGCAATCAGACCTTGTGGTGTCAAGGTGAAGCAAGCTAGTGAAATCTTCTTGAGTGATGCTGTACTTGGATCCATGGGTCATCCAAGTGACACTCTCTTCATCCTCACTGGAAAAGTGACAGGTTGCAAAGAACTGCGCAATCACTTCATCATTCCAGTTGTGTCTGAAAGCAAACAGATCTCTTAGTCCATGCTTCTCAATGGCTCTCACTACATCAGTGAACGGTGAGTAGCCCTTCTTCTCAAAGTGTGCCCAGTCAATCCACTGACTGCGCACAACTGGGGTCTTCATCGGTAGATACACCGATTTGTAGGAGTCAGCATGGAAGTTGCACCAGAACCTTCCATCTGCAGTTTGCTTTGGTCTGCCATACCAGTCAATGCTTCTGAATTTAGCGGCCGAGTCACTGCCCTTGCCATTGAACTTCTCCTCAGTAGGGTCTCGGACCCCTTCCCTGGGAGCATGCAGCTTTAGAGGCCCGACTGGACCCGTCGCTATCCCTTTGCCCTTGCCCTTTGCTTGGCGGGCACTTGCCGAGCTAGGGCCACCACTCGTGGTAGCCTTAGAAGCTAGCACCTTGGAGGTCAGCTTCTTCGCTAGCACTTTCCTCCGAACTTGAGGAGGGGAAGGAGCAGGCTCGGAGGGTCTTTCTTGGCGCTTCTTGCCAAGACCCGTTGAGGTCCGAGGTGCCACCTCGTGGTCCATCTCGGCCTCAAAGTCGGAGATTTCATCATTTGAGCTCGACATGATCTGAGAATGATTTGCAAGAATGATGATGAGTGATACACGGCATAGGTATGAAAAGATAGCAAGGAAGTGCATTGAGGAAATTAAGAATTAGGTTTCAAGTTCAGAAACATCGGACTTGTCCGGTGCACAGGCACGGACAAGTCCGGGTGACCGGACTTGTCCGTGCATGGACCAGACTAGTCCGGTGTTCATCCTCAAACACCTAACCGACTGGACAAAGGCTGATTCCTAATGCATAACTACTCTAGCATGCACGTAGTACATCAAAGAAGTATGTATCTAGTGAAAGATGCTAGGCTATTCGATCAACAATGGAGAAAAACAAGATTTCTAGGGTTTAGGAGAAAATTACCGAAGAAATCGATTGAAGCTTGAGGATTAGGGAGTTGGAGCCCGGACAAGTCCGCTAGCTTTAATCCGCACGAGGACAAGCTTGATTTCTGCCCAAATGTGCACCCTTTTGATGGAGGGAGCAAGGAATCGCCTTGGGGAGCTCGAGCGCAAGAGAGAGAGTGCGTGAGGAAGAGTGGGGATGAGAGGAATTAGGGTTTGGTGGCGGCTAGGGTTATGGACACGAAAGTCGGACAAGTCCGGAGATGACCGGACTAGTCCGAACTCATCCAGAGAGCTATATCGGACTAGTCCGTGGTCTAACGGACTAGTCCGGCCTAACCGGCACTCAGCGGACTAGTCTGCATGGGCGGACTAGTCCGGGTAACCACGGACTAGTCCGTGGTCACCAGGAGAAATTTGCATAGCCCATTCATATATATTTGAAGGTTCATAAATAGAGAATAGAGGGGCAAAACAAATCAATTAATCTTGATGAATTTGACCAGTAAGCATACAACAATCAAACAATGATCATAATTCACCAAGATCTAGTAATTGACATAGTTTTTTTTCAAGAAAAATTGAGAGATATGATTTTCACAATTCAATCAACATTTTGAAGAATTCATACAGGTATGCAACTTTTCAAGCCACACTCCGAGAATCAAGGATATTTAGGTCATTTCGGAGTTCGCAAAAACGCTTTTCATCAAGTGTCTTGGTGAATATGTCGGCCAATTGCTTTTGGGTGTTGACATGTGAGATGGTTATATCTCCTTTCATGGAATGGTCTCTCAAGAAATGATGTCTTATGTCTATGTGTTTAGTTCTAGAGTGCTCAACTAGATTGTGGGAAATTTTAATGGCACTCTCATTGTCACAAAGGAGAGGAATACGGTTCATATTGTAACCGTAATCCCTTTGAGTTTGTCGCATCCAAAGGAGTTGTGCACAACAACTCCCGGCTGCAACATACTCCGCTTCAGCTGTGGATAGGGCAATGGAATTTTGTTTCTTGGAGGACCAAGAAACTAATGATCTCCCTAGAAATTGGCATGTGCCGGAGGTGCTTTTTCTATCTACTTTGCAGCCGGCATAATCTGCATCGGAGTAACCAATGAGATTGAATTTTGAGCCTTTTGGGTACCAAAGACCAAGGTTGGGTGTATGAACTAAATATCTCAAGATCCTTTTTACGGCTGTCAAGTGACATTCCTTAGGGTTGGCTTGAAATCTTGCACACAAACATACACTCAATATAATATCTGGCCTAGATGCACATAAATAGAGTAGAGATCCAATCATGGAGCGATATACCTTTTGGTCGACGTTAGGTCCATCTTCATTGAGATCCAAGTGGCCATTTGTTGCCATGGGGGTCTTTATGGGATTTGCCTTGTCCATGCCAAACTTCTTAAGTATGTCCTGCATGTACATGGTTTGGCTTATGAACGTTCCTTCCTTTTGTTGTCGCACTTGGAAGCCCAAGAAGTATTTCAGTTCTCCCATCATTGACATCTCAAACCTGTCTGTCATGATCTTGCTAAATTCCTCACAAAAAGATTGGTTAGTTGACCCAAAGATTATATCGTCAACATAAATTTGAAAAATAAAAAGATCATTATCTAAATTCTTGGTAAATAATGTATAATCTACTTTGCCAATTTGAAAACCATTCTCAATTAAGAAATCTCTAAGGCACTCATACCAAGCTCTAGGAGCTTGTTTGAGGCTGTAGAGAGCCTTACGCAATTTATATACGTGGTCGGGGAACTCTTCGTCTTCAAACCCGGGTGGTTGCTCCACATACACCTCTTCCTTGATCGGTCCGTTGAGGAAGGCACTTTTCACGTCCATTTGATACAGCTTGAAATCATGGTGAGTAGCATATGCAAGTAATATTCTAATTGATTCAAGTCTAGCTACTGGAGCAAAAGTCTCATCGAAATCCAAACCTTCGACTTGTGAGTACCCTTTGGCCACAAGTCGTGCCTTGTTCCTTGTCACCACCCCGTGTTCGTCTTGTTTGTTGTGGAAGACCCACTTGGTGCCGACGATGTTTGCATTGGGTCTTGCCACCAGTTCCCACATGATAGGAAATAGATGATGCCCGATCTTCCGAAAGGTAATGGGTAAGTCGATTGATGGAGATCTCGACGTTGATGATCCGAGGCTCTCGAGTAGAACACGAACAACCCCTGCAATCACTACACCACCGCTCCGTTGGTTATCAACCGTGATTCACATGATTGACCTCACCAAGAAGGCTAATCCCTGCAAGTGTAACCGAGAACACAAGCAAGAACGTAGAAGACACGATCTGAAATCGCAAAGTTGGAGTCTCACAAACCGAAGAACGGCGATATTATTGATCTAAGCAAAACCCAATTGTTCATGGCGGCTACTATGGAGTATATATAGGTGGGAGGACGTCCAAGGGGGTGTTGGGGTCGTGACCTAACCCTAACACACGAAAATAATGGACTTAGACTTGATACAAGGCCCAATATGGTGGCGCAGCACCCTGACAGATTTAGTATTTGATTTTGTTTCGACGATTCCCGACGACTCCGAAGGAATTTTGACATGGGACCGGCGCCATTGGAAAGGATATCCTCTCCCCTTTCCGTGCATATGTAGAACGTCCAAAACGGAGTTCGTATGCGTCCTGGGCGTCCGTTTTAGTGCGTACTGCTCCTGGACTCCGAGTTGGATACGATTTGGAGTCTGGTTCGGTTTCCATCTTCTTTGAACGAATTCTTTGGTCTTCCACGTCCCTAATACTATCTTCAAGTACTCCTTGAACCTCTCCATGGATCCTAATCACAAATAAATCATTAAGTAGCAATCTATGCTCAAAAACATATAAGGAAATATATAAGAACGAGTTCACCTCTGAAATTAATTGTTGTGTATGAACTCTATTGATTGCATCTTGTATATTCAGCAGAGTGTTGTTTGTATCCATATAAGTGATGTCCTCATCATCCTCCCCTCCTTGAATTGGAGTCGTCCTCGACTCAAGTTCGTCTCCTCTCATGTGTTGGTCCAAATGTGCAACGCCATCAAATCTTCTTGTATGCATGAATGGAGGAGGCCAAGGTGGTGGACGACATAGTGCGCATCTTGATCTTGTCCATCAAATAAGAGTGCATTCACTTGAGCCAGGATCCCAAAAAAATAAATATTGTGTCATGTTTGTAGGTGCAATAATAATGTGCATGATCTCATCATTCTCCCCTTCTTTATGACAAGCCGTCCTCGGCTTGCTCGTATGTCCAGCAAAGAGGCTTGCATTGGAGGTAGAGTAAGTGCTGTCCATAATGCACAACCACAGTGAATAATGGTTTTGTTGTCCCTGCTGCAAGGAAAACATACTAGAAAAACTTGACAAGACATTATTAGCGTTAGTACATTCATTTACTTGACCATGTTGTTGCAGCACAAAAGGAGCTTCCTCATTTGAACATATGTAAACTTTATGCACCATAAACATACCACTATGTTCATATTTGCCTATAGCATGAAAAATATTTCTACTTAACAAAGGCAATTCAGATTGAGAAAATATTATCTTCTCTACGATATCTAGATCACAAAGAGTGTCAAATTCAATATATCCCAAAGTATTTAGAGAAGATAACAATTTCAGCTCATCCCTTTCACATGTAGTTGGGATCAAATGCTTAATTTCAGCACAAGTGAGTGATAAAGTATCAAATTCATTTGGTTGTTCTAGCATAGGTATAATATAATTATCAGCACACAACTCATTTTTGTTATAAGAATCAGTGGGAAAATCAACTAATGTTAAAGGTGTATTATGAAAAGGTTCATCTTGTTGCTGCTCATCGATAGTATGATTGGTAGCAAAATTCAGAACATCCAAAAACTTCTCACCTTCAATAAGTGTGTTGTGATATTCGTTACCTTTATTCTCATTTTCAGCAGTAATTGTGGGTGAAATATGAATTGATAGATCTGAATTTTCACAGGAGTTGTTGAACACCTCATTCGGTTTTGGATTTTCTACGATTATAGGTTCTTATTCCTGCAAAAGGTTAGGCATATGAGGAGGTACAACAAGAAAATTCTTCTCAAGCTCATGTATTTCATCTTTGCAATTGGATACACTAGTAAATGTTTCTCGCATAAGAATTTTCATATCTTTCCATGTTCGAGGTTTTTCTAAATCATTTAAATTGTTCCACCAAGTTAATGCACAACCTACTAATGCACTTGCAATATTTCTAATCTTCCTCCTCTCACACATATGACATTTTCCAAAAATTTTATCCAACTCTATTTCCCAAGCAATATATTCATCATAACCAAGACCATCATAAGAAGGAAGAGATGGGAGAATGTAATTACTTCTTGTGGAAGGTGTTATAAAGGTGGTCTGAATGTCATGTGAATCCTTGGTTGATGTTTGATTTTTAGTGAGCAACTCCATCGCCGTCTTCATCATGTCCATCATCTCAGCATATAATGCATGATTCTTGCTTTTACCTGACATTGTTAGTAGCAAACAGAAGACAACACAAAAAATATGTTATCCCTATCAACTACAAAGGATAATGGAAAAGTGGAAGTGGAATCACACACTCTCAAGCGTCTTACCACGCTCTTACAAGTGTTCTTACCGACACTGCAGGTGGCAAACGGTGGCCGGTATGAAGAAACCAATGAAGCGTGGGATGATTGCAAAGGTGTATCGATTCTACTCAAGAGTAAGGTGTAGCTTGGATGGCACTTTATTTGTAGCAAGGATTAGCAACAATGAAATCAGATAGTAAAGTTGAGTAAGTGTCCAAAGTACTTGTCAAAGTTGCTGGTCTAAATGTGTTCCTAGTAGTTCAAGCTAGCAAGACATGAGACAAAACTAGATGATACAAAGAATGCAAGCACTTCTGTTTTTTTGTTGTTTTTTTTTCCTCTTTTTTTGTGCGGCTTTTGTTTCTTGTTTTGCCCTTGCCTTTTTCTTTTTTCTTCCTTTTTTTCAGAATGTGCTGCAAGGGAAGAACACAATAAAAATCAACCCAAGATATCTCGTGTGTCTATCGCAGATTTTCTGCTCAACCTTCCAAGGACAAATAGGCACACTTATAGGTTCTAAATTGGAAAACTTAGAACAGAAATATTGTAGATATATCTCTCCTCTTTAATTTCAATATATGGAAGACCTATTTTGGAAAAGAACAATAGGAGATACTGCCCCCGAAATACAGACTGTTCAGAATTTTTAGGTCAATAACAGATTCGGATCTAATGCAATTTCGACATCCATATCTATATTTTCTGGGAAAATGATGAATACTAAAGTTACAGAGAACTTCTTAAGCTTTCCAGAAAGTATAAGAACAAGTAAATCCGAGTTCGTATGAGCTAGATATGATGAAAATACTGAACTGGACAGAGATGAATCTAATCTGGACGTGATGACGTGATTCAAAAGATGAATCAACACAATACAAAACTCAAACTAAGACTAAAAACACTTTCTAAACCAATAATATGACTCAAAAACGGACACAAACTCAACAAAACCAAACTGAAAACGAAAGTTGCAAAGGCTCAATGGTGGTTTGGACAAAGTAATGAACAGATCTACTAAACTGCAAGTTTTTTGTGGCTTTTTTGTGGACTCTAGGTATGAAAAACAAAACTAATGTAATGGATAGATGAATTACCTAACGGGCAACCTGGAAATCTGATACCAATTGATAGGAAATAGATGATGCCCGATCTTCCGAAAGGTAATGGGTAAGTCGATTGATGGAGATCTCGACATTGATGATCCGAGGCTCTCGAGTAGAACACAAACAACCCCTGCAATCACTACACCACCGCTCCGTTGTTTATCAACCGTGCTTCACACGATTGACCTCGCCAAGAAGGCTAATCCCTGCAAGTGTAACCGAGAACACAAGCAAGAACGTAGAAGACATGATCTGAAATCGCGAAGTTGGGGTCTCACAAACCGAAGAATGGCGATATTATTGATCTAAGCAAAACCCAATTGTTCATGGCGGCTACTATGGAGTATATATAGGTGGGAGGACGTCCAAGGGGGTTTTGGGGTCGTGACCTAACCCTAACACACGAAAATAATGGACTTAGACTTGATACAAGGCCCAATGGCCCAATATGGTGGCGCAGCACCCTGACAGATTCTGTATTTGATTCTGTTTTGACGATTCCCGATGACTCCGAAGGTATTTTGACATGGGATCGGTGCCATTGGAAAGGTTATCCTCTCCCCTTTCCGTGCATATGTAGAACATCCAAAACGGAGTTTGTATGCGTCCTGGGCGTCCGTTTTAGTGCGTACTGCTCCTGGACTCCGAGTTGGATACGATTTGGAGTCTGGTTCGGTTTCCATCTTCTTTGAACGAATTATCTGGTCTTCCACGTCCCTAATACTCCCTCCAAGTACTCCTTGAACCTCTCCATGGATCCTAATCACAAATAAATCATTAAGTAGCAATCTATGCTCAAAAACATATAAGGAAATATATAAGAACGAGTTCACCTCTGAAATTAATTATTGTGTATGAACTCTATTGATTGCATCTTGTATATTCAGCAGAGTGTTGTTTGTATCCATATAAGTGATGTCCTCATCACCACACCTCGTTCTGCTTGAAGTTGTTCAATTCTTCTTGCATTGCCACCACCCAGTCCGGATCCTTCAATGCATCCTCAATCCTGCGTGGTTCCAAAAAGGATACAAACGAATAATGCTCACAAAAGTTAGCTATGCGAGATCTAGTGGTTACTCCCTTTTGGATGTCACTGATGATGTTGTCGATTGGGTGATCTCTTTAGACGCATTGGTGTACTCTTGGGTGTGGCACTTGAGGAGTTGTGTCTTCATGATTATACGCTTCTCCCCCTAAGTGATTGCCTTCATTGACTTGTAGATCATCTTCGTACTCTTGTGGTTGATCTTGTATTGAAGCTCCCCCTTGATTGATGGTCTCCTCTTGTGGTTCATTTTCCTCATGTTCATGTGAAGGTGACTCTTGTGGTTGAACTTCGCCTATAGCCATTCTTTTCAATGCTTGACAAGGAGATTCTTCTTTACCTAATTCACATGGATCAACTTGCTCCTTTTGGGAGTCGTTAGTCTCATCGAACACTACGTCACGTGCTACTTCAACAAGTCCAGAGGCCTTGTTGAAAACACGATAGGCGTAAGTGTTCGAATCATAACCAAGCAAGAAACCTTCATCGGACTTTGAAGCGAACTTTGAAGTCCTAGGCTTCTTGTTCAGGATATAACATGGATAACCGAAAACTCGAAAATAGGAAATGTTTGGTTTGTTACTGGTAAGAAGCTCATAGGGAGTCTTCTTGAGTAGTCGATGAAGATAAAGTCGATTTGCGGCATGGCAAGCGGTGTTAATCACTTCCGCCCAAAATCGATCCGATTTCTTGTACTCATCGAGCATTGTCCTTGCCATCTCAATGAGTGTTCGGTTCTTTCTTTCGGCAACTCCGTTTTGTTGTGGCGAGTATGGTGCTGAAAATTCATGCTTGATGCCCCCTTCATCAAGGTACTCCTCCACTTGTGTGTTCTTGAATTTCGTGCCATTGTCACTTCGAATACTCTTGATTGTCAATGAAAATTCGTTTTGAGCTCGCTTGAAGAACTTCTTGAGTGTTCCTTGTGTTTCTGACTTATCATGCAAAAAGAAAACCCAAGTGAAGCGAGAAAAATCATCAATGATAACTAAACCGTATTTGTTACCACCGATGCTTATGTAAGCAATTGGACCAAACAAGTCAATGTGAAGTAGTTCGAGCGATCCTGTCGTAGTCATGACGTTCTTTGTGGGATGATGTGCTCCAACTTGCTTCCCGGCTTGGCACGCGCTACAAGGCCTGTCTTTCTCAAAAACAATATTCTTCAAACCGCGGATATGATCGCCCTTGAGGAGTTTTTGAAGATTCTTCATACCAACATGCGCTAGCCGTCTATGCCACATCCAACCCATGTTTGTTTTTGCAATCAAGCATGTTCGGTTTGGCTTTATCCTTGTTGAAGTCAACAAGGTAAAGTTTTCCCTTCAACATACCCTTGAATGCAATGTAACCATCACTCCTCCTAGATACGGTCACACCCTCATTAGTGAACAAGCAATTATAACCTTTGTCACATAGTTGAGATATGGACAGCAGGTTATAATCTAAGGATTCAACATGTAAAACATGAGAAAGCGTGTGTTCAGAGGATATTGCAATTTTACCGGTACCAAGCACCCTTCCTTGACTATTATCTCTGAAGTAGATGCCCTCGTTTGGGTCCTCGTTCTCTTCATATCCCACGAACATCCTCCTTTCTCCGGTAATGTGGTTGGTGCACCCACTGTCTAGCACCCATTTGGATCCACTAGAGGAATAGGCCTGCAAAAACAGATTATGCTTTGGTTTTAGGTACCCAAGCTTGCTTGGGTCCTTGGAGGTTAGTTACAATACATTTGGGCACCCACACATGGGATTTTGTGTTCCCATAGCGTGGCCCAACATAATAAGCATAGACCTTGCCAAGGTTGTTTCTCATTAACACATAGGAAGAATCAAAAGTTTTAAATAAAAGCTACTGTTGTTTATGAGTCGGACTAGTCTAGGGGGCCGGACTTGTCCGGACACCGACCGGACTAGTCTGGTATTCATGTGAGTTCAGGTTGTTATCCTTCGACTTATCAGTTTGAGAGGATCTTCCCTTCACAAAGGAGATCCTTCCCTTGTTATTCTTATGACTTCCCTCATGTACCTTTTCATCATAAGAGTAACCAATGCCATACTTGACATTTGGAGGTCTTTGGACCAAGTATGCACTACGTGCATAGTTGATCTTCTCCTTGTCAAATATGCTACATTGGGTAGGATTTTTATCCTTTGTCGAGATTGATTTCTCTTTCAATCTGGTGTTAGTTTTACTACATTTGCACATATGAGCAAATTCAGTTTTAGTGGGTTGAGAAGGTGAGTTTGAAGAGGAGGAAGGTTCACTCAGCTTGAGTGACTCAACTTGCACTTCAAGGATCTTGTTAACCTTGATCAGGTCAGCAAGTTGGTCCTTAATTGCAACATTTGAGTCGGTTAACTCCAAGCAAGCTTTCTTGCTTGAGGCTAACTCAAGCTCTAGTGAATTGTTTTTCTCCTTTTCAAGCTCTAGAAGTTTGTCAAGTTCGACATACTCCTCCTTTTGGGAGATGATCATGTCGTATTGACGATCAATTAAACTTTCCTTCTCAACAAGTTGATCATGTAAGAATTTCATTTTTGTTGCAGTTTTCCTATCTAGTCCATTTAGCATATCCTCATCAGCACTATCTATTTCATCATCACTAGAGTAGGGATGCATGGAAGGGGTTTTGATGATTACCTTGCGTTTACCTTCCTTTGCCATAAGGCAAGTGCCATTTCCCTTTCTTGCACCGAGTGTAGGGAAGAGTGTTGATTTCTTGGACGTGCTCTCGATGGCTATGCTAGCCATCTCTTCTTCATCGGATGATGAGGACTCATCGTTTGAGTCCCACTCCTTCCCAATATGTGCTTGTTCGGCTTGTTTCTTCTTCTTGAAGAATTTCTTAGGTTGAGGCTTGGATTCTTTAGTCTTCTTCTTGTTCTCCTCATATGTGCAATCTACTATAAAGTGGTTATATTCACCACAATTATAGCACGCCCATCTCAATTTTGGCTTCGTTCTTTCCTTGTACTTGCCTTCACTTGATTTTGTCCCTTGCTCTTTCTTCATTATTCTCTTGAACTTTTTCATGAACAATATCAAATCCTCTTCATCTAGCTCACTGCTCTCGTCATCACTGTCCTCCTCTAGTTGTGCTTCTCTTGCTTCTTTGGATAGAGGCTTGAGGGTGGACTTTAAAGCAACTCCTTTCTTCTTAGCCGAGGTGAGGTCGGCAATTTCCTTGACGTGCTTTGCTTGTTTCTCTATCATTTCAAAGTTGATAATTTTACCAAGCAATTCATCCGGACTCATCCTTTTGTATTCGGGGCTTTCTCTAATCATGGAGCATAGCGTGACATTGCGAGGCATAAAAGCTCTAAGTATGAGTTTTACCACCTCGTGGTCATTCCACTTCTTGCTCCCATATGATCGAACTTTGTTGACGAGTGTCTTCAATCGATTGTACATATCCTGAGGTGACTCGTCTTCCTCGATTGTGAATCTTCCATGTTCGCCTTCGATCATCTCAATCTTTGCTTCACGCACATGCCGGTCACCTTCATGTGCAGTTTGTAGTGTATCCCATATCTCCTTAGCAATTTCGAGTCTATCTACCTTGGTGAACTCGTCTCGACTGAGTGAGGAGGTGATTACAGCTGCAGCTTGAGCGTTTCTATGAATGGCCTGCTCTTGACTTTGGGTGAGCTCTTCATCGTCATTCGGAATATATATCTCTGTGCATACAATATGCCATAAACTTGGGTTGAGGGAAATCAAATGCATTTTCATATTCTGCCTCCACATAGAGTAATCACTTCCATCGAAGTGTGGGGCTTTTCCAAGTGGTATAGATAAGTAATGGTTGTTATTGGAATTTAGACGATCATAGTTAAAAGGATATCGGGAGTAATCGGTGTGACTACTCCCCTTCTTCTTCTCTTCCACCTTTGCTTTCCCTTTGGAAAGTGCCTTCTTTCTGAGGAGTGCCTTCAGCTCCAGCGTCTCTTCATCGTCGTCCTCGAAGTCTTGAATGGCTTCGAGTTACTTCTCCAGTTTTTGGGTCTTGTCGTTGTTAACCTCCTCTTGGTTGTTGATTTTGTGGACGTCCTTCATGTCCGACATGATCTCTTCGAGTGGTTGAACTCTTTCTTGAAGAACCTGCTCTGATACCAATTGAATGTAGGCCTAGAGGGCGGGTGAATAGGCCTTTTTGAAAATTTGTCGGATCCTACAGCACTCAACAACCAGTTTAATACCAGAGATATCGGACTAGTCTGGTAAAGTGCGGACTAGTCCGGTGTTCACGGACTAAGCTGATTAAACTTGATTGATCGGTTTGATTCTTTTATGTGTACAACGGAAGTATAGAATCAAACAACAGATTGACAGCTATATACTGAATTATATCACAATTAAGTCTTGTGTTTAACAATTTAACGTAAGATGAACAATGTGTATGAAACCCTAGATTAAGTTGATTAACTTGAATGATGAACACTAAAATAAGACGCAAGAGTTTATCCTGTGGTTCGGCTACCACAAAAGGCCACCTACATCCACGTTGAGGAGTCCACAAAAGGATAGGGTCTTCTTCAACCCTACCCTCGTTGGATCGCCACGAAGGCCAATCTTCTTCCACTAATCACAAAGGGGTAAATAACCAAATTCAAGGGGCGATCTCACACTTTGAGAGCTCCCTTAGATTACAAATCACAATACCACCGAAAACACACTCAAAAGTTACAATTGAAATGCAGGAGTGTGTTAGAGAATCAAACCAAGAGCTCAATGTGGTGTAGAAAGTGTCTCTCCAATGATCTAGATTGAATCCTCGAAGGATTGGACGATTGTGCACTTAATTTCATGGAGAGAGGTCGTTTTTGAGTCTCTTGGGAGGTGTGACGGCGCTAGGGTTCGAGAGAGTGTCAAAGTGAGTTGTGCACCTCTATTTATATGGGGTTTCTAAAAGTGACCGTTAGGGTTCAGAAAGTTCGGACTAGTCCGTGGTGGTCACCGGACTAGTCCGGTGTGTTGTGTGTAGCAAACCCTAAGTGTCCCGAAATATCAGACTAGTCCGGCTGAAAGCGGACTTGTCCGATTTCGCTACTGGAAATCTTCGGACTAGTCCGATGTCCATCGGACTTGTCCGGACATGTGAAACCCTAAGTGTGTTGGATGACAAGTCCGCACTTGGAGGACTTGTCCGATTTAGATCAGTGGGGTTTTTCAGACTAGTCCGTGTGAACATCGGACTTGTCCAAAGTGGATCAGAAAGGATATCGGACTAGTCCGGTTGATAACGGACTTGTCCGATTTTGTGTGACTTGTGTAGCGTTTTGAGGACTAGTCCACACTGGGGAGGACTAGTCCGATTCTAGTCAGAAGGATATCGGACTAGTCCGACAGATATCGAACTTGTCCGATGTGGTGCAGAAAGGATTATCGGACTAGTCCGGTCGTGATCGGACTAGTTCGGTCCTGTGTGACTCTATGCAATGTGTGTGTTTCAATATCATTGAGCTCTTGGGGTGTGTTTCCTTAACACACTCCATACACAATAATCTGCTATTCTCTTTTCCTTGAGCTCATTTCCACTTTGCTCCTCTTCATCCCTTCTTTTTGGTATTTTGCTCATTTTTCTATTATAGGCCTGCATTCATCTCAACAAAGAGGTTAGGATCCCAATTGCTTGTCATAAATCATCCAAAACCCACAAGGGAGTCCTAGATGCACTTTCACTGAGCGAGTTGAGCCGCCGCAATCATTATGGGTCTGAAATGTAATTCGGATATACGTCGTACATTGATCAGATATATTTGATGCAAAACGAATATCCGCCCATTCGGACGGATATTAACACGTACCGTTTCCGACCCATATTCGACTAAGTCCAACAAAAATGGATATGGATCGGATATTTTTCGTATACGACACCGGACAGATCAAAAAATATCCAATTTGTTTTCATCCTTATGCCCAGCCCAGCCAAGGTGGCCCAGTTAGCGCTAATCAGCCGGTGCAAATCGACAAAGTACATGGTTCTCGCACGGGCTCGTGAGAGCCAGTGGGGAACCAGAACCCAAAGGTCCTGCTTCACCTTGAGGGGTAGCCTACGGGGAAGCTTGTGCGGCCATGGTTGAAGGTGGCACCAACGGAGTTGCTTGTGCATCCATGGTTGAAGGGGACATCGACGAGGGTTGCGGAGTCCTCGATGCTAAAGGTCCTCGAGGGAGACCCCTTGGGCCGATTTGTATTCTCATGTGCGCCGTGTCGTCGGCAGCGTCACGGCGTTGGTGTCCACCGAAATGTCATGGTTGCCATCTTCCTCTCCTCCCTCCTTCCTCTGTCGGCATGATGACGAAGGATCTGATGCCGATGCAACCCAGTTTGCACCATGGACGGAATCCGACCCTGTCGAGGTGTCTAAACTAACACCTTCCCCGGACCTACTCAGGAGCAGTCCATGGAGGTTCGATGTGTTTTCGGGGGGCTAGTCCTAGCAAGATCAAGCTCAGAGAATGATGAACACGAGGGATTTACGTGGTTCGGGCCGTCTGAGCGTAATTCCCTACTCCACGTGGTTTGTGTGTTGTATTGCTTTGGTCTGAGAGAGGTTGTCTAGATCCATGGCTGCTCGGTCCTTTTATAGTCCAAGAACGAGCAGCTTACAGGTGGGGTCCAGGGTCCGACAGGTGGCCCTGAGAGTAACCAAATCCATCCTAAGATTTAGGAGTAAATGCTATCCCCTGACAATGGTCTCAATGTGCCGCCTGGCCATGCCCCGCTGCAGGGCTACAGATAGCCCCTCATCATGGGCGGCCGTGTCTTGTCTGTCCTGTTGCGGCCTCTCATTGGTCCGCTATACATACTAGTTCGGCTTTGACCAATCATGACAAGACCGCCCACTATCCTCTTGACTTATGAGTGCGAGCTCCCGCCTACCTAGGGAACGTGCGCGTCCTTCTATCTTAGGCGCACTGAGCACGCCTCCCTTTACTGCCACTTCCGAGGGAAGGCCCAGGCTCAGTACTGCCTGGCACGTGGCAGCTCCCGGACCTTCCCTCAGCGGGATGATCGGGTCCGGGAGGTTGGGTGCGGAACTGCCGGGTACGTGGCTGCACCGGACCTTCTCCCCACGGGGGGTAGTCCGGGGCCACTGACCTAGCGAACACACCGTACCTTCCCTCGGCAAGGCGGTGGACCCAGTGCTGCAGGCCACGTGGTAGCGCCAGACTGTCCCTCGGTGGGAGACGCTGCTGCACCACTTGTCGTTGGTGGTGGGGCCCAGCGTGCTTTCATCCATGTACCTAGGGGTACCCGGTTTGCCAGGCACCGACAGTGGTCCCCAGGGCCCATCTCGGGGAGGAACTTCCTTGGTAAGGTGGTTATACGCGAGGTGGGACCATTTTGAATCTTCGTGCCACGACTTTAAGGACTTCCCTTCAATGCGGTGGACAAAATCTTTGTCTGCGGATATTGCGCAATCAACTGGCGCCGGTTCTCGATACGAAATTCGTTTCGGTTCCACGCGCCCATCAAGTCACCGCCTTTGAGCTTTAAACTCTCGCCCACGAAAACGGCTACCTTGAGGCGGTTACTCTACATTTCCGCTGATTCAGGCTCTTGACCCACCAGTCATAGCGCGGGTAGCCCCAACATCTTGGTGCCTGTGGCTTCCTTCCAAACGCCGTGGCCGCATACATATGCAGGGGACTAGCACATGCCCCACACTCTTCACGCCTCCATTCGCACCTGCGCTTAGGACCTTACTGCCTCCTTACATCCTCCAGCTCTGAGTCCTAGCCCTTGCATAGCCATCCTCTGTCTGCTCCACCCCACTGCCATGGAGTTGGGCCTTCCCGCCAGTAAGATCAAGACGGAGAAGGGACTGAAGAAGGTCCGAGCTTACATGGGGTGGTCCCATGACTTCTTCAACGACAAGATCCACTTCGCAGAGCTTCCCTTCAAGAAGAAGAATGTCGGCGACATGGTTTTCTTCCAAGGATACGCCATGGTCAGCCTACTTCCCCCTTTCTCGCCTTTCTTAATGACCTTGCTGGAGTTCTACGGAATCCAGCTACATTTCCTCGGACCCCCACTCAGTTCTACTGGTTGCTACCTTCGTCCACTTCTGCGAGATGTGGGTGGGGGTGTGGCCCAGTTTAGAGCTCTTTCGGAACATCTTCACACTACAGACCACCAGAAAGGGGAACGAGATGGTGGGGCTGTATTACTTCGTGAAGCGGAAGTGGTGCCCCTTCAAGTATTTGGACACCTTCTCCTCCAGCAAATGGGACGACTAGAAGAAGGAGTGGGTGATCATCATTGTGGATAGGCACGTGAAGCTGGACCTGCCTGAGAGCCTGCCAAACGTGGATACCAACCTCTGGAACGAGGTCCCGAAGCTGCCGGGAGCGTACAAGCCCATTGTGGCTAGGATCGAAGGTTGTGTCACCAACAGTGTGACCCCCCAAATGGTCTTCAGGAACTTCCTGAGGAACAGGTGGGCGCCTCTGAAGTTCACGGAATGAACGGCATGGACATTCACGCCGCATGATGCCGACACCCAAGTGAAGGATGAAGCACTGAAGGAGCTGCTAAAGAAGTTCCAGAGCAAGCCCAGTATCTCACCTGAGTCCTTGGCTCCTCCAGCGTCCTTTCTACCCCTGAACCTGGCTCCTGAGTTCTGTCGGGAGCTCCAGAAGCTGATGCCAAGGTTGGATGACATCGAAGTCGCGACGAGGCAGGTTCCTCCAGCAGCCATTGCTCCTGGGACCTCCGAGGGGGTCAGCCCTAGTTCCCACATGCCAGGGAGATAGAGTTGCCAGCTCCAGCATGGGCGAGGCCCCAGCAGAACCCTCCAGCCGCAAGAGGAAACTCGTGTGGGGTGATGGAAGTCACGTCGGCACCTCCGGGGGGCCACCTCATCCAGTTATGGGACCTCCGGCGGGCGCCAGTTCCGGGGGACACCTCCCACTACGGCGCCAAGTATGAGACCGAGCTCCGGGGGTCCCCCTCAAACAGGGGTCACTCTAGCCAGGGAGGTTCCAGCTTCGGCTCCAGTCCAAGCTCCTGTGAGGCTTGAGGCTCTGGCCGCATCGGGTCCTTCGGGTTCCGGCTCCAGCCCTGCCCTGAAGCAGCTCTGTCTCCGCGATACTTGAGGCTTCCCAAGGTAAGCAACTGAGCTTATTAATTTGATCTCTCTTCAGGTCAAGGTCACCCTTTAAACATTTCTATCTTGGTTGTGCAGCACTTCCAAGAAAGGTGAGACGACCGCCACTCCTTCGGCGACACGAGAGGTTGAGCAGGTTGGTGCTTCAGCTTCAACTCCTGCACCTACCCAGACGAATGTGGAGGCTCCGACCGACACGAGGGCGGCTCCAACCCCAGGTGCGATTGCGCCTAAATCGAGGGCTCCGGCTGTTGACGCGGGGACGGCTGGGGCTCTGGTGCCAAAGCCAGTGGTCCCCGAGGCCCCGGTGCTAGAGCCAGTGGCCCCTGAGGCCCCGACAGAGGTGCCAAGCGTCGGCCCGGCTCATTAGTCGACGGAAGCTCCACCCCTGGTGCCAGGGGCCACCGAGGGATCGGCTCTCGGGCCATCTTCTGAGGAGATTCCGGTGCCCCAGCCGGACGTAGCTGAGGAGCCAGTTCCTATGCCAGATGCGGAAGAGGCTCCGGTCGGCGAGCAGGGAGTGGTCGAAGAGCCGTCCCCCACGCCAACTACTGCGGAGGTTGGAGTGGCCGACCCGGCGGTCGTCGAAGTACCCGCTCCCGCTCTGATGGTTGTTGAGGCTCCAGAGCCTCAGTCAGCAGCGTCCAGTGTGCCCGCGCTTGCGCTTCAAGCCATGGAGGCTCCGAGCACACGTCCCGCTTCTCTGACGTTGGAGGCTGAGCCGGGAGCACCGGTGGCTGGATCGGGAGCGCCTGCAGTTGCACCGGAGGGTCCGGTGGAGGCCCCAGGCGTCTTGAGCCCACAAGTGCCACCACCTTCGAGGGGTAGCCCCTCCCGGGTGACGGCGGACATCCTGGTGGAAACGGGGGAAGGGGCGCTCTTATCCGGTCCGGCGCCCATTCCCTTAGAACTGGCCATCGACAACGTTTGCTCCAGCTTGCAGCAGGTTGTCGTGTCTTTCGAGCACAACCTCAAGGCTCTAGAGGAGGAGCGTAGAAGGCTCCGTCAACGTGAATAATGGGTCAAGGGTGAGCAAACCCGGCTGGTCGAGCAAGGTGAGCTCCTCAACGCGAGAGAGGCTACTCTCAAGGCTCTCGATGAGAAGGTGCGGAAGATCTATGAAGAAGTTGTGGAATGCCATAGAGCTGCGGACCAGCGCCAAGGTGGTTTAACTGCCTGGCACGAGACACTCCAGAAGCGCTGCCAGGAGCTCGACTTGGGCAAGTTTGCACTCGCTGAGAAGCTGGAGGACCTGAGTCAGAGAGAGGAGGAGCTCTCCCGGGAGCTGTCGGCAGATGAGCAGAGCTTGGCGGATTGCTGCGAACAGTTTGAAGCGTGGTGTAAGCTCGAGGCGAACAGGCTCTGGAATAGAGGGCAAAGCCTCAACAAGCGGGAGACCAATGTCTCCGCTTGGGAAAATACTGTCCGGGGCCGGGAGGAAGACTTGGCAGAGCATCAAAACCGTATCTTTGTCATGGAGTCAGAGCTCACTGATCGCGAGCGGCAGCTACGCAAAAGCATCCAGCAGCACAGCAAGGAGGCCGAGCGCCTCGCAAAGGAGGGTGCGGAACTGGCGGCCACCAAGAGGGCTCTGGAAGAGTTGTAGATCTCAAGAGTGGTCGAGTCCCAGCAAGTGTGGGACTTCCTGGGGTGGGCGGACGGAGCACTGGCACAGTTTGGCTTCAGCCCTGTACGTTCGGCCCACCCAGTGCCAGAGCTACACGACGCGCTGGCGGTTCTTGGCTTTGTTGGCAGCAAGTTCGACGCAGTGGTCGACGTCGTCGTGGACCAGCTGGATATGGAGGGGAGGTCCTTGACCAAGACTGTCACCGAATACGTGCTAACGTGCTACCGGAGCTAGGACCCCCACTTCCCCCTGAGTCCAGCAGTCGAAGGGTCGATTGAGGTAGAGCTAGACACTACCCGGAAGAGTGTTCAGGAGGCCGCCAAAGCCGTTGCCTCAACCATCGGTAGGACTTAGGCCTTTCTTTTCATGCCCCCCCTGTATGCCTCCAATTTTGTAAGATAATCTTTTAATGAATGAAGTCCTCTTGATCTTCAGTTCTGATATTTTTGTGTATTGTTCCCTGGTATATGTACGCAATTCTGATTGTGTACATGTACTAAAAGGAACTAGCACTTGCTTCAGGAACATCGGCCCCCTGGGGTTGTCGAAGCTCAGGAGCTCCGGCAACACTCGTGGTCTCCATAGGAGATGCCACAGCTGGGCCCCCTGGGGTTCTCGGACCTTAGGAGCTCCGGCAATATCCATGGTCTTCTTAGGGGATGCCACCGTCGGCCCCTCCTGGGATTGTCAGAGCTTAGGAGCTCCAGCAACGCCCATGACCTTCATAGGAGACGCCACACACCGCCTGGCCCTCTGGGGTTGTTGGAGCTTTACGAGCTCCGGCAACACCCATGATCTCGGTAGGACGTCGACGTTGTGTCTCCTGTAATTGCTGGGGCTCAGGAGCTCCGGCATCGCCCATTGTTGGTGTAGAGGGTGCCAACGGTGGGCCCCGAGCCTACTCTAGGCGGAGTGTCCGTTCGCCATCGGAATCACGGGAATGGATTTATTTAGTGTTGTACCTTAGGAACCTGCGCACATGATAACAAAAGGTAATTCCGCTCTCCAGTCAATCTTTTACCTACGCTCTATTAGTGTCGCTTGTCTTACGATCCGTTGCCGTTATGGGGGGCTTTGAGAAGGTACCCAAAGTGACCCGCCAGCAAACGGACAGCAATGCTCACACTATTGTAGAGACGAAGGGAAGATTGACCGCACCCACGCTAGGTGAAGAGCTAATGGAAAATGCATGACATCATTCATAAGAACTAAAGATAATTTCAAATGAACAAGGCATTTCAGGGTAGGGAAAACAACTTTTTCATTATAACACTCATAGTAGAGAACGGACTTTACATGGGGAACGACCCGGCCCGGGCGACAAGGAGCTGAGTGTACCTTCTCTGGGTACCGGACCGTGCCGAGCAAGGCATACACTCGGAGCTCATTTCCCCGGCCTTAGTTAACCCAAGTGCTGTCTCTAGACATTATGCCGATTTTATAACAAAAGAAAAATAGAACGTCCTTCCGCTGGTTATGGATAGAACTTACGGAGGTGTTGATATTCCATGGGTTGGGTACCGGTTGCCCATCCTCCGTAGCTGGGCGAACACACCCTGGACGACAAACCTCTGTAACCCGGAAGGGACCCTCCCACTTGGGGGAGAGTTTGTTTGTACCTTCACGGGAAAGCAGACATCACAGGACCAGGTCGTTCACCTTGAGCTCCCTACTGCGCATGGTCCGCTGATGGTAGCGTCGGAGCGCTTGCCTGTACTGTGCGTTTCGGATAGCAGTTTGTACGTGTCCCTCATCGACGAGGTCCATATCTTCACGCCGGACCTGGTCCTGTGCGGCTTCGTCGTACATCCGGACACGGGCGGAGCCCATGGTGATCTCTAGGGGAAGGACAGCCTCCGCCCCGTACACCAGGAAGTAGAGTGTTTCTCCCGTAGCCCGGCTTGTTGATGTCCGCCTAGCCCACAACGCATATGGCAGCTCATCCACCCAGTTTGCACCATGCTTCTCGAGGCTTGAGTATGTACGAGTCCGGAGGCCCTTGAGAACCTCGGCGTTCGCCCTCTCTACCTGCCCATTGCTCTCAGGATGGGCGACAGAGGCATAACAAACTTGGATACCAAGGTCCTTGTAGTATTCTTGGAATGCCGCACTCGTGAATTGGGTCCCGTTATTAGTGATGATTCTGTTCGGGACCCCGAACCTGCAGACGATCGGCTTGATGAACTTCACTGCGGACTACTTGTTAATGGTGACGACTGGGGTGGCTTCTGGCCATTTGGTGAACTTATCTACGGTGACGTAGAGGTGCCGGAATACTCCAAAGGCTCTTGGGAAAGGTCCCAGGATGTTCAGTCCCCACACGGCGAATGGCCACGAGGGAGGGATCATCTGCAGCGCTTGAGCTGGTGTGTGGATCTGCTTGGCATGGAACTGGCACACCTTGCATTTCTTAACCATGTCAGCGGCATCCTGGAGTGTTGTGGGCTAGTAGAAGCCGTGCCAAAAGGCTTTGTCGACCAACTTGCGGGCCAATGCGTGGTTCCCGCACTCACCTCCATGGATTTCTGCGAGCAAGTTGCACCCCTTCTCCCGGGTAATGCAGCGCAGTAGGATGCCATTGGCGCCACGCCGGTAGAGATCCCCCTCTACCAGTGTGTATCTTTTAGCCATCTGCACAATCCGTTCTGCCAGGGCATGTTCCTCGGGAAGGTAGTTGTCATTCAAGTTGTCTCGGACCTCCGAGATCCATGCATCGGTACCTCCTTGAGCTTCTGGTTCTTGGGCGCCCAGCTGCTCGGAGCTGCTAGAGGCGCATAGGAACCTTGGCGGGCACCATGGCTGTAGAGCCGCCGGGGTTGCTAGCTTCGAGGTGCTAACTTCACCCCCTTCACCCGGTTCGGCAGCTCGGGCGGTTGGTCACTGTCGGTACCCCCGCAGACCTGGTACGCCCGTGCACAAGGAGAAAACGACTAAGGACTCGGCCTCTACTTGGAGGCAGAGTCCGAGGCTGCCACGTCGTGGAGGGAAGAACCAGATCCTACCTCCCCGCCGGAGTGGGCTCCCAGGCTGCCATGTGGCCAGCAGGATCGGACCCTCGCCTCCCTGCCGAGCCGGGCTCCAGGGCTGCCACGTGGCCGGCGGGACCGGACCCTTGCCTTCTCGCTAAGGCAGGCGGGACCGGACCCTTGCCTCCCCACCGAGGCAGGCTCCGGGGCTGCCACGTGGCCGGTAGAACCGGACTCTCCCCTCCCCGCCGAGGCGGGCTCCGGGGCTGCCACGTAGCCATTGGAACCCTCGGGACCAGGCCCGTCCCCCCCCCCCCCCCCCCGCAAGGAAGGGCTCCTGAACTACCACGTGGCCCGCAGGGTTGAGCCTCCGCTCTTCCGCGGAGGTGGGCTCCGGAGGCGCCACGTGGCCTGTACAGCCGGGCGCTCAACTCCCCGCAGGGGCAGGCTCCGTGCGACCACGTGGCAGAGGACCAACTCAATGCGGTAGGAGGCTGCAGTAAAGGAAAGAGTGCGCTGCTCAGACAGGCATTAAGTACGGGCGCCTTCCCCAAGCGAAGCGGAGTCGCGCATGCGAAAGTCAAGGCTCCAGTGTCCTGTCTTGTCCAAGTAGCCGGTACAGACCCACTGCGTAAGACGGGAGAGTGAGCCGCGGGGACAAGACAGTGGGACATGCCCTACCATCATCAACAACAATGTGTAGCCCTGGCGCACGACGCGGCGGGACGACACATTGAAGCCCATGACAAAGGGAAGTAGATAGCATTTAATCCTAGATCTTGTATAGGATTTGGCTCTCTGGGACCACCTATCGGGCCCCAGGGCCCACCTTGTGACTGCAAAGTCTTTGGACTATAAAAGGACTCAGCAGGCGACCTTCACAGGGATCGATGAATCGAAACTCACGCACGCTCAAGCAAGGCAATACACAAGCACTCCCGTGGACGTAGGGTGTTATGCTCTGGCGGCCCGAACCACGTAACCCTCTGTGTTCATGATCTCGCTGCGCTGAATCTCCTGGGACTAGCCCTCGTGAATCCAAAGAACCTTCGCGGGCTTCTCTCTAAGCAGGTCTAGGGGAAGTGTCATTTAAGACCTTCGACATTTGGCGCACCAGGAAGGGGGCTTTTTCCCCGTGAAGACTTTCACTAGCAGCATTGGTGAACGGCCATTCCAACGCCGGTTCGTCCAGGCCGCAGTCACGGCGACAGGCAGTAGCTGAGGACCAGGCATCATCTCACTCTAGGGCGGGATCCCGCCGTAGAGCAGCAAGGTTGGGACCTTCGCGTCGCCCTGCTGTCACCTCACCGGCTGCAGGCCGGCACGCCACACCAGGCGTACTCCACCCGTGACGGCAGCTACGGCGCCGCCGGCTGCAAGCCCGGAGAGTGCGCTCACAGCAGCGCGCGCGCTACTCCATAACCCACCTGCTGGGGATGCTCCTCGGGGAGCAGCTCAGCAGTGGATCAACGACGTCGACCACCTCGTCACTGCTGCGCTCAACGCACCTCCACCAAGGGAGACACATGCCCAACCGATGCATGTGTCATTGTCACGGACTCCAACAGTCGACCGATGGATGGCAGACTCGCGCTCGACGAGGATCTCAACAACAGACCTGAGAACCAGGCTGCAGCGCCGTAGGTCGGGAGAAGACTGTCGAGTCACCATCGAGCGACAGAGGGAGCAGCGGTGCAACCTCGAGGCAGATTACGGTGCGCCAGGCCATGAGCCCCAGGCTCGCGCCGTGCATCCACCATACCAGGCGTACGTCGCGCCTCCACCTCCACAGGCATATGCTGCACCACCCCAGCCTCAGGTGTATGCAGGCCCACCTGCTCACCAGGGGTATGCAGTGCCACGACCGGCACCAACCAGCCCCACCCAAGGGTGCGCAGCTCTGGCACCTCACCTTCGTTTTGTGGTCTGGCCACGAAAGTTCCGGCCACACATGCCGGAGAAGTACGACAGGAGCATCAACCCAAGTGAGTTTCTGCAGATCTATGGCAACAAGGCCATCATGGCTAACTACTTCCCCGTCGTCCTGACCGGCCCAGCCCAGTCATGGCTCATGAACCTACCCTAGGGGTCCATAACCTCCTGGGATGAGCTGTGCTAATAGTTCATGGCAAACTTCGGCAGTTCCTACAAGCACCCCAGCACAGAGCTTGACCTCCATGCCATCAGACAGCGCACTGGAGAGTCGCTGCGATTGTTCATCCAGCGGTTCTCTCAGGTACGGAACACCATCCCTCATGTCGCTAGCGCATCAGTTATTGTTGCGTTCAGACAGGCTGTGAGGGACAAGAAGATGCTCGAGAAGCTAGCCACGCACGAAGTGTGTGATGTCTCCGAGCTATTCGCTCTGGCAGACAGATGTGCTAGGGCAGCTGAGGGACGTAACTGGCACTCCCAACCTTCCCCGAAGGCGAGGGAGGCCACGCCGACTGAGGAAGGAGCCTCTGCAAGGAGCAGCGGCAAGAAGAAGAGGAAGAAGGGCAATGGCAAGAACAAGCCAAAGCCCGGAGCCCATGTGGTGGCGGCCGCGGCAACCGGCAGAGCCCGGCCGCCGCGCCGAGACAAGCGCCCTCGGCAGTCACCAGAACCCGAGGAGCCTGACTTCAAGTGCCCGTTGCACCGCACAAATAGCCATAGCGCTAGCGAGTGCCGGGAAGTGAAGAAGTTTGCGGAACGCTTCCGCGAGCAGAAGCAGAAGCAGCAGCGCCAGGAGGGCGCGCCTCCCAGCCAGAGGGAGGGCAAACAGAAGGTCAATGTGACACTCAGTTCCGAATATGAACCAAGCGTAACGCATATGTGTGCCCAGGATGTTCAACACACATACACGAGTGATTCACAAATGATAAACAAAATTTAACCACGTCTTAACTAATAAATAAGTACTTTATTACAATAATCCAATAGTTCACGAATAATAAAACTCTAAATAATTGCAGCGGAAAATAAACTAAACAGCACGACTCCAATCCACAGGCAATTGACGGCGGTACGCAACCTAGTACTCCACGTGATCCTCAGGGTACTCCCAATTGTCTCCAGTAGCTGTTGGGGGGGGGGGGATTGCAAGGGTGAGTACATGTCGTACTCAGCAAGTGTGGAAAGTATGACATGTGGCTTATTCAAATGACGAATGTAATAAATGGCTAAGTGCTGAAAAGTACAGTAAAACATTTGAAAAGCATTATACTATGTCTATGTGAAACAATCCCATCATAATCATCATATTAACATAATATAAACCATATCCAATTATTGCCAACATTACCATTATACATGTCCAGTTACCATAACTCAGATTCATATCCATGGCCATAATCCATAAACCATAACCATTACCAACCCATAACCATAAACCAACCATAACCATTACCAGACCATAACCATCCCAAATCCCAATTCCAACTCTAATCATGTAGGTCATCCAGGCGCTCATAACCGGGAGCACGGCTATCATGATAGTTTTTAAACACTCTGCAGAGGTTGTACCACTTTACCCACATGTTTGTGATTTTATCACCTTTCGATGACTAAGAAACCTCGATTGTGCCATCTCACACTTCCGTAGGTGTGGGGCCAAGAGATCGCAAAATAGCCTTTCAAAAGGGACTACTAGTATGTACGGCCCCACTAAGGTTTCACCGGCAGGCTTGAATCTCCATTCTCCCACCCACGGGCCCCCTCGTGTGCCATGCGGATCCCAGGGCAGTCCTCCTCGACTCCCATTCCCCGCGCCATCCAATGGTCCATACAATACTAGCAGCGCTCCTAATTATTCAGCTACGCCGCACCCATACTTGGCCTTGTGGTGGCACTGTTGACCTGGCATATTCTCGCATGAACCGGTCCTTAGATCTAAGGCAAGCAAACCACCCTAACATCCAACCCATCCACAAAACCATGCTTGCTTAGAACACCCATCGTATTGACCAGTTCACATTAACCAGAATATCATTGATGCATAATTAAATGTGTAGTGTTGTTTGCCATCCCAATTAATTAAGCGAAGCAAAAAGGTAAAAAAACCCTTCCCGACTCTCTACCATAATTCCAGGCGACAAGGGTGGTCAAACAAAACTAGTAAACTTCCTACCATAGGATTCCCATCAATTTGACACGAGCATGCAAGTTCGCAAACAAAACATTTAATTTAAAATAGGATCAATATGCTTCAAGGACACTTGCCTTGCTCCGGCGGATGGGGTTGTTCAAGCGCTTCGAAGTCTTGGTTCTGGAAATCCTCGTATGCGGCCTCTTGAGCACGTTCCTCTACGCGTGATCATACATACAAGAGATCATATACAATTCAATACAATGCACACAAAATAACCAACATGCAATGACATGCATGCATGCACAGTTTAATAATTAATTTACTACGGTCGTTTATTAATTAGATGCGACTAGTTCATACGTGTTTGTATGAGTTTATGGGGGTTTTAGGGTGGATTAATGCTGCTGAAATAAAATTTATGGTGCAACTAAAATCAATTCACGCCTATTGGATTCAATATGATTGCAAAAAATCGCATCGGGAACATGTCCTACCGTAGATCTGACGGCTTGACGGTCGCGGAATAAATGCGACGCGTAGACGAAGTGGATGGCGCAGCAGTCCCTTGGCGGCACGGCGACGGCGGCGCGATGTCGACGTCGATCTCCGGCGAATGGTGGCGCCCTCCTCTTTTTCTCCCTCTTCTTCCCCTTCTTTTTCTCTTTTTTTCTTCCCTGGGCGCAGCTCTCTGGACCTTTTTTCGCGGCTTCCGGCGGCTGCGTTTCTGCAATCGAGAAAACCTACGGAGGCTGGGGCTTTTTATAGGGGCGAGGCTAGGGTACGGCCTTGGTACCGACTCGGTACGGGGCGGGATTCGCGGCAGGGGAGTCGGACGCGGGAGGGAGTCGTATCCGGGCGGGAGAATCGGGGCGGGTACGGCGCGGGGGGGGGGGGGGGGGGGGGGGGGGTCGAGCGGGAGCGCCGGTGCAGGAGGCCGCAGCGGGCGGGCGGGGCCCAGGCGGGGCGCGTGCGCGTCGCGTCGGTCGGGCGGGGCGCGTGCGCGTCGCGTCGGGGGTGGGGTCCGGGGCGGCAGGCGGCGGGTTCGACGCGCGAGCGCGGGAACCGCGCGGGAGCGCGCTCGCTCGGGCGCGTTTCGGCGGGGTGGGGCCCGGCTGCGGGTGCGTGGCGGCGGGGCCAGCGCCTCGGGCGTGGGGCACGGAAGCGGGGCCGGCGCGCGGGCGCAACCATCGCGTGGGAGATGCCCGCTGGCTGGGCCGGCTCGGCCTGGCCAGCGGTGATTCCCATTTTTTTATTTTTTTATTTCTTTTATATTATTATTATTATATATTTTATTATTTATATATTTTTTTCTTTTCTTTTATTATATAATTTATTATATATACCTTTTTATATATATTATTAATATTATATATTTATCATTTATTATTTATTATTTTTATAACATATATTATTAATATATTTTTATTTTTATATATTGTTATATATATTATTTATATATATATTTATATATATTTTATTATTATTATTTTTATACTTATTCCCTATTACAAGTTTTAGGCTAATTATTGTTTTCTTTTTCTTCTTTTGCTACACATATTTGTATATATATGTTTTATTCTTTTTTTCTTTTTTTTCTACTAGTGTTTAATGCATGACCATGTATGCAATGCATAACGCGAAAATTTAGGGTGTTACAAACCTACCCCCCTTAAAGTGAATCTCGCCCTCGAGATTCGATAGCGTGGAGAAAAGATGAGGGAATTCTGCCTTCAGGTCTTCTTCATGTTCCCATGTAGCTTCGGCT